>OZ024882.1:9826152-11026152 GCA_964017185.1 Rugalucina vietnamica | reverse complement strand
TTCGGCTATTTTGTTTCTAAAAGACCATTTCATAAAACCACCTTAAATTTTAAAACCAGCACACCAACGACACAAAGAATGACTTAGAAGACCATGTACACATATACTGCTGTTAAAATAAACATCGAGCTAGTGCAATTAATTAAAAGATGTGTAATATTCAAGTTTAATCTTCCCTACCCCCTAAATTTTACTGACAACAAAATTTTTCTACAAAGTTGCAGAAAATGGGGTGAAAAAATGAAGTTTCTTAGATTGACAATTTTCATGGCTCGTTCAATGCATATTATCAATATGTATCCAAATATAAAATATTAGGAAAATATCTGCAACCGTATATGAGATATTCAAGAAAAGAAAAACCAGAAGTTCCAAAATGTCAAATGTTAGCAGCGAACATCCTTAATACTCAGTTCTCTCCTGTATTGACACCCACCAGTAAATATAATGTTGCAATCGATTATGCTAAAGTGTGGTCATTCCAGATCCCCCAAAAACTTCTCGAAGAGCCCCAGAGCTATCGCGATAATTTGAGATTTATTTGCTACCTACGATTGGTCATCAATGCGTGTCTTTTAACCGTCTTTTACATGAGATATTGCAACAATTCTTGACTTTTTTGCTAAGTTGTGGGATTCAATAAGTTGTTTTGCCATTGAATGACCTATTTGCGGATTGAATTTTCTCGTCCTCGTTTTTGATTCATCATGGAATTTATCATGATTTATTTGTTTGTCCATGATGATTCATTAACTAGTTAGAGATTCACTACGAGGGCCGAACAACTAACTAAATGTTATGAATCACTGCAGAAGCTGAGGGTGAGGTTAGGATCCTGTAAAACCGGTTTAAGCTATATCACTGATCGTTCCAAGGCGATACTCCTGTGGTGGTTCTTATTGTTTTATGTCTTGGTGTTTAAAATTTTTTGTGCTGTTGGCGCCTTATGTATGTTATCATAATTTTAGTTAAGTTTAGGTAACTGAGTGGCCACCTATTGGGAAAATAGCTGCTCATTCGGCTTACGAAATGTTTTCATGGTAATAGTACCTTTTTTCCCGCCTCGGTTTTTGGAGTGGGAATCTTTTTCTGATTGCGTCTTTTCCTGATCGTTGCCTACTTGTACCTTTTCATTCAACACTGTTGTTTGCTTTTGGGGTGACCCTAACTAACGAGCAATGGAGTGGGAATTTTTCTCTAATTGCGCCATTGCCTAATTTTTCCTTTTTAGGAAAATGTGTTCAGGTGTTTATCAAAAATCTAGTTATGTTTTAGAAATTCAAACTTCTGAATATCATAAAGTGTCCTTTTATCTTTCCGACGAGACCGCATTTGAATTTATAGCTCCTGCAGTCACAGAGAAATTCAATGTCAAAGTTGACTAATCGTGAATTCAGTTTTCACAAAATTGCGGTATTGTTTGGTTGAGAGAAACGTGTCACTGTAGACTATTACCATAAATGATATACTCTGAATGACAACTGACCAGGGCAGTAAACAAGGTGTTAATGCCTGTTATCCTGATATTTGAGCCGCCACGTGGGAAAACCAACAATGTGGTTTCCAAACAGGTCCGACACAAACCGGCCTGTACAAGCACAGAAGCAGGCTAGAAGCTTGAAATTTTGTAGTTAAGTAGAGGAGGGATTGTACTATTCGTGTAGCGAAAACAAAGGCGCTGATCAGCTTCGCGGTTACCGCGAAGCTAATCTGCGTCTTTGTTTTCCCATATGCAGATTGTTGGTTTTCCCATGAGGCGGCTCATTTCTGCATGAGCAGCAGTTCTTAAATGACAATGCCAGGCAGCAACACACCTTATGCCGACCAACAGTTCGGTGGGTATAAACCAGCCTCCTTTCCTCCTGAAGCATCTCATCAAGACTGGCATTGTCATCCTGTTACCAACAATGAATGCATCACAATAGGTCTGCATACCTCAGCTTGTGTACTGAGCAGCTTTTAGAGAGAAAATGTGTCTATGGAGATTGGGTTTTGTTTGACAAACCTTCAATGATAATTGCTACAATAAACAAACAATTTGGCAATTTTGTGAAAAATGGAGAGATGAACAGTTAACTTTGAAATTGAATTTCCAAGCTTCTGTAAGTGCTTTTGTCTCAAATAAGACCTTATATGAAAGATACAAAGACACGTTCAAGAAACTTATAGGAAGGAATGATTTTTCTTTTCAGTTTGGAAAAAATATTATACGTTACAAACGTATAAGATATAACTTAAATGTTATGCGACAGTCTGTATGCTTAGTTTTCAACCCAATCATGGTTGATAACTATGCTGCCTTCTTTAATTGCACGCTAGTGAATCGGGTATCAGACTCTCTATGATGGTCCCGACTTAAAGCTGTTCATTTTAGCTTGTTGGGGCCGGAGCTTCTTGTCTGTTGCTTGGCCCACCGGGGCCCAACTGGTGTTTTTCTTTTGCTCCGGAGTTAGTAAGTTATTCGGCGCCCTGGGATCTCCATTATCGGGTAGCTTGCTGAATCTGTTGAGTCCTCGTTCTGTTGCTTGGCCCATCGGGTTTCAACTTGCTCCGGATATATAATAAGTAATCGGGGGGGGGGGAGGGCAGGAATCTCAATCGTCGGGTAGCTTACTGATTCTGTGAGTCCTCGTTTTTTTATTCATCATGGTGGTTATCATGATATATTTGTTTGTCCTTGTTGGTTCATTGACTAGTTAGAAATTCACCACGAGGGCCGAACAATTAACTGAATGTTGTGAACCACTGCAGAAGCTGGGGGTAAGGTTATGGCCATGTAAAACTGGTTTAAAGCCGTCACTCGGCTTACGTTATTCTTTCTTAGTATAATGACCTAACTTTTAATTTAGTTTTTCCCACCTCGGTTTTTGGAGTGGGAATTTCTGATTGCACCATTTCCTGATTATTGCCTACTTTTACCGTTATAACAATATTAAGTTCAAATTTCTTAGAATGCATCATTTCTTTTATTGCATGTCCTCAAACACATTTTCCTGACCATTTTAGTTTAGTAACAATGTATGTTTCTCTGTAGGCTATTAAAGACGAGAACAAAATATGGGGCATAATTAAGACAGGAAGTAACCACGATGGTCGCACTGCTCAACCAATAACATCACCCAGTGCCGAACAGCAGTACAGATTGTTTGATACTCTTTACAGAACGAGTGGAACAGATCCATCCAGTTTACAGTATATCGAGATGCATGGTAAATAAAT
Source organism: Rugalucina vietnamica (assembly GCA_964017185.1). NCBI lineage: Eukaryota > Metazoa > Mollusca > Bivalvia > Lucinida > Lucinidae > Rugalucina > Rugalucina vietnamica. Next base: position 11,022,933 of record OZ024882.1, on the reverse strand, counting down.
GAAATGTATTGATAACATATTTGTTATAAATACAGCTTAACTTGTGACAGAAACGATAATAACATGTTGACATTGTTGTCTTGCATGAGCAGATATTAAAGTAATTGAATTATCGCAGTAATATAAATATAAAAAGGTACAAGTCAAGAAAAGGCGCAATCAGAAAAAGATTCCCACTCCAAAAAACATTAACAATCAGGTATACTTATACCATGAAAAAATATCGTAAGCCGAATGAGCAGCTATTTTCCCAAAAAGGTGGCCACTCAGTTACCTACATTTAACTAAAAATATGAAATCATACATAATGCGCCAACAGCACAAAGATTCCAAACACCAAGACATAAAACAAAAAGAACCACCACAGAAGTATCGCGTCGGAACGATCAGTCAAAAACAGTCACAACACAAAAAAGAAACAGGATGAACCATATTGTGGATTTTAGGGTCGTAAAGAACTCTCATGAATAAATATAGTGGAAATAAAAAAACTAACAATAAAGAAAAAGGTTAAATAAGGGTAATGCGTGATTAAACGTGGTTTTTAAGCATTACGGAAACTTCTCCATGATTACTTGGGAATCTCTTTTAATAACATATTATTTAATATCTATTTATAAACAATTTTAATTCTACAAATATTTACATTGCCTATCATACTGTTACAATAATGGTTTATTATCCTGATTTTGTTAGAATTTAGCATTTTTGACTTTCAAATTACATAATTACATCAATTATTGATTTTTTCTCTTGACCCCTTCAAACCTCAATTTTATTATATAAGTATAGGTTTGAAGGAGTTAAGTTCCACACGGACATGTTTCCATGATGAGTTGTTACGTTACCTGAATTTCTGTACTGATTGTTAAGAATTAAATGTATATAATTTGCGCTATGAATTATGAATGACATGCTAGCATGTTTTACGGACATGACATGGCACAACACCAGCTGCAGTTTAGCATTGAAAGACTGTTACTTTCTAATATCCTGATAAATCGCATCCGTAATGAGCTAGCAATAGACAAGAAAGCATACTTTGATATGCGAGTTTTGAAAGACTTGAATATGTTCAGAATGGCCATTTGGATAGCAGTTAAATTAAATTAAAGATCATCGAACTACCTCTTTATAAACATATCATTGTCATATATCGTTGACAAAACTTTCTGTAAATTTTGTTCAGGCTAGTTTCACGCGGTTCTATTTTGTTGAACTCAATATGATAAATAATCTAATTGGACAACACTTTTCAATATCAATATCAGTACCTGATTGATTGTTCGGTCGATCTATTTTGGTTTTAGGGTGGAACTTTGGTTCTGTTAAAACCAGTTCCTGATCATTCTTTACTTTTATCTTTTCTAATTTGGAAAATTTACGGAACCAGAGACGCATTACGATTTAGCACGTAAGGTATATGTTGTTAGCTATTAAGTATTTTTTTTATTCTTAAACTATTTCTGCCGACATCATTAGATGCTATTTTGTTTTATATCGTTATGACGTGTACACTAAAACGTTATGCATTTTTAGGCGAAGAGGCAACAGAAAGTATACGCTTTTTAATTGTCAATATTTTTCTTAGTTTTCGTCATGCTCAATATAATTTTTAACAACGAAACAATAAAATTATGTTGGTAAACTGCACTTTGATACGCTTGAATAGCCATACTCATAATCCAAATGGGACCAAATACATGTATATTAAACGTTGTTTAGAAAATGAATCTAAACCGATAATAACTTTCTGTTAAAGTTTCTGATTTCTCAGAATACCCTCGCTGACCTCAAAGGACCAAACGGAAAATATAATCTACACTATATATGATGTACGGTGAGACGTTTAGGGCCGCCACACGGCACAACACCAGCAGTAATAGCAAATAAAAATGAGATCCTTTACAAGCAACGAACATAGTTTTTCGTTATCTTTCACTGGCACTGGCAGTGAAACTACAATTCACACTGTAAACAAGACATGGTTAACGTTTTCTACAATAAAAACTGATTTTTATTAACATCAAACAGCTGGAATATGATAATAATGATTACAGGAACAGGCACTCCAGCCGGAGATCCAGTAGAAACTAACACACTTGGACGATTCTTCCATCAAGCTCGAGACACTACATCTAGCAAATCAGAGAAGTTATTGATTGGATCAGTCAAAACAAACATTGGTCATACAGAATCCGCCGCAGGTGTAGCAGGACTGATAAAAGTATTACTCATGATGCGGTATGGTAAAATGGTTCCATCTCTTCACATTAAAAAGGACAAATCGAATTTAAATCCAGCAATTAGACTTAACGAGTACAATCTTGATATCGCTGTTTCCGTTCAAGACTGGGAACCAAACGAAAGTGGAGACCGCATTGCTTGTGTCAGCTCATATGGCTTCGGTGGTTCGAACGGCCATGCAATTCTAATACAAAAACAGTCATTTGATTCTGAACAGAAACACGTTCAACATGTCACTTCAAATAGTAATAGGTTTGTAACAATTTCATCTGCTTCGTTAGACGGTCTTAAGCAAACACTTGGAAACATCAAGAACCAAATTACACAAAATACAGAACTAACCCTTGACAGCCTTTCGTACACAGCAACATGCCACAGAGATCACTTTCCCTATCGCGTATGTTTCGCTGTAGATTCATTAGAAGAACTAGCCAAACAAGCTACTATCAAAATACCAGAGCAGAGACACCAACCATTACCTCTGAATTTGGTGTTTGTTTACTGTGGAGTTGGAACCACTTGGACAGGAATGTGCTCACAGCTAATCAAGCTAGACAAAGCTTTCAAGGCTGGGGTAATGGAAGTGGACAAATACCTCACACCATTGTCTGGAATTTCAATGGAAAGCCTGTTTTCAATACCGACCACTGATTACAGCGATCCATTTATCAATCACGTTGCTATATTTACTGCACAGGTTGGTTTGACATTCATGTGGAGAAATCTCGGAGTACAACCAAATGTTATCGTAGGTCAGTCAGTCGGAGAAGTCGCTGCAGCGTATGCATCAGAATCCATAGACCTAAAAACAGCAGTTGATGTTATATATCATCGATCGAAAATCCTTGCCAGTCATCCGGGCGGCTCTATGATGGTTGTTAAGAATGTTCCCCTAGAGGTAGTTGAAAACTACTGTGAACGCTATGAGAAACGAGTGTGTGTGGCCGTTTACAGCAGTCCTACTGCCTGTACGCTTTCGGGTGAGACGATGGAGATGAAGAAAATAAAAGCTGATATACATGAATATAGCGAGAAACACAATACGGATATTTTCATCAAAGACCTTGATGTGAGCTGTGCGTACCATAGCCACATGGTGGAAAACTGCATGCATGAAATCAGGCAGATATTAAAACCTGGAGAGAAAAAGTCTAGAACTATTCCAGTGATTTCCACTGTTACCGGACGAGAGGCCAAAGATGATGAACTACAATCAGTAGAATACTGGGCGCAAAACATTCGAAAACCTGTTCTCATGAATGAAGCAATAACAAATTCACTAAAGAGCAGGCAAAACAATGTATTACTTGAAATAGGCCCCAAGCCTGTAATACGTGCTCACATAACTGACATTGTGAAGCCTGGTACAGCACAGTGTCTTTCATCAATGTCTTACTCCAAGGAAATCCAAACACGAGCAGCGACAATTGTAAAGCTATATGAAAACGGTGCAGATATTGAATGGAAAAATGAGGTGAACACGTCACAGATGTGCTCAATGCCAACGTATACATTTGATCGAAGGAAGTTGATTTTAATACCGGAAGGAGAAAAACGAAAATACCAAGGGCTTCAAACCACATCCGTCGTTGACCATATGTTTCTTCGAAGTAGTACGACACAAGGAAAAGAATTCAATCTTGTTATTGGAAAGGAAACGACGCCTTATGTTTTTGACCATTTTATGGGAGGAACATTGCTGGTACCCGGGGCAACTTATGTCGATGCCGTTTTTGCCATTGCTGTAAGAAAGCTACGCCTAGCACCTGTAGATATATCAGTATCTGTAGAATTGGAACACATGCATACTCCTTCTACTGAAAGGGATGATAAAGTCGAATGCGAGGTCGACGTTGGAAATGAAGAAGTATCAATCACATTTTCGAAAAGAAATAGAATATTTAGCATAGGAAGAGCAAAAAAGGGCGGCAATTTGGAGTCGAAAATCATTCAGATTTCTCAGCTAATGGAAAACTGTCACAAGGTGCTAATGAATTCAGATGTGTACGCTATGCTAGAAGAACTGGGATTCAGATATGGTCCTTCCTTGAGACTTATAGAGCGTGTGTGGTATTCAAGTACCGAATGTCTAGCTGAGATCCGTGTCCCTGCCAACGTTGTAGAGGAATTCAACGATACTCATATCCACCCAGCTGTGGTAGACTCAATATTTCAGATGTTCGGAGTGTTTGCACAAGGATCAAGGTCAAATGATGATGTCGTCGTGCCCAAAGGCTTGAAGTCAATGAGAATTCGTGGATATCCACAGCGAAGAATGTTCTGTTACGCCACGAACGCTCGAAAAATTGGGAAACAGATGTACTTTAGGGCTACACTCCTCGACGAAGCTGGATGTGTAATTTGTGAAATAGACGACTTTTATACGCAAACAGTATCTTCTAAGCAGGATGAAAGCACTTCAAGCATTTACTCATTGCAATGGCACAAGGCACAACAAGCAAAACGAGACACTGTCCCAGTCTCTAAACCGGAGGTGCTGATGTTTGGCACGGAAGAAACCATGCGTTTTATTAAACACGGTTTCGAAAGCATACTTGTCGATTTCGTGAAGTTGAATGTCGATCTACCTGACATACAAATAGAGGAAAATAAAGTGTTTGAACTGATAAATAAGAAGAGTTATCAAGCACTGATATATGCCGTCTTTTCATCCCCTCCTGTAACCCAAAACCATAACGAACTTATTTACAAGACCTGCAAGTGGAACTTTTTAAACATGAAAGAGCTTCTGTGTATTCTAAGCCGATCGTCCTTAAGAGTTCCGCTCTTCATCATGACAAACAACACACAACAAACAACGGATATTTGTAGCACTTCATTGAATCTGTGTGGTACTGAGCTCTGGGGTATGGCTAGATGTGTGCAGCATGAGTCAATGTATCCTGATATTCGTATATTGGATATTGACATCAACAACTGTGATCCACAGACACTTTTCACAGTTATCAGTAACAATTTTCCCTCCGAAAAGGAATTGAAAATAGAAGGAGATACAGTTTGGAAAAGCAGGTTGGTTCAGGATTCGTTCTCGAATGAAGTCAGAAGGCAGAAGGTTATACCGCTTGAAGAAGAAACCGTTGCAAATCTCAAAACGTGCCATCCAAACGAAATTCTATCGCCGTTCTTTGAATTAGCGGAATGCAATGTCAAGACGGTGGATTTAAAGCCAGGCTTTGATCGACTTAGGTTATGTCGATTTTGTTTGCATGACATAGCAGTTTTTCCCGTGACTACGTGCAGTTTCAACCAAAAGTACGTTTTATGGCCAGATACATCAGCCGATGGATTCACGCCCTATGCCATTGAAGGTGAAGGAGATCTCGTCAAAGACCACATCTCGACGGGAAACAGGATAGTTGGAAATGCGGTATATTTCTGTTACCCAGTCAATGTGGCAACGTATGTGGATATACCAAAACAATGCACGTTCACGCCATCTGAACTGCCGAGCTACACTCCGGGTGTATTAACATTGTCAGTGATTATGTTTTGGAGTGTTTCGCATGTTCCAAAGGGGACCGTTCTGTATGTACTTCTTGATGAAGGCTTACAGTGTTGCCAGTCGTTTATTGAAACATTTCTTGAAGCATGTTGTGGTACACCTATTCGTTGTTTGAATAAAAGCAACCTTGCAAATGCCACATTACAATATGACAGAGACCCACTTAAATCTTGCAACGGTATTATCGTTATTGCAAAGTTGAACAAAGATATCACTGACAAGATTTTGGAAAGTATACCGAATTTGCAGTACCTCTTGACTCTACCAGTATTTCTTCCAGCTAGCATGAGGCATATGTTAGCAGTGGTTTACCAAGAACTTACCGTGATAGAAGTTCATGGTGAGCGACTATTTCAAAGAACACAACTGATGAAAACAATGCCTGCGATTCGAACTATTCTCGGGAAATGTATAGGGAAAGGAGCAGTGATGGAAGATTTGAAACTCGACGACAGAACTGAATTTGAAAATCCGCTGACTTTGCCTCGAGAGACGTTTCAGTTATCAAACAGTAACTCTGAGTTGACTATGTATGCATCCTCCAGACACTTGTTCAGAAAACACAGCTGCTACGTCATTGTTGGTGGACTTACAGGACTTGGATGGGTTCTTATGGCATTTATTGCTGAGAATGGTGGAGGATATATAGCTAGTCTGTCAAGGAGACTACCGTCTAGTCAACAACAAAACGACATGGAAACACTTATGAAGAAAACTGAGTGCAAGATAAGGATATATCAATGCGATATTACGGACCTACAAAACCTGAGCAATACATTAGCTCGTATACAAACTGACATTGATGGGGCTCACATTAAAGGAATATTTAACGGGGCTGGTGTTTTAGATGATGGGCTGTTAGTGAATATGAAAGAAAATCAAGTAGAGAAAGTACTAAGACCGAAGGTATTGGGCTCATTAAATCTACATATTGCAACGCAGCAACTAGACTTGGACTTTTTTGTGATGCATTCGTCAGTTGTATCAGTCACGGGAAATGTAGGCCAGAGTAATTACGGGGCAGCCAATTCTTTCATGGACGCATTGGTACACCATAGACGGAACGAAAACTTAAATAGCCAGACTATCAACTGGGGTCCACTAGATGTAGGAATGGCCCAACAGAACCCTGAAGTGAAACTGCGACTACAACAAATAGGAATGTCTTTACTGACAACTGAGGCCATTTGTAGTCTTTTCAAGGAGACATTGGCATCAGATAAATGTCAAACAGTTCTTGGGTCATTCAACTGGCCTGTGATAGGTAAACATTTAGGTTCTACTAAACTAGTGAATCTCGTGCCGTTTGAACTACAATTTGCACAAAATGAGGGCGAACAGGGACGGTTGTTTGATGTGGCAGCGTTTCAGATGCTGTCAGATGAACAGAAAGAGAATCTTCTATTCGATCATATTGTACACATTTTTCGCAGCGTTCTACCGGAAATAGACACTGTGACAGTCGGTCAGGATCTTCCAATAGGAGAATTAGGTGTTGATTCAGTTACCGCGATGAGTTTTGTTAATAAACTCGCTGATCTTACAGGCTGCAGGGTACCGATACAGATGGTCTTATCAGATACAGCCACCATATATGACATTGTGTTATTCGTTAAGGAAAATACCAATGAAGGTCATCATACTGATGTTTCAAATGATCAATTTCTTGAAACAGACACGAGCTTGTCATTTATGGAAAAGGAGGTTCTTTTGGACTATGCAACTTCTGGTTGCAAGGAGAATTTCGCAATGATTGTAGATTTTGTCATAGAAACGAATAAATGGGAATTAGACACATGGACGAAAATTCTCCGGCACGTCGTTCTCATGAATCCCATATTATGCAGACAATTCCTTGTGACATCAGATAGTATAACAGTTCAAGAGGTATCTGACAAAGATGCAGTGGTGAAGGTGGAACAGGTTCGGGTGGAAGAAATGACCAACATCGATCCTCGAAATCGGTTTCGTTTCTCTCTAGAAAATGAATTACCGGTTCAATTTCAAATTTCTTTCGACAGCTGCTTTACCTATATAAGAGTCGTTGTGCATGCCGTTGTTCTGGATCTGAGAACACAAACACTCATAAACACAGACATCAAAAACGTATCAAATTGTGTCATTTATGGTCGCGAAATGCCAAAAAAGAAGGAACTTCCAAACAGCACTCGAACCTTGCACACACTTATCAACAAAAGGTATCACAGTCTAAAAATGTTTTGGTCACGGCAAATGGAGAGCGTCAGACAAAATGCTTCTCTAAAAGTCACTGTAGGAATGGAAACGCTTGATATTCCGTCGTTCAAAAGCCTAGAGTTCAAGTTGCAAGCTAGTGTCACCGAAAGGGTAATGAATTTCATACGCCAACACAAGTTGACCCTATTCCAGTTTTTCCTCTCCGTGTTCCAACTGTTACTGTACAGGGAAACCAACAGCGAAACGGTACCAGTTTTGTCTGAGGTAAATATGAGAATCCATGATGAGTCTCTGAGGGATGCATACGGACGTTGTATTAATCATGTCCCTTATGTAGCAAACATACGAGCAGATGCATCAATATTGGATTTTTTTCTGTCAAATGCAAAAGTTGTAATATCGACAACAGAACACAGTTTGTACCCAGCCTACATGATTCTTGAAGAACTACCACAGCAGCTGAGACACCATTTTCCACGACATGCACTGTACATGGACGACATGACAGACATTGAAGAACTAAAGCAGAACGCGGATGACAAAGTAAACATCAAGAAAGTGTGGCACAACACAAATGGTGAACACGAAACAATTTTACGCATATTGCTAGACACTAAATCTAAAGTGATCAGTGGTTCATTTGAGTACAATGAAGGCATATGTAGCAATACTAGAGGGGAACAGATGTATACAGAGTTACTCTCATTGGTAGAACACTGTATTAGCCATCAAAATAAGCCTATTGAGTTTGTCATGAAAGAAATTGGTATCCAAATTGGAAAAGAAAGTCAACGTAGAAAAACCCAAGACTCTGAAAAAAGTTCATTTGGCAGTATCAACGAGCAAAGTAGGCTACCATTGGACACTAACAGACTCTTTATGAAGATACCAGATACCTTGGCTCATATGATTGCCACAAGTGACAGTATGACTAGAGATACAGAAATTCCAAAAGATAACGCTCCCGTTACCGACTATAACACATCAATTTTGAAATCAGGTATAGTGGAGCAAATGTGGTTCAAAAAGTAGCTTAGAAATAGGAGTAGGTGGTCTACGGAGTACCACATTTGTTTCTATATACCAAAATGTTGGTCTTGGTCTGTAGTTTTGAAATCCAGCGTTTGCCACCTTGGCAAACCTTGCATAACTCCAGTATTCAAGATGGCGTCCAAGATGGCTGCCGTTTCCTAAAACCAACCCCTACTCCAAAAATGCATCATATTTTTCATGTGTTTGCATTGTAATGGTATTTTAATGCCCCATTTCATGTAAGAATGATATATTTGTATATTTCAAGTAAAAAAATCTGACAATTTAGGTAAAACAGTTGTAAAAATCATGTTTAAATTCACAAATGCACGTGCCCAAGGTTTTTCACCTAGGAATGTTTATTCAATGGCCCTTAATTTATGATCAGATAGTTATGGCTGCTTTTTTACTTCTTTTCTATCAAATATAATATCTGTAAAGATTTAAGAGAAACAGAAGTTGTTTCTATATATAAGCTTCATGCTTAAAATCAGGTTTTAGACATCCAACCCAGCACGACAAAAACAACAAAAAGTACATATTTTCTTATATAAAATATGCTCTTCAATCTTATTTGTTTTTGATTCTATATACCATAGTGTTTGTCGCAGTCTTAGTTTGCAGCATAAAATCCAGTGTTTGCTACCTCAGCAAAGCACAGGATAGCTCCAGTATTGAAGATGACAACCAAGAAGGCCGTCATAATATAGAATTTTGAAAAATGAGCCAAATATGTCCCTTGACTTTCATTAAGAAATAAAAAGCTAAAATCAAGTTGTAAAACACTTAGAACATTTTCTTAATGTTATCTTCATGTGTGTTTTTCCTTGTTAAAACAAAATTATTCAGACACCATAATCTTTTTATAACACTATTGTTGGGATTCAAACCAATCTCTGTGTTAGCTATATTCAATTTGTGTTATAACGAGAGTAAAGTATATAGACATATACCAAAGATAGTATGAAATGACCATTTGGAGTCCAGCTATGATCAGTGCTATATCCAAAACTATGTTTCTTGAACTGAGTTATAGGAAGGTCCAGATGTATTTATTCTAGTAATGAGTGGAATTTTCTTGTCCGGCAAGAAAAAGAGCAACAAAGAAAACATATTTTCTTGTACATCATAAGCTCCGCAATCTTATTGCAAATGTAATTTACAAATTCTGGTTCTGCAATTAATATAACTTTTGGTGCAGTATTAATCTTACAATTAATTTAACCTTGGTGCAGACTGGATGTACGATATGGCACTATATAAAACAAAATAATACCAAACCATGTTTTGTTTCGACACTATAATCATATGTAGGTTCTAATTCCTCATTTACTGATTATGCTTTGAGTATTTATGTACAAGGTTTATGCAAACTGTGGTGCCATAAGAACTGTAAATCCACTTATCAGAGCATTAAAGCAAAGACAGTAGAGAGGTAAAGTCAAACATAAGAAATGATTAGACTAACCCTAGAAAAAGGTGCAAGTAGGCAAAGATCAGGAAAAGGCGCAATCAGAAAAGATTCCCACTCCAAAAACCGAGGTGGGAAAAAACCAAACTAACAATTAGGTACTTATACCATGAAACATATCGTAAGCCGAATGAGCAGCTATTTTCCCAATAGGTGGCCACTCAGTTACCTTAACTTAACTAAAAATATGAAAACATACATAAGGCGCCAACAGCACAAAACTTTTTAAACACCAAGACATAAAACAAAAAGAACCACTACAGAAGTACCATATCAGTTACAAAGTATTTTGATTGGAAGAATAATTGCTTATTTGTGGCGAGATTTGTGACCTGTTAGAAATTAAAGTAAAGTAAGTGGAAGCTGGTCGATGTTAGCATGTGCTATTGGTGATTGTAACATTGGTGTATTTATAAGAGTTGTTGAAGCAACATGGAAAGACAATGACTTCAAAGTGCTATACATACATGTACTAATGGACCTTCCAAATGGTGACTTAGTTGCTGCTGGGGCAATATATTGTGCAGTAAAAAGAGCTGTTTGCTCAATGGCACATTAGAATATAATATTCAGCTATGACACTGAGCATGCTAAGGATAATTCTGTTTCATTTAAATATGCAGATACAGGTTCAAAGCGAAAAGCTGAGTATGAAAGTTCAATAATGAACGAAAATCAAGTTGTAGAGTTATCCAATTAATAGACAAATTTAAACACCCGGAGTTAGAAAGCTGGGTTATATAACATAGAATGTTAAAAAACAATCCATATGAAGAGCCTTTTCTATTTAATTATGGTCAGAATTATCATTTACGTAGTTATCTACTTAATAGACAAATTTAAATACCTGAAGTTGGAAAGCTGGGTTATATGACATAGAATGTTATAAAACAAACAATATAGAGAAGGTACAAGTAGGCAATGATCAGGAAAATGCGCAAACAAAAAGACATTTCCACTCCGAAAGCCGAGGTGGGAAAAAATAAATTGACAATTAGGTACTTATATAAAAAGAGCCTTTTTATTTAGTTATGGTCCAAATTATCATTTACGTATTGAGAATCAGTGTGGCTGAAGCGCTGAATATGTTTGATCAACTATGAAAATCAAACCAAAGCATTTCAGCTGATGATACACACGGGCTTTTTGTAAATAATAGCAGAAGATACGATAAATCATAAAACTATCGGTATGTTTATAAATGGTATTCTTAGAAACGTTGAAATTGTAATGGATCAATCTGCTACCATTGCAAGCCTTTCAAGATATTTTACTGTACTAGAAAAATGGTCGGCTTCAAGTGTGAGCAATGAAAGACTTGCTAATGCTTCAGACATATCGGCTGAGCTTCAGTAGACTTGCACTGTCTTTAAGTTGCTTGTAATATTACAAAAGCAGCGATTTCTATTGCATACCCAAAACATGTAGGACTTGTTGTACATGATCAAATCTGGAGTAGACTCTTTGATTTAACAAATAGCTTATCTTCGATATACGATTACATACCGTGTTTTATCATCAGCACACAAGCTAACACTCCCTCAGTGGAACCGTCCCCTCAGAAATTACGTCAGAAATCAGGGGTTATGCTTATACTGGGAGTTACCGATAACTTTAGCAATAACGAAAATGCAGTAGATGTAAACTAACCAAACATGCAATGACCTCTATCGTTCTGATTGCGCCATTTCCTGATTGCTATTTTCATTTAGCTTTGTTATCGCATTATGCAGGGTCCTGAAACGAATATAGATCTGCACCATCTAGGTGAAGATTTAGAACACTCGGAGGATCATAGGTGGTCTAAGTTCGTAACAAAATTAGTTTGTCTTTAAACTCACTGTGCGCAGAGAAGGCAATATTGTCGATGGCTAAAAAGCTACCTCGAAAGATAACAGTTTCGGGTTTCATTGCCTGAGGTGTGTCTATCAACTGCATATTTGGCGGAATGGGTTGCACTATGATCAAGAACTGAAATCACCATCAGACTTTAGATTTGAATTCGACAATAAATGATAAAATAAAATGCTTAGTATTATTGGTAACACTATCAGTTGCAGCTCCAGAGCTATTGAATGACACTGTATGACAGTGTATGCTAACGTAAAGAAATGAGTGATGAATACTGCACAAGCTCTATGTGTCGACAACCATACACTTATATATAAATTAATGTACATGTAGTTATATACACAAATGTGCATACTATCTTTTCAGGCATGTTGACAGATTACAGAGATTCAGACTATTAAAAGGAATTTATGTTGCATCTGTTCAAACATACTCCAGCCCTTACCCCATGCATTTCTAGATTTGTATGCATAATGTAATATTGACAAAGAAATATATACATGAAAATATTTTTAAAAAGATAGATCCAAGTGTTTTAGCTTGATTTTTTTAAACTGTTTTGTTAGTAAACAAAGTTTGAAGTACACATGCGGCTTATCTTTCGAAATGTTATATTTTGACGGCCTTCTTGGATGCCCTTTTGAAAACCGGAGTTATGCTGGGTTTGCAGAGGCGGCCAACGCTGGATTTAAAGGCTTAAAACCTTCAAAAAGCTTGCAAGACAAAATATTTGGTATATAGAATCAATAACAATCACGATTCAAGAGCCTATAATGTATAGGAAAATATGTATTTTTGTTCTTTTTTGCCTTGTCAGTGAGACCTTACTCCATTCATAAAATGATATCTAGAATATATATGTAGTTTTAACAATGAAAAAACACATGAAAATAACAATAATAAGATAACTCTAAGTGTTTGTAGCTCAATTTAAGCATATCTGTTTCTAAACAAAAGTCAAGGGACATATGTGTCTCATTTTTTCAGAATTGTAAATTTTGACGGCCTTCTTGGATGCCATCTTGAATACTGGAGCTACCTTGTGTTTTACAGAGGTGGCAGACACTGTATTTTTATGCTACAAACCAAGACCAACACAAACACTATGGTATATAGAATCATAACAAATTAGATTTTAGAGCGTATTTTGTATAGGAAAATATGTACTTTTTATGGTTTTTTTTTCCGTGTTGGGTTGGATGTCTAAAACCTGATTTTAAGCATGCATATTATATAAAGAAACAATTTCTGTTTCTATAAAATCTTTAAAAATATTATATTTGATAGAAAAGAAGTAAAATAGCAGCCATAACTATCTGATCATAAATAATGAGCCATTAAACAAACATTCTGAGGTGAAAAACCATGGGCACGTGCATTTGTGAATTTAAATATGATTTTTACAACTGTTTTACCTAAATTGTCAGGTTTTTCACTTGAAATAGACAGATACATCATTCTTACACGAAATGGGGCATTAAAATACCATTACAATGCAAACACATGAAAATTATGATGCATTTTTGTATAGGGTTTGATTTTAAGAAATGGCAGCCATCTTGGACGCCATCTTGAATACTGGAGTTATGCAAGGTTTGCCAAGGTGGCAAACGCAGGATTTTAAAACTACAGACCAATACGAACATTTTGGTATATAGAAACAAATGTGGTACTCCATAGACCACCCCCTTGAAAGATAGCCCATGATATTTGCTCCACTAGTAAGGTATCTGCTTGCTTTTATTTTTCAATTACATGTATTTTACCATAAGCCTTTAAATATTTACCAATTTCATAGGTCAAAAAAAAGGATAAACATTTAACAGCCTTTGCAAATTATCACCATCAACATCTTTTTTTATCTATTAACATATCGGAAACATTGGAATGAGCCGGACTGATAGACAGAAAACTTTAACATGTTACGCCAATTAGTCTTTTTAACACATTTTACCTACATGCTCATTATCTTTCATTCTGTTTTTCGAAAGGTACTGTTCGAAAACAGACCCGTCAGGGCTGGGACCACACGATATTGCTTCGTTTTGTACGGAGTTGTAACACGGATTCGTTGTTTCCTCTTGACAACTTCCATTTTGAATGGACACCCTTGGGAAATAAACGAGTCCGTAAAATTCCCCTCGACTATGTCAAAGAAGTCCAGTGTTGGAAGAGAGTAAACGGTAAGTTATACCAATTGAAGTGTTTCTTATATATTTGTTCATCTTGAAATCCATGCACAACTTATTAACAGGAAGGTAAACGTAGGCAGTGATCAGGAAATGGCACAATCAGAAATAAATTCCCACTCCAAAAACCGAGGTTGGAAAACCTAATTTACAATCAGGTACTTATACTAAAGAAAACATCGTAAGCCGAGTGAGCAGCCATTTTCAAATAGGCACCCACTCAGTTACCCAAACTTAACTAAAATATAAAAAAGTATGATATTATATGAGATACAGTGGAAATATGATAAGGCGTAAACTTCCCCAATTTTGGCTAATATTTTAAGGCAATCCAAAAATAGACTTTCTCCCATCCTTCAGAAAATTGTTACTAATGTCTCGGAATTACTGATACAATGTGAATGCAAAAATGGCTTGTTTATCACCATGGGTTGTTAAAATGAATTTTATTTTTGCTTAAAATGTATTTTTACAAAATACAAGAAGGTATGAATACTACGGTATCAGCATTTACTGGAATGCATTGGTTAACTGACATTGACAGAATCGTTGCACCTATGAAGAAAATTCGTGAATCTCAGAATTACAATTTAGAAAATCGTCATAAATTCATTGTAGCTCACCTGAGCCAAACTAACTCACCGATCATCAGTCATTCCAAAAATAATGTGAATTCCTATGTCCCTCTGGTATTTATCACGATATTTCACAGAATAAGCAAAATAATTTGAAATTTTTCGGGATGTTTGAGTATTTCTATCAGATTAATTATCAAAATGATGCCTTGTTTTGCCAGTAATTGTTAGTTAAGATGCGATCTAAGCTAAATAACTTCAGTAAATCAATGCTTGCCTTTGAATGTGTGATTTATCACATGCGTAACATATGTCCCTCACTTTTATGTCAACTCCGTTACGGTCGATATTTTTGGCCATAACTTGGTAATTACTTATTTGTAAACAAAATTGTTGATCAGTATGTGCAGATACTGTACCGTGGAAATAGGATATCATATGGAAGTGAAGACTCTTACATAGCTATTAGTGAAAAAAAATGCCTATAAGTGATTCCTATGATGCGTATACTAATTTTTGGTCCACTCCGTTCATACTGTTTCTTACAGATAATTATGCAGCAAGTCAAAATCAATGAAACACATAGAATAATGACCATACCCAGGTGTGGTTAATGTTCAATTTTTACGATAATGCTCCTGAATAAAGGAGCTCATTCATAAAATGTTATTAAATTGTCAACTCCGTTACGGTCAACTCCGTTATAAAAAGCCAAAAACGTCAACTCCGTTACGGTCAACTCCGTTGCAATGAGTTTTGTAACGGAGTATACAGACTTTACTTTGAACAGTCTGCTGACAAGAACATGGCAGTTTATGAGGGATGCACATGTGATTAATAGTCAAACAAAAGTGAGTAGAGTAAAATAGATAAAAGAAATTAAATGAAACATTTACATCATTTGTTGAAAAAGCTGGTTTAGAATTGTCAACTCCGTTACAATGTCCACTCCGTTACTAAAATGTCCACTCCGTTACATGGGGTAAAATATTTAAAAAATATAAAATAGCTTACTTAAAAATATAAAAATGCTTTCATTTCCTTATCTCTACTAGGCAATCATTATCAAAATGTCGAAAGTCCAATTTAAATTTATTTATTGTGTGCAGCAATCACCATTTTGGACAACAAAACTGACCGAGTTTCTCTAAAAATTGCTAATCTTGGTTGTAAAAGTGAAAAATTTGTTTCTTAAATAATCCGGAATTGTTTCTTTTGCATTTGTACATTAAGAAATTGTAAATTCTTCTTTCATTACAAATTGTTTTATGTATTTCATTAACATGTAGTGATTTATAGACAAGAAAATGTTCGTAACGGAGTTGACACTTGAAGGTCAAGACCATATATAAAATTTTTGTTTGATATAGATCAAATCAGTCAAGAACAATAAAACATTTGAGTTATTTTGGTTTCTTAATCGATGTATCTAATGATATGAACCACTAGGGGAACAATTAGTTGTCATCACCTTTGATTCCATTTCACTACTCAGAATGCACGTTATTTCTGGAATGACTGCGATAACTTTTCTCACTCTTTAAGCATCGAGACGACTTCGAACCAAGTAAACTAAGACTTTGCAATCCTTGGATACGATTTTGTTATAAGTTAAAGGTTAGCAATAGTTAGGATCTAATGCAATCAGATACAGTCCGAAACAAACCATCATTATAAGTCGTAGTCTGTAACATAACATTTCATAGCACATGACCTTCGCTGCCTTGATTAATGGAAAAGTAAAACGTGCCATACAACACACACATACATGAACGCTTTATTCACGAAGATGGTAAGTTTCACTTTGTATTCGTATGTAAACATCTTGACGATATGTAAAATAACAACTAATGCACTTTACAGGCTACTCTGCATTTGTGATCCTTGTGAAGAAAAGGAAATATGTTATGAAGACCGAAACTCCAGAAGAAGCAAATAAATGGGTGGACGTCTTTCAGTCTGCAATCTGTGGAACACCTTCGACGCAACTTTAACTGCCCAAAAGGAACTTTAGGAGCATCATGTTTTGCTGTAAATGCAAATGATCTTTGTTGCCGGACGGAAACGTGGATAACGAGAATATACCGAAGGAGTTAATATTTTCACCTCTGAAAATTGACATTTTTATGTTTACACCATTTAATGTCAAGTATAGTTGACGTCGCTAGTACAGTTACGCCGAAGCCAGAATGCGCTTTTGTAATTGTGCTTTACATTATTCATTTTTGTACATAATGATTCAATTCAAAACATAGTAAACTATAGTAAACATTTTTTTACAGTATTGAATAAGACGTTTTATCCACATTTGAATATCCATCATTATCAATATTATACGATTCAAAGTTTGATGCGGATCTCTCTTTTCAGTATGATGCCAGGAGAGACTATGTTCAATATATTTTCATAATTCTTACATATATGTGTAGGACCTTTCTCCGTGTAAAGAAAATTGAAAGTGAAAGTTTGATTTATTTCTTTTCCTTCATCATGAAAACGTAGGTTGATATAGATTTTTAAAAATTCCAAAAATGTGTGCCGTTTTGAAAAAACTGCGTTTATATCCAAACAAATCGAAAACACGTTTTTAATTGAAAATGATCTGCATTGCATCTGAAGTTGGTCGGTGAAAACCAAATTCAAATCTGACCACTACTTATGAGATAGCTATGGGCTTTCAAAATAATCATGTTTGGTATTTAAATGGGAGTGATCCCTATCAAACTTTTAGTCACGTGAGTATATTTTACACTAGTGGATACCACAGCATATCCAAAAATGTCGAAGTCAATTAGGTGTTTGTGAAAATATACATGATCATAGAATTTGAAAATTTTATGATAGTTTTACTTGAGATCCATTATATTTTAATTTCCATTGTTTGAAATGTTGCTTTTTTTCTGATGATTTATTGCAGAAGTGTAAGTCATGTATAAATAACATGCTGGAAATAATATTGTAGTGTCATTGTCACATTCACATTCTCACATGGGGACATTCGTTTGTCACGAACAACATATGTGATTCCTATAAATAATTCCTGATATTCATAGTAAAGATGCATTACATGTTATGTTTGTGGAATAAAACAACCGTTGCCCTTTGGGCTACTTGGTTATACAGGTTCATAGTCACATGACCATTATGACCTCGACTTATTTAACATCGATATTTCAAAGTCAGGTGAGCGTTTCAAGACTTTGGAAGTCAGAGATGCTGTGTTGAAGTTATACGAGTACGTATATGTTAAATGCTGTTTTATGTAGAACCATTTTCATTCACTTGAAACTGATGTTATCATTGTGTGGTATTTTGAATGTTGTTTCCCTTCTGCCGATGTAATATAGTAGTGTATATAGTTTGTACTCGTATAAATTACATGTTGGGAATAATATATTGCATTCAAACATTCACAGGAACACCTTTGTCATTAACATCAAGATGGATTTATATCAACATATATTGCATTCCGTCACATCCACAGTCAAAGATGTGGTTAAATTCATTTGTCATTAACATCTTTATGGATACATTACATTTCTTTATGGATACACCTACATTCCTTTATTTTCCTAGCAAGCATTTTTTCAAGCTTCTCCGAATGATAAGGTGATATGAAAAGATATGCTAAGCTGAATCGATGATAGGATGTTGATAACACATTATAGTCTATGTTTATTGTATATGTAATAAATTCTATGTGTAGAAGGTATTGTAAGTTGTATTATTTAACGGATGCCGTAGTTTATAAAATCATGATAGACATTGAAATTCATAGACTGATAGAGGAGTTTTAGTATACGTCGTAAACAACAATTATTGTTCTCGACTGGCTCCTTTGTCAATATGTCTTTATTTTAGTGCATATCATACACCAACTGACAAAAATCAACCTGCATCAGGGAAACATGTCCGTGTAATGTATACCCCCATAAACCCCACTTTTGCATGGTAATACTGGGGTATAATTGTGGGGTACTTATTAGAACTGCCTCGGCGAGGTTGTTCTGACGTGTAGCCAGGATCAATGTTTTGAGCAAAAATAAGAAAATTATCATTTTTTTTTCAATCAAATTTTTACATTTTAGAGCTGAAATAAATCACTGTATATTACATGGGCAAGATTTCCAGATGATATGATGTTTCGCCCATATATACACCGCTCAAAAATTTTAAGGAACATTATGCGATTTTATTCCACCGAACTGCAAATACCCCAGCTTGGACCCGCATTAAAAGGGCTTAAGGGATTTCACAAAATTTATTTTTTCAGCGACTGGACTGAGTTTATGATCACAAGAAATTATCCCTTCTAAAACTCGTTGGATTTTCTCCCTGTCAAGTTCATTATGAAAGGCATTTGGTAAGAATTCACAGTTCATTACGAAAACTTGCCCATGCAATAAATAAAGATTTTTTTAGCCCTAAAAATTGAAAATTTTCAGCTGAAAATGTTTGATACTTTTCTTATTTTTGCTCAAAACATAGATTGTGGGTACACGTTAGAACCGCCTAGCCGAGGCGGTTCTAACGAGTACCCACAATCTATGTTTTGGAGCAAAAATATGAAAAATAGGTATACCCCTGCATACCCCAGTTTTGCTATATAAACGTGGGGTTCAGGGGGGTATACATTACACGGACATGTTTTCCTGATGCCTTGCAATTCGCATGATTGGCCTATTTTGAAAAAAAATGCCTCAGAATTTTACAAAACAATTTCTATGGATTGATTTGCTATCAGATTTCCTGTAGAAATTAATGTTTATAATAAGAAGAAGCGGGCATTATGTTTGAGCTTATTTTCATCAAACCATTTCAGTCGGGAACGGAGATGGGCATAGCGTAGGATTTTAAAAACAAAATTCACGTGCGTTCGTTCCCGGGAACTACTTCCAATTTTTGAAGCCCCATTTCAGTTGATGCGTTTATCATCAAAGTTCTCGTTTATACTTCACATTTGCAATCTGTCAGCGATGAAAATAGAAAAAGCGAACATCATTCGGTTCAAAAAGAATTGCTGTATGCGACAATTTATCCCGGTGTCGCTGAAGAACCGCGTTAAAATTGCGAGTTTTTTGCCGTTTGACAGTGCCCTCAGAAAAACGAAAAAAGCAGTAATTTGCGAATAAACTGGAAATTTTTCATCTTGACAACCAAACAGAGCATAAAATTTTCTGTCTGTGTGTCATTTTTCATCAAAAACTTTTTATAGGCCCTAAATTTCTGCCACAATCTAAAATCTACTTTCGGTTTCAAAATGGTAAAACCGGAGAAAATGGCGACATTTCTGGAACAGTGTTTGGCTTGTTGTTGACATAAAATGTGAACAAAAGCAAATGTTTTATCTTACCATTGGCCTTTGATCCCGTCATTTTAGTAATTCTAGTAGCACTATGATCAAATTCATATTCCATACAATGTCCAATTTCATTTATTTTCAAAAGAATCGTCTAAAAACAACGACAGCAAAATGCAGGAGGAATCTGCAAATTTCGCAGTCTGTGAAGTAATCTGTGACGTAACAATAATCAGCTGTCGTCACCCCACTGCACTGACACTGGAAGGTAGCACACCACTATAATTTGATGATAGGCGTGTTTCGGTTCGTTTTGATTGAATGCACAACACATGAACAGGGTATCTGTAATCTATACGACATGTGTGTGCCAATAAATATTTGCACGTGCTGAGTTTCTATTTTAATGTTGTAAGTGCTATTCCTAATTGGACCCATTAATTGGACACACACACACACACACACACACACACACACGCACGCGCGCGTGGATGCAGGATAAGATAGAAAGAACGTTACATAGCATTTTAACACTCGGCACACCCGAAAACTTTGTCCTTGTCATTGCAATCATAAAAACACAGTTTTGCTGACATAAAAGCACAGTTTTGGTAACATAAAAGCACAGTTTTGCTGTTATTTCAACAATCAATTTCACCGTCAGTCCGAGAATAATGATTGAGTCCAGACGAATCCCATGATTAAAAGCCAACCGCCACATCAGTGTGCAAGCAGAACTTAGATTCTGAAAACAGTTATGTTACATGTTGTGCGCGTTTTCTACCAGAAGGAGACAGGGGGGGGGGGGGGGGGGGCGATTCCGAGACGTTAAAAAGTCATATATATAATCGGAGATGGTAGATCTTAATCGCTTTAAAAATAGAGCAAATGGTTCATCTGTGTGTAAGGTAGCCGGCTAAAGCTTTTGGTCTAACGCGCCGAGCACGAGGACGAACCTGAACGAAAAGCCAGCTCGCGACGAAATCATCGTATTTGAATCACTGTGACACAAACTATAAATATTCATGCAATACCTGAAGAAAAAAAAGAAGAGGAGAAACACACTATATAAAAAGCTGTATACTGATATGTTTTCATTTACGCTGTAAGTAAAAGTTGTACTGTGGCATCGGTCAAACTTCGCCGAAGCATCCAGGTTTAAGCAGGTTTAAGCCCATGTTTCTGCCGGTATATCCCGGTGCCCCCCCCCCCCCCCCCCCCCACACACACACACCTAGCCTGATACAAACGGTTTACAGTTACGCCAAATTATCACGGTTCATGCTAGGTCCCTCGGGGAGTGTTGAAAACCGAGGGCGCAGTAGCGCTCGGTTTTCAACACTCCCCAAGGGACCTAGCGAATGTAAATGGATGACAAAAACATTTTTGATCGCATAAATTCTGCAGAAACGAAAGAAATGAGGTGCAGAAACGAAAGAAATATGGTGCACTATATTTTACAACCTCAATCACATTTTCATACGCGTAAAGTCTTTCGTTTTTATGCTCGTTCCGGGCGGACTTCAGTTTCTCATTACTAGCACGTGCTTTGCTGGCGCCCGGTAACGAACATAAGTAAAAGCCATGTATAAACAGCACGTGCGCGTGTGAATTGCAATATTAATGCATGTTTTTTTGTTTTCTTTCATTAATAAACGGCTGTTAATATCGTGTGACACCGGTATTTATGCAATAATATGGTTTAATGTTACCTGGGCTAGTTGTCAATCCACGCCCAATTAAATTTCAACAGGTAATCCCAGGTAATAAAATTCTTGCCACCCGACAGCAAAAGTACCACTTTTACCAAATTTTATATGATAGCGCCATAGTTTTACCGCGGCCCAGTTTATTTCTACATGTACAGTTCTGCGACATGGGGTCATAATTCACCGACCCAAACCGGGTATTGAACAGCATGGTGTTAAAACAGAGGATCTATAGTACTGTTAACGCTCACCTGAGGTGTGAGATACATGTACATATAATTCGTTTGACTATAATGGTCATATAGATAGCCCTAGGGCAGGGCCAGAATAACACATAGTGGTTATCTGCAACATGTCAAGTTTCATTGCAATAGATTCAGCAGTTCCCGAAAGTAAAATTTTGGAAGAAGTGTGTGGGCATGGCAGGCATCTTGGTCATTTGTCTAGGATTATGTTTAAACACATAATGTCGAAACATTGGTTCTCACTTTTAATTGGCCAATTGCTGATGGTAAAAGGGAAGCAACTTCAAATGATAGAGCCATGACCTCGAAATAGTCAAGAAAGGTAACTCGTACGACCTTATGAGAGATTTAAGCCATTGCTTTTTTAGTATGTTTAAATGTGGTTTGGCCATGTTAGCGCGCCACAGTCAACAAGGTAAAAGTCACGTCGAGACGGATATAAGATAATTGAACATGTAATCCCTGAACCGACGGCTAAATACCAGAGTGGGCATGTCTATTCATGAATTCCCGAACTCCGGCAGTTTCCGAACGATTTTATCAACTCAGTCTTGTCTTAGCTCAGCGTTTGGTCATCCAAACTTTTATTTGCAAATTATGTTTTTAAAAATATTTTCCTTTCTCTCTGGGTAGCGTTGGGTACCGATACAGAGAGTGGATATTCTATAGATTTTACTTAAGCATTGTTAGTCACGCCTATGCACTCGCCGGGCATACCACCGCGGTTTAACTTGTGTTTTTCTTTTTCTCCGGATTTCAGTTAGTTATTCGGCGCCCATGGATCTTCAATGTCGGTGATGTATAACTTATTGTACGTTTTCATAGAATAAATAACGAGAGCTATATATATAAAGGTCCGATGACAACACAGTGCCCTTTAATATGTACATGCCCTAAAAAGTAAGAGTAAGTAATGATCGAGAAAAGGCACAATCAAAGAAATTCCCACTCCAAAACCCGAGGTGGGAAAAAACTAAAATGACAATCTTATTATTCTTAGAATACATCGTAAGCCGAGTGAGCTTCTATTTCCCAATAGATTGCCACTCAGTTACTATGATTTAACTAAATTTAGTAATGCAATGTGCTGCGCAAATATGATTTTTTTAACTTATTCTGATCTTTACTTTTTCTTATCATCAAGCGTTCTCAAATATACTGATCTAAATTGACAGGGCGACTAATTCCGAACAACCCTCGCCATTTACCGTATCTCATAAAAACTCGTTAATCGAGAATCCAGGTTGTGATTACAAAGATAGATTATAAATAACAAGATCCTTTAAATATCACTAGAACCAAAACAAAAGGCCTGCGATAAATAAGCAGTTTCAGAGAAAATGTTTTAAAATACAACCCCTGGAAACATTTTTTTCTTTCATAAACCAACTTTATGTACGTTTGCTAATTCTGTACAATCTTTGCAACGATAATACGTTCTATCTCCATTAAGCCTATATATAAGTGGATATCGTACGGAACCCGTGCGATGTCCGTACGGAGTCACTATACGTTCTGATACAAAACGCAAGCTAGGCGGTCGTGCGATAGTCGTGGGGTCTTCGAAGACTTTTAGTGGACAAAGTACGGAGTCCCTTGGACTTCTGACTGATGCCTTGGCTACAATTAGCTTGCGATGATCGTACAATTTTTACATTTTCATCATACGGGCGCCGCACGGAGACCCTGCGCTGATCAAGCGGTTACCTCGTGATTTTTGTATGATAGTTTGGGGACACAAATCGTGCAGTGATCGTAGGGAGTCCGCAAGGGGTCATGCCTAGTAGGTTACATTTTCCCCGATCATTGTACGACTTTTCGGTCTGCGATTTTCCCTACGATATTTTAGACATCGTAGGCGATAATGGGCTACGACGGTATGTGTTTACAATTCATGCGGGCATCTTATGATTTTTTGTTCTGACTTTCTTTTATGTTCCGAGTCAAAACCGTACGGAGATCGTAGGGAAGTCGTAGGGTCTCCGCACACTTTAAGTGGAAATCGTAAGGAACCATATCCCGTCAAAAATGCACAACAATCATATGGCGGCCACACGATAAACTCGCGGACGCCGTGGTATGTCCGTATAACGACCGAACGATATGCGAACGGTTTTAATAACCTTTACGATCACCCTAAAGGTTTACGAATATCTTACTATTTTAGTCCCAAAATTATCATAAAAACCGTGCGGTGACAACACGATCAACGTAGGGGTTCCGTACGGCGCCCGTACGATGCTAACTGCGATATGTCTACGGGCTACGGTCTTGCGCTTTTTAGAAACTTGTAAAAGTGCAGACTAGGCCTACTACAAAATCGTAGAAGCTATGGAGATCGTAGTAAGCCGTAAAATCGTAGGGGTATCGTAGGGTCACCCTGCGGAGATCGCGCGAAATGCAAAAATGTGTATCGTACGATCATCGCTAATCGTAGGCCAAATGTAACCTAGGCTTTAGAACCAAGATTTGTTTTCTGGATATATCATTGTAATTGTTATTTGCAAAGAAGGCCTACAGTGCCGGTGGAGGGGGTGGGGGCACCCTGCCCCATCTCAGGCCAATCTAACACTTTCGAAATCATTTCACCCTTTCCATGGCGTAAATTCAATAGAAATGAAATCATTATTACGTGGTTTGATAGCAGGAAAGCAATCTCAAAATGAAAAAAATATTAGATATATATAAAAACGAGGATATGCGTATGCATTTAGTTGTGGTGTGAAACCAAATTCGAAAAATCAATGAAAATCGAATACTTTTGGCCACATTCTGTAGTAGTCACATGACGCATGATGTCACTCTGTTATGACGACATCATTATGAAGCAAAAAAGAAGAAGGCATGAGAGTTGTATTTGCTTGTATTTTCAAGCTTTTTTCTTGCTTTTGGGAAATTTATCATGCTTCATGTGGTTACAAATCTGAGAAGACATGCCGAGATAGGCGAGATACACACTGTAAAAATCGGTGAGTACCATTATTTGATCGATTGCATTCAAAAAAGGAATAATGACAACTGATCATTCTAGGCCAACAGTCCCCCCCATGAAATCATTCAGCAATTGCCTGAATTTGTTTCAACGTCCTTAAAAGAAAACTTGCTATGAAGCCTGGTTATTTAAGTGTCTTTAGTCGTCCCTTGTTTTGTAAACACGTGTTGATGATGTTTACTGCGGCTGCGCAAAGGGGTTTCGAGTGTCAAAATCTTGTCTTCATTTATGGTCAATTTTCTCTAAAACCGAGTAAACTGGAAATCACACATTCGGCCCAAGGTTAGATTGACATCTCTAGAACACGTTATAAAAATATCTTTGAAAACTTTTTATAGGCCCTAAATTTCTGCCACAATTTTGTGGAGGCACTGTCCTGAAATGGACCACCGATTCGATTTTGGTGGTCAAATTCGAGCGCTAATTTCTAGGACATATCTGATTCGTCAGAATGCAAATTAGGTTCAAGTTGAAGATGACAAACCAAATTATCCACTGCATACGCATTTCTACAGTTTTAATAGTTTTATACTCAAATATAGCGAGTTTAAAACACCGGAAGTAGAATGACGATTTTGTAGATTTTTTCAAAGACAAAATATAGTCCCAAATGGCGGAAGCACAAAAATAATAGAATACAGCTACCGCCCATAGTTACCGACCGACTGTTTGTATGAAAATATAAGATAAAAATATAAGAATCCATTCTCAAGACAAGTGTACCTTGATTTAAAATCACATTCCTTTTAGAGACACGATGAATCATTACTCGATCGACAACTAGGAACAAGAACAGGGAACCCTGTGGGTTGTTTGTAAATTTGTGACATACAATCATGTATGCGTTTTTGAAAACTGTTATAAATTGTATTATAAAATGTTACTGTAGACATGAATTGGCATTATCAATGAATATGATTTAATGTTACAAAATGTAATTGTCAGCATCAAAATTGGAGCAATGTATAATTTGATAAATTATACATCGTGGTCAGTTTGGAATTTAAAGTCCAATTCGCATGCGCAAAAAATACACACGTGTAAATATACTCCGGTGTGTAAATATACTCCGGTGTGCAAATCAACCTGTGAGTTTTTTTTTTAATTTAAATTGCGTTCGCATGGGTTTTATTACCAGGAGTATTTTGTATGTAAATAAATCATTTCTGGATTAAAACCTGTTCATTTAAGTTTTCTGTATTTGCAAAACAAGAAGAGGCTGTTTCAAGGTGTTCTTGTAGGACTTTGGCAGCAGAGGAGAATCATGTAATGGTCAGGCTTAACCTAAGCAGTTATACAGTTCCCTATTATCATCCTTTCACAAGGAATTACTGTTAAAATGCCCCAGAATGATGAAGAAATAGTGTGGCTGTTTGCACTCCATATAATCTAAAATGTGTTGAATTGCAATAAAATCTTATTTAGCAACGATGTCCACAGTTTCAGCAACTGTCAGCATCAGTTAAGAACAAAAAATATGTGAAAATTCATAATCTAAAGCAGAATATTGACTTGAAATAAAATACTCCTGGGTAAATTTTACTTTTCGTTCGCGTGGGAGATAATAGTAAATTTACAAGTGTATTTGTAAAAATAAAATTTGCATCTGGTCAGACCCAGGAGTAAATTTACCCATATGTAAATATACTCCGATGTGTATTTGCGTTCGCATGCTCCATTTGCTTACCCCGAGTAAAATTTGCACACCGGACTATATTTACACGCGTGTATTTTTGGTGCATGCGAATTGGACTTAAATATCCGTTATGGGCGTTCTGCAAGTTATTATAATTAGTTAAATGTTAAGGGACCAACGATCGCTCAGTAACATTTTAGTTCATATGATTAACATAGTAATTTAAAATATTGATTTTATTGTATTATTATGGATGTTGGAAAAATGTTAAATTTGTAAAAATTGTCATTTAGCATAGTTATGGAAATAACAATAATAAAATTTATATACTCGTAATTGTTATTTAGCATTTGATGCTTACTGATGATCTTAGATCAGTTGAAATATACTACTCAACAGAAGTTTAGCATCACAAATAAATAGAGGATATTCAAGTTTTTGGAGTGAATATGAGTTTTATTTCATTGAGTGAAGTGAAAAATTTTTATATTTCATGAGTGCCGAAGGCACGAATGAAATATATAATTTTTCACTTCACGAGATGAAATAAAAGTCATATTCACGACAAAAACTTGAATTTTCTTTTTATTATATTGCATGTAGTCATTGTAACGTTGCGCGCTAAAGCATATGACGTCAAAATCTTAAATGACGTCATTACGTCACGTCATTACGTCGCTATTGTGTGTGAACGTTCATTGCGTCAACAGTAGCATAGATTATAAAATTTAGTTATGTATAAATTAGAAATGAAACGGTGGAATCGTAATTTGCGTATTCCCGAATCTTATATTTTCATATGTGAAAATATAACTTTTTTATATTTTCACATGTGAAAATATAACTTTTTCAAATATTGGTTATATTTAATACATATTTCTCTATATTTCATCAGTTGCCATATAATAAATTTTGATACCATTGTAAACGATTTGGTTTGGTGTTTAACAAAATGATAAATTGTTTAAAAGCATTCAATGGAAATGTGACAAAAATACATTTTTCCTAATATTACCCTTAATAAGAGAAAATAAGAATAGAGAGACCAGGAATTGGTGCAATTCAGTTTTAAGCCCCAACATAGACGCCAGGCGAAAAAGAAAATACAACACAAAACATCACAAAACCTTTCTCCGCTTGGAAAAAAGTAATATATATATATACATGTATATATTACTGCACTGAGAAAAAATGACTCTGCCATTCACAGACGGCGACTGTTCTTAGAGCTTAATGAAAGAACTGCTTATTAGTCTTCTGATATTCGGACTCGTACAAATATGAAGAACAGTAAGTTTGTGAAAAGTCTAAGTGATGCAAAATTTCCTTTGAATAGTAAACATGTTAATGCAGCAATCATCTGTTAAGCACCACAAAGCGAGTCTAGCTACTGTTGGTCTTTATAATGATTGCCTAATGAATAATAATAATGATGATAAAATGATAATAAAAGATTATTGTTTTTAAAGATATCTTGCTTTTTTCATTCATGCAACCTATGCATATAATAAAGGGAGTATTGGTCTCTGCCATTATTTTCCTTCTTTTTGTCAAGAATACGATTAAGAAAATCGTGCATTTTGCTTCTTTTTTTTTCAAACTACAAGTGCAATACAGTCAGCTCTGACAATGGCCTCATATTCATAGCTCAATTATTTATATAAACAATAATCTTTTGGCAGTCAACTGACGTCATATACTGAGAGGAACTCAGTAGAAACTTAAGTTTCAAACTTCCGATAGTTTGGTGGTTGGGCTCCGTAAAATTGGGTTTTACAACTCTGGCAGTTTCTTTCTTGCAATAAAAAGATTAGTCACAGCAGAATCGCCTTCAGACGGTCAGTAAAATAATTACTGGAATGTTTAAATCGATTCTTACGGGGTTCCAACCCAAAGTTTAATAATTAAAAAACCTTAAGTTTCTAGTTCCTCTCAGTATATATGCTGCCTACTAATGTTAAATATATGTGATGGAATAAAAACCGAGATCTTTTAAGAGCAGTGGGCATATTTGAGAAAGGTGACGGGCCATACCGCGGTTTCGGCTATTTAAGCTTAGTCAGTGACCCTTTAGAAGATTTTATCACAATTTGATCTGATGCTGTAATAATTTGCATGCATCACTATGAGATCTCAAGGCCGGAAAACCCGCGATGTTGTCTTATTTTTGACAGGGGGTTGAATGAGTAAACCCTCAGTATACTGTGTTTCTTAAAGAAAGTCATACAAATGGTGTGTGGTGTTATCTTTTAAAATACTCATAATTCATAAAAATCAAATTCTACTTAATCATTGGTATAGTTGCTTTCAACATTGGTGTTTGCATGGCAACTACATAAAATCAACAGTTATTCTTTCTGTAGTCGTTACGGTATAAATTCAACATTTCTGTTAGTTGGACACTTACTTTGATAAAGCTGTGTCTATGGTAATTGCAAGCAAAAAGGTACATTCAAGAGCTGCTATATGCAAAAATACACTACATTTTCTAACACAACCCCATTTCAATGGTTGAAAAAATTGTTGCCAAAATAGTTATTTGCTGAAATCAAACCACCAATGAGCACCACAACTACAGCCCAAACCACTAAGTATGGCCGTCAAGCTTTCAAGATCTTTGTTCATGAACATAAAATTTTAAAGGGGACTTTGCTTTTACCAGAATATTGGAGCGTTGACTTTCCACCTCAATCAGGTTAACCAACAATCAGGTACTTATACTGAGAAAACATATCGTAAGCCGAGTGAGCAGCTATTTTCCCAACAGGTGGCCTCTCAGTTACCTCACCCTTAGCTTCTGCATTGCTTCACAACATTTAGTTAGTTGTTCGGGCCTCATGGTGAATCTCTAACTAGTCAATGAATTATCAAGGACAAACAAATAAATCATGATAACCACGTGTATTTACAAGCTTACAGTTTCTATTAATAAAATGCATTTGTTCTTCTGAAAGAATTTCAGCTCAGTAAAATTTGAAAAGAGCATGTTTTTCAGTATTCAGTATTCTTACTTTCGGTTTTTGGCTTTTAATACTATACAGTGTAAGAAAAAAGCGAGTATGAATATTATTTTAGTAGCCAAAATGTCAGGAATAACAGCAGCGCCAATAATAATAATAATAATAATAATAATAATAATAATAATAATAATAATAGTTTTCTTTCATTCTTCACCCTGCAAACTCCATATGGTAGGCGTACATAGCTTTCCGCGTGATATGACTAAATCCACTCCACCGGTGGTCGAACAAAAATTAAAAGGTACCCTATTTTCAGTAGTTGAGTCCGTCCTTGAGGTGGAATCTTGGATTAAGTTAGCCTGGTTCCCGTCGTCAAACCGGCAACCGTTTTTGTCCGAGAATAATAATGAAGGAGTCGGGTACCAGACTAGGATTAAGTCCATTCTGCCCGGGAAGACGTTAAAAGCCCACTTTCTATTACTACTACTACTCAGCAGTTGAGTCCAGGGCCCAGTGTCACCAAGCGATTTTTGTTCTATGAGCTACGTAAATCGTATTCGCTGTAAATGATAATGGAAGACTTATAGGACAACCATACTAATGGTATCTTTGTAATAAGTTATCGTGAGTCGTCAATTGCTTGTAGATAAAATAAATCATGTAATGAGTTGGCACAGCACAATTTACAAATCCAACCAAAAAAGGAAGCATAAAAGAAATAGACAACAACAGTCTATCTGTCTATAGATACTGCGTCACTCTCGTTTCTGAGAACGTGTGTACATCATCTAAAATGGCCCTGCCTCTTTAATGGCCCTGGTATCTATTTCGAGAGGATAAATTAAATAAAAAAAAAGTTTCTGTTAGTATAGAGGTTCAACGTCTAAGTCCCAAATTTTCAGTCATGCTTCCTGTGTATTGACCAATACTCTGGGGAGTTAGAGTGTCTTGCCCAAGGACACAACACGGCGTCCCGTGTGGGGATCGTACCCAGGACCCCTCGATTAAAAGTCCGATGCTCTATCACCAAAATTTACGGTGAGACTCTACAGAATGACAGTGAGAAATGAAATAAAAGTGATAGTGTTAGATTGTTAGTAAAGGGGTAAAATTAACAGCAGGCAAAAAACAATATCTGACTTTATTTAAAGAGGGTGACTCAGTTGGTATGACCAATCTTACCTGAGGTCCTCTAAACACATACATACATAATAATCAAACATACAAACATACAATCAACGTTTACAATACAAATGACATATGTGATGAATCAATTATAGAAAGTAAAAGCACTAAACATTAAAATTATGAGCAGTATGAAAATATGTTTGGCAGTGGAGGTATTTGAGTTAATGCTAAACATTTAAGGTCACTCTAAACATTTATTTAAGAAGGAATCAACTGTACTTGAGATTCTTATGTCAACTGGAATGCTATTCCAAATCAAGGCGCCCGAATAAGATAAACTGTTTTAAACATGTTTAATTTAGGCTTCGATGTCTTAAAGTTTTTGTTAGAATCGGAGCGCAAAGTCATTGTATCATCATTAGTACTACTTTTGATCTGGAACATTTCAGCAATATAGATAGGTGAAAGACCATGCGTTACCATAAACATTACCTTAGCTTTGTGTATGAAAATTAATTCTTCAAATGATAGCATATTTAATTGCATACGGACTTTTTCCAGTGATGTATAATCTTTACCAAGTATTAATTTACAGGCTCTGTATTTTTTTTTCAATTTTATACACATTAGAATTAAACGAATTTCCCCAAATCACACAGCAATATTCTAAATGAGGCTTAATATATGCGTTATAAAAAGTCATTCTGTGATGTATCGGTAGGTATTATCTATTCTGAGACAAAAGCCAAAGGTATGTTGAAATTTTCGTTGAAACGTGTTGAAAGTGACTTGTCCATGTTAAGTTATCATCTATATGAACCCCTACAACTTTTTCACAGCTTGTTACTCGCAAATCAACATTTTCATAAGCAAGTGTCAAATTAGTGTCTTTCATATTTTGTCTCTTTTGTCTACTTGATATTAACATCAATTTTGGTTTGTCAATATTTATAATCATGCCGTTTTCCTGACACCAAGTACTAAGTAAATTCAGGGCATGTTGAAGATTGTTTTCTAATATGTCTTTATCAAAACCAATCTCATACAATGTCGTATCGTCGGCATATAAGTCCACCGAACGAACTGCATCTTTAAGACATAAAGGTAAATCGTTTGTAAAGATTAAAAAGAGCAAAGGACCTAATATGGATCCCTGCGGTATGCCAGATCGAAAACGTTCGGCTTTAAATTGTCTTGTATTGACTGTCACTTGTTGAGTTCTGAATTAATCATACATTAATTGAGTGCAAGAAAATATACATTGTAAGGAGAACATCAAAAATGGCTGCCAAAACAAAGGAAAAACACAATATTTGGAAGCAGTGCCATCGAAAATTCAAACTTCAAACCAAGCGACTTGGTGGCAATTTTGTTAACGTTTATGGATCCGGTGGAGATGGCATCTTCTCACCATTGAGCATTGAACAATTTAAGAAACTCAAGATGGCATTCAGGATGGCTGCCCATATATGGCAAAAGTAATTACCATGCAGATATTCGTGTTTTGGCATATTTAACATCTGGAATCAGTGCAATTAATACCATATAAGGAGTGCATCTACGATGTCCACAAAAATAAAGGAAAAGTTTACCATTTTTGGTTTATTTGTTTGTTTTGTTGCTTTACGCCCCAGTCAACAGATATTGTCATGTCGGGATATTACCTCCATTTTATGTGAATTTTATCCAACATTGGGATGCCATCATTGCCATGACATCCGAAATAACCACTTAATAAAATAACTCAGACTTATGAATATAGATAATTTGTCGAAACCACTTTTCTTGGCCAGGTTCGGACCAGTTCTCAAAAGGTCAGTCAGTTAGTTTTATCTGGAAACACAAGCAGCCCATATTTTTCTCACAACCTACAACAACTGGGAATTTTTCCCTTTGTGTTGCATGCGTAATACTACAGAATGGTGGTCAGGTGGGAATGTGGGCCGCGCCCATTGGGGTCATGAGAAATAGATCGGATGCTTTTGTCTCCAGGCAAAGTTAAAAAAAATAATGAATGACCATCTGGCTAATGGGTTACAGAAGGACTGAGCCTGCCCAAGGAAAGTGGTTAAAGTAAAACCATCCATACATGTAATAAGCCTTAGTTTTTACCTTAGGTGGTTATATTTTCAAGCACATACATGTATTGAGAGTCATGTCATCCTAATGTTTGGTAGAAGTCCATTAAAATGAAAGCTACGTCCCGATATGACCATAGCTGTTGACTGGGACATAAAGCATCAGCACAAGCAAACAAACAAGTAATACTACAGCAAATAGTGTGGCCACTTTCCCATAGTATAGATGTCAAAGTTCTGTTGACAAAATACAGAGACATGTAGTTCACAGCAACCTAGACTAAAGATGATGCTTCAAAAATTGGGGGGTTTATGTCGCATTAGCTGTAGACCCACATACCTTTTCTCATAAACGTGTATGTATCTTTTATTCTGGAAGACAGACAACAAAGTCTAGAAATGTAGATCCAAGTGACTATGACTATGATTTTTAGGGTACGGGCTGTTACTAATGTTGTCAGAACCTGGGGCCCAACCCCTTTGTCTTTGAGATGACAATAAAATATGTTCAAACTATTATTACTATCTATCGACTGATAAAAGAATAAATTTATATATGCACACTTTCATGTATCCTTGGTCTAGAAAATATGCATGTACAACTAAATGGTATACATTTAAATAATATTATTATAGGCTGGAATCAAGCTTGGCACCAAGCTGAAAGTCTACAATGCTGTGGTACTGCCAACCAAGTGGTAAGCATGTGAGACCTGTACAGTATACCAACATCATGCAAAGAGACTTAACCTTTTCCACTTAAGCTGTTTGAGAAAGATGTTAAAAATCAAGTGGCAAGACAAGATTCCAGAACAGAGGTCCTGAAGAAAGCAGGAATGCAAAGCATGCATACAGTCTTGAGCTAGCACAGCTAAGAATGACATGTTATAAGAATGCCTGATGCGCGACATCCAAAGAATTTGTTCTATGGAGAACTACAGGAGGGAAATTGCTCCCACGGTGTCCAGAAGAAATGCTACAAAGACACCCTCAAAGCCTCTCTGAAGGATTTCGAAATATCAATGGAATCTTGGGCATAGACTTCACAGGAGCGATCAAAGAGAATATGTGAAGCTGAAAGACAGTGCAGAGAATGCAAAGCCAAGACTAATGGGCAACCAGCAGTTTCCCTAACATTGACTTGCTCTACTTGCAACCGTCAGTTTAGAGCTAGACTTGGCCTAGTCAGCCATCAAAGAACTCACCAACACACACGAACCTATTCAAGAAATAATGATGGTCTTTCTAAGTATTGAGAGACAAACGACCATAGGCTGCATAGATTGAAACATAAAAGTGTGGGGTCAAACACTGGGTCTTAGTATGCCATGCTCCAAAGTCATCATGGCAAAAATGAATCAAGTTGACCTTCACTTTATGATAATGATCTACAAATCTGAGCAACAAAGCTTAAGAGAAAAGTTATCGCATACATTTTTCCTCCAAAGTTGTTCTAGTGTTAGACCTTATTTTGTCTCCCTTCTTCTTGGGCAATAAAGGGTTATATTTTAATGACAAGGGCTATTAAAGCGAATAATTTGGTTCAAGTACAAGTACCTACAGAAGAGTGGTTGTCAGTTTATTGTCGTAAGAAATATAAAACATTTCACATATAAATTGCAAGTTGATATTTGATGTTCGTAAAGTTCTAAAATTTGACTTCAAGGCCTGACACTCAGCATTATGACCCATTATGACTGACATGACTACGTATAGATACATGAAACTATTAATTATGTACCTATTTTTATATGTACGAATGTTTCTGATGAATGTCTGTCAGTATACGGGTTCATAGAACAGCTGTAAACTTTAAAGGTGGTCTATTACAACTATTAGACATGGATTGCCATATCGTAGGACAAATGTTTTCTGATTTGTGGTTTCCGAAACACGAATGTCTTAAAAAAATAAGGCAGTGGGAAACCATATTTGATAATAGTTTTGAGCCAAAGCAGACATTTTCAGAACAGATTCAAATTATGGGGAACAAGTAATTAGCATATAACGCACTGATATTGTGGTTGTCTTACTGACATTTTAATCCGCAGGATTCAATAAACATATTAAATGTTCTAAATGGTGTCCATAAGTTAATACATTCTAATATATCAAAAACACTTAAATCTATTCGCACTAGTTCTTTGGTTGATGTTAACAAAAATTGATACTTTACTAATTGGTTTGAGAAACTCTTTAGTTTCGATATCAGCGCTTTTCAATACATTTTCCTTCATTCCGGTGGCCATCTTAGATGCTCTCCATACTTTGTGAATTTTTTACTAGTTTCAACGTACTCAGATTAGTTCAGCCTTTAAATGCAAGTAATCTCAGTTCTTACATCTGCCAAAACACTATTATTTACATGGCAATTACTGTTTTTCGTATACGGGCCGCCATCTTTGATGCCATCTTGAATTTTTTAAATTGTTAAATAGTGATGAGATGTCATCCACCAGAGTCTTAAATGTTATTAAAAATGCCACCAAACTGTTTGGTTTTAGAAATTCATTAGTCTTGAAATCACCTCCTTTCAATAATGTAATTTTCTTAATTCTGGTGGCCATCTTGAATGCTCTCCATACATTGTCTATTTTCTTGCACTTATTTCAATGTACGATTGATTAAACTTTCAAATACAAGTAATCCCATATTAAAAAGTCTCTCAAAATATGATTATTTCCATGGAAACTACTGTTTTCCGTATACTGGCATCCATCTTGGATGCCATCTTGAATTTCTCAAATTGCTCAATGGTGACAAGATGTCACCCGCCGGATTCTTAATGTAGAAGACCTCAGCTTTCCAAGTATGTAAAAACATTTTCTATGTACTCCAAATCCAGGTCCACTGAAGGTTCTGCTGGACTAACTGAAAAGCTTAGGTGGGTGAAGTTAGCCGAAACAGCCGAAGTAGCAGAATCTGCTGGCAGAAGTAGCCGAAACAGCCGAATCAGCTGTTACTGCTAGCAGAACCAGCCGAAACTGCCAATATGAAATTTAAGTTCCACAGACGAGATATAACGGGGTTTGAAGCCCACCAAATTATCTACTCAGCCCAAGAAAAATATTACGAAAATGACCTGAATATGAAAACAGCAAAGTGCGGGTACCTTCTTCGGCTGTGAACCTGTCATCGCCGAGCGCGGACTTTCGGGAGCTAGCGACTTTATGGGTTTTACAGAAAAATTGTGGCACTCTCAGGCCACATAGGCCGCTATGCCAGGAAAACTCTGGTTTCCAAGAAATAGGGGTACAAATATGACCAAAAAATGCGAACTTCCGTATAGAAAAGGCATGCCGCGGATACCCTCTTCGGCTGGGTACTTTTTCGACTTTCGGGAGTTGGAGACCCAGTGGGTTTTGTAGTCCATATAAGTGCCTTCACGGCCCATAGGTCGGCTATTCCGGGAAAACTCTGGTTTCTCGGAAATTTTTACTCGAACATTGGGCACTATAACATGTGCCGGTAGGGGGTTGGGTAATTTGCAGGCCTGTCATCGCCGAGCGCGGACTTTCGGGAGCTAGCCACCTAGTGGGTCTTACAGTAGAAGGGTGGCACTCTCAGACCACATGCACCGCTATGCCGGGAAAACTCTGGTTTCCGAGAAATAGGGGGACAAATATGACCGAAAATGCACATTTCCGTATAGAAAAGGCATGCCGCGGGTACCCTTTTCGGCTGGGTACTTTTTCGACTTTCGGGAGTTGGAGACCCAGTGGGTTTTGTAGTCCATACAAGTGCCTTCACGGCCGAAAGGTCGGCTATTCCGGGAAAACTCTGGTTTCTCGGAAATTTTAACTCGAACATTGGGCACTATAACATGTGCCGGTAGGGGTGGGGTAATTTGCAGGCCTGTCATCGCCGAGCGCGGACTTTCGGGAGCTAGCCACCTAGTGGGTCTTACAGCAGGAGGGTGGCACCCTCAGACCACATGCACCGCTATGCCGGGAAAACTCTGGTTTCCGAGAAATAGGGGAACAAATATGACCGAAAAATCAAAATGCACATTTCCGTATAGAAAAGGCATGCCGCGGGTACCCTCATCGGCTGGGTACTTTTTCGACTTTCGGGAGTTGGAGACCCAGTGGGTTTTGTAGTCCATACAAGTGCCTTCACGGCCCATAGCTCGGCTATTCCGGGAAAACTCTGGTTTCTCTGAAATCTTAATTCGAACATTGGGCACTATAACATGTGCTGGTAAGGGGTGGGGTAATTTGCAGGCCTGTCATCGCCGAGCGCGGACTTTCGGGAGCCAGCCACCTAGTGGGTCTTACAGTAGAAGGGTGGCACTCTCAGACCACATGCATTGCTATGCCGGGAAAACTCTGGTTTCCGAGAAATAGGGGACAAATATGACCGAAAATGCACATTTCCGTATAGAAAAGGCATGCCGCGGGTACCCTCTTCGGCTGGGTACTTTTTCGACTTTCGGGAGTTAGAGACCCAGTGGGTTTTGAGGTCCATATAAGTGCCTTCACGGTCCATAGGTCGGCTATTCCGGGAAAACTCTGGTTTCTCGGAAATTTTAACTCGAACATTGGGCACTATAACATGTGCCGGTAGGGGGTGGGGTAATTTGCAGGCCTGTCATCGCCGAGCGCGGACTTTCGGGAGCTAGCCACCTAGTGGGTCTTACAGTAGAATGGTGGCACTCTCAGACCACATGCACCGCTATGCCGGGAAAACTCTGTTTGCCGAGAAATAGGGGGACAAATATGACCGAAAATGCACATTTCCGTATAGAAAAGGCATGCCGCGGGTACCTTCTTCGGCTGGGTACTTTTTCGACTTTCGGGAGTTGGAGACCCAGTGGGTTTTGTAGTCCATACAAGTGCCTTCACGGCCCATAGCTCGGCTATTCTGGGAAAACTCTGGTTTCTCGGAAATTTTAACTCGAACATTGGGCACTATAACATGTGCCGGTAGGGGATGGGGTAATTTGCAGGCCTGTCATCGCCGAGCGCGGACTTTCGGGAGCTAGCCACCTAGTGGGTCTTACAGTAGAAGGGTGGCACTCTCAGACCACATGCACCGCTATGCCGGGAAAACTCTGGTTTCCGAGAAATAGGGGGACAAATATGACCGAAAATGCACATTTCCGTATAGAAAAGGCATGCCGCGGGTACCCTCTTCGGCTGGGTACTTTTTCGACTTTCGGGAGTTGGAGACCCAGTGGGTTTTGTAGTCCATACAAGTGCCTTCACGGCCCATAGGTCGGCTATTCCGGGAAAACTCTGGTTTCTCGGAAATTTTTACTCGAACATTGGGCACTATAACATGTGCTGGTAAGGGGTTGGGTAATTTGCAGGCCTGTCATCGCCGAGCGCGGACTTTCGGGAGCTAATCACCTAGTGGGTCTTACAGTAGAAGGGTGGCACTCTCAGACCACATGCACCGCCATGCCGGGAAAACTCTGGTTTCCGAGAAATAGGGGGACAAATATGACCGAAAATGCACAATTCCGTATAGAAAAGGCATGCCGCGGGTACCCTCTTCGGCTGGTAACTTTTTCGACTTTCGGGAGTTGGAGACCCAGTGGGTTTTGTAGTCCATACAAGTGCCTTCACGGCCCATAGGTCGGCTATTCCGGGAAAACTCTGGTTTCTCGGAAATTTTAACTCGAACATTGTGCACTATAACATGTGCCGGTAGGGGGTGGGGTAATTTGCAGGCATGACATCGCCGAGCGCGGACTTTCGGGAGCTAGCCACCTAGTGGGTCTAACAGTAGAAGGGTGGCACTCTCAGACCACATGCACCGCTATGCCGGGAAAACTCTGGTTTCCGAGAAATAGGGCGACAAATATGACCGAAAATGCACATTTCCGTATAGAAAAGGCATGCCACGGGTACCCTCTTCGGCTGGGTACTTTTTCGACTTTCGGGAGTTGGAGACCCAGTGGGTTTTGTAGTCCATACAAGTGCCTTCACGGCCCATAGCTCGGCTATTCTGGGAAAACTCTGGTTTCTCGAAAATTTTAACTCGAACATTGGGCACTATAACATGTGCCGGTAGGGGGTGGGGTAATTTGCAGGCCTGTCATCGCCGAGCGCGGACTTTCGGGAGCTAGCCACCTAGTGGGTCTTACAGTAGAAGGGTGGCACTCTCAGACCACTTGCACCGCTATGCCGGGAAAACTCTGGTTTCCGAGAAATAGGGGGACAAATATGACCGAAAATGCACATTTCCGTATAGAAAAGGCATGCCGCGGGTACCCTCTTCGGCTGGGTACTTTTTCGACTTTCGGGAGTTGGAGACCCAGTGGGTTTTGTAGTCCATACAAGTGCCTTCACGGCCCATAGCTCGGCTATTCCGGGAAAACTCTGGTTTCTCTGAAATCTTAACTCGATCATTGGGCACTATAACATGTGCTTGTAAGGGGTGGGGTAATTTGCAGGCCTGTCATCGCCGAGCGCGGACTTTCGGGAGCTAGCCACCTAGTGGGTCTTACAGTAGAAGGGTGGCACTCTCAGACCACATGCACCGCTATGCCGGGAAAACTCTGGTTTCCGAGAAATAGGGCGACAAATATGACCGAAAATGCACATTTCCGTATAGAAAAGGCATGCCGCGGGTACCCTCTTCGGCTGGGTACTTTTTCGACTTTCGGGAGTTGGAGACCCAGTGGCTTTTGTAGTCCATACAAGTGCCTTCACGGCCCATAGGTCGGCTATTCCGGGAAAACTCTGGTTTCTCGGAAATTTTAACTCGAACATTGGGCTCTATAACAGGTGTCGGTAGGGGGTGGGGTAATTTGCAGGCCTGTCATCGCCGAGCGCGGACTTTCGGGAGCTAGCTACCTTGTGGGTATTACAGAAGAAGGGTGGCACTCTCAGACTCAGACCACATGCACCGCTATGCCGGGAAAACTCTGGTTTCCGAGAAATAGGGGGACAAATATGACCGAAAATGCACATTTCCGTATAGAAAAGGTATGCCGCGGGTACCTTCTTCGGCTGGGTACTTTTTCGACTTTCGGGAGTTGGAGACCCAGTGGGTTTTGTAGTCCATACAAGTGCCTTCACGGCCCATAGGTCGGCTATTCCGGGAAAACTCTGGTTTCTCGGAAATTTTAACTCGAACATTGGGCACTATAACATGTGCTGGTAAGGGGTGGGGTAATTTGCAGGCCTGTCATCGCCGAGCGCGGACTTTCGGGAGCTAGCCACCTAGTGGGTCTTACAGTAGAAGGGCGGTACTCTCAGACCACATGCACCGCTATGCCGGGAAAACTCTGGTTTCCGAGAAATAGGGGGACAAATATGACCGAAAATGCACATTTTCGTATAGAAAAGGCATGCCGCGGGTACCCTCTACGGCTGGGTACTTTTTCGACTTTCGGGAGTTGGAGACCCAGTGTGTTTTGTAGTCCATATAAGTGCCTTCACGGCCCATAGCTCGGCTATTCCGGGAAAACTCTGGTTTCTCGGAAATTTTAACTCGAACATTGGGCACTATAACATGTGCTGGTAAGGGGTGGGGTAATTTGCAGGCCTGTCATCACAGAGCGCGGACTTTCGGGAGCTAGCCACCTAGTGGGTCTTACAGTAGAAGGGTGGCACTCTCAGACCACATGCACTGCTATGCCGGGAAAAATCTGTTTTTCGAGAAATAGGGGGACAAATATGACCGAAAATGCACGTTTCCGTATAGAAAAGGCATGCCGCGGGTACCCTTTTCGGCTGGGTACTTTTTCGACTTTCGGGAGTTGGAGACCCAGTGGGTTTTGTGGTCCATATAAGTGCCTTCACGGCCCATAGGTCGGCTATTCCGGGAAAACTCTGGTTTCTCGGAAATTTTAACTCGAACATTGGGCACTATAGCATGTGCCGGTAGGGGGTGGGATAATATGCAGGCCTGTCATCTCCGAGTGCGGACTTTCGGGAGCTAGCCACCTAGTGGGTCTAACAGTAGAATGGTGGCACTCTCAGACCACATGCACTGCTATGCCGGGAAAACTCTGTTTTTCGAGAAATAGGGGGACAAATATGACCGAAAATGCACGTTTCCGTATAGAAAAGGCATGCCGCGGGTACCCTTTTCGGCTGGGTACTTTTTCGACTTTCGGAAGTTGGAGACCCAGTGGGTTTTGTGGTCCATATAAGTGCCTTCACGGCCCATAGGTCGGCTATTCCGGGAAAACTCTGGTTTCTCGGAAATTTTAACTCGAACATTGGGCACTATAACATGTGCTTGTAAGGGGTGGGGTAATTTGCAGGCCTGTCATCGCCGAGCGCGGACTTTCGGGAGCCAGCCACCTAGTGGGTCTTACAGTAGAAGGGTGGCACTCTCAGACCACATGCACCGTTATGCCGGGAAAACTCTGGTTTCCGAGAAATAGGGCGACAAATATGACCGAAAATGCACATTTCCGTATAGAAAAGGCATGCCGCGGGTACCCTCTTCGGCTGGGTTCTTTTTCGACTTTCGGGAGTTGGAGACCCAGTGGGTTTTGTAGTCCATACAAGTGCCTTCACGGCCCATAGGTCGGCTATTCCGGGAAAACTCTGGTTTCTCGGAAATTTTAACTCGAACATTGGGCACTATAACAGGTGTCGGTAGGGGGTGGGGTAATTTGCAGGCCTGTCATCGCCGAGCGCGGACTTTCGGGAGCTAGCCACCTTGTGGGTCTTACAGAAGAAGGGTGGCACTCTCAGACCACATGCAACGCTATGCCGGGAAAACTCTGGTTTCCGAGAAATAGGGGGACAAATATGACCGAAAATGCACATTTCCGTATAGAAAAGGCATGTCGCGGGTACCTTCTTCGGCTGGGTACTTTTTCGACTTTCGGGAGTTGGAGACCCAGTGGGTTTTGTAGTCCATACAAGTGCCTTCACGGACCATAGGTCGGCTATTCCGGGAAAACTCTGGTTTCTCGGAAATTTTAACTCGAACATTGGGCACTATAACATGTGCCGGTAGAGGGTGGGGTAGAGTTTTCCCGGAATAGCCGACCTATGGGCCGTGAAGGCACTTGTATGGACTACAAAACCCACTGGGTCTCCAACTCCCGAAAGTCGAAAAAGTACCCAGCCGAAGAGGGTACCCGCGGCATGCCTTTTCTATACGGAAATGTGCATTTTCGGTCATATTTGTCCCCCTATTTCTCGGAAACCAGGGTTTTCCCGGCATAGCAGTGCATGTGGTCTCCGAGTGCCACCATTCTACTGTAAGACCCACTAGGTGGCTATCTCCCGAAAGTCCGCGCTCGGTGATGACAGGCCTGCATATTACCCCACCCACTACCGGCACATGCTATAGTGCCCACCGTTCGAGTTAAAATTTCCGAGAAACCAGAGTTTTCCTGGAATAGCCGACCTATGGGCCGTAAAGGCACTTGTATGCACTACAAAACCCACTGGGTCTCCAACTCCCGAAAGTCGAAAAAGTACCCAGCCGAAGAGGGTACCCGCGGCATGCCTTTTCTATACGGAAATGTGCATTTTCGGTCAT
Organism: Rugalucina vietnamica; assembly: GCA_964017185.1. Classification (NCBI taxonomy): domain Eukaryota; kingdom Metazoa; phylum Mollusca; class Bivalvia; order Lucinida; family Lucinidae; genus Rugalucina; species Rugalucina vietnamica. The sequence continues at coordinate 10,980,343 of OZ024882.1, read as the reverse complement.
ATTTGTCCCCCTATTTCTCGGAAACCAGAGTTTTCCCGGCATAGCGGTGCATGTGGTCTGAGAGTGCCACCCTTCTACTGTAAGACCCACTAGGTGGCTAGCTCCCGAAAGTCCGCGCTCGGAGATGACAGGCCTGTAAATTACCCCACTCCCTACCGGCACATGTTATAGTGCCCAATGTTCGAGTTAAGATTTCCGGGAAACCAGAGTTTTCCCGGAATAGCCGACCTATGGGCCGTGAAGGCACTTGTATGGACTACAAAACCCACTGGGTCTCCAACTCCCGAAAGTCGAAAAAGTACCCAGCCGAAGAGGGTACCCGCGGCATGCCTTATCTATACGGAAATGTGCATTTTCGGTCATATTTGTCCCCCTATTTCTCGGAAACCAGAGTTTTCCCGGCATAGCGGTGCATGTGGTCTGAGAGTGCCACCCTTCTACTGTAAGACCCACTAGGTGGCTGGCTCCCGAAAGTCCGCGCTCGGCGATGACAGGTCTGCAAATTACCCCACCCCTTACCAGCACATGTTATAGTGCCCAATGTTCGAGTTAAGATTCCAGAGAAACCAGAGTTTTCCCGGAATAGCCGACCTATGGGCCGTGATGGCACTTGTATGGACTACAAAACCCACTGGGTCTCCAACTCCCGAAAGTCGAAAAAGTACCGAGCCGAAGAAGGTACCCGCGGCATGCCTTTTCTATACGGAAATGTGCATTTTCGGTCATATTTGTCCCCCTATTTCTCGGAAACCAGAGTTTTCCCGGCATAGCGGTGCATGTGGTCTGAGAGTGCCACCCTTCTACTGTAAGACCCACTAGGTGGCTAGCTCCCGAAAGTCCGCGCTCGGCGATGACAGGCCTGCAAATTAACCCACCCCTTACCAGCACATGTTATAGTGTTCAATGTTCGAGTTAAAATTTCCGAGAAACCAGAGTTTTTCCAAAATAGCCGAGCTATGGGCCGTAAAGGCACTTGTATGGACTACAAAACCCACTGGGTCTCCAACTCCCGAAAGTCGAAAAAGTACCCAGCCGAAGAGGGTACCCGCGGCATGCCTTTTCTATACGGAAATGTGCATTTTCGGTCATATTTATCCCCCTATTTCTCGGAAACCAGGGTTTTCCCGGCATAGCAGTGCATGTGGTCTGAGAGTGCCACCATTCTACTGTAAGAAGGTACAAGTAGGCAAAGATCAGGAAAAGGCGCAATCAGAAAAAGATTCCCACTCCAAAAACCGAGGTGGGAAAAAACCAAACTAACAATCAGGTACTTATACCATGAAACATATCGTAAGCCGAATGAGCAGCTATTTTCCCAATAGGTGGCCACTCAGTTACCTTAACTTAACTAAAAATATGAAAACATACATAAGGCGCCAACAGCACAAAAAATTTTAAACACCAAGACATAAAACAAAAAGAACCACTACAGAAGTATCGACTTGGAACGATCAGTAACACAAAGTTACTGGCGGGCTTAAACCGGTTTTACAGGTACCTAACCTCACCCTCAGCTTCTGCAGTGGTTCACAACATTTAGTTAGTTCTTCGGTCCTCGTGGTGAATCTCTAACTAGTCAATGAATCATCAAGAACAAACAAATAAATCATGATAAACATCCTGATGAATCAAAAACCAGGACTCACAGATTGAGTAAGCTGCCCGACGATGGAGATCCCTGGGCGCCGAATAACCTACTAACTCCGGAGCAAAAGAAAAACACCAGTTGGACCCCGGTGGGCCAAGCAACAGACAAGAAGCTCCGGCCCCAACCAACTAAAATGAATAGCTTTAAGTCGGGGCCATCATAGAGTCTGACGCCCGACCCACCGGCGTGCAATTAAAGAAGGCAGCATAGTTATCAACCATGATTGGGTTAAAAACTAAGCATGCAGACTGTCGCATAACATTCAAGTTATAACCTATACGTCTGTAACGTGATATGATTTTTCCGAACTGAAGAGAAAAATCATTTATTCCTTTAAGTTTCTTTAATTTGTAAACCAAGTCACCATAAAATTCAGGTTCCGAAAGGCCCTCACTTAAAAGTGTCTTTAACCCAACATTATATTTGGAAATCAATTCATAGTGTCTACGATAAAATTTAGAAAAGGTTTTTCGAAGTTTATGATACCGATAGCCCTGTTGGAGAAGTTTTGCCGTTAAACATTTATTTCGAGCGTTGAAGTCTGTAACATGATTGCAGACTCTAGCAAACCTAATAAGTTGCGAAATGTATACACCATAAGAAGCACGACGAGGAACGTCACCATCCAAAAAAGGAAAATTTACTATATCAAAATCAAAGTCATCGCGCTTATCATAAATTTTAGAAGAAACAAATCCATTTGCAACAGAAAGATGTAGATCTAAAAAGGGGGCTTCGGTATCTGAGATATTAGCTTTGTTCAACTGAAGTTCAGGTGGATAAATTTGATTGACCATACCTTCAAAATAAGGGTTGTCAATGTTCAAAAGGTCATCGAGGTACCTAGATGTGGAATTAAAAGCCTCGATAACATCAGCTTGATTATCATGGTTAAGAGAATCCATGAAATCCGCGCTCGGCGATGACAGGCCTGCAAATTACCCCACCCCCTACCGGCACATGTTATAGTGCCCAATGTTCGAGTTAAAATTCCCGAGAAACCAGAGTTTTCCCGGAATAGCCGACCTATGGGCCGTGAAGGCACTTATATGGACCACAAAACCCACTGGGTCTCCAACTCCCGAAAGTCGAAAAAGTACCCAGCCGAAAAGGGTACCCGCGGCATGCCTTTTCTATACGGAAACGTGCATTTTCGGTCATATTTGTCCCCCTATTTCTCGGAAAACAGAGTTTTCCCGGCATAGCAGTGCATGTGGTCTGACAGTGCCACCATTCTACTGTTAGACCCACTAGGTGGCTAGCTCCCGAAAGTCCGCGCTCGGCGATGACAGGCCTGCATATTATCCCACCCCCTACCGGCACATGCTATAGTGCCCAATGTTCGAGTTAAAATTTCCGAGAAACCAGAGTTTTCCCGGAATAGCCGACCTGTTGGCCGTGAAGGCACTTGTATGGACTACAAAACCCACTGGGTCTCCAACTCCCGAAAGTCGAAAAAGTACCCAGCCGAAGAGGGTACTCGCGGCATGCCTTTTCTATACGGTAATGTGCATTTTCTGTCATATTTGTCCCCCTATTTCTCGGAAACCAGAGTTTTCCCGGCATAGCGGTGCATGTGGTCTGAGAGTGCCACCCTTCTACTGTAAGACCCACTAGGTGGCTAGCTCCCGAAATTCCGCGCTCGGTGATGACAGGCCTGCAAATTACCCCACCCCTTACCAGCACATGTTATAGTGCCCAATGTTCGAGTTAAAATTTCCGAGAAACCAGAGTTTTCCCGGAATAGCCGAGCTATGGGCCGTGATGGCACTTGTATGGACTACAAAACCCACTGGGTCTCCAACTCCCGAAAGTCGAAAAAGTACCCAGCCGAAAAGGGTACCCGCGGCATGCCCTTTCTATACGGAAATGTGCATTTTCGGTCATATTTGTCCCCCTATTTCTCGGAAACCAGAGTTTTCCCGGCATAGCGGTGCATGTGGTCTGAGAGTGCCACCCTTCTACTGTAAGACCCACTAGGTGGCTAGCTCCCGAAAGTCCGCGCTCGGCGATGACAGGCCTGCAAATTACCCAACACCCTACCGACACCTGTTATAGTGCCCAATGTTCGAGTTAAAATTTCCGAGAAACCAGAGATTTCCCGGAATAGCCGACCTATGGGCCGTGAAGGCACTTGTATGGACTACAAAACCCACTGGGTTTCCAACTCTCGAAAGTCGAAAAAGTACCCAGCCGAAGAGGGTACCCGCGGCATGCCTTTTCTATACGGAAATGTGCATTTTTGGTCATATTTGTCGCCCTATTTCTCGGAAACCAGAGTTTTCCCGGCATAGCGGTGCATGTGGTCTGAGAGTGCCACCCTTCTACTGTAAGACCCACTAGCTGGCTGGCTCCCGAAAGTCCGTGCTCGGCGATGACAGGCCTGCAAATTACCGCACCCCCTACCGGCACATGTTATAGTGCCCAATGTTCGAGTTAATGTTTCCGAGAAACCAGAGTTTTCCCGGAATAGCCGACCTATGGGCCGTGAAGGCACTTGTATGGACTACAAAACCCACTGGGTCTCCAACTCTCGAAAGTCGAAAAAGTACCCAGCCGAAGAGGGTACCCGCGGCATGCCTTTTCTATACGGAATTGTGCATTTTCTGTCATATTTTTACCCCCTTATTTCTCGGAAACCAGAGTTTTCCCGGCATAGCGGTGCATGTGGTCTGAGAGTGCCACCCTTCTACTGTAAGACCCACTAGGTGGCTAGCTCCCGAAAGTCCGCGCTCGGCGATGACAGGCCTGCAAATTACCCCACCCCTTACCAGCACATTTTATAGTGCCCAATGTTCGAGTTAAAATTTTCGAGAAACCAGAGTTTTCCCGGAATAGCCGACCTATGGGCCGTGAAGGCACTTGTATGGACTACAAAACCCACTGGGTCTCCAACTCCCGAAAGTCGAAAAAGTACCCAGCCGAAGAAGATTCCCGCGGCATGCCTTTTCTATACGGAAATGTGCATTTTCGGTCATATTTGTCCCCCTATTTCTCGGAAACCAGAGTTTTCCCGGCATAGCGGTGCATGTGGTCTGAGAGTGCCACCCTTTTACTGTAAGACCCACTAGGTGGCTAGCTCCCGAAAGTCCGCGCTCGGCGATGACAGGCCTGCAAATTACCCCTCCCCTACCGACACCTGTTATAGTGCCCAATGTTCGAGTTAAAATTTCCGACAAACCAGAGTTTTCCCGGAATAGCCGACCTATGAGCCGTGAAGGCACTTGCATGGACAACAAAACCCACTGGGTCTCCAACTCCCGAAAGTCGAAAAAGTACCCAGCCGAAGAGGGTACCCGCGGCATGCCTTTTCTATACGGAAATGTGCAATTTTGGTCATATTTGTCGCCCTATTTCTCAGAAACCAGAGTTTTCCCGGCATAGCGGTGCATGTGGTCTGAGAGTGCCACCCTTCTACTGTAAGACCCACTAGGTGGCTGGCTCCCGAAAGTCCGCGCTCGGCGATGACAGGCCTGCAAATTACCCCACCCCTTACCAGCACATGTTATAGTGCCCAATGTTTGAGTTAAAATTTCCGAGAAACCAGAGTTTTCCCAGAATAGCCGACCTATGGGCCGTGAAGGCACTTGTATGGACTACAAAACCCACTGGGTCTCCAACTCCCGAAAGTCGAAAAAGTACCCAGCCAAAGAGGGTACCCGCGGCATGCCTTTTCTATACGGAAATGTGCATTTTCGGTCATATTTGTCCCCCTATTTCTCGGAAACCAGAGTTTTCCTGGCATAGCGGTGCATAAGGTCTGAGAGTGCCACCCTTCTACTGTAAGACCCACTAGGTGGCTAGCTCCCGAAAGTCCGCGCTCGGCGATGACAGGCCTGCAAATTACCCCACCCCCTACGGGCACATGTTATAGTGCCCAATGTTCGAGTTAAAATTTCCGAGAAACCAGAGTTTTCCTGGAATAGCCGACCTATGGGCCGTGAAGGCACTTATATGGACCATAAAACCCACTGGGTCTCCAACTCCCGAAAGTCGAAAAAGTACCCAGCCGAAAAGGGTACCCGCGGCATGCCTTTTCTATACGGAAACGTGCATTTTCGGGCATATTTGTCCCCCTATTTCTCGGAAAACAGAGTTTTCCCGGCATAGCGGTGCATGTGGTCTGAGAGTGCCACCCTTCTTCTAAAAGACCCACTAGGTGGCTGGCTCCCGAAAGTCCGCGCTCGGCGATGACAGGCCTGCAAATTACCCCACCCCCTACCGGCACATGTTATAGTGCCCAATGTTTGTTAAAATTTCCGAGAAACCAGAGTTTTCCCGGAATAGCCGACCTATGGGCCGTGAAGGCACTTGTATGGACTACAGAACCCACTGGGTCTCCAACTCCCGAAAGTCGAAAAAGTACCCAGTCGAAGAAGGTACTCGTGGCATGCCTTTTCTATACGGTAATGTGCATTTTCGGTCATATTTGTCCCCCTATTTCTCGGAAACCAGAGTTTTCCCGGCATAGCGGTGCATGTGGTCTTAGAGTGCCACCCTTCTCCTGTAAGACCCACTAGGTGGCTAGCTCCCGAAAGTCCGCGCTCGGTGACGACAGGCCTGCAAATTACCCCACCCCTTACCAGCACATGTTATAGTGCCCCATGTTCGAGAAAATTTCCGAGAAACCAGAGTTTTCCCAGAATAGCCGAGCTATGGGCCGTGAAGGCACTTGTATGGACTACAAAACCCACTGGGTCTCCAACTCCCGAAAGTCGAAAAAGTACCCAGCCGAAGAGGGTACCCGCGGCATGCCTTTTCTATACGGAAATGTGCATTTTCGGTCATATTTGTCCCCCTATTTCTCGGAAACCAGAGTTTTCCCGGCATAGCGGTGCATGTGGTCTGAGAGTGCCACCCTTCTACTGTAAGACCCAGTAGGTGGCTAGCTCCCGAAAGTCCGCGCTCGGCGATGACAGGCCTGCAAATTACCCCACCCCCTACCGGCACATGTTATAGTGCCCAATGTTCGAGTTAAAATTTCCGAGAAACCAGAGTTTTCCCGGAATAGCCGACCTACGGGCCGTGAAGGCACTTGTATGGTCTATAAAACCCACTGGGTCTCCAACTCCCGAAAGTCGAAAAAGTACCCAGCCGAAGAGGGTACACGCGGCATGCCTTTTCTGTACGGAAATGTGCATTTTCGGTCATATTTGTCCCCCTATTTCTCGGAAATCAGAGTTTTCCCGGCATAGCGGTGCATGTGGTCTGAGAGTGCCACCCTTCTACTGTAAGACCCACTAGGTGGCTAGCTCCCGAATGTCCGCGCTCGGCGATGACAGGCCTGCAAATTACCCCACCCCCTTCCGGCACATGTTATAGTGCCCAATGTTCGAGTTAAAATTTCCGAGAAACCAGAGTTTTCCCGGAATAGCCGACCTATGGGCCGTGAAGGCACTTGTATGGACTACAAAACCCACTGGGTCTCCAACTCCCGAAAGTCGAAAAAGTACCCAGCCGAAGAGGGTACCCGCGGCATGCCTTTTCTATACGGAAATGTGCATTTTCGGTCATATTTGTCCCCCTATTTCTCGGAAACCAGAGTTTTCCCGGCATAGCGGTGCATGTGGTCTGAGCGTGCCACCCTTCTACTGTAAGACCCACTAGGTGGCTAGCTCCCAAAAGTCCGCGCTCGGCGATGACAGGCCTGCAAATTACCCCACCCCCTACCTGCACATGTTATAGTGCCCAATGTTCGAGTTAAAATTTCCGAGAAACCAGAGTTTTCCCAGAATAGCCGAGCTATGGGCCGTGAAGGCACTTATATGGACCACAAAACCCACTGGGTCTCCAACTCCCGAAAGTCGAAAAAGTACCCAGCCGAAAAGGGTACCCGCGGCATGCCTTTTCTATACGGAAACGTGCATTTTCGGTCATATTTGTCCCCCTATTTCTCGGAAAACAGAGTTTTCCCGGCATAGCAGTGCATGTGGTCTGACAGTGCCACCATTCTACTGTTAGACCCACTAGGTGGCTAGCTCCCAAAAGTCCGCGCTCGGCGATGACAGGCCTGCATATTATCCCACCCCCTACCGGCACATGCTATAGTGCCCAATGTTCGAGTTAAAATTTCCGAGAAACCAGAGTTTTCCCGGAATAGCCGACCTGTTGGCCGTGAAGGCACTTGTATGGACTACAAAACCCACTGGGTCTCCAACTCCCGAAAGTCGAAAAAGTACCCAGCCGAAAAGGGTACCCGCGGCATGCCTTTTCTGTACGGAAATGTGCATTTTCGGTCATATTTGTCCCCCTATTTCTCGAAATCAGAGTTTTCCCGGCATAGCGGTGCATGTGGTCTGAGAGTGCCACCCTTCTACTGTAAGACCCACTAGGTGGCTAGCTCCCGAAAGTCCGCGCTCGGCGATGACAGGCCTGCAAATTACCCCACCCCCTACCGGCACATGTTATAGTGCCCAATGTTCGAGTTAAAATTTCCGAGAAACCAGAGTTTTCCCGGAATAGCCGACCTATGGGCCGTGAAGGCACTTGTATGGACTACAAAACCCACTGGGTCTCCAACTCCCGAAAGTCGAAAAAGTACCCAGCCGAAGAGGGTACCCGCGGCATGCCTTTTCTATACGGAAATGTGCATTTTCGGTCATATTTGTCCCCCTATTTCTCGGAAACCAGAGTTTTCCCGGCATAGCGGTGCATGTGGTCTGAGCGTGCCACCCTTCTACTGTAAGACCCACTAGGTGGCTAGCTCCCGAAAGTCCGCGCTCGGCGATGACAGGCCTGCAAATTACCCCACCCCCTACCGGCACATGTTATAGTGCCCAATGTTCGAGTTAAAATTTCCGAGAAACCAGAGTTTTCCCAGAATAGCCGAGCTATGGGCCGTGAAGGCACTTATATGGACCACAAAACCCACTGGGTCTCCAACTCCCGAAAGTCGAAAAAGTACCCAGCCGAAGAGGGTACTCGCGGCATGCCTTTTCTATACGGTAATGTGCATTTTCTGTCATATTTGTCCCCCTATTTCTCGGAAACCAGAGTTTTCCCGGCATAGCGGTGCATGTGGTCTGAGAGTGCCACCCTTCTACTGTAAGACCCACTAGGTGGCTAGCTCCCGAAAGTCCGCGCTCGGCGATGACAGCCCTGCAAATTACCCCACCCCCTACCGACACATGTTATAGTGCCCAATGTTCGAGTTAAAATTTCCGAGAAACCAGAGTTTTCCCGGAATAGCCGACCTATGGGCCGTGAAGGCACTTGTATGGACTACAAAACCCACTGGGTCTCCAACTCCCGAAAGTCGAAAAAGTACCCAGCCGAAGAGGGTACCCGCGGCATGCCTTTTCTATACGGAAATGTGCATTTTTGGTCATATTTGTCCCCCTATTTCTCGGAAACCAGAGTTTTCCCGGCATAGCGGTATATGTGGTCTGAGAGTGCCACACTTCTACTGTAAGACCCACTAGGTGGCTGGCTCCCGAAAGTCCGCGCTCAGCGATGACAGGCCTGCAAATTGTCCCACCCCTTACCAGCACATGTTATAGTGCCCAATGTTCGAGTTAATATTTCCGAGAAACCAGAGTTTTCCCGGAATAGCCGAGCTATGGGCCGTGAAGGCACTTGTATGGACTACAAAACCCACTGGGTCTCCAACTCCCGAAAGTCGAAAAAGTACCCAGCCGAAGAGGGTACCCGCGGCATGCCTTTTCTATACGGAAATGTGCATTTTCGGTCATATTTGTCCCCCTATTTCTCGGAAACCAGAGTTTTCCCGGCATAGCAGTGCATGTGGTCTAAGAGTGCCACCATTCTACTGTAAGACCCACTAGGTGGCTAGCTCCCGAAAGTCCGCGCTCGGCGATGACAGGCCTGCAAATTACCCCACCCACTACCGGCACATGCTATAGTGCCCAATGTTCGAGTTAAAATTTCCGAGAAACCAGAGTTTTCCCGGAATAGCCGACCTATGGGCCGTGAAGGACTTGTATGGCCTACAATACCCACTGGGTCTCCAACTCCCGAAAGTCGAAAAAGTACCCAGCCGAAGAGGGTACCCGCGGCATGCCTTTTCTATACGGAAATGTTCATTTTCGGTCATATTTGTCCCCCTATTTCTCGGAAACCAGAGTTTTCCCGGCATAGCGGTGCATGTGGTCTGAGAGTGCCACCCTACTACTGTAAGACCCACTAGGTGGCTAGCTCCCGAAAGTCCGCGCTCGGCGATGACAGGCCTGCAAATTACCCCACCCCCTACCGGCACATGTTATATTGCCCAATGTTCGAGTTAAAATTTCCGAGAAACCAGAGTTTTCCCGGAATAGCCTACCAATGGGCCGTGAAGGCACTTATATGGACCACAAAACCCACTGGGTCTCCAACTCCCGAAAGTCGAAAAAGTACCCAGCCGAAAAGGGTACCCGCGGCATGCCTTTTCTATACGGAAACGTGCATTTTCGGTCATATTTGTCCCCCTATTTCTCGGAAAACAGAGTTTTCCCGGCATAGCAGTACATGTGGTCTGACAGTGTCACCATTCTACTGTTAGACCCACTAGGTGGCTAGCTCCCAAAAGTCCGCGCTCGGCGATGACAGGCCTGCATATTATCCCACCCCCTACCGGCACATGCTATAGTGCCCAATGTTCGAGTTAAAATTTCCGAGAAACTAGAGTTTTCCCGGAATAGCCGACCTGTTGGCCGTGAAGGCACTTGTATGGACTACAAAACCCACTGGGTCTCCAACTCCCGAAAGTCGAAAAAGTACCCAGCCGAAGAGGGTACTCGCGGCATGCCTTTTCTATACGGTAATGTGCATTTTCTGTCATATTTGTCCCCCTATTTCTCGGAAACCAGAGTTTTCCCGGCATAGCGGTGCATGTGGTCTGAGAGTGCCACCCTTCTACTGTAAGACCCACTAGGTGGCTAGCTCCCGAAAGTCCGCGCTCGGTGATGACAGGCCTGCAAATTACCCCGCCCCTTACCAGCACATGCTATAGTGCCCAATGTTCGAGTTAAAATTTCCGAGAAACCAGAGTTTTCCCGGAATAGCCGAGCTATGGGCCGTGATGGCACTTGTATGGACTACAAAACCCACTGGGTCTCCAACTCCCGAAAGTCGAAAAAGTACCCAGCCGAAGAGGGTACCTGCGGCATGCCCTTTCTATACGGAAATGTGCATTTTCGGTCATATTTGTCCCCCTATTTCTCGAAAACCAGAGTTTTCCCGGCATAGCGGTGCATGTGGTCTAAGAGTGCCACCCTTCTACTGTAAGACCCACTAGGTGGCTAGCTCCCGAAAATCCGCGCTCGGCGATGACAGGCCTGCAAATTACCCAACACCCTACCGACACCTGTTATAGTGCCCAATGTATGAGTTAAAATTTCCGAGAAACCAGAGTTTTCCCGGAATAGCCGACCTATGGGCCGTGAAGGCACTTGTATGGACTACAAAACCCACTGGGTCTCCGACTCTCGAAAGTCGAAAAAGTACCCAGCCGAAGAGGGTACCCGCGGCATGCCTTTTCTATACGGAAATGTGCATTTTTGGTCATATTTGTCGCCCTATTTCTCGATAACCAGAGTTTTCCCGGCATAGCGGTGCATGTGGTCTGAGAGTGCCACCCTTCTACTGTAAGACCCACTAGGTGGCTGGCTCCCGAAAGTCCGCGCTCGGCGATGACAGGCCTGCAAATTACCCAACCCCCTACCGGCACATGTTATAGTGCCCAATGTTCGAGTTAATGTTTCCGAGAAACCAGAGTTTTCCCGGAATAGCCGACCTATGGGCCGTGAAGGCACTTGTATGGACTACAAAACCCACTGGGTCTCCAACTCTCGAAAGTCGAAAAAGTACCCAGCCGAAGAGGGTACCCGCGACATGCCTTTTCTATACGGAATTGTGCATTTTCGGTCATATTTGTCCCCCTTATTTCTCGGAAACCAGAGTTTTCCCGGCATAGCGGTGCATGTGGTCTGAGAGTGCCACCCTTCTACTGTAAGACCCACTAGGTGGCTAGCTCCCGAAAGTCCGCGCTCGGCGATGACAGGCCTGCAAATTACCCCACCCCTTACCAGCACATGTTATAGTGCCCAATGTTTGAGTTAAAATTTCCGAGAAACCAGAGTTTTCCCAGAATAGCCGACCTATGGGCCGTGAAGGCACTTGTATGGACTACAAAACCCACTGGGTCTCCAACTCCCGAAAGTCGAAAAAGTACCCAGCCAAAGAGGGTACCCGCGGCATGCCTTTTCTATACGGAAATGTGCATTTTCGGTCATATTTGTCCCCCTATTTCTCGGAAACCAGAGTTTTCCCGGCATAGCGGTGCATAAGGTCTGAGAGTGCCACCCTTCTACTGTAAGACCCACTAGGTGGCTAGCTCCCGAAAGTCCGCGCTCGGCGATGACAGGCCTGCAAATTACCCCACCCCTACCGGCACATGTTATAGTGCCCAATGTTCGAGTTAAAATTTCCGAGAAACCAGAGTTTTCCCGGAATAGCCGACCTATGGGCCGTGAAGGCACTTGTATGGACTATAAAACCCACTGGGTCTCCAACTCCCGAAAGTCGAAAAAGTACCCAGCCGAAGAGGGTACCCGCGGCATGCCTTTTCTGTACGGAAATGTGCATTTTCGGTCATATTTGTCCCCCTATTTCTCGGAAATCAGAGTTTTCCCGGCATAGCGGTGCATGTGGTCTGAGAGTGCCACCCTTCTACTGTAAGACCCACTACGTGGCTAGCTCCCGTAAATTCCGCGCTCGGCGATGACAGGCCTGCAAATTACCCCACCCCCTACGGACACATGTTATAGTGCCCAATGTTCGAGTTAAAATTTCCAAGAACCCAGAGTTTTCCCGGAATAGCCGACCTATGGGCCGTGAAGGCACTTGTATGGACTACAAAACCCACTGGGTCTCCAACTCCCGAAAGTCGAAAAAGTACCCAGCCGAAGAGGGTACCCGCGGCATGCCTTTTCTATACGGAAATGTGCATTTTCGGTCATATTTGTCCCCCTATTTCTCGGAAACCAGAGTTTTCCCGGCATAGCGGTGCATGTGGTCTGAGAGTGCCACCCTTCTACTGTAAGACCCACTAGGTGGCTAGCTCCCGAAAGTCCGCGCTCGGCGATGACAGGCCTGCAAATTACCCCACCCCTTACCAGCACATGTTATAGTGCCCAATGTTCGAGTTAAAATTTCCGAGAAACCAGAGTTTTCCCGGAATAGCCGACCTATGGGCCGTGAAGGCACTTGTATGGACTACAAAACCCACTGGGTCTCCAAATGCCGAAAGTCGAAAAAGTACCCAGCCGAAGAAGGTACCCGCGGCATGCCTTTTCTATACGGATATGTGCATTTTCGGTCATATTTGTCCCCTATTTCTCGGAAACCAGAGTTTTCCCGGCATAGCGGTGCATGTGGTCTGAGAGTGCCACCCTTCTACTGTAAGACCCACTACGTGGCTAGCTCCCGTAAATTCCGCGCTCGGCGATGACAGGCCTGCAAATTACCCCACCCCCTACGGACACATGTTATAGTGCCCAATGTTCGAGTTAAAATTTCCGAGAAACCAGTTTTCCCGGAATAGCCGACCTATTGGCCGTGAAGGCACTTGTATGGACTACAAAACACACTGGGTCTCCAACTCCCGAAAGTCGAAAAAGTACCCAGCCGAAGAGGGTACCGGCGGCATGCCTTTTCTATACGGAAAAGTGCATTTTTGGTCATATTTGTCGCCCTATTTCTCGGAAACCAGAGTTTTCCCGGCATAGCGGTGCATGTGGTCTGAGAGTGCCACCCTTCTACTGTAAGACCCACTAGGTGGCTGGCTCCCGAAAGTCCGCGCTCGGCGATGACAGGCCTGCAAATTACGCCACCCCTTACCAGCACATGTTATAGTGCCCAATGTTCGAGTGAAGATTTCAGAGAAACCAGAGTTTTCCCGGAATAGCCGAGCTATGGGCCGTGAAGGCACTTGTATGGACTACAAAACCCACTGGGTCTCCAACTCCCGAAAGTCGAAAAAGTACCCAGCCGAAGAGGGTACCCGCGGCATGCCTTTTCTATACGGAAATGTGCATTTTCGGTCATATTTGTCCCCCTATTTCTCAGAAACCAGAGTTTTCCCGGCATAGCGGTGCATGTGGTCTGAGAGTGCCACCCTTCTACTGTAAGACCCACTAGGTGGCTAGCTCCCGAAAGTCCGCGCTCGGCGATGACAGGCCTGCAAATTACCCCACCCCCTACCGGCACATGTTATAGTGCCCAATGTTCGAGTTAAAATTTCCGAGAAACCAGAGTTTTCCCGGAATAGCCGACCTATGGGCCGTGAAGGCACTTATATGGACCACAAAACCCACTGGGTCTCCAACTCCCGAAAGTCGAAAAAGTACCCAGCCGAAGAGGGTACCCGCGGCATGCCTTTTCTATACGGAAATGTGCATTTTTGGTCATATTTGTCCCCCTATTTCTCGGAAACCAGAGTTTTCCCGGCATAGCGGTGCATGTGGTCTGAGAGTGCCACCCTTCTACTGTAAGACCCAGTAGGTGGCTAGCTCCCGAAAGTCCGCGCTCGGCGATGACAGGCCTGCAAATTACCCCACCCCCTACCGGCACATGTTATAGTGCCCAATGTTCGAGTTAAAATTTCCGAGAAACCAGAGTTTTCCCAGAATAGCCGAGCTATGGGCCGTGAAGGCACTTGTATGGACTACAAAACCCACTGGGTCTCCAACTCCCGAAAGTCGAAAAAGTACCCAGCCGAAGAGGGTACCCGCGGCATGCCTTTTCTATAAGGAAATGTGCATTTTCGGTCATATTTGTCCCCCTATTTCTCGAAAACCAGAGTTTTCCCGGCATAGCGGTGCATGTGGTCTGAGAGTGCCACCCATCTACTGTAAGACCCACTAGGTGGCTAGCTCCCGAAAGTCCGCGCTCGGCGATGACAGGCCTGCAAATTACCCCACCCCCTACCGGCGCATGTTATAGTGCCCAATGTTCGAGTTAAAATTTCCGAGAAACCAGAGTTTTCCCGGAATAGCCGACCTATGGGCCGTGAAGGCACTTACTGTAAATTCGGAAATTTTCGCGTGACTTTTATTTCGCGAACTTTCTATTTCTGAATTATTAGCGAGTTCTTAAATTCGCGAGTGAGTGTCCGTGTATTCTATAAAGTTTATAGTGACTCTTTATTAGCGAGAACTTTGAATTCGCGAGGCAACCAATTCGCGAATATTAGCGAAAATTAAGTTCTCGCGAATATTTCCGGATCTACAGTATATGGACCGCAAAACCCACTGGGTCTCCAACTCCCGAAAGTCGAAAAAGTACCCAGCCGAAGAGGGTACCCGCGGCATGCCTTTTCTATACGGAAATGTGCATTTTAGGTCATATTTGTCCACCTATTTCTCGGAAACCAGAGTTTTCCCGGCATAGCAGTGCATGTGGTCTGAGAGTGCCACCTTTCTACTGTAAGACCCACTAGGTGGCTAGCTCCCGAAAGTCCGCGCTCGGCGATGACAGGCCTGCATATTACCCAACCCACTACCGGCACATGCTATAGTGCCCAATGTTCGAGTTAAAATTTCCGAGAAACCAGAGTTTTCCCGGAATAGCCGACCTATGGGCCGTGAAGGCACTTGTATGGACTACAAAACCCACTGGGTCTCCAACTCCCGAAAGTCGAAAAAGTACCCAGCCGAAGAGGGTACCCGCGGCATGCCTTTTCTATACGGAAATGTGCATTTTCGGTCATATTTGTCCCCCTATTTCTCAGAAACCAGAGTTTTCCCGGCATAGCGGTGCATGTGGTCTGAGAGTGCCACCCTTCTACTGTAAGACCCACTAGGTGGCTAGCTCCCGAAAGTCCGCGCTCGGCGATGACAGGCCTGCAAATTACCCCACCCCCTACCGGCACATGTTATAGTGCCCAATGTTCGAGTTAAAATTTCCGAGAAACCAGAGTTTTCCCGGAATAGCCGACCTATGGGCCGTGAAGGCACTTATATGGACCACAAAACCCACTGGGTCTCCAACTCCCGAAAGTCGAAAAAGTACCCAGCCGAAGAGGGTACCCGCGGCATGCCTTTTCTATACGGAAATGTGCATTTTCGGTCATATTTGTCCCCCTATTTCTCGGAAACCAGAGTTTTCCCGGTATAGCAGTGCATGTGGTCTGAGAGTGCCACCATTCTACTGTAAGACCCACTAGGTGGCTAGCTCCCAAAGGTCCGCGCTCGGCGATGACAGGCCTGCATATTACCCCACCCACTACCGGCACATGCTATAGTGCCCAATGTTCGAGTTAAAATTTCCGAGAAACCAGAGTTCTCCCGGAATAGCCGACCTATTGGCCGTGAAGGTACTTGTATGGACTACAAAACCCACTGGGTCTCCAACTCCCGAAAGTCGAAAAAGTACCCAGCCGAAGAAGGTACCCGCGGCATGCCTTTTCTATACGGAAATGTGCATTTTCGGTCATATTTGTCCCCCTATTTCTCGGAAACCAGAGTTTTCCCGGCATAGCGGTGCATGTGGTCTGAGAGTGCCACCCTTCTACTGTAAGACCCACTAGGTGGCTAGCTCCCGAAAGTCCGCGCTCGGCGATGACAGCCCTGCAAATTACCCCACCCCCTACCGACACATGTTATAGTGCCCAATGTTCGAGTTAAAATTTCCGAGAAACCAGAGTTTTCCCGGAATAGCCGACCTATGGGCCGTGAAGGCACTTGTATGGACTACAAAACTCACTGGGTCTCCAACTCCCGAAAGTCGAAAAAGTACCCAGCCGAAGAGGGTACCCGCGGCATGCCTTTTCTATACGGAAATGTGCATTTTTGGTCATATTTGTCCCCCTATTTCTCGGAAACCAGAGTTTTCCCGGCATAGCGGTATATGTGGTCTGAGAGTGCCACCCTTCTACTGTAAGACCCACTAGGTGGCTGGCTCCCGAAAGTCCGCGCTCGGCGATGACAGGCCTGCAAATTGTCCCACCCCTTACCAGCACATGTTATAGTGCCCAATGTTCGAGTTAATATTTCCGAGAAACCAGAGTTTTCCCGGAATAGCCGAGCTATGGGCCGTGAAGGCACTTGTATGGACTACAAAACCCACTGGGTCTCCAACTCCCGAAAGTCGAAAAAGTACCCAGCCGAAGAGGGTACCCGCGGCATGCCTTTTCTATACGGAAATGTGCATTTTCGGTCATATTTGTCCCCCTATTTCTCGGAAACCAGAGTTTTCCCGGCATAGCGGTGCATGTGGTCTGAGAGTGCCACCCTTCTACTGTAAGACCCACTAGGTGGCTAGCTCCCGAAAGTCCGCGCTCGGCGATGACAGGCCTGAAAATTACCCCACCCCCTACCGGCACATGTTATAATTCCCAATGTTCGAGTTAAAATTTCCGAGAAACCAGAGTTTTCCCAGAATAGCCGAGCTATGGGCCGTAAAGGCACTTGTATGGACTACAAAACCCACTGGGTCTCCAACTCCCGAAAGTCGAAAAAGTACCCAGCCGAAGAGGGAACCCGCGGCATGCCTTTTCTATACGGAAATGTGCATTTTCGGTCATATTTGTCCCCCTATTTCGCGGAAACCAGAGTTTTCCCGGCATAGCGGTGCATGTGGTCTAAGAGTGCCACCCTTCTACTGTAAGACCCACTAGGTGGCTAGCTCCTGAAAGTCCGCGCTCGGCGATGACAGGCCTGCAAATTACCCCAGCCCCTACCGGCACATGTTATAGTGCCCAATGTTCGAGTTAAAATTTCCGAGAAACCAGAGTTTTCCCGGAATAGCCGACCTATGGGCCGTGAAGGCACTTATATGGACCACAAAACCCACTGGGTCTTCAACTCCCGAAAGTCGAAAAAGTACCCAGCCGAAGAGGGTACCCGCGGCATGCCTTTTCTATACGGAAATGTGCATTTTCGGTCATATTTGTCCCCCTATTTCTCGGAAACCAGAGTTTTCCCGGCATAGCAGTGCATGTGGTCTAAGAGTGCCACCATTCTACTGTAAGACCCACTAGGTGGCTAGCTCCCGAAAGTCCGCGCTCGGCGATGACAGGCCTGCAAATTACCCCACCCACTACCGGCACATGCTATAGTGCCCAATGTTCGAGTTAAAATTTCCGAGAAACCAGAGTTTTCCCGGAATAGCCGACCTATGGGCCGTGAAGGCACTTGTATGGCCTACAATACCCACTGGGTCTCCAACTCCCGAAAGTCGAAAAAGTACCCAGCCGAAGAGGGTACCCGCGGCATGCCTTTTCTATACGGAAATGTTCATTTTCGGTCATATTTGTCCCCCTATTTCTCGGAAACCAGAGTTTTCCCGGCATAGCGGTGCATGTGGTCTGAGAGTGCCACCCTTCTACTGTAAGACCCACTAGGTGGCTAGCTCCCGAAAGTCCGCGCTCGGCGATGACAGGCCTGCAAATTACCCCACCCCCTACCGGCACATGTTATAGTGCCCAATGTTCGAGTTAAAATTTCCGAGAAACCAGAGTTTTCCCGGAATAGCCGACCAATGGGCCGTGAAGGCACTTATATGGACCACAAAACCCACTGGGTTTCCAACTCCCGAAAGTCGAAAAAGTACCCAGCCGAAGAGGGTACCCGCGGCATGCCTTTTCTATACGGAAATGTGCATTTTCAGTCATATTTGTCCCCCTATTTCGCGGAAACCAGAGTTTTCCCGGCATAGCAGGGCATGTGGTCTGAGAGTGCCACCATTCTACTGTAAGACCCACTAGGTGGCTAGCTCCCGATAGTCCGCGCTCGGCAATGACAGGCCTGCAAATTACCCCATCCTCTACCGGCACATGTTATAGTGCCCAATGTTCGAGTTAAAATTTCCGAGAAACCAGAGTTTTCCCGGAATAGCCGACCTGTGGGCCGTGAAGGCACTTGTATGGACTACAAAACCCATTGGGTCTCCAACTCCCGAAAGTCGAAAAAGTACCCAGCCGAAGAGGGTACCCGCGGCATGCCTTTTCTATACGGAAATGTGCATTTTCGGTCATATTTGTCCCCCTATTTCTCGGAAACCAGAGTTTTCCCGGCATAGCGGTGAATGTGGTCTGAGAGTGCCACCCTTCTACTGTAAGACCCACTAGGTGGCTAGCTCCCGAAAGTCCGCGCTCGGCGATGACAGGCCTGCAAATTACCCCAGCCCCTACCGGCACATGTTATAGTGCCCAGTGTTCGAGTTAAAATTTCCGAGAAACCAGAGTTTTCCCGGAATAGCCGACCTATGGGCCGTGAAGGCACTTGTATGGACTACAAAACCCACTGGGTCTCCAACTCCCGAAAGTCGAAAAAGTACCCAGCCGAAGAGGGTACCCGCGGCATGCCTTTTCTATACGGAAATGTGCATTTTCGGTCATATTTGTCCCCCTATTTCTTGGAAACCAGAGTTTTCCCGGCATAGCGGTGCATGTGGTCTGAGAGTGCCTCCCTTCTACTGTAAGACCCACTAGGTGGCTAGCTCCCGAAAGTCCGCGCTCGGCGATGACAGGCCTGCAAATTACCCCACCCTTTACCAGCACATGTTATAGTGCCCAATGTTCGAGTTAAAATTTCCGAGAAACCAGAGTTTTCCCGGAATAGCCGAGCTATGGGCCGTGAAGGCACTTGTATGGACTACAAAACCCACTGGGTCTCCAACTCCCGAAAGTCGAAAAAGTACCCAGCCGAAGAGGGTACCTGCGGCATGCCTTTTCTATACGGAAATGTGCATTTTCGGTCATATTTGTCCCCCTATTTCTCGGAAACCAGAGTTTTCCCGGCATAGCGGTGCATGTGGTCTAAGAGTGCCACCCTTCTACTGTAAGACCCACTAGGTGGCTAGCTCCCGAAAGTCCGCGCTCGGCGATGACAGGCCTGCAAATTACCCCACCCCTACCGACACATGTTATAGTGCCCAATGTTCGAGTTAAAATTTCCGAGAAACCAGAGTTTTCCCGGAATAGCCGAGCTATGGACGGTAAAGGCACTTGTATGGACTACAAAACCCACTGGGTCTCCAACTCCCGAAAGTCGAGAAAGTACCCAGCCGAAGAGGGTACCCGCGGCATGCCTTTTCTATACGGAAATGTGCATTTTCGGTCATATTTGTCCCCCTATTTCTCGGAAACCAGAGTTTATCCGGCATAGCGGTGCATGTGGTCTGAGAGTGCCACCCTTCTACTGTAAGACCCACTAGGTGGCTAGCTCCCGAAAGTCCGCGCTCGGCGATGAAAGGCCTGCAAATTACCCCACCCCCTACCGGCACATGTTATAGTGCCCAATGTTCGAGTTAGAATTTCCGAGAAACCAGAGTTTTCCCGGAATAGCCGACCTATGGGCCGTGAAGGCACTTGTATGGACTACAAACCCCACTGGGTCTCCAACTCCCGAAAGTCGAAAAAGTACCCAGCCGAAGAGGGTATCCGCGGCATGCCTTTTCTTTACGGAAGTGCGCATTTTTTGGTCATATTTGTACCCCTATTTCTTGGAAACCAGAGTTTTCCTGGCATAGCGGCCTATGTGGCCTGAGAGTGCCACAATTTTTCTATAAAACCCATAAAGTCGCTAGCTCCCGAAAGTCCGCGCTCGGCGATGACAGGTTCACAGCCGAAGAAGGTACCCGCACTTTGCTGTTTTCATATTCAGGTCATTTTCGTAATATTTTTCTTGGGCTGAGTAGATAATTTGGTGGGCTTCAAACCCCGTTATATCTCGTCTGTGGAACTTAAATTTCATGTTGGCAGTTTCGGCTGGTTCTGCTAGCAGTAACAGCTGATTCGGCTGTTTCTGCTATTTCTGCCAGCAGATTCTGCTACTTCGGCTGTTTCGGCTAACTTCACCCACCTGAAAAGCTTTAATACGCGGAAGTTTTACCACATAATCTAATTAAAGAAAAACTTCTGGCTTTGATAGAGTGGACCTTCAAAAGGGTATTAAAAAACTATGGTTCACTTTTTTTGGCATGTAATGTCGGACAGAAAGGCTTTTTTCACTTCCTCTGACCAAACTCGGTATACATTTTGGTCATGTCAGAATGTGTGCGACGCCTTATCCTATCTCCTTGAAAATATTTATATTAGATTTGGGACCAAGTTATACAGACAAATTGTTGGAATTCCGATGGGTACAAACTGCGCACCTCTCGTAGCTGATTTATTTTTATACTGCTACGAAAGAGATTTCATGGGTTCTCTTAACCATGATAATCAAGCTGATGTTATCGAGGCTTTTAATTCCACATCTAGGTACCTCGATGACCTTTTGAACATTGACAACCCTTATTGTGAAGGTATGGTCAATCAAATTTATCCACCTGAACTTCAGTTGAACAAAGCTAATATCTCAGATACCGAAGCCCCCTTTTTAGATCTACATCTTTCTGTTGCAAATGGATTTGTTTTTTCTAAAATTTATGATAAGCGCGATGACTTTGATTTTGATATATAGTAAATTTTTTCCTTTTTTGGATGGTGACGTTCCTCGTCTTGCTTCTTATGGTGTATACATTTCGCAACTTATTAGGTTTGCTAGAGTCTGCAATCATGTTACAGACTTCAACGCTCGAAATAAATGTTTAACGGCAAAACTTCTCCAACAGGGCTATCGGTATCATAAACTTCGAAAAACCTTTTCTAAATTTTATCGTAGACACTATGAATTGATTTCCAAATATAATGTTGGGTTAAAGACGCTTTTAAGTGAGGGCCTTTCGGAACCTGAATTTTATGGTGACTTGGTTTACAAATTTAAGAAACTTAAAGGAATAAATGATTTTTCTTTTCAGTTCAGAAAAATCATAACACGTTACAGACGTATAGGTTATAATTTGAATGTTATGCGACAGTCTGCATGCTTAGTTTTTAACCCAATCATGGTTGATAACTATGCTGCCTTCTTTAATTGCACGCCGGTGGGTCGGGCGTCAGACTCTATGATGGCCCTGACTTAAAGCTATTCATTTTAGTTGGTTGGGGCCGGAGCTTCTTGTCTGTTGCTTGGCCCACCGGGGTCCAACTGGTGTTTTTCTTTTGCTCCGGAGTTAGTAGGTTATTCGGCGCCCAGGGATCTCCATTGTCGGGCAGCTTACTCAATCTGTGAGTCCTGGTTTTTGATTCATCAGGATGTTTATAATGATTTATTTGTTTGTTCTTGATGATTCATTGACTAGTTAGAGATTCACCACGAGGACCGAAGAACTAACTAAATGTTATGAACCACTGCAGAGGCTAAGGGTGAGGTTAGGTACCTGTAAAACCGGTTTAAGCCCGCCAGTAACTTTGTGTTACTGATCGTTCCAAGTCGATACTTCTGTGGTGGTTCTTTTCGTTTTATGTCTTGGTGTTTTTAAAAAAAATGTGCTGTTGGCGCCTTATGTATGTTTTCATATTTTTAGTTAAGTTAAGGTAACTGAGTGGCCACCTATTGTGAAAATAGCTGCTCATTCGGCTTACGATATGTTTCATGGTATAAGTACCTGATTGTTAGTTTGGTTTTTTTCCTTCCTCGATTTTTGGAGTGGGAATCTTTTTCTGATTGCGCCTTTTCCTGATCTTTGCCTACTTGTACCTTTTTATTCAGATGTTGTTCATATTTGTAGTAGTGTGATTTCAATGAAATTTCATACATATATACTTAAACATTGATCTGTATGCAATCTATGCTGTGAATGTCCTATCAAAATAATGAGTAATGTGAGTGCAACAGTCTTTGATATAGCAATACCCCTAAATCAAACAATGCCCCTTGGCATATGTAGAGCATCGCTTTCTCGTGAAAAGAACAAGTTTTGCCAACTGCAATGATTGCCTGGTACTGATGCTAGTTTGTTTGAATGGTCATGGTTGACGCGTATTTCTCTGAAATGGTGACAGACTCAGTGACTAGAGGCACAGTAGCTGGGTAAGCATGACACTCTGCATTGTATTGTGTAACGTGCAGCCGAGCCAAGCCACAGCAAACCCCGTCGGTGGAAAAGCATGCTCATCCACCAAGGGTGGTTTACTGCGCTATATACCCAACACTTACTCAATTCACAAAGTCTTGAGTTTGAAATTTGCATATTTCAAATGGAGGGGAGGCTATCCCGTCACAATTGATTTATTCATCAGGATAACATGCCCGTGAAATATATACCCCCTTATACCCCACTTTATAAAAAAAAAAATGGGGTATACAGGGGTGTACCTATTTTTCTTACTATTGATCCAAAACATAGATTGTGGGTACTCGTTAGAACCGCCTCGCCGATGCGGTTCTAACGTGTACCCATGATCTATGTTTTGATCAGAAAATATAAACTTTTTCTTGTGGAATTTTCAATTTTTACAGCTGAAAAAATCTCTGTATATTGCATGGACGTGTTTTCGTAATGTGACACACTCTTTAACAACTGAATTACAAACTAGGTGGTCTGTAAAATTAGAAAGTTGTCAAATGGCTGTAATTGATAAAGTTTGTAAGCTGATAATTCAATTATTAGAGAAGATATCCAAGATATTCTTCCATAAAACAATAGCTTTATATCACAAAATCATTTACTAGTATTTCTGGAAAATGCAACGTATTCTGCACAAATCGTCTAGAAAGTTAGGGATCAAATTTCATTGGAAAAGGTCCCTCAGGACCTCAGTGTTTACTTTGAATATGAAGAAAATTCTACCCATGATCGACTGCTCTCTCTCAGTTACGCGTTTTGTCACATAAAGCGCTTAATAAAAACTAGTGAACCCGTCTATACTGACTAGACAGTTAACCGCAATCAATTGAATTTATCCATTTTTGACACTCCCCGTCAAATAGCGGTAAAATCTAGCAAGCAGTCTCGGTCGTGGTGACTGCTTATCATAGCGCATCTAGGTTTAGATCGTAGATACCCTGACGAGGGGTACAGAAACTATAGGAACTCTATATGGCTGACTTTTAGTCCATCACATCGGTCCCATGGGTCTGTTTCTGGTAGTGTGGCTGCAGGTCAAAATTCAGAACTCTGTCACAAATTGACTGCACTGCAAAATGGTTTTCGACATATTGATTGTAATCGTGTTCCCTTTAGTATTGGCTTTGGTTCCATAACATCAGAAATTTTGGTCAATGCCTTGAGTGACAGATACACACACTGGTCAAGCGTTCATAACTTCATAACAAGAAACGACATTCATGTATAGAAAAAGAAACTGAAGCGTATGAGAATCGAAATTAAATCTAGAGTAAAAGGAATCTCTTATAACAAACGGCTGCTGACCTTTTCATTGGTTTCTTTTTAAAGAAGCCAACTTGTTGTTTTCTTTGATTGAAAATTACCAGATTTGGGTAATTAATGAAGTGAGAAAACTTCATTGTAACTCGGATCCAATAAATCCCGGATAGGTAACTATGGTATATTTATGGTATTTATTGGAAATATGTGGTCTCGGCTAGATTGTCAAAGCTGTAATTGATAAAGTTTAAAAGCTGATAATTTTATTATTTGAGCAAATATCCATGATATTTTTTCATAAAGCAATAGCCTAATATATTAACTTTAAAACAGTATCATTTTATTTCTGGAGAAACCAACATGTTCTGCACAAATCGTCAAGAAAACTAGGTATCAAATTTCACTGTTTTCAGCTTTTTTGGCAGAAAATCAACAGATTTTGGTAAACATGAATGGAAAAACTCCATTTGCATTCAAAGTAACTTAAAATTTCTGATCAAACATGTGTAACGAACAGCCGAGCCAAGCCACAGAAACCCCGTCGGTGGAAAAGCATGCTCATCCACCAAGGGTGGTTTACTGCGCTATATACCTAACACTTTCTCTAATCACACAGTTTCGAGTTTCTAATTTGCATATTACTACCCGCTAATATGCCGCTAATACGTTGCATCAACGTATTCTACAAGGGAGACTATCCCGTTACACATGATAAAAAGTTAAAAAAAAAAACCCCTCTTATTAGAGCCTTAGTTGCCACTTTAACTCATTTTAGACCATCCTAATGTGTTTTGTGATACTTAAAATCAAGCAGAGACAACATGAATTGACACTCGCTTTAGTGCCTTATCCGGGTTATTTTGGATCCGAGATTGTAATGAAAGTTTTATCATTATTTTTCAACAAACATGGTAAAAACTTCTTACATGTATTACAACCTTAGTTGTCACCTAAACTCATTTTAGATAATCCTTAAGCATTTGATGATACTTAAAATCAAACAGAGACAACATAAATGGATAAATTGACAAAACGTGTGTGTGTGTGTGTGTGTGTGTGCGTGCGTGCGTGCGTGCGTGCGTGCATGCGTTCGTCTCTCTCTCTCTCTCACGGCGGAACAGAGAGAGAGAGAGAGAGAGAGAGAGAGAGAGAGAGAGAGAGAGAGAGAGAGAGTGTGTACGTGTACGTGTAGATAAGTATGTTCATAGTGTTCCGCCGTTGTCTTATCGGCGCACCTCGTTTTAACCCAAAGTAAGGGTATTACCATCAGCAGACTCTATTGATAGAATTACACTGCCCACCACCAACCATCACCTTAACTTATCTACTGCATTCCTATCATTGAAGTTATCTTTTTTTTCCCCTCTCTCTCTTTTTTTTTTGGGGGGAGGGGGGGGGGACTTTGGATCCAAGGTTCAGCCTAGGTCACACTTAGCTTCCACAAGAAAAATGAACTAAGACACTCAATCATCTGATGTTTCAGCATTTTTCTTTAATTTCAGGATTTAACAAATTTATCAGTTCCGCTTACGGCATATTTTGTATGCTATATGGGGTATACTACTGGATCGTGCGATTAGTCTCATTTGGAGCAATAAGTGGACGTTGGTGTTAGTAGAGTAGTTACTTCCCTTGAAAAGAATACTCTCTGCAAAGGAGAATTTTGAGGTTGTGCAAGGCAGCCAGACGCAGATTTTGACTAAAATTATACTGACAGTTAAAGCCAATAAAGCGATAGAAAATTAGTTGAAACACTGTAAAACATAAATAGAAAACACAGCTACTGTGAACGCCCATGCCATTGATGTTGAAACGTCACATGTGCAAGCCTCGGATTTTTGGACAGAGACCAGTAAATGTAACGTTGCCCGTGATTGGCCCGAAGTGTGGGCAGATCTACCGCGGCAAATTTAAGATGTAACGCTACCTACCATTGGTCATAAATGCGTATCTATCAAATGTCTTTTGTCACATGATAGTATAGTCGTTCTTGAATATTTTGCTATATATTTCTATTTAATCGGCTGCTGTTTTGCCATGCTATGGCCAAATTGCGGATGTAGTTATTTTTGAATAATTATTTTTTCATTGTTGAGCGATTTTGGGGTGTCCCTAAACAGCGAAAAGTACCGTCCTTGAATGCTGGCTAACCCCCTATTTTTTGGCTGCACTTGTACACGGCCTGGGGCGATCTCTCGTCTGCTGAATGTGTCGGGGTCCACTATAAGCTGTGAAGCCTAAGAATGAGTCTTGTTTTGGGGCAAATTACAATGGGAGTCTATGGGAACGATAATTAGAGGTCTCTGCCCTAAAGAGAATATCACCTTCAGGCGTGCTCCCTGTTTCGACACTGAAATGAAACTGTGTTTTCAGGAACCAATACCCCCTTTGTATCTCTTCATGATTTCACATCTGAAGCCCAAGGCGGAACAGACAGAAACTGGCCATCCTCGAATTTTAAAATAGAAAAATTCACATAAAAATGCACATACAAACAGATCGATAAACAGACAACATAAAGATTTTTCCCAACAGAACAGCACTGGAACTGTTATTTTATGAAATGACTTGGGTGCTTTAACGAAATTTACTAGACCAAACCTCACCCATTGCATCAGTAGTGGTTCCAAACACCTCTGGGAAGTCAACAAGGTGCAGTTATGACCCCTATAATGTATAATGTTATCATTAATGATTTTCAAGTTTTTCACGTTCTCTGGTGTAATAAGGTTAAACTCACCATGATAGTGCATCATAATGTTAAAATGAAAAGAACAATATACAAAACAGACAAATTGAAGGTCAAGGTCACAGCTTTTACCCGTTATTTTGTGAAGAATAGGTAATTTTGGTGTAAAAATCCAATTTTAAGTGTAGAATTGTGATTTTCATACAGGTCAAGGGTCAAAGGTCAAGGTCACTGAATTGCCTTATCTAACCTTTCCTGTCATAGTCCTTAACAAAACGATACCAGAATTGGTGAAGCGCCAATGCTTTGAATTAATTCAGTGGATGTATCTTTACCATGTAGAGAGGCAAATTTGTCTTATTTTGGACTTATTGAAGTAGGGGGTCGGCTGACTTTTTGAATAGCTCCAAGACTATAATATGTTTAACCAAGCATCAAACAGCATCGTTGTTATTGTAAGAGCTCCCTTCATTGTATAATTGCAATATCTCGTCAAAATAAACGAAATAGTGGGTGTCTTTAGGACAGAGACCAGTAAATGTAACGTTGCCCGTGATTGGCCCGAAGTGTGGGCAGATCTACCGCGGCAAATTTAAGATGTAACGCTACCTACCATTGGTCATAAATGCGTATCTATCAAATGTCTTTTGTCACATGATAGTATAGTCGTTCTTGAATATTTTGCTATATATTTCTATTTAATCGGCTGCTGTTTTGCCATGCTATGGCCAAATTGCGGATGTAGTTATTTTTGAATAATTATTTTTTCATTGTTGAGCGATTTTGGGGTGTCCCTAAACAGCGAAAAGTACCGTCCTTGAATGCTGGCTAACCCCCTATTTTTTGGCTGCACTTGTACACGGCCTGGGGCGATCTCTCGTCTGCTGAATGTGTCGGGGTCCAGTATAAGCTGTGAAGCCTAAGAATGAGTCTTGTTTTGGGGCAAATTACAATGGGAGTCTATGGGAACGATAATTAGAGGTCTCTGCCCTTTTGGCTGAGGCTATCCGCACGACGGTCGTGCCGATAAGCGGCGTTATCCGCACGACGGTCGTGCCGATAAGCGGCGTTATCGGCCCGACCGTCGTGCAGATAGCCAATGCTACAGGTATTGGCTATCGGCACGACGGGAGTATAAGATTTTCTTACAAGCTTACGAATGCATAAAACTATTTATTTGTCATTAAATAAATAAATATTATGGTTTTAGAAATACATTCGAAATTAACATTTTTGTTAATTATGACTAAGAAAACTAGTTTGATTTGATTTATCCAGCTGATGTAAACTGAATCACAGCAGACGGAGAAAAATATAATCATTGCAATTATTTTAATTGTGTAACTGAAATGTTTCCATACTTCATTGTTAAAATCAAAGGCTGTTTATTCTTTTGGATTACCACATTTTTTTTTTTCAATATTTAGGTTACGATAATTGACATGATTTCTTTCTCATTTACGCATATGCATGACTGATTTTTACAGGTAAATTCACAGGTAAGCCAATTTCAGCAAAATTACAATTTTGTTAATTAAAAAGTAAAACAAATCCTGCATGTGTAATATTCTGTTTCAGTTTTGAAGCCAGTGTAATATATTTATCAACTTAAAATGCATCCATTTCTAGACATTTTTTAACATTTGGATATCGATTTCCCTGTCGTGTGGATAACGCCGCTTATCCGCACGACGGTCGTGCAGATAAGCGGTGTTATCGGCACGACCGTCGTGCGGATAGCCAGTGTCAGGATTTTTTTTTTCTGAAAAAGTATCCCGATACAGAGAAAGCAGAAATTTTGTACTCTCCAATCATTTGAGAAAATAACACTTTTATCAGTTTTATGATCCAAAATTGAAAGTCCAGAATCAAGACTGGCGCAGGGGGGGTATAGCTAAACAGCGAAAGGAAGGTTCCTTTCGCAAAAGGAAGATTTGTGTACGAAAGGAACATTTTATCATTATCGCCATTGATATTTAACAGTTTACACATGTTGTAATAAAACAATATCAAGTAAAATGTGTAAAATGTAAAAAAAAATTATTTGGTGCAAAAAGCGGAACTATATATAAAGAAACCTCACTAAATTTAGGCGACGAAAGGAAGTTTGCCTATGAAATGAACGCTATATACCATTATCATCGATCATTGCTGCATATCCCCCACCTTTTTTCTTCTTTTTATACATTCTGCAATAAAATAATAAGAAGATAAAGTAAAATACAATTTTACTAACAAGAAAATGGGAGGGAGTAAAACCCGGGACCAACGCCCGGGACCAAAATCCGGGACCAATGTTTATTGGCACCAAAAAGGCACTATGCATGCAGATAATTACATGAAAATTACACCATATATAGTTGAAAGGGTCTTCTCAAAGATCCATATATTTGTTTTCCAAAAACATTCGACATTTTGGTGAGTTTGACCGAAATATAGGACCCCATCGAGGAATTTAGACCCGGGACCAGTTTTTGCGGTATTGACGATGTTAGAGAAATTGCAAATTTTATCATTTTAATCATATGGTAAACAGTTATTTTTATGTTTTGCTATCTGATGATATACCAAAGAAAGCTAGAATGAAAAAATCCGCAAAAAAATCTCACAATTGTTTCAGCAAATTAGCCCGGGACCAATCCGGGACCAAAATTTCTATAATTCATTGTTTGCGTTATTGTCGTTGTCATAACATTATCTACTTTCTATCCCATAACTGTTTGCTAAGTAATTTGTTTATCATTTGAGATGTGTGGGAGTTAGTAAGGGTCAGAAGTGCTCATGGGTATGTATGAGGGTATGAGAAGTGTACGAAATAACATTCCTCAAGTGTCCAGTGAATCTAGGCATCATGCAAATATACATTATACAGTGTTACAAAGTTAGGAAATACGTAATTTTAAACCCGGATTTTTGGTCCCGTGTAGATATTATCATACCATATTTGCAATAAATTTCAATTTTATATTCCTTGGTATCTCTGAACATGACAAAACACGAAAAGAAATGATTGAACTAGACATTGCTCATAATAATTCATATTTAAATAAATAATTTATTAAATTGTATGTTCAGTATCACAATAAATCTACACGTTGTGTGTGTTGGTCCCGGACCGGGGTCTTGTGGCCTTGAGCAAGTCACATTTCCACAGCTCTTGGGGTAATGGTCATAAATTGATCGACTCAGTAAACAGTAAAAAAAAAAATGCATCCTAAACAGCTTACTTAATAGATACTATTAACTTTCAAGATCAATAGCTATATAAATTAAATAACCTTGAACCAAGAAAAGGCCACCTTTATTCTACTCAAGAATTTCCTACTTGGACCAATATTGAAATTCTGAACCACAACCAAAATCGGGTGGAAGTGGGTGGGTGACAAAAGAAAATAAATCATATTATGTCTCTTCTCATCATGAAGATCGATGTTTCTCGCTCGACTAAAAATGTCGATATGAACAAAGGCGATCAGTTTTTGGCGGTTCTCAGAACCTAACCAGTCAAACTAAATATTTTGGAAAAAACCCTGACGTCACTCACGGAGTTCCGCCGCTAAAATTAGAAGATACCATACAACAACAACATCCCTGGACTGGTCCTCAGTTTAATTAATAATTATGAAACATAATTCCCCAATGCTCACGGAATCTGAGGGATCAAATCTCCTTTTCTGGCGCTTACGGGATTCAGCAAAGCCATCTACAGGAATTTTGTTTATTTTTACAAAAGGTTGCTTTCTTTCTGAGGAAGTTTCATGCAAGTTTCATGCAAAAATAATAAGGAAAGGCATAGAAAAATTAGTGCATGGGACTTTTTAAAAATCACACAAAATTTTGATCAGCATTGTGATTTAGTGCAATATCATTCTTTTGCATGCTTGACAATTTATTTACAGTGATCTTATTGTAAAATGAGGGACCGCGCATAAATAAAGATAGCGTTATAACCAGGTTGGCCTATATTACCCAGTCTTGTTCTAATTTCTACAATATACACTTACCTTGTTCCTCTTTATTTTCAGAGTCAGAATAATACCATGCTGAGAATGACATGAACTAGCCCATCTTGTAGTTTCTTATTTGAGCTGCTGCATGGGAAAACCAACAATCTACATAGGCGAAAACAAAGGCGCCAATCAGCTTTGCAGTAACTGTGAAGCTGATCAGTGCCTTTGTTTTCGCTGTTCAATTACTTTCTTAATCCAAAATTTTCAGCCTCTAACCATCTTCTGTGACTGTACAGACCAGTTTGTGCCAGACCTGTAACTGTGAAGCTGATCAGTGCCTTTGTTTTCGCTGTTCATTTACTTTCTTAATCCAAAATTTTCAGCCTCTAACCATCTTCTGTGACTGTACAGGCCGGTTTGTGCCAGACCTGGTCGGAACCCAAATTGTTGGTTTTCTCACGCACAGGCCTATGAAAGTTGGATCTGATGAGTGACTATGGCAGAAGCAAAGGATGTCCGTGAACTCTCTGACAAACTAGATAATCTGAATGTTGACTGTGAGAGTAGTAACACTCCACAAAGCAGTGCTACAGGAATCATTAAGGAGACAAGTTCAGAAAATGTGACAGATTTAGCGTCGTCTGTAAAGCTGAAAACAAGTTTGGCACAGAAATCAAGAAATTTGTCGGCAAAGGACAAAGCAAAGATTGCAGAAATGGTTAAAGGTTTAGCTAAATTCAAGCATGCTGAAGAAGATATACACATAGATTCAAAAACATCAAAGGGAAAGACTAGTAAAGAAAAGAAAGCAAAAGTGAAAGAAGTAGCCAAGGAATATGAGACTTTTGATCAACCGGAATCAGCCTGTAAGCCAGGAGATAGAGAAAACGAAATGGCAGAAGCAAAAGTCAACAGAGAAGTGTCTGTTACTGATAAAATAAGTGCTGGAATATCAGAAAAAGCAAAGAAGAAAAAAGGAAAGAAAGAAAAGAAGAATGACCTGGATAAAGAAGTAGATAATGATGATGAATGGGAAGATATAGAGAGTGGAGATGAAGGTGATGAAGTATCACTACCTTCTCTTGGAGAGGCTGTGGCAGGTGAGTTACTTTGTACTATTTGAACCGCGACGCGAGAAAACTGATCTTTTGGGTTTCTGACCAAGTCTGACACAAACCGACCTGTACAGTCACAGAAGCAGGCTAGAAGCTTGAAATTTTGGATATAAGTAGCAGAGGAATTGTACTATCCGTGTAGCGAAAACAAAAGCGCTGATCAGCTTCGCAGTTACTGCGAAGCTGATCTGGGCCTTTGTTTTCGCATAGGCAAACATCCGGTTTTCTCATGATGCGGCTCATTTAGTATGTACACAAAATATGACCCCAAGGGGAGCATGTCAGCCTTACGGTACAGTATCAGAGATCCTGGGTTTAAAGAATGCTGGGAAACCAGGTCCCGAGGTTATAAAAAGGTACAAGTAGGCAAAGATCAGGAAAAGGCGCAATCAGAAAAAGATTCCCACTCCAAAAAACCGAGGTGGGAAAAAACCAAACTAACAATCAGATACTTATACCATGAAAACATATCGTAAGCCGAATGAGCAGCTATTTTCCCAATAGGTGGCCACTCAGTTACCTAAACTTAACTAAAATATGAAAAAACATAAGGCACCAACAGCACAAAAATTTTAAACACCAAGACATAAAACAAAAAGAACCACCACAGAAGTATCGCCTTGGAACGATCAGTAACACAAAGTTACTGGCGGGCTTAAACCGGTTTTACATGGCCATAACCCTCAGCTTCCGCAGTGGTTCATAACATTTAGTTTGTTCTCCGGTCCTCGTGGTGAATCACTAACTAGTCAATGAATCATCAAGAACAAACAAATAAATAAAACCTTTTTAGCTCACCTGCACGAAGTGCATAGAGCTATTGTAGTCACTTCGGTTGTCTCCGTTTAAGTTTATGTGTACGTTTATGTCCGCGTCCACGTCACACTTTCGGTTAAAGTCTTTAAAATTGTTATATCTTGATAGTCACTGACCAGAAATCATTCATATTTGGAACATTGCTACATATGAGGGTCCTCTGTGATTTAGTGTGAAGAGACCCGTGGGGTCATGCCTGGGGGCGGGGCTAGAGGTCAATATCTAGGACACCTTTGTACAATGCTCAGATGCTGTGTTAGTTTCTCATCAACTGTAAAGTCTAGAACTGTCAAACCTTACATAAGGCTTCTCCTCGATGTCCCGACTCGGCACCCACATTGACCTACTGACCTTGACCTATATTTCATGCTCCAGTGACTTTGTCATTTTTAAGCCAACCCTAAATATCTCATCAACTATAAAGCCTACAACCATCAAACCTTGCATATGGCTTCTCCTCGATGTCCCGACTTTGCACCCACGTTGATCTAGTGACCTTGACCTATATTTCGTGCTCTAGTGACTTTGTCATTTTTGAAGCCAACCCTTAATATCTCATCAACTATAAAGCCTACAACCATCAAACCTTGCATATGGCTTCTCCTAGATGTCCCGACTCGGCACCCACATTGACCTTCTGACCTTGACCTATATTTCATGCTCCAGTGACTTTGTCATTTTTTAAGCCAACCCTTAATATCTCATCAACTATAAAGCCTACAACCATCAAACCTTGCATATGGCTTCTCCTCGATGTCCCGACTTTGCACCCACATTGATCTAGTGACCTTGACCTATATTTCGTGCTCTAGTGACTTTTTCATTAAAGTTTTTAGAAGTCTATATCTCTTGAACATATTGATGGATCAAGTCGATACTTTGCATGTTGGTAGATATTGGTCTGAAGTTTGATGCAGTACCATCATGACCCACCCTGAGTGACCTTGAGGTCAAGGTCACAGACTGAGAGAATTTTTTTGTTAAAGTTTACGGTTAAAGTTTTTAGAAGTCTATATCTCTTGAACATGTAGGTTTGATCAAGTTGATACTTTGCGTCTTGGTAGATATTGGTCTGAAGTTTTATGCTGTACCATTATGACCCACCCGGGGTGAACTTGAGGTCAAGGTCATGGCCTCAGAAATTTTTGGTTAAAGTTTTGGGTTAAAGATTTTTGAAGTCTATATATCTCTATGTTGATGGATCAAGTTGAAACTTTGCATGTTTGTGGATATTGGTCTGAAATTTTATGCTGTACCATCACAACCCACCTGAGCGACCTTGAGGTCAAGGTCATGGGTCATAGATTTTGATACGTTTAGTGACAAAGCACAAGTCAGGCGAGCTACGCTGTCCTGCGAGAGCTCTTATTTTTCACGCTCAACTCATCTGAGACTAAAATTTGAACTGCTGATAAATTATAAAATGCCAACAATTTGCTTATTCAGATCTTGTTTCTGTTTCACGTGTCAGTTTTGACCCTAAACAGATTCTGACATTGGCTAAATGGGACCTTAATCCGACTCAGACATTGGCTAAGTTGTACCCTATTTCAAAAAAATCATTCGCTAATTCAGACCTTGATTTTGTGGGGTCCAAATTGACCAGTGGTCGAGGGCCGAATAACCAAGGTCCGAATTAGCCAAGGTCAGAATTGTCCACAGCTGAGGTCTGAATCAGGTCCGAATTAGCCAAGGTCTGAATTAGCCAAGGTCCAAATTGTCCACGTACCTTTAAAATAGGCAGCTACTCCATATTTCAGAGAATATTGTCATACATGTTGGAGACAAAAGGTCAGCTACAGTTCAACCAAAGACTGAAAAATCTCCCAAGCATAAGGCGAAGAACTCTCCAAAGAAAAAAGCAGAAAAGGAACAAAAATCTCCAAAAGTTGGTTCCTATACAAAACTATTGCAGACTATCGGAGGCCGGGGACCAACTGCAGAGACTGCTTCTGGTTTAAGAACAAAATCATCTTATAATGAGGATGCAATGACTGGCAACCAGTCCGATCCTTGGTCAGCCAATGAATTGAGATCTAGGAAAAGAGCAGAAGCTCACAGAATGCTTTTGGAGCAACCAATGATAGATGTTTCTGAAAGTGGGATGAGTCAGCAGGATGTGGGAGGGGCTAAAGAGGGAGGAGCCAAATTGTCTCATAGAGAACAAGCCAAGTTGCGCAGTGATGCTCACAAGCAGAAGCAGAACCAACATTTGGCTGGAACTGAGAGATTGGAGACTAGGAGTATGGTAGAAAGACAGGACCAGTCTGTTGCAGTTAAAGGTGCCATGTTTTATAAATCATCTAACAATGCGGTGCCAGTGGAGGTTCCTGATAATAATGCAGTCGGTGTAAGTTATTATTTATATCATGGTAATAGTTGCTTGTAATCATAGAAAAGCTGATGGCAAGGCAAAATTTAACTGACCATATTTCTTAATCCATTTTTGATGAATGGACTTGCCCATCATTATCATTTTGGTGAGTCCACTTTCATTTTCAGGGGAATCAGGAGTGATTTTAAATTTTATTCACGTTTTCGATGAATTTAAGCAAACAGAATAGCCCCAGATGGGACGCCACATTCTGCTGCGTCACATCTTGGGCTATGCTGTTTACTTATGTCCCATAAAAAGGATGCCTGATATATATGAGTTAATTTGACAAGCAGCTACAGACTACGTTTTGGGCTCAATAAAAAGAAACAGCATTAGGTTTTCACCGGAAAAATCACCTTTGAAGCGGTTACAATTTGCAACTTGTAAACTGCATCTCTCAATCCTCAGATTTTAAACCTCGAGCCATCTTCTGTCTTTTACAACCCAGTTATGTTAGGCCCGCCCAGAAAGATGCCTCTTACACATTTTTTTTCTCATGAGGCAACTAATATGAGAAAGCCAACATTTTGCATATGCAAAAACAAAGGCGCAGATCTGTTTCGCAGTAACTGCTCCTTTGTTTTCGCTACAGGGATAGTATGATTTGCACCTTTGTTTTTGCTACAGGGATAGTATGATTTGCACCTTTGTTTTCGCTACAGGGATAGTATGATTTGCACCTTTGTTTTCGCTTCAGGGATAGTATGATTTGCACCTTTGTTTTCGCTACAGGGATAGTATGATTTGCACCTTTGTTTTTGCTTCAGGGATAGTATGATTTGCACCTTTGTTTTCGCTACAGGGATAGTATGATTTGCACCTTTGTTTTCGCTACAGGGATAGTATGATTTGCACCTTTGTTTTCGCTTCAGGGATAGTATGATTTGCACCTTTGTTTTCGCTTCAGGGATAGTATGATTTGCACCTTTGTTTTCGCTACAGGGATAGTATGATTTGCACCTTTGTTTTCACTTCAGGGATAGTATGATATGCACCTTTGTTTTCGCTTCAGGGATAGTATGATTTGCACCTTTGTTTTCGCTACAGGGATAGTATGATTTGCACCTTTGTTTTCGCTTCAGGGATAGTATGATTTGCACCTTTGTTTTCGCTACAGGGATAGTATGATTTGCACCTTTGTTTTCGCTTCAGGGATAGTATGATTTGCACCTTTGTTTTCGCTACAGGGATAGTATGATTTGCACCTTTGTTTTCGCTTCAGGGATAGTATGATTTGCACCTTTGTTTTCGCTACAGGGATAGTATGATTTGCACCTTTGTTTTCGCTACAGGGATAGTATGATTTGCACCTTTGTTTTCGCTTCAGGGATAGTATGATTTGCACCTTTGTTTTCGCTTCAGGGATAGTATGATTTGCACCTTTGTTTTCGCTACAGGGATAGTATGATTTGCACCTTTGTTTTCGCTTCAGGGATAGTATGATTTGCACCTTTGTTTTCGCTACAGGGATAGTATGATTTGCACCTTTGTTTTCGCTACAGGGATAGTATGATTTGCACCTTTGTTTTCGCTACAGGGATAGTATGATTTGCACCTTTGTTTTCGCTACAGGGATAGTATGATTTGCACCTTTGTTTTCGCTACAGGGATAGTATGATTTGCACCTTTGTTTTCGCTTCAGGGATAGTATGATTCCTCTTCTTTCTAAATCTAAAATTCCCAGCCCCTAGCCATCTTCTGTGCTTTCACAGGCCGCTTTGTGTCGGACCTGGTCAAAAACCTCTCTGTTGGTTTTCTCATGACGTGGCTCATGTATTACAGACACAGCGGGAAACAAGTCCAATATCTAATACAAAGAAAAGGAAAGACAAGAAGAAAAACAAACAAGTTAGTATTGCTTTATAGATTTTTTCAACGGCTGGAGCAAGATGGCTCAGTGATAGCACCAGGCTCCGGCCGCTCCGCATCAAGAGGTCAGAATCCTATAGTCCCTGTCCTTGAGCAAAATAATTCCCATGCCTAGTTATTTGTGGTAAGGAGAAATTCAGATCTGATTTGGCATCCTATGGTGAGTTGTTTTAGATTTTTGCCATGGCTTTAGGCCTACTTACAATTCTTTGCTTAAGTCTAAATACATACTCGTATATCAAATGCTACTATGGTTTCATGCAAACATCTAGGCTATAGGCATATCTAAATCTATGCAACACAAATATACACTCGTACTACATAGTATTACATGTGTTGCATTTGAAAGAGACATCAGGGAGACTTTTCTTTTATTTCAGGGAGATTTTAGAAAAAATATTTAGAATATATTATAAGAAAAAGCTTGATTCATTTCAGGTGGATTTGGAATTTTTCTCGATAAAATGGTATCTTATAGACAAATTAGATCATTTTTTCGCTCATTTTGGGGGTCTACCTGATGATCAGGGAGGTATCATATGTATGATACTAATTTTATCATAGTTCAGCTCGTCTAAATTTGATCCACCATGAGAAAACCAACATTTTGCATATGCGAAAACGATGGCTCAGATCAGCTTCGCAGTAATTGCGAAGCTGACCAGCGCCTTTCTTTTCGCTACAAGGATAGTACAGTTCCTTTACTTTCTAAATCCAAAATTTCCAGCCTCTAGCCATCTTCTGTGCTTGTACAGCTTGGTTTGTGTCGGACCTGTTCGGAAGTTACATTGTTGGTTTTCACATGTCGTGGCTCATTTCTATTACCAGATACCACCAGTAAGAGATACAGGAACACCGTCCCCAGCAATATCCATGGAACCTACCAGTTCTGAAATATCGGAAGTGAAAATCAGAGTTCCAAAACCAGATCACAGATTCATCGTCGGCCCATTGAGAAAGAATCTTACAGAAATTCACAACCTGACTGGAGTAACGATTGAAGTTCCCAAAGTTAACGATGACTCAGAAGAGATTTTGCTAACGGGAGATAAGTTCCAGATCGGACCTGCGATTACGCTCATGTATACAAAGGTATGTTCATGATTGAATATGGGCTACCATAGTGTACACACCTCTTATCGTTTTGGACCCCGAGTTACCTTTCACTCTGCCTGAGATGAAAGGTATCTCGGGTACAGATGATGCAAATTACATGGTAATAAAATAATTAATTTTAACTGTGCTACTGCAATCATTATGCAAATTTTGGTTTGGTTATCTTGTGATTAATTATCTGTTATATCTTTATAAAAATTGAAATATCTAATTGCATGTTTTACATGAAAACAAAGTACAAAATCATAATCATCACAACTGTTTGAGTCAAGTTTCATTTTTAATCGGCTTCCTATGTGTAATATTAATGATTTTGCACCTTGATGAAAGCAAACATTTTCCTGACATGATCAATTAATTATATACCTCCTGCAGTGAGCTTCAGCATCAGTAACACTTTACTGCCCAATTTTATACCAATTTCATGGTTCTGGGAAGGAATATGACACAAAAATTTTATAAGACTTGTGTACGGCATGCTTAGAGGAAAATTTTCTGTAGGGTTAAACCTGTTTGTCCAATAATAACTAGTCTGTACAGTCACAGATGGCTAGAGGCTTAAAATCCAGACTTTAGAAAGTAGAGGGATTGTACTATCCATGAAAAGAACAGGTGCTGATCAACTCATTCAATTGTGCTGTTAAGCAATTTAGTCATTTTAGTGTCCCATATCATAAAATGTTACTTTCATACTTAAAAGGTTTTGCTAAAAGAACTTTCCCAGAGATGAAAGTTTTCCAGAGTTGAAAGTACCTGCTTTTAGTCACATCTGTATTGATAATGTAACCATACTTGCCTATGGTATAACATTAGGTCTTAGTCACCAACATTTTCAGTGTGAAGTATCCAAGGCAGAATTTGATCAGAAACAAAAAGCCAAAGAATTTATACAGTCCCAAATGGCTTTGCCCCCAGGAGCTATTCAACAGGTCCTAAGTCAAGGTCAACAAAGGTCAACACAAAGTCAAGGTCAGCAGAGGCCAAGTTCAAGTCAAGGTCAACAGAGGTCAACTCCTGGTCAAGGTCAACAAAAATCAGGTCAGGGCCAAACTCAAGGTCAACAGAGGCCAGGATCAAGTCAAGGTCAACAGAGGCCAGGATCTAGCCAAGGTCAGAGAAAAAGGGATGTTAGAGGTCAAAAGGTCACAGATCAAGGTCATAAGAAGTCAACACCTGGACAAGGTGAGTGCCCATGCAGATTTGGCTTAGGTATATCCATGATTGCTAAATGTGTATTCAGGGTTAGATTCAGAACATGCATATTGAAACTATGTCCTGATTGGCAGAGCTGCGGACACTTCGGAGGTTTAACCACTGTAATGATAAAAGCCTGATTGAAAAGGCATAAGTGAATGTAGAGTGTATTGCTTATCGAGAAAAAAATAACTTAGAATCTGCTTATTTCTTGTCAGGCAAGATTAATATGTTAAAAGTCAATAAGTATGAAGGGCTGTATTTTGAATGTAACCTCTGAAGAGGGTCTGGTTAGGCAGGCATGGGAAAAAA
Organism: Rugalucina vietnamica; assembly: GCA_964017185.1. Classification (NCBI taxonomy): domain Eukaryota; kingdom Metazoa; phylum Mollusca; class Bivalvia; order Lucinida; family Lucinidae; genus Rugalucina; species Rugalucina vietnamica. Next base: position 10,941,102 of record OZ024882.1, on the reverse strand, counting down.
AAACTTAACAAAAGTAATTTTGATTTTTTTTCTCTGTTTTAGCAGGTAAAGATGGGGTCAAAGGTCAACATCAGAAAGCTTATACAAGAACACAAAGAGGTGAGTAGTTATTTGCAAGTTGAGCCTGCATGAGAAAACTAACGAATTGGGTTTGGACCAGGTCTGACACAAACCAGCCTGTACAGTCACAGAAGCAGACTAGAAGCTTGAAATTTTGGATTTAAGAAGAAGGATTGTACTATCCGTGCAGCGAAAACAAAGTCGCTGATCAGCTGTGCAGTTACTGTACAGCTGATATGCGGCTTTGTTTTTGCCTATGCAAATTGTTGGTTTTCTCATGCGGTGGCTCAATTAACACCTTCATGAAGAGACATGATTTTTGCATTGATGACTGCAGAGGCTCATATTAGCTGTGTGATAATCGCTTAGCTGCTAGGCGAAACAAACATTGCTGTTGTTCAAATGCCATTAATTAAGGATACAAATACAAGGCATGGTGTACTTTTTAGTCAGTGAACATTATGTAAATGTAGATTTTCAAGCTAATCCTGACCCTCCTTGCGTACAAAAGATAGTTTTGTAGATGAATAGATTAGTGGCCTAATAGTAGAGTGTAGAGGTCCCTGTGCAAAGGTCCCGGGGTTGGTAAATCAAAGCCATCTTAAGCTTAAGATCTACTTACCATCAACTTAAGTATCTCTTAAGGGATTATGGTGAATAACTGAAAAAGACCTTTAGTTATGATGACAACTTAACAGCATCGTAACTTCACGGTCAACTCAAGCTGACCTTAGCATCGTCTTATCTTACGAAGTGGCACTTCATTTTAAAATGATAGCTTTGAGTAACTGGAATAGCAAGGGCGTAAATTTTAAGGCGGTCATCTTAAGACCATCTTAAGTATGTCATAAGTAGGGGAACTTACAATACCTTCGAGTTACTAACCCCTGGTTTTGAGTCCAACCTTTGCCTGGTTATGTCCTTGAAAGCATATTTACTCCCAATAGTACTAGTACTACCCAAAATATCTTGGCTTTGATGCCAACTTGACTGATTTGTTTTTAGCTCACCTGAGCCGAAGGCTCACAGGTGAGCTTATAGGATAGGCAGGCATCCGTCGTCGTCGTCGTCCGTTGTCCGTCGTCGTCTGTCCACAATTTCAAAGAAGAATATTTCTGAAGCTAGTAGGCCGATCTTGATCAAATTTAATGTGAACCATAATTGGGTTGCGGGATTGATGGCATTAGGTTTTGGAGCAGATTGTATCAAAATTGTGGTTTCCATGGCAACAGATAGGTCCCATAGACTTACAATGGGAAAAACTAAAAAAATCTTCTCTGAAAACACTAGGCCCACAGCTTTGATATTTGGTATGTAGCAATGGCTAATGGTCCTCTACATAAATTGTGCCATTCATGCCCCTGGGGTCAAATTTGGCCACGCCCCGGGGGTCGATAGTCTCCATAGACTTTCTATGGGAAAAAAATTCAAAAATCTTCTTCTCTGAAACCACAGGGCCCACAGCTTTGATATTTGGTATGTGGCAATGGCTAATGGTCCTCTACATAAATTGTGCCAGCCATGCCCCTGGGGTCAAATTTGGCCACGCCCAGGGGGTGGATAGTCTCCATAGACTTACAATGGGAAAAACTAAAAAAATCTTCTTCTCTGAAACCACTAGGCCCACAGCTTTGATATTTGGTATGTAGCAATGGCTAATGGTCCTCTACATAAATTGTGCCATTCATGCTCCTGGGGTCAAATTTGGCCACGCCCCGGGGGTCGATAGTCTCCATAGACTTACTATGGGAAAAAAAATTCAAAAATCTTCTTCTCTGAAACCACAGGGCCCACAGCTTTGATATTTGGGTTGTGGCAATGGCTAATGGTCCTCTACATAAATTGTGCCAGCCATGCCCCTGGGGTCAGATTTGGCCACGCCCCGGGGGTCGATAGTCTCCATAAACTTACACTTGGAAAAACTAAAAAAATCTTCTTCTCTGAAACCACTAGGCCCAGAGCTTCTATATTTTGTATGTAGCAATGGCTAATGGTCCTCTACATAAATTGTGCCATTCATGCCCCTGGGGTCCAATTTGGCCACGCCCCTGGGGTTGATAGTCTCCGTAGACTTACTATGGGAAAAAAATTTAAAAAAAATCTTCTTCTCTGAAACCACAGGGCCCACAGATTTGATATTTTGTATGTGGCAATGGCTAATGGTCCTCTACATAAATTATGCCAGCCATGTCCCCGGGGTCAAATTTGGCAACGCCCCGGGGGTCGATAGTCTCCATAGACCTACAATAGGAAAAACTAAAAAAATCTTCTTCTCTGAAACCACTAGGCCCACAGCTTTGATTTTTGGTATGTAGCAATGGCTAATGGTCCTCTACATAAATTGTGCCATTCATGCCCCTGGGGTCAAATTTGGCCAGGCCCCAGAGGTTGATAGTCTCAATAGACTTGCCATGGGAAAAAAATTCAAAAATCTTCTTCTCTGAAACCACAGGGCACACAGCTTTGATATTTTGTATGTGGCAATGGCTAATGGTCCTCTACATAAATTGTGCCAGTCATGCCCCTGGGGTCAAATTTGGCCATGCCCCGGGGGTAGATAGTCTCCATAGACTTACAATGGGAAAAACTAAAAAAATCTTCTTCTCTGAAACCAAAAGGCCCAGAGCTTCTATATTTTGTATGTAGCAATGTTTGGTAGTCCCCATTATAAATTGTGCCAGTCATGCCCCTGGGTCAAATTTGGCCATGCCCTGGGGGTCAATAGTGTCCATGCATAGACTTTCATTGGTCGATTCTCAATTAATTTAAATCTCATGAGTTTACAATGTGATAATCTCTCAGGTGAGCTACAGGACCAATGGTCCTCTAGTTTACTTTTGTTTTCAAAGAATCAAAACCAATAAAATTTAATTATATTAGTGTGATGCCATGATTCTCTCCCAAAGGTGAACTACCCCTACAAGCTCTAGACCAAGGACAAATCCAAGATCCTCTCTTTAACAAAACTGGGTCACAAGGTCAAAAAGGTCAAGGTCAGAGGCCAAACTCAGCTCAAGGTCAAAGACAAGAATACCAGAAAGGGAAATCCCAAGGTGACAAAGGAAAATCCAGGGGTCAAGGTCAAAATAAGAAACAAGATGCTAAAAATAGACCTAGGAAGGTATATTGCTTCATGTTTGATGACTTGTTTTCCTTTAAAGAGTTTTAAATTCAGGTTAAAACATTCTAGTTAACTATTTCTATATCACTTTTTCTATGCAAAAAATATCGGAAACAATTTTCACAACATAGATAGTAACCTTCATGGTGGGTAGCCTAGTAGTATCTCTTTTGACGACCAGACTCCCGTACGGGGACGGCCAGACTCAAAAATATGCGGTGCCGGACGACCAGAATCCGTTCTGCCTACCCACCGTGACCTTGGCTACTAAAGATTAAATTTTAGTGGCCCAAAAATTTTTATTGAGCCCAAAAAAGCCACTGGCCCTAAAACAGAGTGTCCAGCACTGTTATTTTTAGAGTATGTAAATCGACCTTATAGACATATAAACCATTTCTTTGGAGGTTTCTCACTAGGTCTGACATAATCCAGGCTATACAACCACAGAAGATTGTTAGAGGTTTGAAATTTCAGAGTTAACAGTCTGATACTCAGATACATATACATGTATGTGTCCATTCAACTGGTTTTGATGAAATGTTATATATTTCAGAAAGTGTTTGAACCCTATTGGTCTCAAGAAGATATATCACATGGTCTGAAAAGAGGAACTCTTATACAGGTAGTTATCATGTACCTAGACATATGCGCCACATCGTGAGAAAAATGGGATTTTGCCTAGGCGAAAACAAAGGCGCAGATCAGCTTCGCAGTAACTGCGACGCTGATCAGCGCCTTTGTTTTGGCTACACGGATAGTACAATTTTTCTTCTTCTTAAATCTGAAATTTCAAGCTTCTAGCCTGCTTCTGCGACTGTACAGGCCGATTTGTGTTGGACCTGTTCAAAAACGCTGAAGACCGGTTTTCTCGCGTCGCGGCTCATATATTTTACATGTTTAGCTTAAGTTTTCCTATGAGAGACAATGTCTTCTGCCTCTGGTTATCTACACAAGTGGACAATGGAACATAATAATGTATTTTGAATGAAGCCTGCATGCAACCATGGAATATGTGACATCAGGCAAAATCATGTGTCATTCTTATAGCACAGTTCTTTTTCACCTTTCAATTTCAAAACAAAATTTGAAAATACTACACCACAACCTCTTTATAACACTTTTGTTTGGGTCCAAGCCAATTTCCGTGTTAGCTATTCAAACCATTTTATAACAAGTGTAAATCGTATAGGCATATAGCAAATACAGTCTAAAATGACAATATGGGGTCCAGCAGTGATCAGTGTAAAATCCAAAACTGTGTTGTAATGAACCATATTATAAAGAGGTACAGGTGTATTTTGAAATGTGATATGATTTTAACCTGGACATTTTGGTCAGTGCACTTAGTATCAGCCCTTGATCATTTGTGACTCTTGTGCTTGATACCGCGGGTGATGACCAAAATGCCCATGTGAATATCTCTTATTATCAGTGCTTGTAATTTATAATCTTAAGCTTCTTGTTCTGTTCTTTTCTGTCAATCCAAGCTCCGGTTTGCTCTTCACTGGCGCCAGACTCTGTCCTTGTGCTGAACACATTAACATCCCGTAGTACTGGGCCCAGTTGATCAAAACTTTGTTAGCTTAATGCTGTTTTTAAGCCCTCAATTTGTTAACCATATATCGACTTCAAAGCAAATACACTGTCATTTTTTGTTGAAAAAATGTGAGAATCCTTTGCAAGGATTCTCTCATTTTCTCAACAAAAAATAACAGTGTATTTGTAATATTGCCATTTGAAATTTTAACGAATCGTTAAGTAACGACATTGTTAATTTTGAACAACTGGCCCCTGGCCACTGTTTAATAAACAGGAAGTGGTGCCTCCATTCTGATTTCACTTAAAAATTGTTGACTGGGTCCAGCGACATTTCACCTCAATACAAACAAAACAAAGTATTAGGCTTGCATGTGGGAGTTTTATTAGCATGTGTGTTCTACTTTAATTGTCTGTATATGAGTGAAGAAATTTTGAATCGGATGTAATATTGAATAATTGAGCCTCCTCATGAGAAAACCAATAATTCGCATATGCGAAAACAAAGAGGCAGATCAGCTTTGCGATAAATCCCAGGAACCGCGAAGCTGATCAGCGTCTTTGTTTTCGCTACACGGATAGTACAGTTCCTCTTCTTCTTAAATCCCAAATTTTAAGATTCTAGCTGTACAGGCCGGTTTGTGTCAGACCTGTTCGAAAACCATATTGTTGGTTTTCCCATGAGGCGGCTCAATTATAGAAATATATGGAGAAAAAATAAACAAAACAAAAACCACCAACAATCTTTATTTAATACAAAATGCATTAAATTGTATATCTTTATCTGACTTGAGTATTTGAAAATCTTTTTCTGAGTGGCGCTTCATAAGGTTATATAATAATTACATGTGAGCTGCCGCATGGAAAAACCAACAATCTGCATAGGCGAAAACAAAGCGCAGATCAGCTGTGCAGTAGCTGATCAGCGCCTTTGTTTTCGCTACATGGAAAGTACAATTCCTCTGCTACTTATTCCCGAAATTTCAAGTTCTTAGCCTGCTTCTGTGACTATACAGGCCGGTTTGTGTCAGACGTGATCAGAAACCAAGATCATTGGTTTTCTCATACACAGGCTCATGTAATAATGATTATAAGAATTGTATATCAGGTTAAATTAAAATTGAAATACTCAAGTATATCTTATTAAGTAAATCTTATTTCATTGGTCAATCTATTTTCAGGGTCCAATCAGAATTAACCCCAAAAATCATGAAGAAAGTTACATACCACACCCAGTAAGTATGTATTTGTTGCCATATGCATGGTTGCAAGGTACACCGCTTTTATCATGTGATATGTTTTTTTATTCTAGATACATGAGGACCATCTCCATCACTGTAAACTCCCTTGAATCTAGGGGTCAAGGGTATAAAACTTTTTTTCTTGCTCAACTCAGCTGAGCATGAAATTTAAACTATTCATAAATTTTGAAATAACCAAATTGGTTGAAATTTCAGATTAAGATTGCCAAAGCCTGTAATTTATCCTGCTCATAAATGTTAAAATGCCAGCAATTGTTGGCATTTTAACATTTATGAGCAGAATAAATTTTAGTCTCAGCTGAGCTGAGCATGAAAAAAGTTGAATAACCTTGGGACCAAGATAAAGGTAATGCATCATGCAGGCAAAAGGAAGCAGTATATCTTGTCAGATTGCTCCATGAGGTGAGCAGTTTAGACTCTAAGATTCATGTTTGATCAGGTCTACACTGTTGGCGATATTGTAACGTGAGCCGCGCCATGAGAAAACCGGATTTTCGCCTAGGGGAAAACAAAGGCACAGATCAGCTTCGCTAACTGGATAGTACAGTCTCTCCCATGTTAAATCCAAAATTTCAAGCTTCTAGCATTTTCCTGAGACTGTACAGGCCAGTTTATGTCGTACCAGATTGGAAACCCTGAAGACCGGTTTTCTCGCGTCAAGGCTCACATATTTCTGAAGGGTCACAACACAATATTTGTTAAAACAAACGTCTGTTCAAAGGAAAAGAAAATGAATGTCTGTTAGTCAGTTTTCATTAACTGAGCATTGTCATTTAAAAACTGCAGGAGGGCATTGCTGACCATGATCAGACTAACACATGTATACAGCCAAATGTGTTTGTTTGAATTGATGCTTTATGTCCCAGTCAACAACAATGTTTATGTCGGGACGTTGCCTCCATTTTTAGCTCACCTGAGCCGAAGGTTCATAAGGTGAGCTTATAGGCCATGATCCGTCGTCCGTCTGTCTGTCAGTCGTCCACAATTTCAACGATCTTCTTCTCTGAAATTGCTTGGCCGATCGAGTTGAAATTTTATGTGAAGCCTCCTTGGGTAGTGGCATTGAAATTTTGTTCACGATATCTCGGTTACATGACCAAGATGGCCACCACGCCCATATATGGTAAAAACCCTTAAAAAATCTTCTTCTCCAGAACTGGTGGACCGATTGCCACAAAACTTGGTTTGTAGCATCGAGGACTCCAGCCCATCATAGGACCTTGACTTATTTTACGCAAGGTCAATTTTGGAAACCTAGGCTTTTACATGGGAAAAGGTGAAAACAATGGATATTTGGAAACTGTTGCAGCCTGAGACTTGAAAGTTGCTAGATGCAGACAACTAACGGAGTCAATGGAGGTATATAATTAATTAAGGTCAAGGTCATTTCTAGACCTTGACCCAAGGTCATTTAAATATTAAATTAATATTATATTTTTCTCAGAAACCGCTTGGCCGATCAAGTTGAAATTTTATGTGAAGCCTCCTTGAATAGTGGCATTTAAATTATATTCGCGATATTTTGTTCACATGACCAAGATGGCGGCCATGCCCTTATATGATAAAAACCCTCCAAAAATCTTCTTCTGCAGAACCGGTAAGCTGATTTCCACGAAACTTGGTATGTAGCAATGGGGACTCCAGCCCATCATCCTTTGATAAAATGATGACCTCGGGATGACCTTGACTTATTTTATTGCTAGGTCAATTTTGGAAACATAGACTTTTACATGGGAAAAGGTGTAAACAATGGATATTTTGGAAACTATTGCAGCCTGAGACTTGAAAGTTGCTAGATGCAGACAACTAATGGAGTCAATGGGGGTATGTAATTAATTAAGGTCAAGCCTGACCCTGGATCATTTAGATATCAAAATTAAGATTATTGTTTTCTCAGAAATCACTGGGCCTATGAAAGTGAAATTTTATGTGGAGGGGAAACAAAAAATCTGGGTCCAATGCTCAACATGGCCACTATGCTCACAAATGCTCAAAAATCTTCTCCAGAACTGGTGGGCATTAGCAAAGCTTTGTATGTAGCATCAGGGACCTTAGCCCATCAGAGTTTGTACAAATGATGATCCAGTGATGAGCTTGACCTATTTTACGGCAAGGTCAAAATTTTGGAAACTGGCTTTTACATGAGAAAAAGTGAAAACAATGACTGTTTTGGAAACTATTGCAGCCTGAGACCTGAAACTTGGCAGATGCAAACACGTAATGAAGTCAGTAAAGGTATGAGATTATTCAGGTTCAAGGTCATTTCATGATGACTAAAAGCTCCAAGATCGGGCTTCAGGAGAGCGTTCTGGTTACCAATGGTCCTCTGGTATAGGACTTTTACCCCACATTAGGATGTCATGACACTCAAAATGTGCTTCATAAATATAACCATCCAAACAAACCAATACAGTTTATATGTATGGATGGTTTGACTTAATCACTTTTCCTGGGCAGGCTCAGACCAGTAATCAGATGGTTGGTCAGTAGTTTAGAAGCTTTGCCTGGAGGCACAAGCAGCCCATCTATTTCTCCTAGGCCCCAATTGGCGGGGACCCATATTCCCACCCGACTACCCTTACAGCCACACATGGAAATATCAGATTTCAGAATATAGGGATTGTACACGCACTATCTTTGCATTGAAAATAAAGGTGCCACAGAGCTGATCCGACCTTCGTCATGTGCATAATTCAGGTTACACGTGCTGCAGCTGATAAATTTGTGAGTTAATCATGCATATGATCCTCTGATGAGAAAATCAGCAATTTGGGTTTAAGACCAGGTCCGACACAAACCAGCCTGTACAGTCACAGATGCAGGATAGAAGCTTCAAAATTCAGATTTAAGAAGAAGAGAGAGTAGCGAAACAAAGGCGCTGATCACTGCCTTTGTTTTTGCATATGCAGATTGTTGGTTTTCTGATGTGGCGGCTAATATTTTTTTCAGGATGGAAAGTCAGATATTCTAATCTGCAGTTTTCTTGAGAGAAATCGGGCTTTGAATGGTGACATCGTAGCTGTACTCCTGAAGGAAGAGGGGGATTGGAAGGTAGGCTTTGTTTTCATTACAAAAACATGCCCATGCAATATGCAGAAAATGTTTTGGTTGTAAAAATGAAAATTTTCACTGGAAAATTTTTGGTATTTTTATTATTTTTGCTCCAAAACATAGATTGTGGGTACTCGTTAGAAGGCAGTTCTAACGAGTACCCACAATCTATGTTTTGGAGCAAAAATAAGAAAAATAGGTATACCTCTGCATACCCCAGTTTTGCTATATAAAAGTGGGGTTTAAGGGGGTATACATTTCACGGAGATGTTTTTCTGATGGTTGTTGCTTTATGCGTTCTTTCATAAGGTAAGTGGGGAATTGAGATTGATGAGCTGTCAAATGCTTCCCTACAAACCATACTCAGCTCTAAGAAATGCATTTTTTCTCCACATAGGCATATCGCTCTGTACTCTCAGTACACAAGTGCGTAATGTGAAAAATTAAGAAGTAACTAATAATATGTTTTTTGTTTTTTTTTGTCATTTCAAAATAAAGATTTGACTATTTTTGCTCTTTGTGCATCTAACTTGAAATATTTTGGTTGCCTCCTTGCTCCAGAGGTCTTGTGTCCATTTATACTCTAGCTGTTTGGGAGATGTTTTTTTTTTTATTTATTTATTTATTTAGTTTCACATTCCTTTCAAGATTATTTCAGCATGAAACGGACAATCAGTAGGTGGGCAAAAATGGGGGAACCCCGAGAAAAACCACCTGGCACACCTGCAAGTAGAACTTGGCTTGTCTCTTATGTGGCTAGTGCGGGGCACGAACCCACACCAGACACAGCGGTGAGATGATTCAGAAACAGCGCTCCACCATGCGGGCCGCTTTGGGAGATGCTAAAACCAAACTCACCAACAGCAACAACACATGCTCCAATAAGCCCACACCTTGGTCGTTTCCGGAAATATGTACATAGGCGCACACTGCTTGTCTAGATATTGTTTTTTTTACTCTAATTTTACACATTGATATGCATTAAAACATAACCTCAGATGATCAAACACTATTTTGCAACGATAGAAACACTTAAATGACGACATCCTTGGTAATTTTGACATGGTTATTTCAGCAGCTTTTGTGTTGTTTTCGTTACTTATGTGCGCATATTAGATATTTTGTTACCTTAACTTTAAGTTATTTTGAAAAGTTCAGCCCACTGTGTGCCCACTGTGTGCTATTTAGAATGAATACAGTATATTTATTTTTCATCATATATTTTGTACTTTATCATCCGATTTGATCCTGTTGTCTATATTTTCACAGGTGCATAAAGAAGAGCTTCAACATTTAGAAACCAAACATGGCCCACTCCCTTCAGACACAGAAGATCAGTTAGAGGGAAATAACTCTGATGTTCAGATAGAAAGTGAAGAGGTCATAGTGACAGAAAATGGTGAAAATTTGACTGAAAACCCCAAAATAAGTGCTGCAGAGGGTGAAAATGGGCCAGGAAAAGAGACTCCCGATGTGAGAAGTAAGGGAGATAAGTCTTCAAAGGAAAATGAACCTGCCAAGGGAGAGAAATCTGCTGCCAAGGGAGAGAAATCTGCTGCCAAGGGGGAGAAATCTGCTGCCAAGGGGGAGAAATCTGATGCCAAGGGAGAGAAATCTGATGCCAAGGGAGAGAAATCTGCTGTCAAGGGAAATAAGTCACCAAATAAAGCACTACAGAGGTACCACAACCTGAGTGATGTACTGTCAGGGGGAAGCCCAGTAGCCAAGAAACTCTTCAATGCTGGAGGTAGTGAGGAGGAAATGATTGAACAGGCAAAGAAGTTGCTGGTCAGGACTGGGAAGGTTAGTTTGACTAGTATCAAAAGACAAAAATAGTACTGTTGAACCTGGTTGCCTAATGATTGAGTTTGGACCACGAATTGAAAGTTCTTGATTTTGAATTGAGTTGTCATTGAGCAGGACACATTAACTCCTTATAGTACTTTTAATGCCTATGAAGTGATGGCTCTGCCACATAGCTGAAAAAATGTTGACTGGGATGTAAAACCGCACAAAAACAATAATTGCAATTAATTGTTAGCTCACCTGAGCCGTTAGGCTCACAAGGTGAGCTTATAGGATGGCCATGATCCGGCGTCCGGTGTCCGTCCGTCGTCGTCCGTCCGTCGTCCACCATTTTCAAAGATCTTCTTCTCTGAAAGCGCTTGGCCAATCAAAGCCAAATTTTATATGAAGCAACTATGGGAAGGGGGAACCAATGTGTTTATAAATAATCCAGGTCACATGACCAAGATGGCCGCCACGCCCATATATGGTAAAAACCCTTCAAAATTCTTCTTCTCCGGAACCACTGGACCGATTTCAACGAAACTTGGCATGAAGCATTGGGGACTAGAGTACTGCAATGTGTTTATAAATTATGACCTTTGGATGACCTTGACCTATTTTACGGCAAGGTCAACATAGGTCGCCCATGCATTTGAATGGGGAAAATTATTAAAATGTCATTTGAAAGGCAAAACTTGCAGGAAATGGGCAAATGGACTGAAGGTAGGTAATTCTGAAAAAAATTTGGACCCCAGGGGTTGGTCTGCCCCCACCCCAGGGCAATATACATGTATATTACCAAAATATTCAAAGATCTTCTTCTCTGAAATCGCTTGGCCAATCAAAGCCAAACTTTATATGAAGCATCTATGGGAAGGGGGAACCAATGTGTTTATAAATAATCCAGGTCACATGACCAAGATGGCTGTCATGCCCATATATGGTAAAAATCCTTTAAAATTCTTCTTCTCCTGAACCAATGGACCGATTTCAATGAAACTTGGCATGAAGCATTGGGGACTGAAGTACTATAATGTGTTTATAAATTATGACCTTTGGATGATTCTGAAAGGGGCTCATTTGCCCCAACCCCGGGGCATTATACATGTATATCACCATAATATGCAAGCATCTTCTCCTCTGAAACCACTTGGCCAATCAAAGCCAAATTACATGTGAAGCATCTATAGAATTGGGGAATCAATGTGTATATAAGTGATCATGGTCACATGACCAAGATGGCCACCATGCCCATATATGGTATAAACCCTTCAAAAATCTTCTCTGGAACCGGTGGACCGATTTGGAAGAAACTTGGTGTGAAGCATCTATGGCTTAAGTACTTCAAAGTATATATAAATCATGACCCAGTGATGACCTATATAATTCATGACCCTGTGATGACCTTGACCCAGTTTATGGCAAGGTCAATATGGGTTGGCCATGCATTTAAATGGGGGAAAACTGTTAAAATGTCATTTGAAGGGAAAAGCCAGCAGGAAATTTGCAAATGGATAGAATTTTGATTATTCTGAAAAAAAATAAAAATTCCCCAGGGGCTTCATCTGCCCCTGCACTGGGGTTAAATACCATAATATTCAAACATGTTTATTGGTTTATGCAGCAGATCTCAGGTGAGCGTTTACAGGACCATTGGTCCTCTTGTTTTATCCATGCTATCATTTGCAGTCCATAGCATGTCCAGTTTGTTTTGAAGCAAACTGGATTTGGTCAAAGCAAACTGGATTTGGTCATGAAAAATATTTCTCTCCTGTTGATTGAAGAAGGGAAGTTGTCAGTTTATGGTATAGCAGCATATTGAAAAGTATTTTATTTATAGGTTGTGAAGAGAAGAAATGCTTTAGAGCGTGCACAGGGACCATCAGACCCCTACAGGATAAAAATCCCAACAAAGCTCTGTTTGCTCCCAATGACTATAGGTTGCCTCATACACAGGGTCACATATGAGCCGCGTCATGAGAAATTCGGATTTTTGCCATTGCGTAAACAAAGGCGCAGATCAGCTGTGCAGTAATGCACAGCTGATCAGTGCCTTTGTTTTCGCTGCTCGGATAGTACAATTCCTCTTCTTCCTTAATCAGAAATTTCAAGCCATCTTCTATAGCTGCACAGGCCGGTTTGAGTCAGAGCTGGTCGCAATCCCGGAAAAGACCGGTTTTCTCACGTAACGGCTCATATAGCAACATAATGCAAAAATGTTTAATTTACAGGTTGTGGAACAATGTTTAATTTACAGGTTGTGGCTATCATAGAGAAGAAACATTCTAGAGCATGTACAGGGACTGTCAGGCCCTTACAGGACAAAAATCCCAATAAAGCTCTGTTTGCTCCCAATGACTATAGACTGCCTAGAATGATTATACCCATGGAGGATGGACTGAAAGGTTGGTTTTCTTTTGCAGTTAGTGGCCAGGCTGCAAGTTTTACAGCTGTAAGAATTTCGTAAAAATGGGTAGGAATCTGTAAGAATCCCAATGAAACCCTGTTTGCTCCCAATGACTATAGACTGCCTAGGATGATTATACCCATGGAGGATGTTCACATTTTCAGTTAGGCAAATTTTATGTAAATATTGGCTGCTCACTGACTCTTTTTACAGCGCTGTAAGAAATAAGGATAAGCTTTCATTCAAATCCTACTTTATTAATATCATGTTCTACAAAGTGGGTTAACAGCTTAGATTTAGATTATAATTAAAATGAGCCTTCGCATGAGAAAACCAATGATTTTGGGTTCCAACCAGGTTGACAGAAATTGGCCTGTACAGTCACAGAAGCAGGCTAGAAGCTTGAAATTTCAGATTTAACAAGAAGAAACATTGTACTATCCGTGTAGCGAAAACAAAGGCACTGATCAGCTGTGCAGTTACTGCACAGCTGATCTGCGTCTTCGTTTTCGCATATGCAGATTGTTGGTTTTCTGGTGAGAAGGCTGAAATAGAAATAATTTTACCCAGCTGAAAAATAGTGGTACTGTTCTTATTTATCGCTTATGAATAAATAGCAAGATGGTATCAACAGAACACTAAGAAAACTTGTCCATGCAATATACAGAGATTTTTTTTAGAAGCAAAAATTGAAAATTTCATTGGAAAATTTTTTATTTTTTTTTTTACATTTTTCCTCAAAACATACATTGTGGGTACACTTTTGAACCAGCTCACAGAGGCATAATGTATGTTTTAGATCAAAAATAAGGAAATTAGGTATACCCCTGCAAACCCCAGTTTTTTTTTTATATGAAAGTGGGGTTTGAGGGGGTATACATTTCACTGACATGTTTTCCTGATGACAGCCCTAAAGAGCATCAACCACTACATATGAGCCGCCTCATGAGAAAACCAACAATGTGGTTTCCGAACAGGTCCAACACAAACCGGGCTGTACAGCTACAGAGGCAGGCTAGAAGTTTGAAATTTTGGATTTAGGAAGTAGAGGAATTGTACTATCTGAGTAGCGAAAACAAAGGCGCTGATCAGCTTCGTAGTTACTGCGAAGCTGATCTGCGCCTTTGTTTTCGCAAATGCAGATTGTTGGTTTTCCCATGAGGTGGCTCATATGTCTATGTGTTTGTGAGAGGAGATTAAAGCAAAGCTTCCAGTCAAGGCAAATCTCATCATCACCACCAACAGAAATGAGGAATTATGAAGAAGGGCATGCTCAAACATGACATGTTTGATAACTACAAACTATTATTGAAATATGGCATGTTTAAAACTAGTTTTATGTTTTTGTTTTCTAGGTTTACATGAAAGGCCAGAGGATTTTGCTAAGACCCTGTATGTAGCCAGAATCACTAACTGGGAAGATGATTCAAAGATGGCGTTTGGGTAAGCAGGTTTTATGAATCAGAGTAACAAAAAAGAATGATAATACTTTTTTTTTTGTTGTTTACAGGTCATACTTGTAACTTCAACCTCATTCCAACACTCCTCATTATAATGGGGTTTTCATTATAACACAACCATGTCATGGTTCCCAAATCGATTATTTTGCTATATGTATATAGTGAGTAACCTCATTATAACACGGTTCACTTATAACATGGTCTGCTTCCATGGACCCAAAGATAGTGGTATAATGAGCTTGACCTGTACTGTAATATACACTCAAAATTTTGCCATCACTGTGCTAACATTCCACCTTATTTTTGTTCTGTCTTCGAACGCTTCTTGCAGACTTGCAGAAACAATAAAAAAACCCTTCTAAAATTAAAGTTGTCACTACTTCCTACCCTATCCAGTTCTGTCATTCAACCTTTCTATCTGGTTAATTCAACTACAAAAATGTTTGTTTTGATAATCAAAATATTGAAATTTAATCATCTTTATATGATCTGAGGGAAATAGATGAGCCACCTCGTGAGAAAACCAACAATCTGCATATGCAAAAACAAAGACGCAGATCAGCTTCGCGGTAACCGCGAAGCTGATCAGCGTCTTTGTTTTTGCTACACGGATAGTACAATTCCTCTTCTACTTATATCCAAATTTTCAAGCTTCTAGCTTCATTCTGTGACTGTGCAGCCTGATTTGTGTCAGACCTGTTCGGAAACCACATTTTTGGTTTTCCCACGAGGCGGCTCAAATGTTCTTGTCTGTCTGTAGGAAGTTGGCAAGAAGTCTAGGCGAAGCTGTTGAAACTGAACCAGAGGGCATGCTTATTAAAAATGGTGTAGACTTTGATTTGTTTTCCTCATATGTTAAATTTATATGATCTGAGAGAAGTATCTCTGATTTCTGATTATAGAAAGTTGGCAAGAAGTCTAGGCGAAGCTGGTGAAATTGAACCAGAGACTGAGGGCATGCTGATAGAAAATGGTGTAGACTTCGAGGAGTTCCCACAACAGGTAAATATAAGCAACATGTACATAAACTACAAGAAAAATGAGGCACTGCATCAGAAAACTAACATTTTGCATATGCGAAAACAAAGACGCAGATCAGCTTCGCAGTAACTGCAAAGCTGATCTGCGTCTTTGTTTTCGCTCCATGTCTTCTCCGTGCTAATTTGCCGTGGAGTGTACCTGAAACTGAGTTTGAATATGGCTGAGGCTTTCGACAGAGTTATATACATGTATTCACAATAGATCCAAAGCATAGATTGTGCGGGGCGGTTCTAACGTGTACCCACAATCTATGTTTTGAGCAAAAATAAGAAAAATATCCATTTTTTTTTCAGCTGAAAATTTTCAATTTTTAAAGCTCAAAAAATCTCTGTATATTGTATGGGCAAGTTTTCGTTATGAATAGATCCACTTTTATTTTACAGGCCTTGGACTGCCTTCCTACAGATCTGCCCTGGAGTATACCGGAGACCGAGTTTGAATATCGGAGAGATTTCCGAGAGAGTTGTATATTTACTATAGATCCATCCACGGCTAGAGATCTTGATGATGCCTTGTCCTGTGAAGATTTAGGAAATGGTAACATTACATTTCTACATTTTTGGCTCACCAACAAACCAGGTACAGGCCAACCTCATTATAATACTATCTTTCGGGTCCATAGAAACAGACTATGTTATAAGTGAACCATGTTATAATGAGGTTACTTTCTATAGACATATAGTAAAATGATCAATTTGGGAGCCATGACATGGCCATGTTATACTGAAAACTGCATTATAATAAAGGTGAAGTGTATTGCAAAACACAGAATATGTAGATAGATAAAATTGAATAATATAAAAAAAAATGACAAATATTTCCTAGCAACTTTAGTTAAAGGAAAATTCTTTAGCTTGAGAGGAAGTTTGTGTTTTTGGTGCTTTAATAAGAAAAATAAACTATCCACATTTATTAGTATATTTTGCCATTTTATCATTGTTTATGATTTTAGTGGTCACGGGTCACATCAGCTGGCAAATCACTTGAGAAAGGTAAATTTACATAGACAAATGCTGAGGATGACCAGATCATGGTATTTGAGCCGCTGCATAAGAAAACAACATGCTGAGTCAAAAACAACTGCACAGCTGATCAGCGCCTTTGTTTTCGCTAAACAGAGAGCACAACACCTTTTTTTCTTAAAGCCAAAATTTCAAGCTTCTGGTCATCTTCTGTAGCTGCACAGGCCGGTTTGTGTCAGACCTGATTGGAAACCAAAATGTTGGTTTTCTAATGCGAAGGTGCATTTGAGCCAGAGGTCAGTATGTTGCTGAATATGTTTGAATTCTTTTTCCAGAAAAGTATAAAGTTGGTGTACATATAGCAGATGTGAGCTGGTTTATAGAGGAGGGATCAGTCTTGGACAGAGTTGCAGGACTTCGAGCTACCAGTGTCTATCTGGTTCATAAGGTAGGAAATCTTTTTTTTTTAGCTCACCTGAGCCGTTATTCTCACAAGGTGAGCTTATAGGATGGCCATGCTCCGGCGTCCGTCCGTCCGTCGTCCGTCCGTCCGTCCACAATTTCAAAGATCTTCTCCTCTAAAACCGCTTGGCCAATCAAAGCCAAATTTTATATGAAGCATCTATAGGAAGGGGGAACCAATGCATATATAAATAATCCAGGTCACATGACCAAGATGGCCACCATGCCCATATATGGTAAAAACCTTTAAAAATCTTCTTCTCCAGAACCCAAAGGCCTAGGATCTTGAAACTTAGCATGTAGCATAAGGGACTCAAGGTCCACAATGTGTATATAAATCATGACCCTGTGATGACCTTGACCTATATTACGGCAAGGTCAACATAGGTTGCCAATGCATTTGAATGGGGAAAACTTTTGAAATGTCATTTAAAGTGAAAGTCTTGCAGGAAATGCACAGTAGGACTAAATATTAATGATTCTGATAAAGATTGGTCCCCAGGAGCTCATATGCCCCCACCCCGTGGCATTATACATGTATATTTTCATAATATTCAAACATCTTCTTCTCTGAAACCACTTGGCCAATCAAAGCCAAATTTGATGTGAAACATCTACAGGATGGGGTAATCAATGTATATATAAATAATCCAGGTCACATGACCAAGATGGCCGCCATGCCCATATATGGTAAAAACCCTTCAAAAATCTTCTTCTCCGGAACCGGTGGACTGATTTCAAAGAAACTTGGCTTGAAGCATTGATGGCTAAAGTACTACAATGTGTATATTAATCATGATCCTGTGATGACCTTGACCTATTTTACGGCAAGGTCAACATAGGTTGCCAATGCATTTGAATGGGGAAAACTGTTAACATGTCATTTAAAGGGAATAAATAAAATAGAAATTGGCAAATGGACAGAATATTGATTGTTCTGAAAACAAATGGCCCAAGGGCATCATCTGCCCCTGCACTGGGGCTGAATACCATAATATTCAAACATGTTTATTGGCATATGTAGCAGATCTCAGGTGAGCGTTTACAGGACCATTGGTCCTCTGGTTTTAATTCAGGTTTACGTCCCTTTCAAGATTATTTCAGCATATATGAGACGGGCCATTCAGTAGGTGGGCGAAAACAGGAGAACCCCGAGAAAAACCACCTGGCACACCCGCAACCAGAACTTGGTTTGTCTCACATGTGGCGCTCAAACCCACACCAGACACAGCGGTGAGATGATCGAGTATGGAGGGGGCGGGGGCACTGTAGGTAATCTTGTATGCCTAGAATAGTGCTGTGGATTGTGGTGGCCTACATTACGAAAATATGCCCATGCAATATACAGAGATTTTTAAATTTGTAAAAAATAAAATTTTTAGTAGAAAAGTTTTGATATTTTTCTTATTTTTGCTTAAGACGTAGATTGTTGGTACATGTTAGAACTGCCTTGCAGAGACGGTTCTAACAAGTACCCACAATCTATGCTTTGGATCAAAAATAAGGAAATTAGGTATACCACTACAAACCCCAGTTTTTTTCCATATAAAAGGTATACATTTTATGGACATGTTTTCCTGATGTATATTGCCAGTGGTAGAGCTTCAGACTGAAGAGATCTTGGGTGCAATCTGCCGGGTCACCGGGTTGTGTCCTTGAGCAAGACACATTAACTCTTATACTGGTTAATACTTAGGAAGCTGTGGCTCCGTCCTGTTTTGACTGAAAAACTTTGTGACCCTATGATGACCACTGGCTCTAGCAGGGAAGGCTGTATCATCTAGTCATAAAGGGGATTTTTTTGTAACTGGTAGAAAATAAGACTTTTAGTGTTCTTGAAATCTGTGGGGAATATGTTCCTGAAATACCATTACGAAAACATGCCCATGTAATATGCAGAGATTTTTGAAAAATTGAAAACATACAAAACATACATTGTGGGTACATGTTAGAAAAATAATCAAATTAATGGGGCAAATTAAACATAATTGTGGTAAGCTTGTTACATTGAATTGAGATTTGAAGAAAACCAGTTTATCATAATGCCATCACAAGCCAGTCCAAAAAAAAAAAAAAATCCAAAATGATTTTGCTACATTGTAGTGCATGGACACCTTCTCCTATGTATGTGTTCCATCTTGCATGCGGTAATGAAGAAGAATCGAAAACCATTCTATTTGCCTTGATTGTTATGTGAACAGTTTTGAAATTGCTTGATATGTTTGAAAATGAGCCGCCACGCAAGAAAACCAACAAAATGCTTAGGCGAAAACAAAGACGCAGATCAGCTTTGCGGAAACCACAAAGCTGATCAGCGCCTTTGTTTTCGCTATACGAGTAGTACAATCATTCTACTTCTTAAATCCGAAATTCAAAGCTGCTATCCTGCTTCTGTTACTGTACAGGCCGGTTTGTGTCGAACCTGGTCAGAAACCCAAAGTGTTGATTTTCTCATGTGAAGGCTCAAATCATTTTCTTTCCTCGTAGGTGATTCCTATGTTGCCACGGTTGTTATGTGAACAGTTGTGCAGTTTGAACCCAGATGAAGACAGACTGGCGTTCTCTGTTGAGTGGACTATATCAGAAACTGGAGAGGTTGGTGTTTTATTATAGTTTGTATGAAAACCTTACGAAAACACGCCCATGTAAATATACAGAAAAATTTTTTGGTTGTAAAAATGAAAATTTTGATATTTTTCTTATTTTTGCTCAAAACATACATCGTGGGTTCACGTTAGAACTGCCTCGGCGAGGCGGTTCTAACGAGTACCCTAACTGCCTCTGCGAGGCGGTTCTAATGAGTACCCACAATGTATATTTTGGATCAAAAATAAGAAAATCAGGTTTACCCCTGCAAACCCCAGTTTTTCTACATAAAAGTGGGATTTAAGGGGGTATACATTTCAAAGACATGTTTTCCTGATGGCTTTGGTTCGAGTCCCACACAGGGCACGTGTGAGATAAGCCTAGTTTTGCTTGCAGGTTTGCAAGTTGTTTTTCTTTCTCGGGAACTACTGATTTTCCATCTCACATGATCTGAATTAATCAGGGGGCCAGGAATTGCATAGTGGATAACACACTAGCTAATCACCTCTGCAATCCAGGTCCAAATCCGGGTCAAGGCACTTGGCAGAGTGGTCGTCAGTCCAGGTTCGAAGGTTTTCTCCGGTTTCCTCCACCATGTTGACCACAAACTCCAACATCAGCATCTTCAAGAATGTGTATATGAGCTGTGTCATGAGAAAACCAACAACGTGGTTTCCAAACATGTCTGACACAAACTGAGCTGTACAAGCACAGGAGATGGCTAGACGCTGGAAGTTTCGGATGTAGAAAGTAGAGGAATCGTACTATCTGTATAAAGAAAACAAAGGCGCTAATCAGCTTTGCGGTGAAGCTGATCTGCATCTTTGTTTTAGCATATGCAGATTGTTGGTTTTCTCATGACGCAACTCATATGAGTTCCATGAGCTTTCTTTGTAATTGAAGTAAAATAAATAAATAAAGTTTAAACTTTTTTTTTTTTTAAATCCAAATTTTAACCTTTTATCAATCTTCATTGGCTGGCACATGTACAACTGGTCTGACCCAGTTTCTGACCCAGTTGTAAATCCTGGAGATGTTTTTTCTCTTAATATGGCTCAAATACATGTTACACCCATATGGGCAGTTTGCATCACAAACATTAGGATGAACTTTAGTCAACAACCTGACTGACATGTACCAGCTGCGAAGAGAACCTACAAACTCCTGGGCCCAGTTGTTCAAAACTTCTTTAGCTTAACATCATGGTTAAGACCTCAACATATTAAGTAATGCCGACTTCATAAGCAAATACTTTGTTATTTTTTGTTGATAAAATGTGAGAATCCTTTGCATTGCAAAGGATTAGGATTCTCACATTTTATCAACAAAAAATAACAGTGTATTTGTAATATTGCCATTTGAAATCTTAACGAATCATAAACTAATGACATCATTAATTTTGAACAAGTGTGCCCTGCTTGCTATCCATTAGACGACCACGGCCACTTCTAACTAAATATTTGTAAATTGATACAGGATACATTGAATAGGACTGCATGAAAATAACACAACAAATGGAAAAAAAATAAATCAACAGCAAAGCATGTGATCAGGCTGTATAGATTGCAGGCTGATCTACATCTTAGTTTTAATGCATACACAGTTCAAGGTTCAAACGTGACAGTTGATATATATGTAGTTTCAGTATTCTTGATATTAACTCATATGTCTGGTGTCCTTTTATTGGGACATAGGCAAACAGCATAGCCCCAGATGTGACACCGTTTAATGCTGCATCCCATCCGGTGCTTGACATTTTGCGTGGAGAAATTCCATCGAAAAATGGAATAAAAATTCAAAATCCCTCCTGATGCCCCTAGAAATTAAAGTGGACCTGCCGAAATGATAGTAATGGGCAAGTCCATTTATTATGAATGGGTAAATGGAATTGATTTGCTACCGGTCATCTTTTGGGAATAGCTGCTGGTAGCTTGCAGCAACTTAGATTGACTGTATCTGAGCCACATCACGAGAACTGAGCCGCTGCATCAGAAAACCAACAATCTGCATATGCGAAACCAAAGGCGTAGATCAGCTATGCACTAACTGCACAGCTGATCAGCGCCTTTGTTTTTGCTACACAAATAGTACAGTTCCTCTAGCCCAGTTTGAGTTGGACCTGGTCAGAAACACAGATTGTTGGTTTTCTCAAGCAAAGGCTTTACTATTTTTGTTGTAAATGAGCTGGACTCTGGATATAGAGTTTGCAGTTTAAACTCCACTAGGTCATGTCCATAAGCAAAACACATTAGAGCCACGACGCGAGAAAACCGGTCTTCTACAGGGTTTCCAACCAGGTCTGACCTAAACCGGCCTGTATAGTAACAAATGAAAGCTAGAATCTTGAAATTTTGGTTATAAGTAGAGGAGAAATTATACTATTTGTGTAGCAAAAACAAACATTCTGGTCAAATGTGCAGTAACTGCACAGCTGATCTGCGCCTGCTTTTTTGCATAGGCCAAATCCAGTTTTCTCAAGAGGCATCTCATTATGTCCTCTTAGTACTTGGTATTACCCAGAAAATGGTGGTTTCTTCCTAACATTACTGAAAAATTGTTGACTTGGATGTTAAACCACAAAACAAACAAGCAAACAAACATATGATATGTTCATTTATTAGCTCACCTGAGCCGAAGGCTCAAAAGGTGAACTTATAGGATGGCCATGCTTCGGTGTCCGTCCTTCGTCGTCGTCCTTCCGTCCATCGTCCGTCGTCCACAATTTCAAAGATCTCCTCTGAAACCACTTGGCCAATCAAAGCCAAACTTCATGTGGAGCATCCTTAGGAAGGGAGAAGGAGAGTTTATATAAATGGTCCAGGTCAGATGACCAAGATGGCTATAAATAGCAAAAACCTCTAAAAATCTTCTCCATAACCAGAAGGCCTATGATTGAAGCATCAGGGAGATGAGCTCTACAACGTTTATGCCCATATATGGTAAAAAAACCCATGAAAAACCATGAAAAAATATTTTTCTCTAGAACTGGTGGACCGATTACAACGAAACTTGGTGTGTAGCATCAGGGACTCTGGCCCATCATAGTATATATAAATCATGACCTTGGGTTGACCTTGACCTATTTTACGGCAAGATCAATGTTGGTTTCATAGGCTTTTCAATGAAAAAAAAAGTGAAAACATAGAATTTTTCAAGTTTGTAGCCTGTGACCTGAAAGCTGGTAGATACAGACAACATTTTGAGATAATGAAGTGTTGTGAGTATTAAAGGTCAAGGTCGTTTCTTGACCTTGGCCAAAGGTCATTTACAAATTAAATGTAAAACTTAATTTTGTCAGTAACCGCTCAACCAATCAAAGCCAAATTTTATATGTAGTATCCTTGGGATGGGGGAATAAAAGTTTATATAAATAGTCAAGGTCACATGACCAAGATGGCCGCCATGGCTATAAATAGCAAAAACCTTTAAAAATCTTCTTCTCCAGAACCAGAAGGCCTACGATTTTGAAACCTGGCATGAAGCATCAGTGAGAGGAGCTCTACAAAATTTAAATAAATGGCCCTGTGATGACCTTGACCTATCTTATGGCAAGGTCAACATAGGTCGCCCATGCATTTGAATGGGGAAAATTGTCAAAATGTCATTTGAAGAGAAAAAACTTTATGGAAATGGGCAAATGGACTGGATATTTATGATTCTGAAAATAAATGTATCCCACAGGCTGTCAACCAATTCCTATATTCCTATTAAACTCCTATATTTTGGGTCCAAATCCTATATGTTTGAGCACCTCCTATATTCCTATAATTCTCCTATATTTTGAAAATATTTCCTATATTTTTAGGAAAATTTGTTACTGATGAATGATCATATAGCAAATACTGCTCTGAACTGCCTTTTACCTCTTTATTCTTCATTCTTTATTTCTGAAATAAAATCATATACATACAGTATTATTCTTTAATGCTTAAATGGTCATTAAGTCATTCTTTAGTCAGGCTTCATTTTAAGTGGAAAGCATGTCCATTTTCATAACTATTAATAAATTGTATATCCTGGTTTTTACATCAAAGTTGTCATGTTTTTATACTGTGTCATTTTTAGCTCGCCTGTACAAAAGTACAGGAAGAGCTATTGCAGTCACCCCGGCGTCGGCGTCTGCATTGGCGTTAGCGTTCGCGTTGCTCAAATGTTAAAGTTTTTGGTTAAAGGTTTTATAAGTCTATATCTCATGAACATCCTGATGGATCAAGTTGATACTTTGCATGTTAGTAGATATTGGTCTGAAGTTTCATGCAGTACCATCATGGCCCACCCTGGGGTCAAGGTCACAGACTTAAAAAATTTGTGTTGACGTTTTTGGTTAAAGTTTTTATAAGTCTATATCTCTTCAACATGCTGATAGATCAAGTTGATACTTTGCATGTGAGTAGATAGTGGTCTGAAGTTTTATGCAGGACCATCATGACCCACCCAGGGTGACCTTGAGGTCAAGGTCATGCACTTAGAAATCACTTCATAATCACATGAATGATCACCTATCTGGATTGTGATGCTGTGGAACTGAATGATTACTTTATCTAGATATTTTAGACATTGATTTATGGAGGTATATATGTATAGTGTTTTACGATTCAGTAACCATTTTAGCCACCACAATCTGATTGGACAAAATTATTTTTTCCTTGATCCCGGTAGAAAAAAAGTGAGTGTGGAGGTAAGGATTGTTAGATTAAGAGCATAGAATGAAGCAATGTTCACGTGAAAAACTCCTATATTTTTCCTCAAAATGAGCTAAAACCTCCTATCATTCTTTAAAAAATATCCTATATATACTTCTGTATTTTTTAGAAGACTTGGTTGACAGCCTGATCCCAGGGGCAGGTCTGTTCCCACCCCTAGGCAATATACATGTATATTACCATAATATTCAAAGATCTTCTTCTCTGATATCACTTGGCCAATCAAAGCCAAACTTGGTGTGTAGCATTCTTTAGAAGGGAAAATGAAAGTTTATATGAATGGTCAAGGTCACATGACCAAGAAAATTGGCCACCTTGGCTATAAATAGCAAAAACATTTAAAAATCTTCTTCTCCAGAACCAGAAGGCCTAGGATTTTGAAACTTGGCATGAAGCATCAGGGAGATGAGCTCTACAAAGTTTTTATAAATCATGACCTTGGGATGACCTTGGCCTATTTTATGGCAAGGCCAACATAGGTTGCCCATGCATTTGAATGGGGGAAATTAGTAAAATGTAATTAAATGGGGAGAAACTTGCTGGGAGTATGCAAATGGACAGATTTATGTTTATGAAAAAAATGTCCTCAGGGGGTTGTCTGCCCCTGCCTCGGGGCTATATACATGTATATGACCGTAATATTCAAACATCTTCTTCTCTGAAATGGCTTGGTCAGTCAAAGCCAAACTTTATGTGGAGCATCGTTAGGAAAGGGGAAGGAAAGTTAATATAAATGGTTCAGGTCACATGACCAAGATGGCCGCCATGGCTATTAATAGCAAAAACCTTTATAAATCTTATTCTCCAGAACCGGAAGACCTATGATTTTGAAACTTTGCCTGAAGCATCAGTGAATGGAGCTCTACAAAGTTTATATAAATCATGATCCTGGGATGACCTTGACCTATTTTTAGGCAAGGTCAGCTTAGGTCGCATATTCCAGATCTCAGGTGAGCGTTCATAGGACCATTGGTCCTCTGGTTGGATGCCAAACATGTTTCTTCTTCAGTAAAATTCATGCAAGACTTCGAAAGAAAGTAATACTAGGTTAAACAAGTAGCCCAAGGGCAATGATCGCTCACCCCTACCCACCAGAGAGTCAACAAGTAGAGTCACTGGGCAAAGTGATATATTTTTATTTATTTACTTTTTTTACCATAAATGGGTATAATGGCCATCTTGGTCATGTTTCAGGTCTATGGCTGCAATAGTTACCATAGGATCATTGGTCCTGAAAACGCTTACCTGAGACCTAGTTGTCACTTTTTCCCATGTTTCCATGTTTGCCTATGTTTCCAAAATTGACCTTGACCTAAATTAATCACACACCTTCATCTACTCTATTATTTGTTTGCATCTACCACTTTTCAGGTCTCAGGCTACAATAGTTTTCAAAATATCCATTGTTTTCACTTTTTCCCATGTAAAAGCCTATGTTTTTGAAATTGACTTTGCCGTAAAATAGGTCAAGGTCATCCTAGGGTCATCATTTGATCAAACTATGATGGGCTGGAGTCCCAAATGCTACATACTAAGTTTTGTGAAAATCGGCCTGCCGGTTCAGAAGAAGATTTTTGAGTGGTTTTTACCATATGGACGTAGTGGCCATCTTGTTCGTGACCTGGATTTTGCAATCAAACTTTTGTTCCCCCTACCCATGGCTGCTGCACACAAAGTTTCACTTTGATTGGCCAAGCGGTTTCAGAGAAGAAGATTTTTGAAAAGTGTGTATGGAAGACGGACAGGCCAAGGTCAAGAGATGACCTTGACCTAAATTAATCACATACCTTCATTGACTCCATTAGTTGTTTGCATCTACCACTTTTCAGGTCTCAGGCTGCAATAGTTTACAAAAAATCCATAGTTTTCACTTTTTCTCACTTGTTACCCTTAGCCATGGCTGCTCCACATAAAATTTCAGTTTGATTGGCCATGCAGTTTCAGAAAAGAAGATCTTTGAAAAGTGTGTATGGACAACAGACCGGTCAAGGTCAAGAGATGACCTTGACCTAAATTAATCACATACTTTCATTAGTTGTTTTGCTTCTACCACTTTTCAGGTCTCAGGCTGCAATAGTTTTCAAAAAATCCATAATTTTCACTTTTTCCCATGTAAAAGCCAATGTTTCCAAAATTAACCTTGCCGTAAAACAGGTCAAGGTCATCCTAGGGTCATCATTTTATCAAACTATGATGGGCTGGAGTCCCAAATGCTACATACCAAGTTGTGTGAAAATCGGCCTGCCGGTCATATGATCAACTTTCGTTCCCCCTACCCATGGATGCTCCACACAAAATTTGGTTTCATCGGCTTGAAGCGGTTTCAGAGAAGAAGATATTTGAAAATGTGAACGGACGGACTCATGGACGGATGCCGGCTCGACTACTATACTATAAGCTCACCTTGTGAGCCTTCCGATCAGGTGAGCTAAAAAAGGTAGAGGTGAAATAAAAAAAAATCTGTATCATATTGCTCCTAGTTGGAATATTCAGACCTATGTTTCTGAAATTTTGTCATCAGGAAAACATTCAAGGGGGTCCATGAAATGTATACCCCCTTGAACTCCAATTTTTATTGTAAAACTGGGGTGTTTTTATAGTAAAACTGGGGTGTGAAGGGTTATACATCACTTCTTTTTTTTTATCCAAAACATAGATTGTGGGTACTCATTAGAAGCGCCTCGGTGAGGCACTTCTAACCGTAGAAGCGCCTCGGTGAGGCGCTTCTAACCGAGGTGGTTCTAACGTGTAACTACAATCTATGTTTTGAGGAAAAATATGAAAAATATTTGAAAATAAACAACTGAAAATTTTCATTTTCTAATTCTGTATATTTCATGGGCGTTTTTTCGTAATGTGGTAATCCTGGATAGATGCTTAATTCTGGCTCAATCCATTCTGAAAATTATCATTTCGAAAACCTGCCCGTGCTATAAACAGAGATTTTTAGCTTTAAAAATTGCATTTTTTTTTCATCTGAAAAATTTTGATATTCTTATTTTTGCTCAAAACATAGATTGTGGGTACATGTTAGAACCGTCTCAGTGAGGCGGTTCGAACGAGAACCCGCAATCTATGTTTTGGAGCAAAAATAAGAAAAAACATAGGTATACCCTAGTTTTGCTATATAAAGTGAGGTTCAGGGGGGTATACATGGACATGTATTTGTGATGTCTGTTCTTCTGATCTAAGAAGAGCAAGTGTCTGTTATTGATGAAAGAATGTGCACTTTATACTGATCACATTACGAAAACTTGCCCATGCGACGATATACAGAGATTGTTTTTAAAAACAAGAAAAGTTCATTGGAAAAAATTTGATGTTTTTTAACATTTTTGCTCAAAACATTGATTGTGGGTACGTTGGTTATGCTATATAAAAGTGGGGTATCAGGGGGTAGATACATGTATTACATGGACATGTTATCATGATGAGCCTTGTAGGCTTGTCAAGGAAAAGTTATCTACTGTAGATGTAAGTTTCAAATCAGTCAATCTCAAAAGCCACATTGTGGCTACCAACATTATTAGTGATAGACCTTTGTTGTGCGTCCACTGTATTTGATCTGGCGTTGGTGTTCCCCGTAGTATTTGATCCGGCTTTGGCATTAGCCATATTTGATCTGGCTTTGGTATTCCCTGTATTTGTTTCGGTGTAGGTCGTCAAAGTTTCCTCAGTCTTCCAGCCAAACATTCTCTTGAAAGCTTCCTTAAAGTTACTGTTCCCGTAAGCATAGATTACTGGATTCACTGCTGAATTAGCATGGCTCAGGACGATTGTTGCTAATAATAGCTCTATTGGGTATGGGCACCTCTCACCACATATGACGCTGAAGGTGTTTATCACATCTATCGGAATCCAACAAAAGGCGAACAGAATGATTACCATTGCCAAAGACTTTGCGGCTTTAACTTCTTTTTTAAATCTGGACGATGTCCCAAATTGGTTGTTTGTCGTAGATGACATCACTTCTAGGGATGCAATTTGTTTCAACTGTTTTCTGACTGTGTAAAATATGTATGAGTATATACCAGTTATAAGAATTAAAGGCAAAATAATACATCCGAAAAAGTGAAAATACACAACAAAGTTCATATCTATCACCGTGATAAAGTTACAAAACCAGGCCTCCGTCATTTGGGAGCGTAAATTCCATCCAAATAAAGGAATCAATCCGACCAAAATCCCTAAAATCCACACAACAACATTTACGATTATAGCTCTCTTCATTGTTAAGTGTTTCTGATATACAAATGGATATTTTATAGCTACAAATCTTTCCCATGCAACTGCGAGTAAATTGAATACAGATACAACGGTTAATGCAATAACGATGGAATTGGTAAACACACATCCATAGAAATTATGCGGCAATCCGAGATAGCTAAGAGCTGCTAGTGGCGCTACAAATATCCCAACTAGTAGGTCTGCCAATGCTAGACTTGCTATAAAACAGTTTGTCACGGTCCGAAGTCGGTGATATTTGAAAATCGCTATAAGAACTAAGCTGTTCCCTACTAGAGTTATTGCCCCGATAATGGCTTCACACGCAATGTAAATCTGGTCCTGTTGATTCATTCTGTTCAAACATTAGTTAAGAGAATTAAAAAGTCATCTTTTTACAATTTTATAGTATAAGATGAGTATCTATTTGCTCTATTGTTGATCCATTATGTTCAAGAATGATAAGAGAATCAAAACTTTTTATACAATAATAGGAGTATCTGTTTGCTTCCTATATGTCACAGTCTCACTGAGACTAACAGTATCTGCCTCGGAAAGTGTCTAATAAATCAGTTGTCACACAAGAAAACCGGTCTTCGGCATTTCCGACCAGGGCCGACACAAACCGACCTATAAAGTCACTCAAATTAAATTTTGGCTATATGTAGAAGAGGAATTGTAGTATCCGTGTTGCGAAAACAAAGACGCTGATCAGCTGTGCAGTCACTGCACAGCTGATCTGCATCTTTGTTTTTGCATAGTCAAATATCTGGTTTTCTCATGACATGGCTCAAATCAGGGTGATATCATAAGAAATTCTGTTTAGGTGTTGACAGAATTTTGGGCTTCTTTAAGATTGCTTTGATTAAACATTTATATATACATGCAATGATGTTAGAACAAAATATACTGTTGGTAACAATACATGTACAGTTTAGCCTCATTATAACATGCCTCACTATAGTGGGGTTTTCAGTATAACGCGGATATGTCATGGCTCGAAAAATGATTATTTTGCTATTATGTCTATTGTAAATAACACGGTTTCACTTATAACACAGTCTGTTCTCATGGACCCAAAAGGTAGCGTTATAACGAGGTCAGCCTGTATACAGTGAAAAGGATTGGAACAGAGGCAATTTGCTTATTGAGTTCTCCTTAGATGATTTGGGGGAGAAAAGGTATTACCATATCTAGACGGTGAAATCAAAGTTGCTGATCAGCAGTCCAGTCTGCATGAAAAGTATACCCCCTCAAACCCCACTTTTATATAGAGTGACAATATTTAAAAAATCAAAAATGTTTCCAATGAAATTTTCAAATTTTGCTTCTAAAAAAATCTCTGTATATTACATGGTCATGTTTTCTTAATAGGAAGTTACGTGAAAAAAAAAAATGGATTAAAGATGAGGCGTGTTTAGAGTCATTAAAAGTAAATTATATACTTATTCGCAAAAGAAACGCGAAAATAACTAATACGCTAATCCAAAATTTATTTAAGTGATATAAATATCGATAGTCCCGTTAAATCTCTTTCACACAATTAGAAAATCATGACGTTAAGACTTACGCTTGTCGCGTTGCCGCAAAAAAAAAGTTATCCCCCATTTCCATAGCTACAGGGTTAAGATACCTTTAATTACCTTGCAAAAGTTTCCGAACCGATACCAATATTCGAAAGTTATGGTTGAAACAAACTCTGAGCAAAAAAAATTATGTCTTTTTCAACGCTTTTTTCTTGTACGTGAGGTCGTTTTTACTTTTTGACGTAAATTGACGTTTTCCATCAAGCAAATAGATGTACTCGAAATCTTACAGTGCCATAAGATAGCTGTTGACACACTAAACAGACAGAATCACAATTTGAAAGCCCATAGTGTGTCTGTAGTGAACAATAATGACAATCTCAAAACAATCGGCTGACGTCAACAGAAAAACGTGACCCTTGCCGGGGAGCGTTGACAAGGGTTATTTTCCCAATCTTTTTGTACAATTTCTTTAGATTAGACACCCGGCTACTTCTATACGCCATCTGTTTTCAAATCGCATTAATCATGAATGTTTTAGATGCAATTTCGTTATACACGAGATCGTACACTAACGTCATTGTAACGTCTTAATGTAGCATGCTACAAAAGTTTAATTTTGGTTGATTATTGTTCACTGAAAATTCTCATAAGTTATACCACTGAAAATTCCATCACAATGATTCTTTTCAATAAAATGGTGTTTTAATATTTTCGCGTTTCTTTTGCGGATAAGTATAGTATGGTAACAATACAACATATTCTTAATCCCTTCCTCATTAATTAACTAACATATTTTAATCAACAATTTTGTCTTCTTTTACATAAAATTTACTTGAAGAATTCTCTCGAATAAATTTTCTGTTTCATGTTAGGTTATCTGAGCCGATTTCACTGTTTTAATGGATTTAATGGCCTCAGTATTTTAATGGATTTAATGGCCTCATGCTGTTGTTTAATTAATGTTCATTGTGATATTGCAGAATATGCTGCATTGAAGTATAGCCTATCAATTTTGTAACCATGACAATTTGAAGAAAAAAATTAAATGTGTAAATAATATTTATTCTGGATGCTTTAGGCTCTTTTTCATTTAATTCTGTTTTATTTTCTAGAAAGGTCTGACAGCATTTTTATTTGATAGATTCATATACTCAGAGTAAAAAGTTTAGTCAGTAACTTTGACAAGGCCGATTACTATAATGCCCAGCCGCTTGCCTTAGATGTACCCCTTTCTTAAATTTGCAAAGTCAGTCTCTTTCTAATTCTGGAAAGAAACTCCTCCAGTTGTCAATTTCGACAGAGTTATTGGCCTTTTTCATAAAACATCATTTTTGTATTTATCCGATAAATGATCAGATCTGCGCTTTGATTAATAACGATTTCTGATAGAGGTTGTTGCCAGTGACAAAAATCCGAAAACATATTTTCAAAATTCAGCCACAGGCTCGAGAAATAACAAGTCAAATATTCATTATTTTGAGATTACCTCCCTTTCATTTAAAACAAGAACGAAAATTGGTGTATGCACTGTGGCAAATGCACATGCGATATTTTAATCATTTTTGTTGGAAATGTTAGGTTTTATTCACAGTTTTATGTCTGGTAATTTTAATCCCAAACTATCGAGGGGTTTTGAAGCTATAGCGATTTAAACAGTCCCAATGGGATTTTACATGTATTTTCACTGACTAAACTTTTGCCGGTGTGTATATTTAGCAAATGAGCCACCTCGTGGGAAAACCAACAATGTGGTTTCGGAACAGGTCTGACACAAACCGACTTGTACAGTCACAGAAAAGAGCTAGAAGCTTGAAATTTCGGATTGAAGTGCAAGAGAACTGTACTATCTGAGTAGCGAAAACAAAGGCGCTGTTTTCGCCTATGCAGATTGTTGGTCTTTCTATGCGGTGGCTCAAATGTTGAACTGTAGTTTGCTTGCTACCAGCCATATGCCCAACTGGAAACTATAGAAACAGAAACTACTGTCCTGGATTTGTCTCTCATTAATGAGAAAGGCCATGATCTTTATTTCTTGAATATATATGGATGTTGTTTATATTTATTAGCTCACCTGAGCCAAAGGCTCACTGGTGAGCTTATAGTATACCCATGCTCCGGCGTCCGTCCGACGTCCGTCGTCCGTCCGTCCGTCGTCCGTCGTTCACAATTTCAAAGATCTTCTCCTCTGAAACCGCTTGCCCAATCAAAGCCAAACTTCATGTGGAGCACCCTTAGGAAGGGGGAACGAAAGTTTATATAAATGGTCCAGGTCACATGACCAAGATGGCCGCCATGGCTATAAATAGCAAAAACCTTTAAAAATCTTCTTCTCCGGAACCAGTGGGCCGATTTCCACGAAACTTGGTATGTAGCATCGGGGACGCGGGCCCATCATAGTTTATATAAATCATGACCCTAGGATGACCTTGACCTATTTTACGACAAGGTCAACTTAGGTCTCCAATGCATTTGAATGGGAAGAAATGGTAAAATGCTATTTAATGGGTAAAACTTACTGGGAATAGGCAAATGGACAAAAGATTAATGTTAATGGAAAATTTTAGCCCCCTGGGGGGTTGTCTGCCGCTGCCCTGGGGCTATATACATGTATATTTTCATAATAATGAAACATCTTCTCCCCTGAAACCACTTGGCCAATCAAAGCAAAACTTCATATGGAGCATCCTTGGGAAGGGGGAAAAAAAGTTGATATAAATAGTCAAGGTCACATGACCAAGATGGCCGCCATGGCTATAAATAGAAAAAACCTTTAAAAATCTTCTTCCCCAGAACCAGAAGGCCAATGATTTTGAAACTTGGTGTGAAGCATCAGTGACTGGAGCTCTACAAAGTCTATATAAATCATGACCCTGGGATGACCTTGACCTATTTTATGGCAAGGTCAACTTAGGTCGCTCATGCATTTGAATGGGGAAAAGTGTTTAAATGTCATTTGTAGGGAAAAACTTGCAGGAAATGGGCAAATGGACTTAGGATTGATGATTCTGAAAAAATTTGGACCACAGGGATCTGTCTGCCCCCACCCTGGGGCAATATACATGTATATTACAGTGATATTCAAAGATCTTCTTCTCTGAAACTGCTCGGCCAATCAAAGCCAAACTTTATGAGGAGCATTGTTAGGAAGTGGGATTGAAAGTATATATAAATGGTCAAGGTCACATGACCAAGATGGCTGCCATGGCTATAAATAGCAAAAACCTTTAAAAATCTTTTTCTCCAGAACCAGAAGGCCTATGATTTTGAAACTTGGCATGAAGCATCAGGCAATGGGACATCTACAAAGTTGATATAAATCTTGACCCTTGGCAAATGGACTGCAGTTTTATGTTTTCAAAAAGAAATCGACTCCAGGGGTTGCTCTGACCCGGCCCTGGGGTTATATACATGTATAGTACCATTCTAGTCAAAGTTTATTGGTATATATCTCAGGTTTCAGGTGAGCGTTTACAGGACCATTGGTCCTCTGGTAATTTGTTGGTGACTTCTTTGATGGCTGATGAGGCCAGATTTGGCTCTGTTTGCAAGTCTAGTGATGGTAATGCACCAGTCATTTGTAACCATGGCCCCCCTACCTACGGGGAAGGGTGGGGGATAGCCGGGCTTAAGTGACAGGCAATTACTTTTTTAATGTCCCGGCAGTGCAGGGGAAGATTCTAAAGTACCACAGGGAGATTTTCGATTGCAAAGGGCATAGTTTTGACCTCTGGTTTGTCCCCTGGGGTGGGGCTTATAGCAGGGCATTGAAAACGTAGGTGGAGAAGCTGTGGTTACAAATGACTGGTGCATAATTGTTAAGTCCTAATGAGGCTTTGATGGTGTTTATTACACTTCTCCTGGCCACCCTGGGAGCATTTTCCCACCTGTGATTCTTTGCAGAAAACTTTCTTAGGAAGTCTGACTGAAGCTGGAAACTAGGCACAGTACAGAAACTATTGTTGTCTTCTATAGAGATATATCACATTTACATGGACTGTTCATGGACTTTGTCAGTCATAAATTAAGCGATGGTACTATGATACAAGCTGTCTTAAAAAGAGGCATTAAAAAGAAGAGACATTTTTGATTATAAGTAGTTTCTGTGTATAAAAACAGTGTAGCTTAGTTCAGCTGCCCAGTTATTGCATTGATTATGGTTGTGACATTGCCATAAATTAATATTGTGATTCTATCGACAAGCACCTTAGTGGTACAAATTAAGTAAATAACACCACTTTGATCGCTGAGAAAAAATATCAATGAGAGATTATAAATGCTTTAAATCACAAGAACTAAATAAACAAACAATACCATATGAGCCGCCTCGTGGGAAAACCAACAATGTGGTTTCTGAACAGGTCCACACTTGAAATTTTGGATTTAAGTAGGAGAGGAATTGTACTATCCGAGTTGCGAAAACAAAGGTGCTGATCAGTTACTGCGAAGCTGATCTGCGCCTTTGTTTTTGCCTATGCAGATTGTTGGTTTTCCCATGTGGTGGTTCATATCTCTAGAAGCCAAACCACATGCAGCAGAGCAATCCATTATGAAAACAGATTTTTTTTTCAGCTGTAAAAATTGAAAAAGATCATTAGAAAAATTTTGATATTTTTAATATTTGTGCTCAAAACATAAATTGTGGGTATACAGTAGAACTGTCTTGCCGAGGTGGTTCCATTATAACCGCCTTGCCGAGGTGGTTCTAACAAGTACCCACAATCTTTGTTTTGAGCAAAAATAAGAAAAATATATATACCTCTGAAAATCCCATTTTCACTATATAAAAGTGGGGTTCAAGTATTCAACGCTCGGACTTGTTATCCTGATGTCAAAGTACATATATTGAGAATATTAGTCTGCATTGAAAAACACAGCCAAGCAATGTCTTACATATACCATGGTTTGTATGTGTGTGTGTGTTTGTAGCAATAAGCAGGAGTGTCAGTGAGTGCACTATCAGCATTTGCACATACACCACACTAACCCCTGCAGCCTGCTATATATCTTTTCATTATTTCGCCCGCACTGCTGTGGCAAAACTTTGGTCAAAGCCCCGCTCATTTCCATGGCTATCCCCGCCCTCCCCCATGTGTAGAACACAACAACATTTAGAGACGGTTTTGTATAAGTGTTTGTTAAAACAAGGTTGGAATCAATGTGGGTGGCCCGTCAGAATGCCTGTCATAATTTAGCTGTGACACAAGAAAACAGGTCTTCAGGATACTTGACCAGGTCTGACAGAAACCGATTGAAAAAATTGTGTTTTTCTCATAATGAGACTGTGTCAATGTTATTGGTTTCAAAAACAGGTTTTCTGAACAGAATGTCCAGTTTATGTCAATATAGCTTTAGATTCATATTATGCAACTTCAAAGAAACGTAAATGAAACATTTTTTTTTTTTTTTTATCAGAGATTAATACCTTAGGTGGATAAATATACTTTAAGTTCTTAGTGAAAATTGAATTTTTGTTATTAATTCCCCAGGGAGATTTTACTTACTGGCATACTAATAAATATGCTTCTCCATTCTATTAGATCGCAAATGCTAAATGGAAAGCATTACAAAAACACGCCCATGTAATATTCAGAGATTTTTTAAGATGTAAAAAATGAAAACAATGTAATGTTTACCCCCTCATGTACAGTGAACTCGACAATGCAGAATCATCGACAATGGCGAATCACTCGTTAAGATATTTCAAAATTTCTTGAAACTTAGACAAAATATTATTGATTATATAACTCAGTTATTTACTTTCAACCATGCCTTGGGGTTTGGTAAAAGAATGGAGTCAAAATTCCACCGGACAATAAAATCAGGGTTGCTGAAACGCTTGACCCCTTAACTAAGATACCTAGTTTATTGTTACACAAAAAGTAACGTTCAGATAGAATGTGTTTCATACCTCGTTTCTAAGCATTTGATTATGACCACTTTTGCATTACTTTAATGTCTAATATCCCTAGTTATGCAATATGCCTGTTTTTGATAAAAGGTTTGACATTGAAGGTAGATATAAGCGGGGAAAGATGTACATGTAAATTCGACAATGGCGAATCATACTTTGTGTGCTGAAAAGAATGTGCACAAAGTGCTGATAATCTACCTTTGGAAGGCTTGCCCTGGAACCATTTGGTTTGGTCAATGGCGTAGCTAATATTGGTGCAAGTCGTGGTTTGACCATCTTGCTTTTATGCTTACATTGATTCGTTAAAGCAATAAGACATGCTTAAATCGGTAAAATTGACCTTTCCGATATGGCATTTGCTGTTGACAGTTAACATAAAGCACAAAAGCAAATTAACACAATATCACCGAACACCATTTAGTTTCGCATGATGATGGCACCATTTGTGTGCAAAAATTCCCTTCTAAAAAGGTTTCTTTTGGGCTATAAGCTATTTGATTCGCCATTGTCGAGTTTGGTTCGCCATTGTCTAATGCAGGAGGTATCGTATCAATAGAGTTATCTCCCATTAAGAAATTGAATGAATTAAAATTATTATTTTCCTGTAAAGCTGGGATATGTTAGATGTTCTTAGTACCAAATAGAATAAGTCATTCCCATGGTCGTGTTTAAACAAATAGCGTTTGACCTCTTAGTGATTCGCCATTGTCAAGTAAACTGTAGTTGCCCCCAAACAGATTGTGGGGACGTGCTAGAACCCCCTCGGTGAGGCAGTTCTAACGCGTCCCCACAATCAATGTTTTGAGCAAAATTTTTGAAAATACCATATTTTTTCTGATGAAAATTTTATTTTTTTTTTACAGCAAAAAAAGCTTTGCGTATTTCATGGGCAAGTTTTCGTAATGCCCCCAATAAAGCACTTACACAAGTACATTCAAGATTTATCTTCGACTTATAACAAATGTTAATGAAACAGTTTTGATCTAAGATAATTACCCTAGAATCATTATCAATATAGGGATCAAACATGATTTTCCACTCATTAACATTAGCTAGGTCCCAAGGGGAGTGTTGAAAACTGAGGGCGTACAATGTTATTTATTTCTATTTTAAGTAATTTTGATTCACATTAATGAATTTTGATTTCTCATTGGGATGGTTTATGAGGTGACATCAGTGACATGGTTTTTAGAAATCATTTATAATTCCTCATTAGTTTGCTGTCATTGGGTTCAAGCAAGCTTGCTTATAGTTCTATAGTCATGTGAGCCTCTACATCAGAAAATCAACAATTTGCATTTGCAAAAACAAAGGTGCAGACCAGCTACATGGTAACACATTTCTTCTTAAATCCAAAATCTCCAGTGTCTGGCCTGCTTCTGTGACTGTACAAGTATGTTTGCGTTGGACTTGGTCGGAATCCCAAATTGTTGTTTTTTCTTATGCAACAGTTCATATAGAATGTCCCTGTTATGTACCAGTCATTGGAAATACATGTACCACCCCCTTGGGGAATAGCCTGGCTCTACTGGAGTGTTTTAACTTCAGCATTGTCCCCCAAGTGCCCTGGAGTAGCTCGAGTATTTATTACTTACCCAAATAGCCTTGACATTTGATGTGCTTTTGGCAGAGCTCTGATCATAATATTGTCCCCACAGTGTGGGCTATATACCTGGGCTTTGTAAAGAGAAAAGCTAATCTCCAGCCCCTAGTGGGGGGGGGGGGGGGCAAGATGGGGTGGGGGCATTGTTACAAAAGACTTGTATTATGTAATGATTTGTTATGGATTTTGTTTAAGACGAACCTGGGAGGTTTTATATGATGACTATTTCATTTTAACATTTTAATATTGGCATTTTAACGGATAAATAACAGGATTTGGAGTTTTAATATGTTTGGGCTATCTAGCTATTTCTGTATATACGAGCAGTTTTAATTTCATGCTCAGCTGAGTTGAGCACGAAAAAAGTTTTATAACCTTGGTGCCAGGTGAAGTCTATGCAATTGTGCAAGGCTTGCAATGGTAGGCTAGCTTGAGTGTACCTGTACTAGCTAGTGTATGATGAGACTGTACAAAAAATACATGCTGTCTATCGATAGATGCCTCTCGTACATTTATGTTTATGATGAGTCTAAATTCTAACCGTTTCATTTTGTATCTCACAAGGGAGCTATCATATGAAAGCACTGCATGTACGTTGGCGGAATTGACGTTGCCATGACGTAACATCATTTCAGTTAGCTACTTGTATCTTAATGTGGTGCACACAAAATAAAATAATGTAGAGCATTTACAAAATAATCATACTTTTGATAAAGGCCTACGGCCAAAACATTAATAAGTAGATTGAATTTGCAGAGTTAAGTTTATTTTTGTTCAAGATAAATTAATATGTCTGTAGGGTGCAATGCATTAATTGTCTCTTGTGGATAGGCTTGTTCCAGGTAAAATGATACTCTCACATATTGTCTTGACTCACCAATACGAAAACACGCCCATGCAATATACAGAAAATATTTTGTCTGTAAAAATGAAAAATTTCTTTAGAAAAATTTTGATATTTTTCTTATTTTTGCTCAAAACATAGATTGTGGGTACACGTTAGAACCACCTCGCCGAGGAAGTTCTAACGAGTACCCACAATCTATGTTTTGGAGCAAAACTAAGAAAAATAGGTATACCCCCGCATACCCCAGTTTTTCTATATAAAAGTGGGGTTTAAGGGGGTATACATTTCACAGACATATTTTCCTGATGGATGCAGGGTAGTGTTTTTTGCCTAATATGAGAGTTGCATTATATGAGCCGTGACCTGAGACATGAGAAAACTGGATATTTGCCTATGCGAAAACAAAGGCGCAGATCAGCTGTGCAGTAGTTTTCATTTGACAGATATAACAAGTCCTCTTCTTTTTAAATCCAAAATTTCAAGCTTCTAGCCTGCTTCTGTGACTGTATAGGTCGGTTTGAGTCAGACCTGGTTGGAAAACCCAGATACCCCGAGGTTATAAAACTTTTTTCAAGCTCAGCTCAGCTGAGCATGAAATTTCAACTGCTCATAATTGTTGAAATAGTAAAAATATGTGGACAATTCAGGTTCAAAACTCAAAAACTAGTAATTTATTGTGCTCATAAATGTTAAAATGCCAACATTTATGAGCAGAATAAATTGTAATCTCAGCTGAGTTGAGCATGAAAAAAGATTTATAACCTCGGGACATGTTTTCTCACATATTGTGACTAATTTTTGTCTTTGTTATAGGTAGAAGAGGAGTGGTTTGGTCGATCTGTGATCCGGTCCTGTGTGAAACTGAGTTACGACCATGCCCAGGGCTTTATAGAACAGCCTGACAGAGATTGGACTCAGGAAGAATTGCCACCTGTGTCTGAGGGATTCAGTGTGCAGGATATCAAAACAAGGGTTCTGAATCTACATAAGGTATGTCCTGCTTATGATCGGAGCATTATGCTATAAGCCAATTAATTTCTGCAAGCACTATATTTTCTTGATTTTTGCTAGAAAACAGAATTCACGAATATTAATTGCTGCGAAAATCTCCATTATGATGTACTTTAGAGCCTTATTCTTGCAAAGGCCAGTTCATGGTACTGCTAAATTAAATCACATCAAAAATATGCATGGTAGTAAGCCAGTAAAATAAGTTGGCTTCATCATGAAAACATGTCCGTGTAATGTATACCCCCTTGAACCCCACTTTTATATAGCAAAACTGGGGTATCCAGGGGTATACCTATTTTTCTTATTTTTGCTCCAAAACATGGATTGTGGGTACTCTAACGTGTACCCACAATCTATGTTTTGGAGAAAAAATAAGAAAAATATCAATTTTTCCAACAAAATTTTCAATTTTTACAACTGAAAAAAATCTCTGTATATTGCATGGGCAAGTTTTCATAATGTACAGTATTGGTTTAATTGACAAAAACGAGGCTCCATGAGTGAGGAGGAAAACTTGCCCATGTAATATACAGATTTTTCTCACGTTGCAAAAATTGAAAATTTTCAGTATAATTTTTTCCATATTTTTCTTAATTTTTCTCAAAACAGATTGTGGGTACACGTTAGTAACTGTAATTGTGGGTACACGTAAGTTACTGTAACTCACAGAGGCGATTCTAACGAGTACCCACAATCTATGTTTTGGATCAAAAATAAGAAAAATAGGTATACCCCTGCATACCCCAGTTTTTCTATATAAAAGTAGTATACATTACATGGACATGTATTCCTGATGATAAGGGAAAAGAAAGCACAGATCAACACCACTGTAAGCACACTGCTCAGGCAGTCTGGCAGCCCCCATGGCCCGGGGTGGGGGTGGGGGGACGGGGGGTAAGAACGCTGTTTCTTAATCACTCGATCATCTCACCGCTGTGTCTGGTGTGGGTTCGAGCCCTGCCCTGGCCACATGTGAGACAGCCAAGTTCTGCTTGCGGGTGCGTCAGGTGGGTTTTCTCAGAGTTCTCCCGTTTTCGCCCCACCTACTGATTGGCCCGTCTCATATGAGCTGAAATAATCTTTAAAGGGACGTAAAACTGAACTTAAAAAAAAAAAAATCTGAGTCAGTCTACTGTGGCTATATATCTATAGTACCCCAAAGACAGGTTCTTGTATGTTGTTGGATATATCAAGGTTTACCTACTAGATCTACAGTGATTATTGTTAAATGGATGTTAATAATGCTGACATGCTTTTGAAGCCAGCTTAAGACTTAAATTGTGTGCATAATTGAATGACGGATTGAACAGAGATAAGTCTAAAAGTGTTGGAGATCTGTGATTAACTCATTTAAGCCTGGCATCCCTTTTATGGGACATAGGCAACCAGCATAGCCCCAGATGGGACGCCGCAGAACGCAGCGTCCCATCTGGGGCTATTCTGTTTGCTTGGAGAAATTTCATCGAAAAATGAGATAAAAATTAAAAATCACTCCTAACACCCCTAAAAATGAAAGTGGACTCACCCAATTGATAATGATGGGAAAATCCGTTCGTCAGATATGGGTTAAGCTAGACTTTTACAAACCTCAATGCAGCAACTCATTTAGAAAGTGGACCCATGATTGATCACACTTTGGCGCAGCCTTGCATGATCGTTTGGTAATGTAAATATCTCTCTGACCATTCTTCCTTTTCCCATGTTTCAAGATAGAGTTGTCAGTTAATGATCAAAGAGTGTGCACTGAAAACTGGTAATCTGCCTGTGGGAGGCCTGCCAAGGAACAGTATGGTTAAGGTAACTGACCATCCCAACATGACATCTGTTTTTATCAATGGATATTCACCTTCAATAAATTCAAAAGCAGTAACTGAATTTTACTCAAATTTCAGATCGCTAGAAACTTACGGAAAGCTCGTTTTGATGGTGGCTGTTTGCGTCTGGACCAGATTAAACTACAGTATAGTCTAGATGCTGAATCTGGTCTACCCAACGGCTATTGGGTTTATCAACAGAAAGAAAGTAATAGGTAGGGAAACGTTTTGTGTTAACAGAAATAGAAATTTATGGAAAACTTGTTTTGATCTCCCCTCTCAGTCTAGTAGAAGAATTCATTTTTAGCTCACCTGAGCCGAAGGCTCATAGGTGAGCTTATAGTATACCCATGCTCCGGCGTCCGTCCGTCGTCCATCCGTCCGTCCGTCGTCCGTCGTCCACAATTTCAAAGATCTTCTTCTCTGAAACCGCTGGGCCGATTGTTCTCATATTACACATACACCATCTACAGGTAGGGGGAAAGAATAATTGTGTTTTTTTTGTTTTGATCGGATAAGGACTCTGGTTGCTATGGTAACTTATGCTTCCCATAGACTTATAATGGAAAAAAGTGAAAATTGCCAGTTTTTGCTGTCTTGTTGGAGATATTTGAAATTTTTTTTTGCAGAAATGTTTATTGAGTAGTCCTCTATGTTTCATGTGACTTTTGTCCTAATCCTTCATTTTGATTGGTTGCAGGGGCCCCATATAGTGCAAAATTTCGAAAAACATTCAAAAATCTTCTTCTCAGAAACTGTCAAGGGGATGAAGCCTGTACTTTGTATACATGTTCCTGACAGTGGCCTCTACATAATTTGTGTTTTTTATTCCAGGTGGATAAGAACTCTGGTTGCTATGGCAACTTCAAGTTTCCATAGACTTATAATGGGAAAAGTGGAAATCGGCTATTTTTCCGCTAAAATTGCAGACATTTGAAATCTGTTTTTGCAGAAATGTTTATTGAGTAATGTTTGACGTTTCTTGCGAGTTTTGTCCTAATCCTTTATTTTGATTGGTTGCTGGGGCCCCATAAAGGGCAAAATTTTGAAAAAAAAAAAAAAAAAAACATTCAAAAATCTTCTCCTCAGAAACTGTCAAGTGGATGAATCCTGTACTTTGTATACATGTTCCTGACAGTAGCCTCTACATAATTTGTGTTTGTTTATTCCAGTCGGATAAGAACTCTGGTTGCTATGGTAACTTTAAGTTTCCATAGACTTATAATGGGAAAAGTGGCAATTAGCTATATTTTGAAAACTATTGCAGCCTGGGATCTGAAAAGTGGTAGATGCAAACAACTAATGGATTAGATGAAGGTATATGATTAATTTAGGTCAAGGTCATCTCTTGACCTTGGCCGGTCTGTCGTCCATACACACTTTTCAAAGATTTTTTTCTCTGAAACCACTTGGCCAATCAAAACCAAATTTTATATGAAGCATCTGTAGGAAGTGGGAACCAATGTGTATACATGTATAAGTAATCCAGGTCACATGACCAAGATGGCCGCCATGCCCATATATGGTAAAAACCCTTACAATATCTTCTTCTCCAGAACCGGTGAACCGATTTCAATGAAACTTTGCATGAAGTATGGATGATGCAAGTACTACAATATATATATAAATCATGACCCTGTGGTGACCTTGACCTATTTTATGGCAAGGTCAACATAGGTTGTCAATGCGTTGGAATGGGGAAAACTTTTAAAATGTCATTTTAAGTGAAAGTCTTGCAGGAAATGGGCAGTAGGACTGAATTTTAATGATTCTGAAAAAAAAAATGGACCCCAGGGGCTCATCTGCTTTTAAATGTTATTTGAAGGGGAAAATCAGCAGGAAATGGACCGAATATTGATTATTCTGAAAAAAGAAAATGGCCCAAGGGCTTCATCTGCCCCTGCACTGGGGTTAAATACCATAATATTCAAATATGTTTATTGGTATATGAAGCAGATCTCAGGTGAGCGTTTACAGGACCATTGGTCCTCTGGTTGCTAGTTAACATGGCCGTAGCTCACAGAATCAATACACGCTCGGTAAAGTGCAAATTGACCACCGCCGGTGGTCAACGTAAAAAAAGTTGATATACATCCGGTGGTCGTTTTGAGCGTTTCCTGTTATTAGTTTTCGCGAGTTTGGTGGATGTGGAAGGTAAGATGTTTTTTGATCAAAAACGTATTATGAAAATCAAAGAATGTCAGGCTATCAGTTTTTTGCCGTTGAATGTCTAGCCGAAGTGGTAGTTGAAAAAAATAAACCGTTTTACTGCAATCCTTTCCGGCCCGTTTGATCGGTAGTGAAAACGAAAGTAGAATCTGGTCAAACACAGGTTAAAATGCCCTGATTGTGCCTTTGAAAGCTTTCTGTAACCAATGGCCGTTGCAGTTAGTTAAATGAACACTAAATTAGCTTTTCAGACATAATTTTAAAATATTTCAAGCTTTCCTTTCAACACTTAGATCGATTTTGTACCGGCGGTCAACTTGAAGTTGCGGTGGTCGTGTTGATCAATGGGGATTACAATGTAAATTTTCATCGTGAGAGAACGCCAGCAAAAATGCAACTTGATGTCGTTTTCTGTTAGGGGGCACGGCAACATTAATGGAGATGCATTCTAGACACAACCAAATCCAAATCAATGCCGTCGGTGTCCATATAATTCAATTTCGTTTGTCCATTAGCCATTCAGTCACATAGTTTAGCAATATCTGATGTATTTATTACTAATTTTTGGTAACCCCAACAATACAAATACTACCTCATGCAAGATGCATTGAATTTATATACATAATTCGCATTGACTCGAAGAAAAACCACTAGAATAACAGTGTGTTCAATTTGCAATCTAGGTGGTCAATTTGACCTTAAAAATGAGCAAGTTTGAAATGATTTACTGTCCAATTTGAAAAGTATTGAAGGACATGCCTGCTG
Organism: Rugalucina vietnamica; assembly: GCA_964017185.1. Classification (NCBI taxonomy): domain Eukaryota; kingdom Metazoa; phylum Mollusca; class Bivalvia; order Lucinida; family Lucinidae; genus Rugalucina; species Rugalucina vietnamica. The sequence goes on along the minus strand of OZ024882.1, from coordinate 10,896,790 downwards.
TTTAATGTTGAGCAGGCTCAGTCTTGCAGATTCGACAATTATAGGAGTAACACTAAGCAAAGCGTTCATTGTGTTGTTCGTATGAAATCTATCTCCTGTTTTGCAATATCAATTCTTTGAATATGTAAAGGTGAATAATCACGTGGTTTATATCAATTATTTCAGAAGTTCTTCGGGAACAACAGCTTGTGAATTGCTGATGCCAATAGATTCTGTATTAGGTTGTGCATAGCTATGGTCTATCATTCTTTGGGGTGCTAGTATACAGACTTAAGGATGTTCGCTGCTAACATTTGACATTTCGGAACTTCCGGTTTTTCTATTGTTGAATATCTCGTAAACGGTTGCAGATATTTTCCCAATATTTTATATTTGGATACATAATGATGATATGCATTGAACGAGCTATGAAAAATGTCAATCTAAGAAACTTCATTTTTTCACCCCATTTTCTGCAACTTTTCAGAAAAATTTAGTTGTCAGTGAAATTTAGGGGGTAGGGTAGATTAAACTTGAATATTGCAAGTATTCAAATTAATTGCAATATTTCTTTGTTTATTTTAGCTGCAGTATATGTGTGCATGGTCTTCTAAGTCAGTCTTTGTGTCTTTGGTGTGCTGGTTTTAAAATTTTAGGTGGTTTTATGAAATGGGCTTAAAGAAACAAAGCAGCTGAAACAAGGCTGAAAATGGTGATTTTCAAGTTGTTGGTTCTCTCTTATATGCACACTACCCTATATATTTCTTTCTTTTATTCGAACAATATTACAACGTTCTTTGTTGTGTGAAAATACAAGAAAAAGTTTGAATAAACAAATATGGGTTTGGCACATTTCAAAATATTGATTTTTTCCAACTTATCAAGTGGGGGTAGGGTTGGAAAAATACTCGTAAAATTTTGTTATCCACTTCCAGTTGCAAATTTATCTATGCGTTTGGTCCAAAATAGTCTGCGTTATGTAAATATTATGACTTTTGAAAGCATTCTAGGTGTGTTTTTGTTCAAGACAGGTTTGTTTCAAAGAATTAAAAATTAAATAAATTTTACTAAATTTAAAACATGATGCTCAGAGGTCTCATTCAGAGGCCTGTAGCTTGAAAAAATGCACACTACCCTATATTTATTTTGCTTTCAAATGTCTTATGTTGTATTTTGGAATCAAAAAAGAGTTGTTAGAAAAAAAGTTTGAATACTTTTTCATTGGCAGCGAACATCCTTAATACTTTTGATTAAGTCCCTGTTTTTATGTTTTTCTTCTTAGGAAATCCGAACTTTCCTTTTGGTGTATAGATTTTAGGACAAATTGTCTTTTGGGGTGATTATAGGGTGATGAACTGTATTTATGCCCCCAACTTTGAAAAAGTTGGAAGGGCATATTGCTTTCGGCTTGTCTGTCTGTCTGTGCGTCTGTTAACTTTTGAACCGTGAATGCTACGGTTTTGAAATTTCATATGCACATTCCTCATGAAAAAATAGTTGACCCGTATTTTTTTTCATGTCCGAGTTACGCCCCTTTTCTGAGTTATGTCCCTTTGAAAACAAAATTTGAAAATCTTGTGTGCAAGATATCTCAAAAAGTATTTAAGCTAGAGCCTTCATATTTGGTACACTGGTTTGGGCTGAGGAGTAGATGACCTGATTAACTTTTGAGAACTTTCCGTCAATTTTTTACAAAAATACGGAATTTTGAAATTTTGATTGATTTTTCCACTTTTCGGTGAAATTTGAAACTTTTAAATGGTGAATGCTAGGGTTTTGGAATTTCATATGCACATTCCTCGTGAAAAAATAGTTGACCCATATTTTTTTTCATGTCCGAGTTACGCCCCTTTTCTGAGTTATGTCCCTTTGAAAACAAAATTTGAAAATCTTGTGTGCAAGATATCTCAAAAAGTATTTAAGCTAGAGCCTTCATATTTGGTACATTTGTTTGGGCTGAGGAGTAGATGACCTGATTAACTTTTGAGAACTTTCCGTCAATTTTTTACAAAAATACGGAATTTTGAAATTTTGATTGATTTTTCCACTTTTCGATGAAATTTGAAACTTTTAAATGGTGAATGCTAGGGTTTTGAAATTTCATATACACATTCCTCATGAAAAAATAGTTGACCCGTTTTTTTGTATGGCCAAGTTATACCCCTTTTTGAGTTATGTCCCTTTGAAAACAAAATTTGAAAATCTTGTGTGCAAGATATCTCCAAAAGTGTTAAAGCTAGAGCCTTCATATTTGGTACACTTGTTGGGGCTGAGAAGTAGATGACCTGATTAACTTTTGAGAACTTTCCGTCAAATTTTGACAAAAATACAGAATTTTGAAATTTTTATTGAATTTTCCACTTTTTGGTGAAATTTGAGACCTTTGAATGGTGGATGATAGGGTTTTGAAATTTCATATACAGATTCTTCATGAAAAAATAGTTGGCCTGTAGTTTTTTCATGTACGTGTTATGCCCCTTGTTGGAATAATGTCCCTTTGAAAACAAATTTTGAAAATCTTGTGTGCAAGATATCTCAAAACGTATTTGAGCTAGAGCCTTCATATTTGGTATGCTGGTTGGGGCTGAGAAGAAGATCACCTGATTAACTTTTGGGGACTCTCTGTCAAATTTTGACAAAATTACTCCATTTTTAAATTTTTACTTCATTTCTAACTTGCCTGCAAAAAAGCTTACATTCTGTTTCTGGATCGAGGTCAAAACAATCACAACCGAATAGCTTCTTCAGGAAATTAAATTTGACTGCATTCGAATGAAATAAATGAATCATACAAACTGCCAGTTTAGGGACAAGCATACAGTTGGGGGCATAGTGTTTTACAAACACGCATTTCTAGTTTGGCTTTTTCTTAGATGGCGATTTGAACGGACTCTAGACAACGTCTTGGATTTTCCGTCCACGCCAGAGATATGTTTTTTGTTTGTCAGGTAACGACGCTTGGTTCGTTTCCCTTTAAATCGACCTATCTGGAAACGTATGAAGGAAAAAATAAGGTCACTAGGCGCACCTAGAACTGACGAGGCCAGTTATTCTTCAGCAATGATACATGTGTGCATTCATTCTACACTTTGCAGTGGACAATCACGTGATCTCGACTCGTTTGAACTAGCGTTTGGGATTAACCAGCGAGCCAATCGACTACTGGCAAAATCCAGAAACATTATGAATCTATTATTCCAACAGCTCGTGACAATGTAATGAAGAGGTACATACATGCGTAATTTTACACGCCAATTCATTTAGCATTGACAATTTTATTATGACCAATGTGTCTGAAATTGATATAAACCACGTGATTATTCACCTTTACATATTCAAAGAATTGATATTGCAAAACAGGAAATAGATTTCATACGAACAACACAATGAACGCTTTGCTTAGTGTTACTCCCATAATTGTCGAATCTGCAAGACTGAGCCTGCTCAACATTAAACAGTAGGCATGTCCTTCAATACTTTTCAAATTGGACAGTAAATCATTTCAAACTTGCTCATTTTTAAGGTCAAATTGACCACCTAGTTTGCAAATTATCCACACTGTCATTCTAGTGGTTTTTCTTCGAGTCAATGCGAATTATGTATATAAATTCAATGCATCTTGCATGAGGTAGTATTTGTATTGTTGGGGTTACCAAAAATTAGTAATAAATACATCAGATATTGCTAAACTATGTGACTGAATGGCTAATGGACAAACGAAATTGAATTATGAGGACACCGACGGCATTGACTTGGATTTGGTTGTGTCTAGAATGCATCTCCATTAATGTTGCCGTGCCCCCTAACAGAAAACGACATCAAGTTGCATTTTTTGCTGGCGTTCTCTCACGATGAAAATTTACATTGTAATCCTCATTGATCAACACGACCACCGCAACTTCAAGTTGACCGCCGGTACAAAATCGATCTAAGTGTTGAAAGGAAAGCTTGAAATATTTTAAAATTATGTCTGAAAAGCTAATTTAGTGTTCATTTAACTAACTGCAACGACCCTTGGTTACAGAAAGCTTGCAAAGGCACGATCAGGGCATTTTAACCTGTGTTTGACCAGATTCTACTTTCGTTTTCACTACCGATCAAACGGGCCGGAAAGGATTGCAGTAAAACGGTTTATTTTTTTCAACTACCACTTCGTCTAGACATTCAACGGCAAAAAACTGATAGCCTGACATTCTTTGATTTTTATAATACGTTTTTGATCAAAAAACATCTTACCTTCCACATCCACCAAACTCGCGAAAACTAATAACAGGAAACGCTCAAAACGACCACCGGATGTATATCAACTTTTTTTACGTTGACCACCGGCGGTGGTCAATTTGCACTTTACCGGGCGTGCAATAGTCCAAATTACCATATTTATTCTTATTCTCAGGTCATATACACTGTAATATATAACAACATGAGAAATTGATGCTATTTCAGTTTAGTGGAAGAGTTCATGTTGTTAGCTAACATGGCGGTATCTCACAGAATCAATGATTTCTACCCAGACAAGGCTTTACTGAGAAGACATCCACCACCACAGGAGAAAATGTTGGAAAATCTGGTGGGTAGTTACTTGAAAGCTGAAAGTGCTTATGAATACAAATTGGTTAAAACTTTATTTTGTTTGCCTCACGTACAAAGATATACAACATCAAAAATACAATCATCACATAAGCACTTGTCTTGAGGCCATTTCCTGGCAAGTGAATGGAAATGTAAAAAAAACAAACTTATGAATGACTCGAGACCTTGAATGATTAACAATTGATAATGCTGACTGGCCATGACCTATTTTAATGCATACATGACCTATTTTTATTTCAAATTCAAAACTTTTCACCTCAGTGACTGTTGAAATTGAAAATCTGTTACATTACAAGGTCGTTTGATGGAGAAATAGCGCAGTAACTGATACTGTCTTGTGTAGAAATAATTATTTCATTACAAAAACTTGCCTGTACAATAAACAGAGAATTTTTTTCAACTGTAAAAATTGAAATTTTCATCAGAAAAATTTTGATATTTTCGCTCAAAACATTGATTGAGGCGGTTCTAACGAGTACCCACAATCTATGTTTTGAATCAAAAATGAGAAAAATATATACCCCTGCAAACCACAGTTTTTATTGTATAATAAAAATGGGGTTTAAGGTAGCATTTATTTCATGGATATGTTTTCCTTATGTACATTTTTTTTTTGACAGAAAGACCAGTGTGAGGCTCTCGGGTTACACCTGGACACCTCAGGTGCTGGTGAGTTGCAGCGGTCGCTATGGAGATACTATGATAATGATGAATATTCATTAGCAAGGATGCAGGTGCTTGTATCATTGTGTTCAAAGCCCATGCAGGTTTGTTGATCTTACATATAATTTTTGTATATTTAAAAAAAAAAAAAAATCAGTTTACGTCCCTTTCAAGATTATTTCAGCTCATATGAGATGGGCCAATCAGTAGATGGGTATAAATGGGAGAACCCTGAGAAAAACCATGTGGCACACCCACAAGCAGAACTTTGCTTGTCTCACATGTGGCCAGTGTGGGCTCGAACCTTACATATTTTGCCATGCTAGGATAATTAATATTACTTAATTTGAATTGGTATGCTTCTCCATGTAATTGCTTATTTACAACCTTTGATGATATATCAGCGATACATGTAGAAAACAAGAACTCCGCGGAGGTTGATATCGCACCTGCATCGAGCAAAGTCAACAGACCATATAGTTCAAGGGCACTGGGTCAAGGTGCGTGCTTGAAGGGCACGTCAAGGACAATTACTATGCCAGGTTTCAGATTCGCAGCTATCTCTGATGTCGAGAAAACCAAACTTCGACGTAAATGTTGACAAAACTTCGACGTAAAAATTTTCAAAGTCAATGGACCGTGAAATATAGGTCAAAGCCACCGGGTTAAGGTGCGTGCTTGAAGGGTATGTCAGGGACAATAACTATGCAAGGTTTCAGACTCGCAGCTATCTCTGATATTGAGAAAACCAAATACGACGTAAATGTTGATGGACGGACGGATGGATGGATGGACGGACGAAAGGACAGGCAGAACTTTGGACTCCTATATCGAACCCTGCTATAAGCAGGTGCGATAAAAAGAGAGATTTGTATAAAAGTATGTTGTCCACTTTAGGACATACTTTAATAGGAGTTTGATGCCTAGATAGGTGATTATGAGTGGAAATTTTGCCCAGTTTCATCATGCATATAAATGAAAACATTGTGCTTTGAAAATGAATGCTCAAAATTTATTCTTTATCCACACAAATGCTCAATAGGTAATGCTTCAGTTATGACCCGTATGTAACTTCTGTGTAATAACTTTTTCAGAATGCCAAATATTTCTGCACTGGTTGTATAGATGATGAAAGCTTGTACCATCATTATGCCCTCAATGTGCCACTATACACCCACTTTACTAGTCCAATTAGACGATATCCTGATGTTATTGTTCACAGATTGCTGGGAGCAACATTAGGTCAGTTTTCAGACAATATCTTTTGTTTGTATTTTCATTTTGGTTTATTTACCCCGTCATCAGTTTTTAGCTCACCCCAAGGTGAGCTTATAGAATAGTAGTCGAGCCGTGCGTCTGTGCGTCCGTGCGTCCACACTTTGAAACATAAATATCTCTGAGACTAGTCAGCCAATTGCAATCAAATTTTACATGAAGCATCATTGTGGTGGGGGATTGACTGCATTGGGTTTTAAAGCAGCTCGGATCATGGTTTCCATGGCAACAGATAGCTCCCATAGGGTTATAATGGGGAAAATGTTGTCAACACTCTAGCGGCTTCATTTTTGATTGGATCTTCTTCATTCTTGCAGGTAATGAGGACAACTATAAAATCTCGGATGAGTTTGATTTTCTGCCAGATTCAACTTCGGACTGCGGAGTTAGCTGCCCTTGAGTGGTTGAAAAATCAATATTTAGTGTTGTCAACATTCTAGCGCCTTCATTTTTGATCAGATCTTCTTCATTCTTAGAGGTAACAAGGATAACCATAACATCTTGGATGAGTTCGAATTTCAGCCAGATTCAACCCTTGACTGCGGAGTTAGCTGCCCTTGAGTGGTTGAAAAAATCAATATTTAGTGTTGTCAACACTCTAGTGTCTTCATTTTTGATCAGATGTTCTTCATTCTTACAGGTAACAAGGATAACCATAACATCTTGGATGAGTTTGAATTTTATCCAGATTCAACCCCTGACTGCAGAGTTAGCTGCCCTTGAGTGGTTGAAAAATCAATATTTAGTGTTGTCAACACTCTAGCGCCTTCATTTTTGATCGGATCTTCTTCATTCTTGCAGGTAAGGAGGACAACCATAAAATCTCGTATGAGTTTGAGATTTTCGGCCAGATTCGACTTCGGAATGCGGAGTTAGCAGCCCATGAGTGGTTGAAAAATCAATATTTAGTGTTGTCAACACTCTAGCGTCTTCATTTTTGATCAGATCTCCTTCATTCTTACAGGTAACATGGATAACCATAATATCTTGGATGAGTTCGAATTTTAGCCAGATTCGACCCTTGACTGCGGAGTTAGCTGCCCTTGACTGTTTGAAAAATCAATATTTAGTGTTGTGGCCACTCTAGCGCCTTCATATTTGATCAGATCTTCTTTATACTTGGAGCAAACAAGGACATTCATAATATCTCAGATGAGTTCGAATTTTGACCAGATTCGACCCTTCACTGCGGAGTTAGCTGCCCTTGATGGTTTGAAAAATCAATATTCCTCTATGTCCACTTTAGACATTGAATAATTTTTTTTACTGTCAAAAGATCAATTTTGCTCAGTTTTGAGCATAGTTGAAGACCCATGTTCGCTTCCAAACATTCAAGTTTACTCACATTTTAACATTTGTTACAGACATTCCTGACAAAACATTTGGGTGCGTTTGTGTTTTCTAACAATGCTTTATGACAGAATGAACATGTTTCCACAAAGGTTTCATTAAAAATGTTCGTCGTTAGAATTTTTTACCAATTCCATTTTCTATTGTAATCAACGGAATGTTCATTGTTAAACGTTCAATTTTCAATGATGCAAGTTTTGAATTGAAATTTTGGGTACAAATTGGATGCATTTTGCAATTACCTCATCGAGCCTCACTGGACGATCCACAAAGAAGCAATTTGTGTTAAAACTGACTTCCAGAATCTCTCAGGAGGCGCATGCCACCCAAATAACCGTTTTGACCAATCAGATTCGAGGTCAGTGACCCATTCTCTGAAAATCAAAATTTCTGTACCCAATTTATTCACTGGCGATTGCTGACCAGCATACATATATGTCTGGTAGAATGTCTTGCATTACATTAAAATGCGAACAAAATGCCATATCCGTGTTGCGTTATAAGTTTGGCTCAGTATATATAGCCAGCCTCCTTGGACGTTTGTCTACAATCACAGTAATAGTCAATCTTTCTGACTAGATATGGAAAAAAAAAAAGGTACAAGTAGGCAAAGATCAGGAAAAGGCGCAATCAGAAAAAGATTCCCACTCCAAAAACCGAGGTGGGAAAAAACCAAACTAACAATCAGGTACTTATACCATGAAACATATCGTATACTAAGCCGAATGAGCAGCTATTTTCCCAATAGGTGGCCACTCAGTTACCTTAACTTAACTAAAAACACGAAAACATACATAAGGCGCCAACAGCACAAAAAAATTTTTAAACACCAGACATAAAACAAAAAGAACCACCACAGAAGTATGGACTTGGAACGATCAGTAACACAAAGTTACTGGCGGGCTTAAACCGGTTTTACATGGCCATAACCTCACCCTCAGCTTCTGCAGTGGTTCATAACATTTAGTTAGTTCTTTGGTCCTCGTGGTGAATCTCTAACTAGTCAATGAATCATCAAGAACAAACAAATAAATCATGATAAACATCCTGATGAATCAAAAACCAGGACTCACAGACTGAGTAAGCTGCCCGACGATGGAGATCCCTGGGCGCCGAATAACCTACTAACTCCGGAGCAAAAGAAAAACACCAGTTGGACCCCGGTGGGCCAAGCAACAGACAAGAAGCTCCGGCCCCAACCAACTAAAATGAATAGCTTTATGTCGGGGCCATAAATATTTTTTTACCGACATTGGCGCTTTCAAGGACCACTTGCAACAAATATTGGATTTGTCATAGACAACTTCTGCATGACAGCTTTCATATTCCAAATGAAGCCAGTTATTTTATGCATCGAGAGCTGGGAAGAATATTAAAACTGCAAATGAGCTGCATCACAATGTCTCAACAATGGTGTGACAAACAATGGATGCCTCCAAATTATGCAAAGAGAATAGCAGTCAGTGAAAGCTCCCTCTGGATGGTTTGAGTAAGCGAGTATGCATGGTTTGCCCATCTCGTCATCTACACTCAGCTTAGCCATACATGTAAATGTTCTAGTATAATCATCAAGGAGGTTCTCCAATGCATTGGAAATATGAGACCAAACTTTTCCTTTAATATTCAAAAGCTTTTAAAATTTCTAAGAGAAAACTCTTAAATCTTCACTTGGTGAATTAATTTTATGGGCATTATTGAAGAAATTTTCTTTGACAGGGAATTCTACAAAGTCTTCCCTTTGAAAGTACAGTTCAACCTCATTATAACGTGCCTCATTATAGTGCGGTTTTCAATATAACACGGCCATGTCATGGCTCCCAAATTATTTATTTTGCTATATGTCTATTGTAAATAACCTCATTATAACACGGTTCACTTATAACACGGTCTGTTTCCATGGACCCGAAAGATAGCGTTATAATGAGGTTGACCTGTACATGTACATGTACCCTTATAAAGCAGTATACAACGAAGTTGCTTATTCTCAAGTGACAAATTTGAAAAAAAAAAACAAAAAAAACAACAAATGAATGGTTTTTCAGTGAAGGGAAGTGAATCAACATTTAGCCCATCAAATGATGTAGACTGGTTATGTTTGACTTTGCTGTATAGGTAGTCTTATCCAGGTCTGGACTGGCTGAAGCCTCATTTCTGTCAAAAATTGGTAGTAAATTTTATACCCAAACATTTTCCCATGAAAAAGCCAAAGTTTCCTTATTTGACCATGATTTTAATCTGGTCAGTTTCATCAATTAAGGGTCATCATAGCTTGAATGAAATAGCATGGAACCAGATAATGCAGCAACTGCTAACATTTTTATGGTTATCTGCCCATTGGTCCCAGAAAAGATTTTTAGCTCACCTGAGCCGAAGACTCACAAGGTGAGCTTATAGGATGGCCGTCCATCCGTCGTCCACAATTTCAAAGATCTTCTTCTCTGAAACCGCTTTGCCAATCAAGTTGAAATTTTATATGGAGCCTCCTTGGGTAGTGGCATTGAAATTTTGTTCGCAATATCTCGGTCACATGACCAAGATGGCCGCCACGCCCATATATGGTAAAAACCACTCAAGAATCTTCTTCTCTTATCCGTGTAGCGAAAACAAAGGGACTGATCAGCTTCCCAGTTACTGCGAAGCTGATCTGCGCCTTTGTTTTTGCCTATGCAGATTGTTTGTTTTCCCATGTGGCGGCTCATATTTGATTCTGTTTATATGATTTTTTAGCTCGCCTGCACGAAGTGCATAGAGCTATTGTAGTCACCTCGGTCGTCCCCGTTTACGTTTACGTGTACGTGTACGTTTACGTCCGCGTCCGCGTCACACTTTCGGTTAAATTTTTTTATAAGTCTATATCTCTTGACCATGTTGATGGATCAAGTTCATACTTTGCATGTTGCTAGATATTGGTCTGAAGTTTTACGCAGTACCATAATGACCCACCCTGGGTGACCTTGAGGTGGACTAAGAAATTTTGTGTTTTAATAAGTTTTTGGTTAAAGTTTTTGTAAGTCTATATCTCTTGACCATATTGATGGATTGAGTTTATACTTTGCATGTTGCTAGATATTGGTCTGAAGTTTTACGCAGTACCATCATGACCCACCCTGAGTGACCTGGACTTAGAAATTTTATGTTTAAGTTTTTGGTTAAAGTTTTTGTAAGTCTATATCTCTTGACCATATTGATGGATTGAGTTGATACTTTGCATGTTGCTAGATATTGGTCTGAAGTTTTATGCAGTACCATCATGACCCACTCTCGGTGACCTTGAGGTCAAGGTCACAGACTTAGAAATTTTGTGTTTAAGTTTTTGATTTAAGTTTTTGTAAGTCTATATCTCTTGACCATGTTCATTGATCGAGTTGATACTTTGCATGTTGGTAGATATTGGTCTGAAGTTTTATGCAGTACCATCATGACCTACCCTGGGTGACCTTGAGGTCAAGGTCACAGACTTAGAAATTTTGTGTTAAATTTTTTGGTTAAAGTCTTAATCTCTTGAACATGTTGATGGATAAAGTTGATACTTGCATGTTGATAGATATTGGTCTCAGGTTTTATGCTGTACATCACAACTCACCTGGATGACCTTGAGGTCAGGGTCACAGACTTGGAAGTTTTGTGTTTAAGTTTTGGTTAATGTTTTTATAAGTCTATATCTCTTGAACATGTAGATTGATCAAGTTGATACTTTGCATTGGTCTGAAGTTTTATGTTGTACCATCATGACCCACCTGAGTGACCTTGAGGTCAAGGTCATGGGTCATAGATTTTAACAGGTGTAGTGGCAAAGCACAAGTCAGGCGAACTACGCTGTCCTGTGACAGCTCTTATTTAATGCTTTTACAAGAACAAATGTGAAAATATTCTTTTTAACAAGCACTCTAGCTTATTCACTCATTGGTATACATTTTAGCTTTAGCATATTGATGGTTTAATTTTCCCTAAGTTGATGATATTTTGGGCTTCTGAATTAGAAACACCATACCTTTCTCCTTATGAGCTTTATGGGTTGTCAGATGTTAAACAACAATGCGGCCGGCCCAACATAACCTGTTTTGTGCTTTATATGGTCAATAAACAATATATAAGCCTTCGCATGGGAAAACCAACAATTTTATTTCCGACCAGGTCCGACGCAAACCGGCCTGTACAATCACAGAGGAAGGCTAGAGGCTTGAATTTTCGGATTTAAGAAGAAGAGGAATTGTACTGTACTTGTAGCAAAAAATAAGGCGCTGATCAGTGCAGTTTTCGCACATGCAGCGGCTCGATTATGGAAAAAAATTTCTCCTTTGGAGTTGTCTTAGTCAAGTCACTCTTTTTGTCCTCAGATTACTGTGATGAGCCCAGTAAAAGTTCACAAGAAATACACAGAATGGCAGAACATTGTAACGACAAGAAGACGGCAGCTAAACGGTGTAGTGATCTCAGTAGTGAACTCTTCTTTGCAGTATTTGTTAAGGTAAGATGGCCATGACATTAGGAAAGCACCCCCCCCACACTCACACACACACTGAAATAAGTAAAGATCTTTAAAGTTGTAAAAATTGAAAAATTTTATATACCAAATCAAATGGTGACCAAAGGGACAGAAATGTATCTACAAACTTTCTTTCAAATCTCTAGTGGCAGGGCTGGATTTTCATTGACATTACCTTGTTCAGTGGGGTCTGCCATATTAAAATGGAACATTCTGATATCATTGTGACATCGGCACTATAATTGTTGCAAGTTATGTGAGGTCTTATACAACCAATGTGTTTTTTTCTTGTCATACCATAGTAAGAAATGCACCAGTCATTTGTAACTGCTGCCCCCTCTCCCCCCCCCCCCACCCCTACGGTGAAGGGTGGGGGATATGGTTATGGCTGTATTTGACAAGGCCTTTGACAGTTTCATACTGAGGCTTGGAGTTACCTCTACAAAAGATTGTCCATTGGAGCACCCATCTTGTACCCATTAATATAATTGATACATGTAATGTTTCAGGTGGCTGGTCCCCTTGAAGAAAAAGCTATGGTTATGGCAGTATTTGACAAGGCCTTTGATATTTTCATATTGAGGCTCGGAGTTACCAAAAGAGTGTACTGTGATGTAAGTTGCTATTTGAGCCGCCTCATGAGAAACCCAACAATCTGCATATGCGAAAACAAAGATGCAGATCAGCTTTGCGGTAACTTTTGACGTTATTCTGTATAAGCTTGTATTCATAGATAAAAATCATATAACTGAAAGTGGTGATAATTTTAAGAAGGCATAGAAGATGGAGGAAAAAAATGTTGAAAAAGTAAAGGTATATACTTACAAAAGTTCTTGTTTGTAGTCAAACAATAATTATAAAGAGCTGAAAATGGCATCAAATGATTGTTTAGACAATTATCTATTGGTTTGTTATCAGTTAAAGTTGATCTTTTGATTCCACGTTTCAAAAATATTATTGAAATCATAAATTCTAAATGGAAAATTGAGGAAAAATAAAAGAGTATGCTCACTAAAGTTCTTGTATCTCGGCTTCTGGCAGCCAAAATGGTTGAAAATGGTGTTAAATGATTGCTTTGACCAGGACACATGTTTGGTATTCAAATGTATAAACTATATGATTAAATGAATACGTAAATGATTAATGATTATATGAATACGTAAAAATTATGGAAAAAAAAATGCGGAAACAATGACGTAGTATACATACAAAAGTCCTTGTATCATGGCCTCAGACGACCATAAAGAGCTGAAAATGATGTTAAATACTTGCTATGAGAATTATTATGTCCCCCCTCCGAAGGGGTGGGGACATATTGTTTTTGGTGAGGATCCCGTCGGCGTCAGCGTTGGCGTCGGCGGCGTAGCTTTTTGTATGCATGAAATATCCTGAACTACTGGATGGATTTAGACCAAACTGGCACAGAAAGTTCATTGGGACAGCTGAATGGAGTGATTAGATTTCGGTGACTTTGATCTAATTTTCAAGGTCACAAAGGTCAATTAACTGTTTGAAAATCCAGGTGTCTCCATTCGTTTCCGCTCTCTAACTCGAGTAGTTTTTGACCAATTTTCTTCAAACTTTGCATATTAGTTGATACTGGCAAGGAGTGGTTTGGGATTGTAGATGGGTAAATTTCGTCAAACGACCTTTGAGTTATGGCCCTTGATTGAGGTTAAAAATTGCATTTTGTTCGTTTCCGCTCTCTAACTTGAGTAGTTTTTGACCGATTTTCTTCAAACTTTGCATATGAGTTGATACCAGCAAGGAGTGGTTTGGGATTGTAGATGGGTAAATTTTGTCAAATGACCTTAGAGTTATGGCCCTTGATTGATGTTAAAAATTGCATTTTGTTCATTTCCGCTCTCTAACTTGAGTAGTTTTTGACCGATTTTCTTCAAACTTTGCATACGAGTTGATATCGACAAGGAGTGGTTTGGGTAAATTTTGTCAAACGACCTCAGAGTTATGGCCCTTGATTGAGGTTAAAAATTGCATTTTGTTCGTTTCCGCTCTCTAACTTGAGTAGCTTTTTACCGATTTTCTTCAAACTTTGCATATTAGTTGATACCGGCAAGGATTGGTTTGGGATTGTAGATGGGTAAATTTCGTGAAACTTCAAACTTTATAAATATGGAAAGCTGAAACATGTGATTTTTTAAAATGTCTGTTGGTATATATTGGTTTTAATTTAAAATGTCTGTTGGTATATATTTTTCAGGAATTACAAAATTAAAAGTGGGTTGGGGCAGAGAGGGGGGACATATGTTTTCCTCTGAAAACTCCTTCTAGTCTTTTGGTATAAAATCGGATGAATTAATAAAATTATTTTGAAGTTTTAAAATTATTATTGAAAACGTAGATAAAGAAAGAAAAATTGAGTAAAAATAAAAGGGGTATCCTTACATAAAATCTTATATCTTGGCCTTGGCTTCTGATGGGCCTGAATAGCTGAAAATGGTGTCAAAAGCTTTAATACTTTGACTTTGTTCAGTATGTTTGTATTCATATAAAAGTGGGATATAAGGGGGTATATATTACACGGACATGTTATCCTGATGAGCAAAACAGAACTTGCAAGGCTGACACATGCTAGAGAAATAGGAGGGCTTTGCAGTTTTAATTTTAATAATCTATGACACATGAATAATATGTATTCAAGTGCATGCCTCTCTTTCTCAGAAACTGGATATCAAAGACAAGATATACAGCAAAGACAAGAAAGTGCCTAGTCTAACACTAGTCTGGAACGCTGAAAAAGATGCCTACACGACGGAAGATAGTCCTGAATTACGACAAATCATCACTATATTTTCTGTAGTCGATTGTGTCTTGAAGCAAGGAGAATTGCCTCTTCAATGGATGGTAGGTTTTTCTTATTCAGTCAGGTCATAAAACTATTTTGTGCTCAAACGACTGGGCATGGCTGTTAAATGCTTCTGGGGATGGTACTATGGGTAGTTAATGTTACAAATTGTATTTGTCCATAATTCAAAGTCAACTTTATTCAGATACAATTCCAAACCATGACCTCTGGATGTGGACCTGATGCTCTAACAAAAGGCCTTTCTAACTCCCCAATGTTTGCTTATGTAAGATGGTTTGTTTGTATTGAGGTTTAAGGTCCTAGTCAACAATATTTCAGTCATGTCGGGATGGTGCCAGTGCTTCCTGTGTATTATTCAGTACTCTGGGAGAGTTATTAATGTGCCTTGCTCAAGGACACAACATGATGCCGCCTGTGGAGATCGAACCCAGGACCTCTCGATTCTGAGTCTGATGCTCGACCACTATGCCAACGCGCTCCCCATATATGTGAGATGTATAAATGAGCAGCTGCATGGGAAAACCAACAATCTGCAAAGGCAAAAACAAAGGTGCAGATCAGCTTTGCAGTAACTGCGAAGCTGATCAGTGCCTTTGTTTCCGCTACACGGATAGTAAATTCCTCTACTTTCTAAAGCCAAAATTTCCAACCTCTAACCATCTGTGACTGTACAGCCCAGTTTGTATCGGACCTGGTCAGAACCCAAATTGTTGGTTTTCTCATGCACAGGCTCAAATGTCTTTTTGGTTGTGTTTTAAAATAAAACTATTTGACTTTCAGGCTATTATAAAGAGACCAGGTAAGCCAGAGTTGCCAAATCTTCAAGCTTTACAAATCCAGGACCAAGATGATATTTCACAGGATACAGAGGATAATGATGATATTCTGGATGACGAAGTTAGTCAAGTGGATGAAGAAATTAACCAAGTTAGGCAATCAGATGAAGAAATGAGTCAAGAAAGGCAATTGAATGAAGAAATGAGTCAAGTTAGGCAATTGAAGGAAGAAATGGATCAAGTTAGGCAATTGAACGAAGAAATGGATCAGGCTAGGCCATTAAAGGTTGAAATTAAACAAGATACAATGTCTCAAAATGATAATGAAGTTAAGCAATCAGATAAAGAAGTTAAACAAGATATTGAGGATATGGGTGATACTCTATAGAATATACTGAAGTTAGACATTCTGCTGAAGGTATAAATCTAGCTACAGGGTCTAGAAATGAGGATGACATTGGACAATAAGATAAAGAAATGAATCAAGGTACAGTTTCTCAGTAGCATGCTGAACTAGAAGAACTGGAGCAAAATGGTGAAGTTAATATTGGTGCTTTCCCGGCTAGAAAGTTACGTTACTCGCCTTACTCGCCCTATGGGCGGTTTGCCTTTATTATGTGAAAGTGAACATGAGTCACCAACAAGGGAGGCATGTGTACCAGCCGGGTATTGAACTTGCAACCTCTTAATTGCTAAGCGAAAATGCTATCCATTACAGAACCGTGACTGTACATGTGAACTCAGGTGAAGAAATGAAATGTAAAACAGTGTCGAATTGATGAAGTTAGGCAAACAGATGAAGGCATGGAATTGATACTAAGGATATTCATGGTATTCTTGATGACGTTGTTAGGCATTTGGATGAAGAAATAAATTGAGAAACACGGTGTCAAAATTATGATGAAGTTTGGCACTTGGATAAAGAAAATAAGCAAGATACAGTGTCTCATGAGAGTGCTGACTTAGAAAAAATTATAACAAAATAGTAGTTTTTGTGGAGGACTGGAGGTTGAAAACTGTGTACAGATTAACCCATATTTGACAAATGGATTTTCCCAATATTATCATTTGGGTGAGTCCACTTTCATTTTAGGGGCTTCAGGAGTGATTTTCAATTTTTAAATAAATTTTTGATGAAAATCCTCTTAGCAAACAGAATAGCCCCAGATGGGACGCCACGTTCTGCGGCGTCACATCTGGGGCTATTCTGTTTGCCCATGTCCCATAAAAGGGATGCCAGGCTTAAATGAGTTAATGAATGAATGAAAAAAGAAAATATAAAAAAGGTGATGAGGTTGGAAAAAACTATGAAAGTATAGACTTGCAGACTGATAAAGAAACTATAGTGAATGAAATAAATGTTGAAGAGGCTGCAATTAATGGTGAAAATAGAGTTATAAGGACTGATTAAGGATGTATCAGATAAATTAATAAAAATAGAAATATATACATAAGGACTGATTATTATAAGAAGATATCAAGATAAATTAATAAAAATAGAAATATAAGGACTGATTAAGAAATATCAGATAAATTAATCAGAAAAGAAATTTAAGGAGTGATTAAAAACATATCAGATAAATTAATAAAAATAAGGTTGTAAGTGATGGTGAAGCTATAGATATACAGACTGATAAAGGGATGAAAAGAAAATGAGGAAGGTTTCAAAATAAGAAAGAAGCAGACTTAATGCAGGAGAGAATTGAATGAATTAAAAGAGAGAGAAACTGAAGCAGAGGTGTATAAGTTGCCAGATACTGTATTGCTGGATAATGAGGTTGTGAAAATGATGATGATCAAAACATCTGGCAACAAATATAATGTGACAGGGTGAAGTAGGTGTTGAGACATCTGAAATTGCATGTGATTGCAATAAACACCTTGTGATTCGTACAGCGCAGATTGATGCAACATCATGCAACATGTGGCATGATTGCAATAAACACCCTATATACCTGTGATTCGTACAGCGCATGGGTGAAAGTTTTCAGTATAATTAATACTGAATTCAGTATTGGGAAGATTTTTCCCCCAATGTATTGGTAAAGGAAAACCCTAGTTTTCAGTATTAGAAAAAATGATTTTCAGTATTGGGAATTTTCGGAACTTTCACCCATGACAGCGCAGATTGATGCAACATCATGCAACATGTGGCAAAATGGACCATGGTATTGAAAGCCTGATCGATTGGGATTCAACCTACAGCAGAGTTCGTTGGCTCCCTGTAGGAATTTTCCAAATCAATATTGCTTCTCTGTATATTGCTGCCTAATCTATCAGGCTACCAATCAACACGCTCCATTTTGTCATGTGTTGGGTGATGTTGCATCAATCTGTGATGTAAGAAATTTGGTTGCATCATGGGTTGGTTTGGGTATACAGGGTGATTAAGTTCATTTGTAGGAAAGAAGGGGATGAATTGTTGAAAGCAGATAACTCAGACTGAATTAATAAAAACATTATTTTTTATTAATTTATCTGATATGTTTTGAATGTTGAAATGGTGGGGAAAATAAATTCATGATAAAAGAAAAACAGTAGATGGTGCAGAAATTTTTGTGCTAAGTGTGTTCAAAGTCCTACTGTCTCATTTATATTATTTAAAATGTGCTGACCAATTGTTTTTAACAATTGAGCCGTCTCATGGGAAAACCAACAATCTGCATATGCGAAAACAAAGACGCAGATCAGCTTCGCGGTAACCGCGAAGCTGATCAGCGCCTTTGTTTTCGCTACTCGGATAGTACAATTCCTCTACTTTCTAAATCCAAAATTGCCAGCCTCTAGCCATCTTCTGTGCTTATGCAGCCCGGTTTGTGTCAGACCTGTTCGGAAACCACATTGTTTTTCCACGAGGTGGCTCAATTATTTATTTTGTGGTTTAATGAACCAGTCAACAATTTGAGTCATGTTGGGATGGAGCCACTGCTCCTTTGGTATTAACTAGTACTGTTAGTTAATATGTCCTCAAGGACACAACTGGGCACCAGTTGGATTTGAACCCCAAACTCTTGATCCAGATTCTGCCGCACTAATCACTAGACCACCATGTTCCCCATTTTAGCTATTGTATGAGGGTCTCAATGGGGTTTACTGATAAGCAGTTTTTGGGCCAAAATTTTACTGATTAGCGATTTCAGAGATACCCCATTGAGACCGTCTTGTATATGATATTTTTGTTGTTAAATGAGTGGTGATAAATACCAGTATCTATGCCTTTTCAACCATGCAAGACTCTAAAACATAGCAAATGTTTCAATGGCTTATAAATTTGTCTTAATATATGAGCCGCCTCATGGGAAAACCAGCAATCTGCATATGCGAAAAACAAAGACGCAGATCAGCTTCGCGGTAACCGCGAAGCTGATCAGCGCCTTTGTTTTCGCTACACGGATAGTACAATTCCTCTTCTTCTTAATGGATCAGTCAGACCAGAGAACGGGTTCCAACGGATGCCGAACGGACAGAAAATATGCAAAAAATACTTGTCCGTTGATATCCGTTCGCAAAAGTCGTCTCGAGGGCGGTGAAGACCATCGCGGAAGATTTCAGGAACGTGTAAACCGGACGAGAACCGCATTTGTAACGGACAAGGAACGGTTAACCAACGGACAGAACGGACAAGGAACGTTTAACTAACGGATATTACCGGATGAGGAACGGATGTATACCGGACAGAACGAACATGAACCGCACGAGAAACGGGCAAAACGGTCGTCTAACGGTTAACGAACGTGTTTAAACGGTCACGTGACGGATGAAACGGGTATAAATACTCAGGCAAGAAAAATTGTGCTCAGAACGTCACGATGCCACCAAAAGGCAAGTCGAAAAGAACACCTACAAAGGGAAAGGGACGAGGGCGAAAGAAGGCCGTAGTGCCCTCCCCTCAGCCGCGTCGTCTAATCCCTATTGACCCCAAGCAGGTCTATCTCAGCCTGGATCAGCACTGCTTGGCACTCAAGGCCGGCTCTTACACGACAGTCCATTGCACTAATATTTTATTCAACTAATATTCTATATTCCTGAATGTCCTAACACACAAAGTGATAGAAATAAAATGAGTGTAGGATTTGGCAAGTCGCATCTTTTAAGATTGAGGTAATTGGTTCGATCACATGAAACAGAGCTTATATTCGTTACTTGAACGTTCCCTGTCCGTTGTTGTCCGTTTAGCAAACGGTCCCCGTCCGTTCCAGACCGTTTTAACCGTTACATGTCCGTTAGTCGTCCGTTGGCCACCACTTTCGACCTGACGCGAACGGGTATCTACCGGATGACTACCGAATGTAGAACGGATAAGTACCGGGCAAACCGGATACCAACGCACAGCTAACGGACAACCAACGGACGCCCAACGGATTCATTTATCCGGTCTAACCCGTTGGAACCCGTTCCAAGTTTTGAACATGCACAAAACTTGTCAACGGACACCAACGGGTAAAACGGACATCAACGGACACGGAACGGGTTCACCGGATAAGGAACGGATGCCAACGGACACCAGCGGACACCAACGGACTTAACCCGTTTGACGTCCGTTCGCCTGGTGTGACTGATACTTAAATCCGAAATTGCAAGCTTCTAGCCTGCTTCTGTGACTGTACAGGCCGGTTTGTGTCAAACCTGTTCAGATACCACATTGTTGGTTTTCCCACGAGGTGGCTCATATTGTAAACAAGCAGGGAGAAAACAAAGAAAACACAGCCATACCGCTACTTTTGATAAGTACACCGGCAGTGGAGTCAACATGTGTATTCAGAAAGTTAAAGAGACGATCTACGATGTGCAATCTTTCCCTTCAGCACCGTCCTCCAAACAGAAACTACAGTCAGACGGTTCCAGTAACCGCATCAGAAAGAAATGTAAACGGGCCGAAATTTACCTACCAGCAATTATCAAACATAAGATCGACATGAGGTTCAAAAATGGAATATCAGAAGACAACATCAATCCGATAGACTGTAATAAAACACGGGTGATCGTCAGATACGCCGATGATATTATGTACTGGTCCAAGCCAATTTCAATTCATCTTTTTGAGAACTAGTTAAGAGATACATGTACTTCATGCGCGGATCCAGAGGGGGGGACCGGGGGTCCGGACCCCCGCTGGAATTTGAAAATTTTACCTAAAAAAAGGTAATTTCAGGATTTTTGGGGGGTTGGACCCCCCCTCGTCTGTGACAAAAAATTACCTTTTTCGTTGGACCCCCTCTCATGAAAATTTCTAGATCCGCGCATGTACTTGAAACACCTGGATTGCTAAGCTGCTATTTGCCTGGTTGTATTTAATTCTTCAGGTCAGTTTAACTGCTACTGTAACATGTAATCAGTACTACCTGTTGTCATGCGGTGCAGATGGGGCTCGTTAGCCTTGGAAGGCAACTCATCTAGGAGTTAAGCTAGTTCTCTACACAAAAATCTAGCTGGGCAGGGGGAACTCATTAGTCTTGGTTGACAGTCCTCCTAGGAGTTTACAGGTCTCTAAACAAAACCTAAGGAAGGGTAGATGGAGCTCTTCAGCTGTGGCCAGCAATTCATCTAGGAGAAGGAAACTCCAAAATCAAACCTGTGTGTCTGGATATGCCTAGTCCAGATATGCAAAGACTGTTTCGGTAAATGGAGCGGAAGAAATCACCTGATTCAACGGTTCAGAAAGCGATACAGCAACATGTTTGTGGAACATGCAGAGCGTGACAAGGCACTAAAGATGTTACGGTCATCCACTGCATCCAAACCCAACTCCAGACGTCTTGACCTGTGTCTTGCCTCTGGGCGCAGCTGGGCGAGGACTAGAGAGTGAGGTTGACGTTGCGCACCTCTTCCTCACTATAATCCAATTTCATAGCGCATGTCATCTTATTTCTCAACACACAAGCACTTGCATACACAACAATTTCATCACACTTGCACCCACATACCTACAAAGTCCTGTGGCGATGGGCGAGTGGCGAAGCAGCAGGTGTAGGACACACTGGGAGCTGTAGTTGCAGACCTGCACACAGGCGGCTCAGTTCTAATGGTCGCTTTCTGTGAGGAGAAGCAGTAAGCAGAATTCGGCAGTCGGCTGAGCGACTGAGCAGACCTATTTAGGACCGCACTGCTCACCCCCGTAGCATGGGGAAGGGGCTAGAAAAGGTGCCCTAAACAATTGCCTGCTTCAAACCCCCTGGCTGGTTAACCGCGATCAGCGGGGATCCCCTTAAGCGGTCGAAATACAAAGAAAAAAGCTAGAGTAATTCCCTTACGGATTGGCGCATGGAATGTGCGTACTTTAATGGACAATGCTGGGTCAGATAGACCACAGCGTAGAACGGCCCTTGTGGGCAGAGAACTTAGGAGGTATGATATACAGATAGCTGCATTGAGTGAGACTCGGTTCGCAGATGTTGGGGAGATCAAAGAAGTTGGTGCTGGATACACCTTCTTCTGGAGTGGACGCAAAAGTGAAGAGAGGCGTGAAGCAGGAGTTGGCTTTGCCATCAAAACAGAACTTGTTGGTAAGCTGTCAGGATTGCCAAAAGGCATTAATGACCGTCTAATGACATTGAGACTTCCTCTGTCAGGCAATAAACATGCAACTATTGTCAGTGCTTATGCACCCACAATGACCAATCCAGATGAGGTCAAGGACAAGTTCTATTATGACCTAGACAATGTTATTTCTGCAACACCCCGCACAGACAAGCTTATCCTTCTTGGCGACTTTAATGCCAGAGTGGGTACAGACCACCAGACCTGGGAAGGAGTTATAGGTCCAGAAGGGGTTGGAAAGTGCAACAGCAATGGTCTCTTGCTTCTCAGGAAGTGTGCTGAACATGACCTTCTAATCACCAACACAGTCTTCCGTCTACCTAATAGGAACAAAACATCCTGGATGCATCCCCGTTCCAAACACTGGCATCTTATAGACTATGTCATAGTGCGGAGAACAGACAGGCAGGATGTTAAAGTGACAAAGACTATGTGTGGTGCAGACTGCTGGACAGATCATAGACTGGTTGTCAGCAAACTCAACCTAAGAATACAGCCTGCGAGGCGACCTCAAGGCAAGAAAGCTCCTAAGAGACTGGATGTCTCAAAGCTGAATAAAGACAGCATGAGACAAGATTTCTTAACAGACATTTGCAACCAACTGGATGCAATGAATCTCAGTTCAGAGGACCCCGAAGAAAACTGGACAGTTTTCCATAAAACAGTTCTTTCTTCAGCTGCAAGCACCTTAGGCCATCCATCTCGCAAACATCAAGACTGGTTTGATGAGAATGATGACGAAATTCAGAGGCTTCTTGAAGAAAAGCACCGATTGCACAAGGCACATCAAGATGATACTAGCTCAGTATCAAAGAAAGCAGCCTACAGCAACATTTGTAAGACAGTCCAGACCAAGCTTAGGGACATGCAAGATTCCTGGCTGAGGAAGAAAACAGAAGAAATTCAGTCTTTTGCGGATAGAAAGGACATGAAGAAATTTCATGATGCACTGAAAACCATTTATGGTCCAAAGAGTTCTGGAGCCACCACATTGCTCAGTGCAGATGGAAACACTCTTCTCACAGATAAAGAAGCTATCTTGGAAAGGTGGGCAGAACACTTCAATAGTGTGCTTAATCGACCATCAAGCATCAATGAGGATGCAATCGACAGACTTCCACAGATAGAGTGCAATGTTCTGTTAGATGAATTTCCTACCGTTACGGAAACAAGAAAAGCAGTTCAACAACTATCATCTGGCAAAGCCCCAGGTGCAGATGCAATTCCTGCCGAAGTTTACAAGGCTGGGGGGCTACCCATGGCAGAGAAACTGACAGAGTTGTTTCACTGTATGTGGAGAAAGGAGGCTATCCCACAAGAATTTAAGGATGCATCCATAATCCACCTATACAAGCGGAAAGGAAATCCTCAAGTCTGTGACAATCACAGAGGCATCTCCCTCCTATCAATTGCTGGGAAGATACTTGCAAAAATTCTGTTGAATCGTCTGAATGTTCATCTTGATCAGACGGGACTTATCCCAGAAAGTCAATGTGGATTCAGAAAAGACAGAGGGACAATAGACATGATATTCACAGCAAGACAGCTTCAGGAGAAATGCCAAGAACAGAATGTAGATCTATACATGACGTTTGTTGACCTCACCAAAGCTTTTGACACTGTTAGTCGTGATGGACTCTGGAAAATCATGGCCAAGTTTGGCTGTCCACCCAGATTCATAGCAATGGTGCGGCAGTTTCATGATGGCATGCAGGCACGTGTGCAAAATGATGGAGAGTTCTCTGAACCATTTGAAGTAACAAATGGTGTCAAACAAGGCTGTGTTCTGGCACCAACACTGTTCAGCATGATGTTTTCTGCCATGCTTATGGATGCTTTTCAGGACAGTGACACTGGTTTTCCAATCAGGTACCGTTTTGATGGCAACATATTCAACCTCAGAAGGTTGCAAGCCAAAACTAAGGTCCAGACTGATGTGCTAGATGAGCTCCTCTATGCAGATGATATGGATAAGAATGCCAGCACAGAGGCAAAAATGCAAAGAGCCATGGATCAAGTCTCACAGTCATGTGATAACTATGATCTCACAATCAGCACAAAAAAGACAGAGGTTGTACACCAACCAGCGCCCGGAAAGCCATATAATGAACCAACCATCACTGTGAATGGGCAAAAACTGAAAGTTGTTGACAAGTTCACCTACCTGGGAAGCACTCTCTCCAGAGCAGTGCATATTGATGATGAGATCACTGCCAGAATTGCAAAGGCTAGTGTGGCATTCGGACGACTCCGTGCAAATGTCTGGGAGCGAAATGGAATCAAGCTTGACACCAAGCTGAAAGTCTACAAGGCTGTGGTACTGCCAACCCTCTTGTATGCATGTGAGACCTGGACAGTATACCAACGCCATGCAAAGAGACTTAACCATTTCCACTTAAGCTGTTTGAGAAAGTTGTTAAAAATCAAGTGGCAGGACAAGATTCCAGACACAGAGGTCCTGACGAAAGCAGGGATGCAAAGCATGCATACAGTCTTAAAGCTAGCACAGCTAAGATGGACTGGCCATGTTATAAGAATGCCTGATGCTCGACTTCCAAAGAAAGTTTTCTATGGAGAACTACAGGAGGGAAAGCGCTCTCAAGGTGGCCAGAAGAAACGCTACAAAGACACCCTCAAAGCCTCTCTGAAGGATTTCGAAATACCAATGGGGTCCTGGGAACAGACTGCACAGGAGCGATCAAAGTGGCGAGGTCTCATCAACAAAGGAGCAGCTCTTTATGAAAAGAAGAGAATCTGTGAAGCTGAAAGAAAGCGAAGAGAGCGCAAAGCCAAAACAAATGTGCCACCATCAGACTCTATGACATTGACTTGCTCTACTTGCAACCGACAGTTTAGAGCCAGAATTGGCCTAGTCAGCCATCAAAGAACTCACCAACACACATCAGCACTATTCAAGAAATAATGATGGTCTTTCTCACTAGTGAGAGACGAACTATCATTTAATTCTTCAGCTTCCTGAATCCAAAATTTCATGCAAAAATCAACCAGCGCATTTTGTTTGCTATAATAATAGAATATACAAGTAAAAGTCTCTCTCGACTTAATGTGAATTTGCAACCTACAAAACTGTTTTTGTCTTTGAAATTTAGACAGTATAATTCTTCTGCTTCATTTACTTTGGAATCCTCCCTGACATAGTGGTCAAGCTATACAGTGTGTAAGTCGTGAGATCTATCCCTTTTCCCAGTCTTTTTGATGAGACTAAAACCAGCCCCTGAGGTTATAAAGCTTTTCATGCTCAACTCAGCTGAGCATGAAATTTCAACTGCTCATAAATAATGAAATAGCCCATATTGAAGTTTAGGGTTTAGACCACCAAAGGCAGTAATTTATCCTGTTAAAAAATGTTAAAATTGTTGGCATTTTAACATTTATGAGCAGGATAAATTTAAGTCGCTGCTGAGCATGAAAACAGTTTTATAACCTCGGGACCAGTTAGTCTCAGTATGACCTTGGCTGCTGGTGGGACGCCAGCTGGTGGGACGCTAAACAAGAGCACAAGAAGCTTCCTATATCCAAAATTTCCAACCACAGCTGTTCAGTGCATTTTTTCTCGAGTATTATCCCTTGATTCCCACATCAAAAAAGGTGCAGTTTCTTAATCACTCGATCATCTCACCGCTTTGTCTGGTGTAGGTTTGAG
Organism: Rugalucina vietnamica; assembly: GCA_964017185.1. Taxonomy (NCBI): domain Eukaryota; kingdom Metazoa; phylum Mollusca; class Bivalvia; order Lucinida; family Lucinidae; genus Rugalucina; species Rugalucina vietnamica. Next base: position 10,870,640 of record OZ024882.1, on the reverse strand, counting down.
CACCGCACTGGCCATGTGAGAGACAAGCCAAGTTTGCTCGTGGTGTGTCTGGTGGCTTTTCTCGGGGTTCTCCTGTTTTGGCCCCACCTACTGATTGGCCCATCTCATATGAGCTGAAATAATCTTGAAAGGGATGTAAAACAGTTGAACTGAAAAAAAAAAAAAAAAAAAAAAAAAAAAAAAGAATGGCTCATTTGCCTTTAAAACCAGAGGTAGGGGATTTGATGCTTGGTTTCTCCCATCTTTTAAACCAAGATCCCATCTCCATATGACCTCGGCTGTTGAGTAGGACAGAATCAACCAACAAGTGAGCCGCGACATGCGAAAACCAGTCTTCAGGGTTTCTGACCAGGTCTGAAACAAACCGACCTGTGCAGCTACTGTTAGTTACTGCGAAGCTGATCTGTGCCTTTGTTTTCGCATAGGCAAAATTCCAGTTTTCTCAAGTAAGATACGGATTGTAAGTTGCCTATACGGAGTAATGGATCAGTTATTAGGACTGAGCACGTTTTTCCGTCCCGATATGACTGAAAAATTGGTTGACGGGACGTTAAACCTCAATACAACTCTTGATGTAGATGTACAATCTCCACTTTGTGTCTGGCATTTCTTCCATGAAGATTTGGTCATGCATTTCTACAGCCGTTCTTTTCTCCCAATTCAAGAGCCATAAATTTTGCTAGAAAGAAATGTGCACCGCGTACCATTATCTGTCTCCTGTAAACTTACCCTTGAAGTGTTGCTAGGATAACTGACAGTCACATGGCTTTGTATGAGCCACGTCATGAGAAAACCAACAATCTGCATATGCGAAAATAAAGACGCAGATCAGCTTCGTGGTAACACAGATAGTTAACTTCCTCTTCTTCTCAAATCCAGAATTTCAAGCCTCTAGCCATCTTCTATGACTGTACAACCTGGTTTGTGTGTCGGACCCGTTTGGAAACCACATTGTTTGTTTTCTCATGTGACGGCTCGTGTTGACTAGATTTGTAAATGATTCTATAAACTCACCCAACTCACCTTGTGAAGCAGGATCAATGAGCAAAAATCGAATTCTAACTTGAGCAACTGCAGAAGAAAACCTGTGTTAGTTTACAACAAGGCCTGACACAAACCAGCAAGTAGAGTGGCAGAAGGTTGGAATTTTGGATTTTAATTTTAAGAAGAGATTGTACTAGCTCTGTACTGCATAGCTGATCTGGGATTGTATTAGCCCTGGGATTACACCCCAATGCTCAGGGTGTCGACTCGGCTTGAATTGTTCTTTAAGAATGATAGGCTATGTCTGTGACACTCTGGCTTGCCGCCTATGCATAGCTGATCTACGTCTTTGTTTTTGCATACTTAAAAAGTAAGTTTTCTAGAGATGCAACTTACAGCTCTTATATGAGCCTTTGCATGAGGATTGAGGAAACAAACGATTTGGGTTTCAGTCCAGGTTTAATAACACAAACCGGCCTGTACAGTCACAGAAGAAGGCTAGAAGCTTGGAATTTCGGATTTAAGAAGAAGAGGCATCATACAGGTACTATTCGTTTAGCGAAGTGGGTAAATCAGCTGTGCAGTTTGTGGATAAGAAATAAAAACAACACAAGTCAAAACTATAGATCTTAAGCTAGCTGCTATTTATATAAAGACATGTAAATCTCTATTGCACATTCATTATTCATTTATACAGATCTAAAAAATTATAAACTCCAAGAATATTTTACACTCATAAAAATGTTGGCCATTGTCACTTTTGAGGAAAAGCATTCATTCCTGAAGAGGTCTAAGGGCCGAACATTTGAGCCACCTCGTGGGAAACCCAACAATGTGGTTTCCGAACAGGTCTGACACAAACCGGCCTGGGCAGTCATAGAAGCAGGCTAGAAGCTTGAAATTTCGGATTTAAGTAGAAGAGGAAATGTACTATCCGAGTAGCGAAAACAAAGGCGCTGATCAGCTTCGCAGTTCTCTGTGCCTTTGTTTTCGCCTATGCAGATTGTTGGTTTTCCCATGAGGCGGAACATTTGTAAAAGTGTAAAATTTTCCTCCAGTTTATCGTTTATTTCCTCTGGAATTTTCATTTGAAAATAAAAATCTATATACATGTATAAACTTTACAACACTTGCGATGATTATGTGCTGTTATAAACATTAGCCATTTATAAACCTTGCCAAAATATACACAAAACCAGTGAATTATTCCATGTTATAGGTAAAATACTTTGAACTCACATGATGAAGTTTTGTAAACAAGGTAAAAGGGACACCTATATGTGTTTCACACAATTTTCTAGTGTCATGTGAAGTACATGGTCATATGAGCTGCCTCATGGGAAAACCAACAATCTGCATAGGCGAAAACAAAGGCGCAGATCAGCTTCGCGGTAACTGTGAAGCTAATCAGCGCCTTTGTTTACGCTACTTGGATAGTACAATTCCTCCTCTACTTAATACAAAATTTCATGCTTCTAGCTGTTTTCTGTTACTGCACAGACCGGTTTGTGTCAGACCTGTTCGGAAACCACATTGTTGGTTTTCCCACGAGGCGGCTCATTTGTTTCACACAATTTTCCAGTGTCATGTGAAGTACATGGTCATATATTGTTTAGCATCACAGTCGCATTATTGAGAACATTTAAGCAGTCTGATCAACAAATGCATATCTACGTGAGAGGTTAAGCGACACGGTCAAAGTATTTTACCTATAAATGCCAAAAAACGTTCTTTGGTTTGATTCTTAACATAACGGTCAACAAAGTATTCCACCATGTCAGAAGTAATCATACAGTCGTAAGCTTTCTGGGTAGTCAACAAATGAGCAGCCTCGTGGGAAAACAAACAATGTGGTTTCCGAAGAGGTCTGACACAAACCGAGCTGAACAAGCAAAGAAAAGAGCTAGAAGCTTGAAATTTCGGATTTAAGTAGAAGAGGAATTGTACTATCCAAGTAGCGAAAACAAAGGCGCTGATCAGCTTCGCAGTTACTGCGAAGCTGATCTGCGCCTTTGTTTTCGCCTATGCAGATTGTTGGTTTTCCCATGTGGGGAGAATGTATGTGTGAATGTGTCTTGCTCAAGGACACAACCTTGCAGAACTAAGATTCAAATCCAGGATTGTCAGGATCCTACACTTAACCATAAGCTTCTGAACTTTAATCTAATGCCATTTTCAGCATAAAGATTACGTTAATCAATGTGAAAAGGGCATGTATACGAAACCCAGGATGGGACATTTTGTTTTCTTTTTATATGCCATTTAAACAAGTTAATTATTTTGTTTGCATAACATAAAAGTCATTTGGACAACAGTAACTTGTGCAATCAAGTTAAGCTGTCAAAACAAGACAATATGTCATGCATAGTAAGTCACTGGGACCACATCTTATCTTGTTAAAACGACATTGTTTCAACGACACAATAAGCGGTTTGGATGAGATATGTTTTCACAACTTGAATTAAGGGGATGCCAATTGTCAAAAACTAATACTTGTATAATTTTTACCTGTATAAAGAAAAATGACAATTTTTCTAAGGAGACTGGGCATTCTTGACACATTCTTGTATGAGTCATTCAAACATCGAATACATATTCTTTTATGCCCCAAACCTCAGCTCTAGAGGGCTCAGCAGCAGGCTTATCAGCATTGTTCAAGTCACTTCCTGGTATGATTCCATTGTCATCCGTCTGGCATGCCGGATAAATTTTACTAAAAGCTTTCACCGTAAACATGATCTCCAATGTCTTGACTACAATCTGTGAAAGTATTTTGAACAAAAAGTCAATATTTTGGGAGAAATCATACTATTTACTGTATCTGCTGTATAAGGTTTTCAGCATATATGATAAATACCATGTTTTCCACGAGAAGAAATCATCTCCGAGTGGACAAACTTTCACAGATTGTAGTCTGGCTTTTGGAGATCATGTTTATGGTGGTAGCTTTTAGTAAAACTTATCCAGCATGCCAGACAGATGACAACGGAATCAAACCAGGAAGTAACTTGACCAATGCTAATAAGCGTGCTGCTGAGCCCTCTAGAGCTGAGTTTTTGGGCATAAAATAATCTGTATTCGATGTTTGAATGACTCATACAAGAATGTTTCAAGAATATCCAGTCTCCTTGGAAAAATTGTCATTTTTCTTTATACAGGTAAAATTATACAAGTATTAGATTTTAACAATTGGCATCCCCTTAATTTATGGTGTGTTCTATTATGTTAAAAAATCATAACACAAAATTGCCTTCAAAATATCAGATAAAATCACTAGACCATGAAAAAAAGTCCACAATGACCTACATATCTTACAAGGTCAAAAATAGTGCATACACTGGATACAATGTGTGTAAAGCTTAAAACCGCTTAATTATACTTTGGGTCTACCTCCTTATAATGCAACCTTTGGGTTTCATAGAGACAGATCATGTTAGTATAGGTAATACATGTTACATTGAGGTTACTCACATAAAGACATAGCACTCACTACGCTGCAAATACTTATTATACTCACAGGATAAAGTTTAGTCAGTAACCTTGACAAGCCCAAAACTATTTGAGCCTGTGCATGAGAAAACCAACAATTTGCATAGGCGAAAACAAAGACGCAGATCAGCTTCGCGGTAACCGCGAAGCTGATCAGCGCCTTTGTTTTCGCTACACGGATAGTACAATTCCTCTTCTACTTAAATCCAAAATTTCAAGCTTCTAGTCTGCTTCTGTGACTGTACAGCCTGGTTTGTGTCGGACCTGGTCTGAAACCCAAATTGTTGGTTTTGACACGCACAGGCTCATTTTATCCAGTTGCTGGCCTTCACTGTTCCATCGTGTTAAATTTGCAAAAATACTGTCTTTCTTAATGTGATAAGAAAATGCACAAGTTGCACAATTTGACACAGTTATTGGCCTTTTCGCAAACCATCATTTTTGTAACCACTCGATAAATGACAAAAATCAGTGCTTTTATATATAGCGTTGTGAGAATTAGAGGCATTTACCACTGACAAAAGTCCAAAAAAATCTTATTGAAACAGTGAATTATTGAAAAATAACAGTTCAAAAATTCAGAATTTGGAGATTACCTCCCTTCGATTCAAAATACGAAGGAAAATTGGTGTATGTACTCTGGCAAAACCACATGAGATATTTCACTTGTCTTTCTTGGAAATGGTAGGTTTTATTCACAGCTTTATTACTGGTAATTTCAAACCAAAGCTATTGAGGACTTTTGAAGCTACAGTGGTTTAAAAAGTCCCAAGTTCCCAACACGATTTTACAATTATTTTCACTGACTAAACTTTTGCCTGTGGTCATGTAATTTTGATAGCCATGACATGGCCATGTTATAATGACAAGAATACTGCAAACTTCATTCAGTATGGCACCTGCAATGTGCAAAATAACTTGAGTGAAATAAAAGATAAGGGCACTGAGTCAATATGTGTGTATGTCAAGGACAAATACTGTGAAGGTGCGTGCGTGATAAAACGGGCTTGTCAAGAATTACTATCGAAGATGCTACCTTGCTGGGAAAGAGCTTTTTGTTTTTCATGCATGTTTTAACATTTAGTGAGGGTCGAGATGTAAGAAATATTGCTCCCATGTGATTCTTGTGCTAAAATTGATATTTTTGCTTTAAATGATTGCTTATGGATTTTACTATTGAAAAATTATGGTGTTCAATTTGTTCAACCCTGTGACCCAATTTTGTGGGGGGGTTTTCTCAAGACCACGCCCATTTTTTTGTGATTTTTCTACACTGCAAACACTTCTAAAGCTGTTTCTGAATAAAAACTTCTGCGTGATTTGTAATGTTGCATCAAATGTATCATTTTGTGGCTTATTTAATGCTAGAGGACCCATTTATTAAAGCTGTTGTTCATATTTTCATAATTTTCTTCAAATTCAAAGTGGGTGGGGTACTTCGATGGGGTAATTCATGGGATTAATCAATTCTGTTCGCTTACGTAAACTGGCAGAGAGAAACCGACAATGAATCTAACAAAGATAAAACAGTTCTACAAGTTATTGTTTAAAGAAGTACTGATATATTTAATTTTTAAATTTATGAGGGACATACGGAGATTTTATCATTTTACCGTTAGCCTAACACAATATGTACTAGCTATAGCGCCCCCCATTTTTTCATTTTTACATTTTCTACCACCAGAGGGGCCACTAAGGAAAAAATCGAAACAATCGAAAAATAAACCAGAGGACCAATGGTCCTGTAAACGCTCACCTGAGTCTGCTGCATATACCAATAAACATGTTTGAATATTATGGTATTTAACCCCAGTGCAGGGGCAGATGAAGCCCTTGGGCCATTTTCTTTTTTCAGAATAATCAATATTCTGTCCATTTGCCAATTTCGTGCTGGCTTTTCCCTTCATATGACATTTTAACAGTTTTTCCCAACCCATGTTGACCTTGCCATAAACTTGGTCAAGGTCATCACAGGGTCATGATTTATATATACATTGTAGTACTATAGCCATGGATGCTTCACGCCAAGTTTCATTGAAGTCAATCTATTGGTTTCAGAGAAGAAGATATTTGAAGGGTTTTTACCATATATGAGCATGGCGGCCATCTTGGTCATGTGACCTAGATTATTAATATACACATTGGTTCCCCCATCCTATAGATGCTTCACATAAAATTTGGCTTTAATTGGCCAAGTGGTTTTAGAGGAGAAGATGTTTGAATATTATGGTAATATACATGTATATATTGGGTGTGGGCATATGAGTCCTAAGGTCCATTTTTTTTCAGAATCATTAATATTTAGTCCTACTACCCATTTCCTGCAAGATTTTCACCTCAAATGACTTTTTAAAAGTTTTCCCCATTCCAATGCATTGGCGACCTATGTTGACCTTGTCCTAAAATAGGTCAAGGTCACCACAGGGTCATGATTTATATACACATTGTAGTACTTCAGCCATTAGTGCTTCATGCCAAGTTTCTTTGAAATTGGTCCACCAGATTCGGAGAAGAAGATTTTTGAAGGGTTTTTACCTTATATGGGCATGGCAGCCATCTTGTTCATGTGAACTAGATAATTTATATATACATTAATTCCCCCATTCCATAGATGCTTCACATAAAATTTGGCTTTGATTCGCCAAGCGGTTTAAGAGGAGAAGATGTTTAAGAAATAGATCAGCTCTAGCAGTGAATTGTTGAGTAATAATTCACTGTTTGGAGGTCAGTTGTAACGAAGATCAAATCACGAGCGCGTAGCGCGAGTGATTTATCTTCTTACAACTGACCGACAAACAGTGAATTATTACTCAACAAGTCACGCACTTGAGCTGATCTATTTCGATTCTAACACGCAATAAACGGAATAAATGTTGCTGAAACCGTCGATATCGTTCAGCTTTCCGCCATTGCATTGCAGATATCCCGCCAAATATTTGACTGTAATGCTGGTATTTACACACACTTATTACGTTTGTTGTGCGCTAAAACGACGTTTCACCGTCTAACGCTGCTTTGTGGGATAGCTGACGTCACAAATGCCGCAAAGTAACGTCACGCTTATTCGCCCAGTGAAATTGTTGCACAATATAACACTTTTTTTTACCATTGGCTATACAGGCGAGGTGTGTTAGAATTGAATATAATACATGTATACATGTATATTGCCCCGGGGTGGTGGCAGATGAGCCCCTGGGGTCCAATTTTTTTCAGAATCATTAATATTCAGTCCTACTGCCCATTTCCTGCAAGACTTTCACTTTAAATGACATTTTAAAAGTTTTCCCTATTCAAATGCATTGGCGACCTATGTTGACCTTGCCGTAAAAAAAGGTCAAGGTCATCACAGGGTCATGATTTATATACACATTGTAGTACTTGAGCCATCGATACTTCATGCCAAGTTTCTTTGAAATCGATCCACTGGTTCTGGAGAAGAAGATTTTTGAAGGGTTTTTACCATATATAGGCATTGCGGCCATCTTGGTCATGTGACCTGGATTATTTATATATACATTGATTACCCCTTCCTATTGATGCTTCACATAAAATTTGGCTTTGATTGGTCAACTGGTTTCAGAGGAGATGATGTTTGAATATTATGGTAATATACATGTATATTGCCCCAGGGTGGGGGCATATGAGCCCCTGGGGTCCAATTTTTTTCAGAATCATTAATATTCAGTCCTACTGCCCATTTCCTGCAAGACTTTCACTTTAAATGACATTTTAAAAGTTTTCCCCATTCAAATGCATTGGCGACCTATGTTGACCTTGCCGTAAAATAGGTCAAGGTCATCACAGGGTCATGATTTATATACACATTGTAGTGCTTGAGCCATCAATGCTTCATGCCAAGTTTCGTTGAAATCAGTCCACCGGTTCTGGAGAAGAAGATTTTTGAAGGGTTTTTCCCATATATGGGCATGGTGGCCATCTTGGTCATGTGACCTGGATTTCTTATATACACATTGGTTCCCCCTTCCTATAGATGCTTCATATAAAATTTGGCTTTGGTTGGCCAAGCGGTTTCAGAGAAGAAGATCTTTGAAATTGTGGACGGACGACGGACGGACGCCGGACGCCGGATCATGGCCATCCTATAAGCTCACCTTGTGAGCCTAACGGCTCAGGTGAGCTAAACCAGAGGACCAATGGTCCTGTAAACGCTCACCTGAGATCTGCTACATATGAAAATAAACATGTTTGAATATTATGGTATTTAGCCCCAGTGCAGGGGCAGATGAAGCCCTTGGGCCATTTGTTTTCAGAATAAGCAATATTCTGTCCATTTGCCAATTTCTATTTTATTTTTTCCCTTCAAATGACATGTTAACAGTTTTCCCCATTCTAATACATTGGCAACCTATGTTGACCTTGTCGTCAAATAGATCAAGGTCTCCAAAGGGTCATGATTTATATACACATTGTAGTACTTTAGCCATAAATGCTTCATGCCAAGTTTCTTTGAAATCGATCCACCGGTTCCGGAGAAGAAGATTTTTGAAGGGTTTTTACCATATATGGGCATGGCGGCCATCTTGGTCATGTGACCTGGATTATTTACATATACATTGGTTACCCCATCCTATAGATGCTTCATATAAAATTTGGCTTTGATTGGCCAAGTGGTTTCAGAGGAGAAGATGTTTGAATATTTTGGAAATATACATGCATACTGCCCCAGGGTGGGGGCATATGAGCTCCTGGGGACCAATCTTTTTCAGAATCATTAATATTCAGTCCTACTGTGCATTTCCTGCAAGACTTTCACTTTAAATGACATTTCAAAAGTTTTCCCCATTCAAATGCATTGGCGACCTATGTTGACCTTGCCGTAAAAAAGGTCAAGGTCATCCTAAGGTCATTATTTATCTATACATTGTGGACCTTGAGTCACTAGTGCTACATGCCAAGTTTCAAGATCCTAGGCCTTTGGGTTCTGGAGAAGAAGATTTTTATAAGGTTTTTACCATATATGGGCATGGCGGCCATCTTGGTCATGTGACCTGGACTATTTATATACACATTGATTCCACCTTCCTATAGATGCTTCATATAAAATTTGGCTTTGATTGGCCAAGCGGTTTCAGAGGAGAAGATGTTTGAATATTTTGGAAATATACATGTATATTGCCCCGGGGTGGGGGCACATTAGCCCCTGGGGTCCAATTTTTTTCAGAATCATAAATAGTCAGTCCTTCTGCCCATTTCCTGCAAGACATTCACTTTAAATGACATTTTAAAAGTTTTCCCCATTCAAATGCATTGGCGACCTATGTTGACCTTGCTGTAAAATAGGTCAAGGTCATCCTAAGGTCATTATTTATATACACATTGTGGACCTTAAGTCACTTATGCTACATGCCAAGTTTCAAGATCCTAGGCCTTTGGGTTCTGGAGAAGAAGATTTTTAAAGGATTTTACCATATATGAGCATGGCGGCCATCTTGGTCATGTGACCTGGATTATTTATATACACATTGGTTCCCCCTTCCTATAGATGCTTAACATAAAATTTGGCTTTGATTGGCCAAGCGGTTTCAGAGGAGAAGATCTTTGAAAATGGTGGACGACGACGACGACGGACGGACGCCGGATCATGGCCATCCTATAAGCTCACCTGTGAGCCTACGGCTCCGGTGAGCTAAAAAAAAATCGCAAAATCAGCAAAAAACACAAAAGTTCTCAAAATCGCAAAATGCAAAAAAAACACCCTCCAGAGACACTCAAGAAATGAAAACAAGTAGCCCAAGGGCAACGATCGCTCACCTGAGAGTTCAAGAAATACAGTCACTGGACTAAAGAAAAGTAGTTAAAATTTGACTTTGATTGGCCAAGCGGTTTAAGAGAAGAAGATCATTGAAAAGTGTGTATGGACGACGGACCGGCCAAGGTCAAGAGATGACCTTAACCCAAATACCTTCATCTTATCCATTAGTTGTTTTCATCTTCCACTTTTCAGGTTTTAGGCTCCAATAGTTTTCAAACAAGAACTCCGCGGAGGTCGATATCGCACCTGCATCGGGCAAAGTCAATAGACCGTGAAATATAGTTCAAGGGCACCGGGTAAAGGTGCATGCTTGAAGGGCATGTCAAGGACAATTACTATGCAAGGTTTCAGACTCGCAGCTATCTCTGATGTCGAGAAAACCAAACTTCGACGTAAAAATTTTCAAAGTCAGTGGACCATGAAATATAGGTCAAGGGCACTGGGTTAAGGTGCGTGCTTGAAGGGTATGTCAATGACAATTACTATGCAAGGTTTCAGACTCGCAGCTATCTCTGATGTCGAGAAAACCAAACTTCGACGTAAAAATTTTCAAAGTCAGTGGACCATGAAATATAGGTCAAGGGCACTGGGTTAAGGTGCGTGCTTGAAGGGTATGTCAATGACAATTACTATGCAAGGTTTCAGACTCGCAGCTATCTCTGATGTCGAGAAAACCAAACTTCGACGTAAAAATTTTCAAAGTCAGTGGACCGTGAAATATAGGTCAAGGGCACCGGGTCAAGGTGCGTGCTTGAAGGGTATGTCAAGGACAATTACTATGCAAGGTTTCAGACTCGCAGCTATCTCTGATGTCGAGGAAACCAAACTTCGACGTAAAAATTTTCAAAGTCAGTGGACCGTGAAATATAGGTCAAGGGCACTGGGTTAAGGTGCGTGCTTGAAGGGTATGTCAAGGACAATTACTATGCAAGGTTTCAGACTCGCAGCTATCTCTGATGTCGAGAAAACCAAACTTCGACGTAAAAATTTTCAAAGTCAGTGGACCGTGAAATATAGGTCAAGGGCACTGGGTTAAGGTGCGTGCTTAAAGGGTATGTCAGGGACAATTACTATGCAAGGTTTCAGACTCGCAGCTATCTCTGATGTCGAGAAAACTAAACTTCGACGTAAATGTTGACGGACGAACGAACGAACGGACGAACGAACGTACGGACGGACGGAAATTTGAACTCCTATATCGCACCCTGCTATAAGCAGGTGCGATAATAAAAATACATAGTTTTCAATTTTTCCCATGTCAAAACCAACGTTTCCAAAATTGACCTTGCAATAAAATAGGTCAAGGTCATCCCAGGGTCATGATTTATATATACATTGTAGTACTTGAGTCATAGATGCTTCATGCCAAGTTTTGTTGAAATTGGTCCACTGGTTCCAGAGAAGAAGATTTTTGAAGGGTTTTTACCATATATGCGCATGGCGGCCATCTTGGTCGTGTATCCTGAATTATTTATATATACATTGGTTCCCACTTCCTACAGAAATGGCAGAAATTGCAATTTTCCACTTTTCGTCAATGGAAACTTTAAGTTGCCATAACAACCAAAGTAGTGGGACAAGGACAATAAAAAACACAAACTTTGTAGAGGCTAATATCATAAGCATGTATGCAAAGTTTCAGCTTCATCCACCGTACAGCTTCTGAGAAGAAAATTTTTGAATATTTTTTCGAAAATTTACCCTTTACGTTGCTATAGCAAGCAAACGAATAAAGCGATTTTGACAAAAGTTTTGCCTAAAACAGGGAGGACTACTCAATAAACATTTATGTAAAAACAAAATTTCAATATCCTCAATGAAATGGCAGAAATTGCAAATTTCCACTTATTGCCTTATAAGTCCATGGAAACTTCAAGTTACCATAGCAACCAAAGAAGTTTGACAAAGACAATAAAAAACACAAACTTTGTACAGGCTAATGTCATAAACATGTTTGCTAAATTTCAGCTTCATCCCCCATACGGCTTCTGAGAAGAAGATTTTTGAATATTTTTTCTCGAAAATTTACCCTTTATGTTGCTATAGCAACCAAATGAATAAAGTGATTTTTACAGAAGTTGCTTTAAACGTGAAGGACTACTCAATAAACATTTATGTAAAAACAAAATTCAAATATCTCCAGCCTGACAACGGAAAATGCGAATTTCCACTTTTCTCCATACAAGTCAATGGAAACTTCAAGTTGCCATAGCAACCAGAGTTCTTATCCGATCAAGATAAAAATCACAAACTTTCGTTCCCCCTACCCATGGATGCTCCACATAAAATTTGGCTTTGATCGGCCAAGCGGTTTCAGAGAAGAAGATCTTTGAAAATGTGAATGGACGGACGCACGGACGGACGCCGGCTCAACTACCATACTATAAGCTCCCCATGAGCCTTCGGCTCAGGTGAGCTAAAAAATGAAACATTTAAAAAATGAAAAGAAAAAAAACCCTACCACCAGAGGGACCCTCGAGAATTGGTAAAAAATGGAAAAAAAATGAAAAAAAAGATCTAAAACTCGGTGATCTGTAATTATTGTTCATAAAAACTACCTTTAATTTCTTCGCCTTTTAAATCATTTATTTTATAAGTAACAGGATTTGTATCCAAAACTTCTTCAATTACAAATATTTCTCTAGTCCAACAAGTAGTATAACCCTTTTCAAATTTACCTTTCTTTTTTGTTATTCTTACTCTATCTCCAACTTTGAATTTAGGTTTTTTAATTTTCTCTTCTTTTTCTGGATATAAATTTTTATACACTGTTAATTCATTTTCTAATTTACATGCTTCAATAGGTGTCATTTTAATAGAAGAATGTACTGTATTGTTATAATCTTTAACTAAATCGTCTAATACAGTAATAATATTTAGTGGTTTCATAAGCAGTAAAATATTTATACATATGTTGTTTCATAGTTCCTATCCAGCGTTCTATTTCTTCATTCTCAGTTGAATATAACTCTATGTTATTATCTTTTAACAATTCTTTTACTTGTCGATTATAAAATTCAGAACCTTTATCTGACCAAATATACATTGGTTTTCTTTCTTTAAGTAATGTTTTAAATGCTTCACTTACTGTTGCTCCTGTTTTATTTTTCAATGGAATTAACCAACCATATTTACTAAAAACATCTATGACTGCTAATAAATATTTATAGTGCTTATTTTGTTTTGAATATTGTTGCATATCAGCCAAATCAACAGCCCATGTTTGATCTATTGAATCAACATAAACTTGTCTTTTAGGAAAAGATTTTATAACTCTATGATGTAATTCATCTGCTCGATCAACAAGCCGTTTAAAGCTGATCTACGAAAGTCATGGGGGTCCTACATGCGAGTAGCATCGAGAGAGGCACGAGAAAAAGGCGAACGGGTGAAGGCGGCTACCAAAGAGACAGTGTTAGGCTGGCTGGCCAGCGCAGTGAGGTCGATCGAGGAAAAACCAACCATGGTGATGTACAGTTTCCTAGTGTGCGGAATTAGTAATAAGTTGGACGATAGCCAGAATGACCTTATTTGTCAGGACATTCCCATTGAGCGTAAGGACGCTAGTGACAGTTCTGTGTCTCTGTGTTTGAAGACAGTGATGACGACGAGGAGTTCGAGGGTTTCGGCGAGAGCAACATCCCTGCCATCGCTGCATCTCTTGATGGACTGGTAGAATGAACTGGTCTTCTTAAAACCCTATATATTTGAATATTTCGTTGGCTAAGCTGTTTGAATAAGAACGTTTGTGGTCGATATTGAGTGCCTACTTTTGTGTTGTAAAACCCAAATTTACAAAGTCTATTTATTGTCAATTTGTCCAGGGTGGATACGGTTGATATGGGTTGCTGACAAATGACATGTTTTTTTGGTGTGAGTTGAAAGTGATGAAAAAGAATGTGACTGCATGAGGCTCATTTGTTTGCTTGTGTGTATGTTCTGTTCTTTAATGTCCTAGTAAGCAATAATTGTCATGTTGGGACGTCATCTAAATTTTGAAAGGCTTTCTATCCCAAATGAAACGGCACCTGTATGTATGGGTAACACTTCTAAAACTTTATATATTTGTACATGTATATTTAACTTCTTGTTCACTGCAGGCTGGGATGTCATTGTTGGAGACATGTCAGAAAGAGGGAGAAAACGAGAACAACAGCATGAATACCAACAGCCTGAACATAATCAAAACAAGTGATTTTAAAGTAAAACGACTCTAGAATGACAATATAGGTTGGAAGACTTTATTCAACATGTTATTTCACACGCGCCAGTTGACTTTATAAAGACGAGTTTATATTCAAACTACTGTTACAACAATTTCGAAGAGAATACGGACGTGTCAACCGCCGGTGTATTTTCAATACTGCTAGTGTTGTGCAAGCGGGGAGTATTTGTGAATGTACTGTAGATCCGGAAATATTCGCGAGAACTTAATTTTCGCTAATATTCGCGAATTGGTTGCCTCGCGAATTCAAAGTTCTCGCTAATAAAGAGTCACTATAAACTCTATATAATACATGGACACTCACTCGCGAATTCAAGAACTCGCTAATAATTCGCAAATAGAAAATTCGCGAAATAAAAGTCACGCGAAAATTTCCGAATTTACAGTACTTCAATCTGGATGTTGTTTTTTTTTTTCGTTTAAGAACTTATAGCGAGTTTGATTTTCTTGCTCAGTCAGAAAATTCGATCAACAAAGAATACCTCAAACTGCAATAAGTGAATGTCAAGGATGCATAAAAATAGTAAACCCACCAGTGGATTTAGAACAACTGCGACAGTGTTACACTGACAGATAAGACTAATTTAATGAGAATTTTATGAAAGACAAGGACGTATCAGCAACCTCTTGTAGAATGAAATGAATTATTGTTTATTTTATTTTATTAAATTAATGAAAATTTATTAAAATGTATAAATATTTTTATTTTATTTTAATATTTTATAGGAACCCCCATATTAGCAACCATAAACTTTATTAATAAACATGTGAAAATGAATGTATGAAAGAGAAAGTTTAAGTGTGTGGGTTTTCTTTATTGTGCATGCCTTGTTAACGGGTGAGGGGGATCCCCAATCCCCTCCTCGTATTCGGCGGGGGAATAAATTTACACAACACCTATAAAAAATATATATATATTGTAAGAGCCACCCATGTAGACCTTCTACATGTAATGACAGTGTTCAATTACCCCACCCACTGGAACTCTACATTGATTTCAGCCAGAATCAGCTGTCAAGCTTCAGGACTCTTACAACTGATTTGCCCTGGTTAAGCTAGGCTATTGTGGACTATCATGGACAGCCTCTAGGTACACAGAAGACAAATTTGCGCAGAAATGTTCTCCCTGAAACTCAATTCAAATTACCTGTTTTGCCGAAGTCGTTACGGGACTGTAAATTCCGAAGTGAAATATCCATTTAATCTTGACTGACAATCTATCTTCTACACGCAAACTTGAAGTACTGAACCAGGAATGTTTGTAGAAATCAAGAACTTTCCAATCACATGGATAGAAGTCATTTTAATTCTCAATTTATAAACTTTCATTCATGCCATTTCACAAGTTGATTTTACCGGCAAATGTAAACAAACCGATTAACCTCCCTTGAAGGCTTGATAAATTTCTGTACCTGCTAAATATTTAAGGTTGCTATCGAAGAAAACGTTGACTGCCTATCACTAAGTAGATGTTTCTGCATCGAAGGACTTCGTGAATAATGAAGAGGACCTCCTTGAGACGTGATCTCAGTTACGATTTTTGTGAGTTTTTGCTACGCGGAACGTCATTTCCGCGCGAGCGTCTGCTCGACGTCTTGTATCGTTGCGCACCCCTTGGAAATATTTGGAGGTCGTCCTTGTCATTATTACGAGGTCCGAAGAGTTGCAATTTATTTCATTTAATTCAGGATCACATTATTTGCAAAAGGATCGCTACGTTTCTATTTCGGACTTCTCCGGAGTTTGAAATCATTCGCACTTGTTCGCGAGAGGTTCGAAGTAGTCCATTGTTGTTGTTATTTTGCGGTGATCTGATTGGCTGACTGATGGGGTAGTACTACACAACTTTACTATATATACGATTCAAATCTGACGTTGGGCATCCAATCTCAAGTTCTTTGAGCGCGAGAATTCAAAACAAAAACTCAAATCAGCTAGATAGCTAATTCAATGCCATTACCAGCAAAGGTACAACAATGAAAGCAATGCAAAGTCCAATTAGAGTAACTCTGCGCAGTGGCAAACTATTGGCGGATATTTTGAAGAGAAGATTAGGAGAAAAAAATTAACAGATCACGACTAGCTAATCACGACCATGTCAAAATGTTAAACTTTTTTCAATAAGCGAATAAGGATCGCCTTGTTCGACATCAACAACAAGCTGATATATTGAGTTTAAGTAAATTAAAAATATATCACACATCATACACCCACACAAAAATACTACTACTGAATAAGGACAGCCTTATTCAGACAATAAAATATTAAAGTAAATTAAATATAATATTACACATCATACAACCATACAAAATACTACTACGGAATAAGGATAGCCTTGTTCAGATACTTAAATATTAATAAGTGATAGGGTTCCCCCCATAGGCAAAAAAGTATACAAATCTGAATAAGGACAGCCTTGTTTGCTTTTCTTTAACAGTTAAAAGGCATAACTGTTTATACTGTAAAACATTGATAATAAATTGACCAGAAAAGGGTTGGCCTGCTACCAGAATGCTCAAATATACTATATCTTAGGGCAATGAATAAGGATAGCCTTGTTCATTGAGGCTCATAGTATTCTCTTTATTACTAGTTAATATAAAGGAAAACGTGATTAAGGATAGCCTTACTCATAATACAAGAAGCAAGGAAGTAAATAGAGATGGAGCAATCACTTATTTTGCCCAGTAAATTAGACCACATTACTTCAACTCCAGTACACGGCAGAAATTCCGTCTCAAGAAGCCCTACGGGGAAACGTAAAAGAACTGGTAGTGTGCAATGTTTGAGATGTGACAAGTCTATCAACTTGGAGACAGATCTATTCTATACCTGCTCTGTTTGTGGTCTAGACGTATGTCTGCAATGCACAGGGATTTCCCATGAAATCTATACATCCATGCAAGAACTTGGAGAGGACTGCTTCATGTGGTCTTGCAAGGGATGCAAACAAAACTTCCCTACAATAAATAAAGTAAGTGAATCACTGCAGACTATCAATAAGAAAAACGATAAAAGATTGACACATTTGGAAAATAAGATTGACAATCTCGATGGAACAATTAACAAAAAGATAAAAGAAGGTATTGCAGACCTAAAAATAAACGTAATAGAAGAGGTATCGGATAGTATTAAAGAAAATTTAAGGCAAGAAGTGAGGGCAGAAGTGAGGGAAATAGAGAGCCAAAAAGCAAGGATATTAAACCTTATCGTTTTCAATCTCCAAGAATCAGACCTCACAAACAGTGAGGATAGGCAGAGGGAAGATATCCAGAATTTCAAAAGCATTTGTTCATCTATAGGAGTAGAAGTGGATGAAGTTCCATCTGCGTTTAGACTGGGAAATAGAATACCAGGTAGAAATAGGCCACTAAAAGTGATTATGGGCAACAGGCAACTTAGAAAAGCCATCTTAGATAGTGCAAGGGACATAAAAACCAAAGCACAAAAACAGTTTGATAAGGTTATCATAGTCAAGGACTTGACTCCAAGACAAAGAGAGGAAAATAAAAAGAGGAGACAGGCAAAAAAACCTAGTCATGAGGCACAAAGACATGATCTTTCTAGGCTTTCACAAGATAAAAGCAACAGAGGCCAACCTATGGACTACCAAGGTAGCAGTAATACCAATATGTACGATAATGAAACCGTTATCAATAATACTATGGTACACACTGATGACACAGTAATAGGAGGTCTGTCCCAAAGTTATATAGCCGGGGGGCCAAGAACACTGTATCACACCCAGAAAGGGGAATCTCCTGTATAGGACAAGTGTTTTAATGTTTTAGAGCCCACTGTAAATAGCGATTTGTTAAGAAGTAGGGTGATTTTAAATGTAAATAACTTTCCCCCAAATGAGCAAACCCAAAACATAGTGGAAAGCACAAATGATAGCAACTTCCAAATGCGGGATCTAGAAGAAAGTAGTCGAAATTCAGATAATGTCGATATAAGCAGAACTGAAATTCTATCAGTGACAGAGGAAGAGAACTCAAACCTCTCGAGAGACAGTACAGAAGAGTTTTCCAGCATTGGTACTTCTATAGGAATAAACACTACCAGCAATAACGATTCGTCTCACACAGAGAACCAATCCAGTTTGCAATATGTTTGGTCAGAGAATGAATCATCAATTTTTTATACAAATGCAGACTCCTTACTAAATAAGAGAGATGAATTAGCATTGCTCATATCAACAAATAAATATGACATTGTGGTAGTAACTGAGGTGCTTCCTAAAAATAGAACCAGTTCTGATATAAGTGACGTTGAGTTCCACATAAGTGGGTACAACATGTATAACACAATGTTGGGTAATAACATAGGTCGTGGAATCATAATCTATGTGAAGAACGACATAAATGCAACGGCATTAAAGCTATTTGAGCTACAACACATAGAGGCCACTGGCATTAAAATAAAATTGAGGAATAGTGACTGGCTCTTTCTCATAGCAGTGTATAGGAGTCCAAATTGTCATGAGGACTGTCTAGTGGAAGTGGAACAGATACTTAGTTACGACAAAGAAGGTCCATGTAGAGCCAGCCATAGAGTAATTCTGGGGGATTTTAACCTTAGGGGGATAAACTGGGTCACAGAAACTTCAAATGTGAATGAAAACCATATAGATACAAAATTTTTAGAAGCAGTTAGAGATAATTATCTGTTTCAACATGTGAAGCAAGTGACAAGAACCAGAGAGAACCAACAAGACTCGTTATTAGACTTGATACTTACAAATGAAGAAAATATGATTGATAACATCAGGTATTTACCTCCCCTTGGAAAGAGTGACCATTTAGTTATCCAGTTCAGCCTAATAACATATATAAACAGATTCCGTACACAAACTGAAAAATTGAACTTTTTTAAAGGGAACTACGACCAGCTGCGTACGAACCTAAGAAAGATTGCATGGGATGAAGCAATAACGGAGGCGATGAATCTAAAGGAGTCGTGGGAGAGCTTTACCGACAAAATCAACCATGAAGTAGGAGAAAACATACCGGTGTGTAAAGCTTTCAAAAGGAAACATGACACCCCTTGGATCACAAGAACAAGCCTCAAAGCCATCAAGAAAAAACATACCAAATGGAAAAAATATCAATATTGCAAATCACAAACAAACAAGGAAGCAATAATATTTAGTGGTTTCATAAGCAGTAAAATATTTATACATATGTTGTTTCATAGTTCCTATCCAGCGTTCTATTTCTTCATTCTCAGTTGAATATAACTCTATGTTATTATCTTTTAACAATTCTTTTACTTGTCGATTATAAAATTCAGAACCTTTATCTGACCAAATATACATTGGTTTTCTTTCTTTAAGTAATGTTTTAAATGCTTCACTTACTGTTGTTCCTGTTTTATTTTTCAATGGAATTAACCAACCATATTTACTAAAAACATCTATGACTGCTAATAAATATTTATAGTGCTTATTTTGTTTTGAATATTGTTGCATATCAGCCAAATCAACAGCCCATGTTTGATCTATTGAATCAACATAAACTTGTCTTTTAGGAAAAGATTTTATAACTCTATGATGTAATTCATCTGCTCGATCAACAAGCCGTTTAAAGCTGATCTACGAAAGTCATGGGCGTCCTACATGCGAGTAGCATCGAGAGAGGCACGAGAAAAAGGCGAACGGGTGAAGGCGGCTACCAAAGAGACAGTGTTAGGCTGGCTGGCCAGCGCAGTGAGGTCGATCGAGGAAAAACCAACCATGGTGATGTACAGTTTCCTAGTGTGCGGAATTAGTAATAAGTTGGACGATAGCCAGAATGACCTTATTTGTCAGGACATTCCCATTGAGCGTAAGGACGCTAGTGACAGTTCTGTGTCTCTGTGTTTGAAGACAGTGATGACGACGAGGAGTTCGAGGGTTTCGGCGAGAGCAACATCCCTGCCATCGCTGCATCTCTTGATGGACTGGTAGAATGAACTGGTCTTCTTAAAACCCTATATATTTGAATATTTCGTTGGCTAAGCTGTTTGAATAAGAACGTTTGTGGTCGATATTGAGTGCCTACTTTTGTGTTGTAAAACCCAAATTTACAAAGTCTATTTATTGTCAATTTGTCCAGGGTGGATACGGTTGATATGGGTTGCTGACAAATGACATGTTTTTTTGGTGTGAGTTGAAAGTGATGAAAAAGAATGTGACTGCATGAGGCTCATTTGTTTGCTTGTGTGTATGTTCTGTTCTTTAATGTCCTAGTAAGCAATAATTGTCATGTTGGGACGTCATCTAAATTTTGAAAGGCTTTCTATCCCAAATGAAACGGCACCTGTATGTATGGGTAACACTTCTAAAACTTTATATATTTGTACATGTATATTTAACTTCTTGTTCACTGCAGGCTGGGATGTCATTGTTGGACACATGTCAGAAAGAGGGAGAAAACGAGAACAACAGCATGAATACCAACAGCCTGAACATAATCAAAACAAGTGATTTTAAAGTAAAACGACTCTAGAATGACAATATAGGTTGGAAGACTTTATTCAACATGTTATTTCACACGCGCCAGTTGACTTTATAAAGACGAGTTTATATTCAAACTACTGTTACAACAATTTCGAAGAGAATACGGACGTGTCAACCGCCAGTGTATTTTCAATACTGCTAGTGTTGTGCAAGCGGGGAGTATTTGTGAATGTACTTCAATCTGGATGTTGTTTTTTTTTCGTATAAGAACTTATAGCGAGTTTGATTTTCTTGCTCAGTCAGAAAATTCGATCAACAAAGAATACCTCAAACTGCAATAAGTGAATGTCAAGGATGCATAAAAATAGTAAACCCACCAGTGGATTTAGAACAACTGCGACAGTGTTACACTGACAGATAAGACTAATTTAATGAGAATTTTATGAAAGACAAGGACGTATCAGCAACCTCTTGTAGAATGAAATGAATTATTGTTTATTTTATTTTATTAAATTAATGAAAATTTATTAAAATGTATAAATATTTTTATTTTATTTTAATATTTTATAGGAACCCCCATATTAGCAACCATAAACTTTATTAATAAACATGTGAAAATGAATGTATGAAAGAGAAAGTTTAAGTGTGTGGGTTTTCTTTATTGTGCATGCCTTGTTAACGGGTGAGGGGGATCCCCAATCCCCTCCTCGTATTCGGCGGGGGAATAAATTTACACAACACCTATAAAAAATATATATATATTGTAAGAGCCACCCATGTAGACCTTCTACATGTAATGACAGTGTTCAATTACCCCACCCACTGGAACTCTACATTGATTTCAGCCAGAATCAGCTGTCAAGCTTCAGGACTCTTACAACTGATTTGCCCTGGTTAAGCTAGGCTATTGTGGACTATCATGGACAGCCTCTAGGTACACAGAAGACAAATTTGCGCAGAAATGTTCTCCCTGAAACTCAATTCAAATTACCTGTTTTGCCGAAGTCGTTACGGGACTGTAAATTCCGAAGTGAAATATCCATTTAATCTTGACTGACAATCTATCTTCTACACGCAAACTTGAAGTACTGAACCAGGAATGTTTGTAGAAATCAAGAACTTTCCAATCACATGGATAGAAGTCATTTTAATTCTCAATTTATAAACTTTCATTCATGCCATTTCACAAGTTGATTTTACCGGCAAATGTAAACAAACCGATTAACCTCCCTTGAAGGCTTGATAAATTTCTGTACCTGCTAAATATTTAAGGTTGCTATCGAAGAAAACGTTGACTGCCTATCACTAAGTAGATGTTTCTGCATCGAAGGACTTCGTGAATAATGAAGAGGACCTCCTTGAGACGTGATCTCAGTTACGATTTTTGTGAGTTTTTGCTACGCGGAACGTCATTTCCGCGCGAGCGTCTGCTCGACGTCTTGTATCGTTGCGCACCCCTTGGAAATATTTGGAGGTCGTCCTTGTCATTATTACGAGGTCCGAAGAGTTGCAATTTATTTCATTTAATTCAGGATCACATTATTTGCAAAAGGATCGCTACGTTTCTATTTCGGACTTCTCCGGAGTTTGAAATCATTCGCACTTGTTCGCGAGAGGTTCGAAGTAGTCCATTGTTGTTGTTATTTTGCGGTGATCTGATTGGCTGACTGATGGCGTAGTACTACACAACTTTACTATATATACGATTCAAATCTGACGTTGGGCATCCAATCTCAAGTTCTTTGAGCGCGAGAATTCAAAACAAAAACTCAAATCAGCTAGATAGCTAATTCAATGCCATTACCAGCAAAGGTACAACAATGAAAGCAATGCAAAGTCCAATTAGAGTAACTCTGCGCAGTGGCAAACTATTGGCGGATATTTTGAAGAGAAGATTAGGAGAAAAAAATTAACAGATCACGACTAGCTAATCACGACCATGTCAAAATGTTAAACTTTTTTCAATAAGCGAATAAGGATCGCCTTGTTCGACATCAACAACAAGCTGATATATTGAGTTTAAGTAAATTAAAAATATATCACACATCATACAACCACACAAAAATACTACTACTGAATAAGGACAGCCTTGTTCAGACAATAAAATATTAAAGTAAATTAAATATAATATTACACATCATACAACCATACAAAATACTACTACGGAATAAGGATAGCCTTGTTCAGATACTTAAATATTAATAAGTGATAGGGTTCCCCCCATAGGCAAAAAAGTATACAAATCTGAATAAGGACAGCCTTGTTTGCTTTTCTTTAACAGTTAAAAGGCATAACTGTTTATACTGTAAAACATTGATAATAAATTGACCAGAAAAGGGTTGGCCTGCTACCAGAATGCTCAAATATACTATATCTTAGGGCAATGAATAAGGATAGCCTTGTTCATTGAGGCTCATAGTATTCTCTTTATTACTAGTTAATATAAAGGAAAACGTGATTAAGGATAGCCTTACTCATAATACAAGAAGCAAGGAAGTAAATAGAGATGGAGCAATCACTTATTTTGCCCAGTAAATTAGACCACATTACTTCAACTCCAGTACACGGCAGAAATTCCGTCTCAAGAAGCCCTACGGGGAAACGTAAAAGAACTGGTAGTGTGCAGTGTTTGAGATGTGACAAGTCTATCAACTTGGAGACAGATCTATTCTATACCTGCTCTGTTTGTGGTCTAGACGTATGTCTGCAATGCACAGGGATTTCCCATGAAATCTATACATCCATGCAAGAACTTGGAGAGGACTGCTTCATGTGGTCTTGCAAGGGATGCAAACAAAACTTCCCTACAATAAATAAAGTAAGTGAATCACTGCAGACTATCGATAAGAAAAACGATAAAAGATTGACACATTTGGAAAATAAGATTGACAATCTCGATGGAACAATTAACAAAAAGATAAATGAAGGTATTGCAGACCTAAAAATAAACGTAATAGAAGAGGTATCGGATAGTATTAAAGAAAATTTAAGGCAAGAAGTGAGGGCAGAAGTGAGGGAAATAGAGAGCCAAAAAGCAAGGATATTAAACCTTATCGTTTTCAATCTCCAAGAATCAGACCTCACAAACAGTGAGGATAGGCAGAGGGAAGATATCCAGAATTTCAAAAGCATTTGTTCATCTATAGGAGTAGAAGTGGACGAAGTTCCATCTGCGTTTAGACTGGGAAATAGAATACCAGGTAGAAATAGGCCACTAAAAGTGATTATGGGCAACAGGCAACTTAGAAAAGCCATCTTAGATAGTGCAAGGGACATAAAAACCAAAGCACAAAAACAGTTTGATAAGGTTATCATAGTCAAGGACTTGACTCCAAGACAAAGAGAGGAAAATAAAAAGAGGAGACAGGCAAAAAAACCTAGTCATGAGGCACAAAGACATGATCTTTCTAGGCTTTCACAAGATAAAAGCAACAGAGGCCAACCTATGGACTACCAAGGTAGCAGTAATACCAATATGTACGATAATGAAACCGTTATCAATAATACTATGGTACACACTGATGACACAGTAATAGGAGGTCTGTCCCAAAGTTATATAGCCGGGGGGCCAAGAACACTGTATCACACCCAGAAAGGGGAATCTCCTGTATAGGACAAGTGTTTTAATGTTTTAGAGCCCACTGTAAATAGCGATTTGTTAAGAAGTAGGGTGATTTTAAATGTAAATAACTTTCCCCCAAATGAGCAAACCCAAAACATAGTGGAAAGCATAAATGATAGCAACTTCCAAATGCGGGATCTAGAAGAAAGTAGTCGAAATTCAGATAATGTCGATATAAGCAGAACTGAAATTCTATCAGTGACAGAGGAAGAGAACTCAAACCTCTCGAGAGACAGTACAGAAGAGTTTTCCAGCATTGGTACTTCTATAGGAATAAACACTACCAGCAATAACGATTCGTCTCACACAGAGAACCAATCCAGTTTGCAATATGTTTGGTCAGAGAATGAATCATCAATTTTTTATACAAATGCAGACTCCTTACTAAATAAGAGAGATGAATTAGCATTGCTCATATCAACAAATAAATATGACATTGTGGTAGTAACTGAGGTGCTTCCTAAAAATAGAACCAGTTCTGATATAAGTGACGTTGAGTTCCACATAAGTGGGTACAACATGTATAACACAATGTTGGGTAATAACATAGGTCGTGGAATCATAATCTATGTGAAGAACGACATAAATGCAACGGCATTAAAGCTATTTGAGCTACAACACATAGAGGCCACTGGCATTAAAATAAAATTGAGGAATAGTGACTGGCTCTTTCTCATAGCAGTGTATAGGAGTCCAAATTGTCATGAGGACTGTCTAGTGGAAGTGGAACAGATACTTAGTTACGACAAAGAAGGTCCATGTAGAGCCAGCCATAGAGTAATTCTGGGGGATTTTAACCTTAGGGGGATAAACTGGGTCACAGAAACTTCAAATGTGAATGAAAACCATATAGATACAAAATTTTTAGAAGCAGTTAGAGATAATTATCTGTTTCAACATGTGAAGCAAGTGACAAGAACCAGAGAGAACCAACAAGACTCGTTATTAGACTTGATACTTACAAATGAAGAAAATATGATTGATAACATCAGGTATTTACATCCCCTTGGAAAGAGTGACCATTTAGTTATCCAGTTCAGCCTAATAACATATATAAACAGATTCCGTACACAAACTGAAAAATTGAACTTTTTTAAAGGGAACTACGACCAGCTGCGTACGAACCTAAGAAAGATTGCATGGGATGAAGCAATAACGGAGGCGATGAATCTAAAGGAGTCGTGGGAGAGCTTTACCGACAAAATCAACCATGAAGTAGGAGAAAACATACCGGTGTGTAAAGCTTTCAAAAGGAAACATGACACCCCTTGGATCACAAGAACAAGCCTCAAAGCCATCAAGAAAAAACATACCAAATGGAAAAAATATCAATATTGCAAATCACAAACAAACAAGGAAGCATACGATAAAGCTAAAAAAGAAGCAAGTAAAGAAACAAAAGCAGCCAAAATGGATTATGAAAAACAGATATCTGAAAATATTAAAACAAACAACAAAGCATTTTGGAACTATGTCCAGTCGAAAACTAAAACAAGAGAATCGGTAGGAAACCTTGTCGACAATAGCGGAGTAACAGTCACAGAAGGAGCAAAAAAAGCAACTGTACTTAATGAGTTCTTTACCAGTGTCTTCACCAAAGAAAAAACCTCCGAAATGCCAATATTTGCAGATAGAAGTTTGGGGAAATCTTTAGAATTTTTTGACATTAACATCGAAATGGTAGAAAAATACATTAAGAAACTAAATGCATCTAAGTCTCAAGGGCCGGACAATCTTCATCCCAAACTACTGTTAGAAACTTTTGATGAAATAAAAGTACCATTAACAGAAATATTTAGAAAATCATTGCAAGAGGGGCAAGTACCCACAGACTGGAAACTAGCAAACATAATACCATTACACAAAAAGGGCTCCAAATCATCACCTGAAAATTACAGGCCCATCAGTTTAACCTCGGTGGTATCAAAGATCATGGAAAAACTTGTAAGGGATAAAATCATGGGGCACATGGAAGGAAATGGTCTATTTACCAAACACCAGCATGGCTTCAGAAAGGGTTACTCATGTGTAACACAGTTAATAGATGTATGTGACAAATGGTCTGAGGAACTTGACAATAAGAATAGCATTGATGCAATCTACCTGGATTTTCAGAAAGCTTTCGATAGCGTCCCACATCAGAGACTCTTGTTAAAACTAAAGGGATATGGAATCCAAGGTAGATTGCTAAAATGGATAGAAAACTTTCTAAAAGATAGAAAACAAAGGGTACAAGTGGATGGTGCGTCATCAGACTGGGCAGATGTGACCAGCGGTATTCCACAAGATAGCGTTTTAGGGCCAACCCTGTTTTTAACTTACATCAATGACCTCCCCGATGTTGTCCACAGTTTTGTCAAGCTCTTTGCTGATGATGCCAAACTATACGCTGTGGTTAATACAGCCAATGATGCTAGTATAGTTCAGCAAGACTTGACAAGAGTGGACAAATGGTCTGACGTATGGCAAATTAAGTTCAACTATAAAAAATGCAATCACATGCACTTAGGCAAACATCAAAACTTCAGCAAATATTTCATGTCTGTAAATGGGGAACTAACAGAAATAAATCAAGTACCAGAGCAAAAAGATCTTGGTGTTATAATAGACGACAAACTAAAATTTGTACCACATATCCAAGCTATGGTTAAAAAGGCCAATAGAAATTTAGGGATAATAAAACGTACCTTCAGCTACCTAGATAAAACAATATTCTTAAATCTGTACAAAAGCATTGTAAGACCAAATTTAGAATACGCGTCAACCGTCTGGTCAGTCATATATAAAAAAGACAGCATTTCCATTGAAAACGTGCAGAGAAGAGCAACAAGACTGATACAAAACATAAGACACCTAAATTATACAGACAGAATGAAAGAACTAGGGCTACCCTCGTTACAATACAGAAGATCCAGAGCCGACCTAATTGAAGTTTTTAAGATTCTTAATGGTATAGACAAATGCGACAAGGATCAGTTATTTCGCGTGCAAACAAATCAAAGGACAAGGGGCCATACACAAAAACTGTTTAAACGGCAATTCAGACTGGATTTAAGAAAGCATTCCTTTTCACAAAGGGTAATAGACGACTGGAACAGTTTGCCAGAGGATGTGGTATCT
Source organism: Rugalucina vietnamica (assembly GCA_964017185.1). Classification (NCBI taxonomy): domain Eukaryota; kingdom Metazoa; phylum Mollusca; class Bivalvia; order Lucinida; family Lucinidae; genus Rugalucina; species Rugalucina vietnamica. The sequence goes on along the minus strand of OZ024882.1, from coordinate 10,842,988 downwards.
TCAGAAAACATCAATCAGTTTAAAAATAGACTAAACACGTTCTGGAAAAACAAAAACACCAAATTTGAGCCAGACTGTTATTCATATCCACTTGCGCATGCTAGACATCACCAGTTAAATGAAAGAAGACGTGAAAGGGCCCAAGAGTCGAGAGACTATACAAGGCCTCAAAGACAGTAAGACAGTAAGTAAGAACTCTGAGCCTGTATAGAAATGCAATTGAACTGTTTATTCTGGTTTTCGAGAATAATTAAAGTTTGTTAGTAAACAAGTACAACTATTTACCGAAGTTCAAGCGGAGACATTTTACACACATTTTTCTCATATTTTACCAGGCTTTTACTTAAATCTATTTGAACTGAAGGCTCTTTACACCTGTTTACATTGTTCTTTAACTTGCACGATTGGATCCCACCACATATTGAAATACAACGTGAATATCGCGAGTTTATCGCCGATAGACGAGACAATTCACCGACGATGAACGCGATTTACCCGATGCAGTCGTGTCGTTAATTTATCGTTGATCGACGCGACAGTTCGCCGAACGTGAGAGTACCATGTCATCAGTCAGCCAGTGCCGTTCTTGCGCTTTATTTGCATATTGTGTCAACGTGGTTTTGGGGCTTTGTTGTTGATGAGCAGTATTGAAGAATGCCCCTATATGGTTCGCCTGTCTTATTTATAAGGCACAACGTTTATGTGCGCAGAATGATTGCTGTTATTGATGAATGAATGAATTTATGACTTTAACGACTTGATTAAATGACTGTGTAAATGAGCCCAAGTTGTTACTAGCTGATTTTCACCCAACGGTACTGGAGTATTTCATGAAGATTTGGAAGTCATGCTAGGTCGCCTCCGACGCCATCCTACCTGGAGGTGCCTTACAATATTGTTTAACTTCATCATGGTACCCTGCATGTCAACACTGAGATAGATATCGACCAGAACTCATCTGGTCCAAACAACTGTTCGTTAATATTTCAGTGGAGAAGCAAGACAAAGACTTCGTTAGCTCCGGTACCCTGCATGTCAACACTGAGATAGATATCGACCAGAACTCATCTGGTCCAAACAACTGTTTGTTAATATTTCAGTGGAGAAGCAAGACAAAGACTTCGTTAGCTCCGGTACCCTGCATGTCAACAATGAGATAGATATCGACCAGAACTCATCTGGTCCAAACAACTGTTCGTTAATATTTCAGTGGAGAAGCAAGACAAAGACTTCATTAGCTCCGGACAAGTGTGTGGGTTTTCTTTATAATGCATGTATTGTAAACGGGTGAGGGGGATCCCCAATCCCCTCCTCGTATTCGGAGGGGGAATAAATTTACACAACACCTATTAAAAAATATATATATATATATATATATATATATATATATTGTTTAACTTCATCATGGTACCCTGCATGTCAACACTGAGATAGATATCGACCAGAACTCATCTGGTCCAAACAACTGTTCGTTAATATTTCAGTGGAGAAGCAAGACAAAGACTTTGTTAGCTCCGGTACCCTGCATGTCAACACTGAGATAGATATCGACCAGAACTCATCTGGTCCAAACAACTGTTCGTTAATATTTCAGTGGAGAAGCAAGACAAAGACTTCTTTAGCTCCGGTACCCTGCATGTCAACACTGAGATAAATATCGACTGGAACTCATCTGGTCCAAACAACTGTTCGTTAATATTTCAGTGGAGAAGCAAGACAAAGATTCGTTAGCTCCGGTACCCTGCATGTCAACACTGAGAACTCATCTGGTCCAAACAACTGTTCGTTAATATTTCAGTGGAGAAGCAAGACAAAGACTTCGTGCTTCTTATGGTGTATACATTTCGCAACTTATTAGGTTTGCTAGAGTCTGCAATCATGTTACAGACTTCAACGCTCGAAATAAATGTTTAACGGCAAAACTTCTCCAACTGGGCTATCGGTATCATAAACTTCGAAAAACCTTTTCTAAATTTTATCGTAGACACTATGAATTGATTTCCAAATATAATGTTGGGTTAAAGACACTTTTAAGTGAGGGCCTTTCGGAACCTGAATTTTATGGTGACTTGGTTTACAAATTAAAGAAACTTAAAGGAATAAATGATTTTTCTCTTCAGTTCAGAAAAATCATATCACGTTACAGACATATAGGCTATAACTTGAATGTTATGCGACAGTCTGCATGCTTAGTTTTTAACCCAATCATGGTTGATAACTATGCTGCCTTCTTTAATTGCACGCCGGTGGGTCGGGCGTCAGACTCTATGATGGCCCCGACTTAAATCTATTCATTTTAGTTGGTTGGGGCCGGAGCTTCTTGTCTGTTGCTTGGCCCACCGGGGTCCAACTGGTGTTTTTCTTTTGCTCCGGAGTTAGTAGGTTATTCGGCGCCCAGGGATCTCCATCGTCGGGCAGCTTACTCAATCTGTGAGTCCTGGTTTTTGATTCATCAGGATGTTTATCATGATTTATTTGTTTGTTCTTGATGATTCATTGACTAGTTAGAGATTCACCAAGAGGACCGAAGAACTAACTAAATGTTGTGAACCACTGCAGAAGCTGAGGGTGAGGTTAGGTACCTGTAAAACCGGTTTAAGCCCGCCAGTAACTTTGTGTTACTGATCGTTCCAAGTCGATACTTCTGTAGTGGTTCTTTTTGTTTTATGTCTTGGTGTTTAAAATTTTTTGTGCTGTTGGCGCCTTATGTATGTTTTCATATTTTTAGTTAAGTTAAGGTAACTGAGTGGCCACCTATTGGGAAAATAGCTGCTCATTCGGCTTACGATATGTTTCATGGTATAAGTACCTGATTGTTAGTTTGGTTTTTTCCCACCTCAGTTTTTGGAGTGGGAATCTTTTTCTGATTGCGCCTTTTCCTGATCTTTGCCTACTTGTACCTTTCGTTAGCTCCGGTACCCTGCATGTCAACACTGAGATAGATATCGACCAGAACTCATCTGGTCCAAACAACTGTTTGTTAATATTTCAGTGGAGAAGCAAGACAAAGACTTTGTTAGCTCTGGACAAGCTGTTGTTGCAGAAGCCACAGTCAGTCTCGTCACTGACAACATATGTAGATTTTATACCTGCACTGGAAACTGGTGCTAGAGATAGACAGGACTTCTTTATTATTAATAAATGGTGTATTAAAAATGCTAATTATAAATAACAATGACAGGTGGAGGAAGTCTTGGTGTATGGCTGAACTAAGGGATTTCACCACATATATGTCTGATAAACATTAGAAGTTTTGTTTGTTTGTTTGTTTGTTTGTTCCGGTTTAACGTCGCATTCAACATTACCTGTCATATCACGACGGTGTCTGGTTGTGACAGGGAGCTCAATGCTCACTTTTATAGTGCTGCCTCACTGTGGTATCAAATCCCAGACACTTTTACCTGATACCACCTACAGTCACATTATACTGACACCAGAGCGACCAGTCCTAGCCCTACCCCGAAAATCCGAGTGCCAAGCGGGGAGCAACTAGTACCATTGTTAACGACTTTGGTATGTCGCGACCCAGGATCGAACCCGGTACCTCCAAATCTCGGAGCAGACACTCTACCTACTGAGCTATCGAGGCCGGCATTTCAAAGAAGTTTTAATAAGATCATTTTAAAAGTACCTTGCAGAGGGGATACAACTGGTGTTGAGGGTGAAGTTACCGAGCTATTAAACTGACTTGTTTGATTGTTTCAATTGATGCTTTACATCCCAGTCAACAGCAATGGTCATGTCGGGACGTTGCCTCCATTTTATGGGACTTTTAACCCTACATTAGGATGTCAGGACACTCAAAATGTGCTTCATAAATATAACCACCCAACTAAGCCAATAGGCTTATATGTATGGATGGCTTGACTCAACCACTTTTCCTGGGCAGGCTCAGATATGAGCGGTTAACCAGTAATCAGATGGTCGGTCAGTAGATTAGAAGCGTTGCCTGGAGGCACAGGCAGCCCATCTATTTCTCCTAGACCCCAATGGGCGGGGGCCACTACCACATTGAGACTATAGTTCTGTGTCACTGCACATGTTCAGAAACAACAGATGGTTATGTAGACAGTGTGTGATGAAGATGTACGAGGCTCTAATAAGGGTCTAGGAACCCATGGAATTACTGTCTTATCAGTCAAACCTTGAGATATTATGTGATTACTTATAGTAAATGTATGGTGAGAAGATGACTATCTATTAGCAACATATACGTAAGCCCTGGACACCACCGCCAGAGGCGAGACTCAAAGGTACCATATATCAGGTCCACGTAACATCACGAATCAACCAGCACGAGAGCCATATCAACAACACTAAAAGGAACCAGAGGACCAATGGTCCTATAAACGCTCACCTGAGATCTGGGATATGTGACTTAAGTTGACCTTGCCATAAAATGGGTCAAGGTCATCCCAGGGTCATGATTTATATAAATTTTATAAAGCTCTATTGCCTGACGCTTCATGCCAAGTTTCAAAACCATAGGCCTTCTGGTTCTGGAGAAGAAGATTTTTAACGGTTTTTGCTATTTATAACTATGGCAGCCGTCTTGGTCATGAGACATTGACCTTTTATACAAATTTTCACTCCCTCTTCCTAACGATGCTCCACATAAAGTTTGGATTTGATTGGCCAAGCGGTTTCAAAGAATATGTTTGAATGTTATGGTCATATACATGTATATAGCCCCAGGGCAGGGGCAGACAACCCCTTGGGCCCAAAATATTTTCATAAACATAAATTTTCTGTCCATTTGCTCATTCCTAGCAAGTTTTCTGTCATTAAATGAAATTTTCTTATTTTTCCCATTCAAATGCATGGGCAACCTATGTTGACCTTGCCGTAAAATAGGTCAAGGTCATCCCAGGGTCATGATTTATATACACTTTGTAGAGCTTCAGTCACTGATGCTTCACACCAAGTTTCAAAATCATTGGCCTTCTGGTTCTTGAGAAGAAGATTTTTAAAGGTTTTTTCTATTTATAGCCATGGCAGCCATCTTGGTCATGTGACCTTGACCATTTATATAAACTTTATTTCCCCCTTCCCAAGGATGCTCCAAATGAAGTTTGGCTTCAATTGGCCGAGCAGTTTCAGGGGAGATGTTTCATTATTATGGAAATATACATGTATATAGCCCCGGGGCAGGGGCAGACAACACCCCAGGGGCTAAAATTTTCCATTAACATTAATCTTCTGTCCATTTTCCTATTCCCAGTAAGTTTTACCCATTAAATAGCATTTTACCATTTTTTCCCATTCAAATGCATTGGCCACCTAAGTTGACCTTGCCGTAAAATAGGTCGAGGTCATCCTAGGGTCATGATTTATACAAACTATGATGGGCCCGCGTCCCCGATGCTACATACCAAGTTTCGTGGAAATCGGCCTACTGGTTCTGGAGAAGAAGATTTTTAAAGGTTTTTGCTATTTATAGCCATGGCAGCCATCTTGGTCATGTGACCTGGACCATTTATATAAACTTTCGTTCCCCCTTCCTAAGGATGCTCCACATGAAGTTTGGCTTTAATTGGCCAAGCGGTTTCAGAGGAGAAGATCTTTGAAATTGTGGACGACGGACGGACGCCGGAGAGTGGGTATACTATAAGCTCACCTGTGAGCCTTTGGCTCAGGTGAGCTAAACCAGAGGACCAATGGTCCTGTAAACGCTCACCTGAGTCCTGAGATATATACCAATAAACTTGTTTGACTAGAATGGTAATATACATGTATATAACCCCAGGGAAGGGTCAGAGCAACCTCTGGAGTCAATTTCCCTTTTAAATCATAAAGATTTAGTCCATTTGCCAATTTAATGCAAGTTTTGCCCTTCAAATGACATTGTCACATTTTTCCCCATTCAAATGCATGGGAAACCTAAGTTGACCTTACCATAAGATAGGTCAAGGTCATCCAAGGGTCATGATTTATATAAACTTTGTAGAGCTCCATTGCCTGATGCTTCATGCCAAGTTGAAGAATCATAGGCCTTCTGGTTCTGGAGAAGAAGATTTTTAAAGGTTTATGCTATTTATAGCCATGGTGGCCATCTTGGTCATGTGACCTTGACCATTTATATACACTTCCATTTGCATTTCCTAACAATGCTCCTCATAGTCCGGCAAGATGACCGTGCAATAGCGTCTATAGAAAATGTTTTTGCAGAAATAAGTTGGTATGGGTATCCTGATTTGAAATCTGGATGATGCCAGATTGGCATCCTTGGGCAATTCAAGATGGCCGCCAAAATCCAATATGGCCGACAAAAGAAGGGTTTTTGATAGAATTTCGTACAGATATCTGATGAAATGCTAATTGCTTGCCTTAAAATTTGAGAAAAAAATAAAATTTAGGCTTTTTCATCAAAATGCAACAAAATGAAAATAAACAAATCAAGAAGGCCATCAAAATCCAAGATGGCTGACGAAATAAGGGATTTTAATAGAAGTTCTTACATGCATATGATGAAATGTTAAACTAGAAACAGTGCCTTGAGAGGCACATATACCCCCGGCTGATAGCCACCAAGCCCCCCTTCCCTACCCCCTACCTAAGCAATCCGGTACATGCTCACCCCTGACATTGAACCTCACATCACCAACGAAAAACAGTACCCTTATCAAGTACATTTTAGAAACCACCAAGCCCCCTTCCCTACCCCCTACCTAAACAACCCGGCACATGCTCACCCCTGACATTGAACCTCACATCACCAACGAAAGACAGCACCCTCATCAAGTACATTTTAGAAATAAGCAGTGTAAAGTACTTTACATACAAACATGGGGAAGTGTAGTTTTAGAATGACATATCTATTTTAGAGCGGTATACAGAGCTGACGTGTATACCCAATCTAGGACATAAGCGCGGACATTTTGGGTCAGGTCCTCAGTCCTAGATTGAAATGAAATTAGAATGTCATTCTTAAAAAAAAACAAAAAAAAAACAAGATGTCCTAGATTTGAATATGAAAGCAAACCCTAAAGGGTATCTATGAACTATATAAGAATACATTCCTATGATTGTTTGTTAAGATATGAACTTAAGAGAAGAAACATTAACATTGTAAACAGCACATTTTAAAGGTGACCTAGTTTTTGACCTCCAGCCCCACCCCCGGGCATGGGACCCTGGGGTCCGAACTCATGGAAACAAAGCAAACCCTATAGGGTACCTATGGTCCAAATATGAATAGTTTCTGACCATTGGTTCATGAGATATACACCTCTAGAGAAACTTTAACCAAAACTTTGACATAAATTCTACGAACGTTCCGGAATTACGAACGAAGAAACGAACTAACGAACGAACGAACATACGAACGGACTAACCGAAAAGCGAAAACTATATACCCGTCGGCATAAATGCCGGGGGTATAAATATGGCATTTAAAGTGGAGAAAACTTCAAGTTAAGTCATTTTCCATTAATACATGTATGCAGCAAAAGCAAAATTAATAAAGATGGCCACTAAAATCCAAGATGGCCGACAAAATGTTATATTTATAGCTTTCCATCAATATATGTGATGTAATGTTAAAACATGAAATTGAAGGTGCAGAAGTCATAAAGCTCAGATTGTTAATGAATATGTGACAAAAGCTAAAATAAAAATGGCTGCTAAAATTCAACATAGCCACCAGAAAATAGATAGAATGTGTTTTGGGTATAAAGAAATGAAATGAAAATTTTATTTCTATGTTTTATTAAACAAAATTTCAACAAAAATGCCAAAACGGCAATATCACCGACATGATTTGGATTATAGTAACCTTTGTTTAATTTAAGAATAAGCTGGTACAAATAGAAGATTATACATAAGTAATCTACTGTCAAGCAATGCTGTCTATTAAGGCATTGCAAATAATTACAATGCTAGGTACAATTTAACTTTCGCCTGACTGTTTCAAAGGTATAGGTAGAACACGTTGGCAGACAGGTATTGTAGAATAGGGTGCGTTGGGTAGGATTGGGTTTCACGTTGTATGACGACATGTTAAAAGGCGGTCGGCTGTGTAGGATATGTGTAGAGACTAAAATATGGGTTCATGTGGCCTGCAGTGGGGTCGGATAGGGGTTACAATCGATAATGTGGGGATTTAAGTAGGTTTAATCTGGTTTGGTTATGAATCCACTCCCTAGTCAACAAATCTTGAGTCATATTGTGACGTAGCAACTACTCTCTTGGTACTAATCTCAATAGAGTCATAAGCGGAAATGTTTCTGTTCTCATGTAAATGCTACGTGTGAAGCTAACACTAGCTGAAGAAGTCGGTTTGTATCTCAAAGCGGTACAAATATGCAGTATAGCTAACACTACCACATAGTTTACTCCATCTCCACTGATTTTAGATTCATCCACAACTCTCTATTTCATCCATCCGTAAATCTTTATATTAGATGTAGATGTACACAGAGCCATCAGATGAGTCATTTAACGTTGAAACCAAAATGGGGAGGGTAAAATAAGACTTATATGATCTAGCTGGTAACCGTTCACAATTATAAAATTTTTCAAGCTTTGTGGAATGCAATTTTGGTACAGTATGGTGAGTTTAATGGGTTGTGTTCAGCTGGTCACTGTCTCAGTAGAGAAGTGACTTTTATGTGCAAACATGAAAAATAAAATGTGTTTGTTTTGTGGCGATTTTAAATAAAAGTTGTAATCCCCATGAAATGCCAAAATGACTATTAAATCACACTGAATGCCAATGGGGAAATTCTTTTACTGGTCTGTGGGTCCCAAGCCCTTAGCAATCACAAGATCGCGATCTTCTACTTCCCCTTCCAGTGAGAACCAGCACTATTATTAAAATAGAATAAAGCTAAAATAAAACATCTTGTGAGTATAGGGCTGTAAATGTTGTATGTGTTATACCAATGCAATGAAGAATCCCAGTGATTTGGTAAGCATCAGTACTTCAAACAACTCATTCCACTGAAAGTTCATTTCTAGTGATATGCTTTCGTAGCAGCGCTCAGTAGCTGGAGGTTTGGAGAGACTGACATTTTGTTATTTAATAGCTAGATCTAGCATTCTGTTTTCTGTTCTGGTTTTCTGTGTTGGAACTTTGCAGGATGGTATATCGTTGCAGTAGCACTGTTAGTTTAGACAGTTTCTCAGTTGTTGATGTGGTTGGTCGTGTGAAGTTCCACTACGGGCCTTACACAACGTCTTTTATGAATCTTATTCATTTTAAAGTGATGATCTTTCACAACCGCCATTGCAGAAAGGCATACAATGCAGACAAAATAAGACTTACATGAATTGGTAACTGTTCACTATGATAACAAATACGTATTGGCTTTCTTGCAACTGCATATCTAGAAACCGTACTCCGCCAATGAGCCGGATACCATTCTCTCCAGCTTTGTCCAAAAGTGCATTCACAACCGACAAAATAAATTTCTTTGTCTGGATATGGCAGACTACGCATTGTTTGTACTCCTTGTCAACCTTCACTTAACAGGGTTACTCTGTGCCATGTTAAGGCATCTTTTCTCCCAGATACAATATGTTGATGACTATCTGAGGTAGAGGAAGGACATTTTACATTTTTTCGGGATATGTATGTGAAACCACTACAACTAGGATGTTACAGCATAATTGAACATGTATCTGAAATGGTATACATGTGTATCTGTAGGTAACTCACGAATCGTGAACAATACCCCTGAGCAATCTCGTCATTCAACAATCAAAAGTTAGCCAACACATTTCTCTCTTATGCATGTCTACCACGTGTTTTGCTAAAATGACAGTGACTTGTTTCACAATATGCAAAAATTCAGTTGCTATAAAAAAGAAAAAAAAAATAACACAAATGTTTTTAGAGTATGATTATCTCCCTTTATTTGACATTTAGGGATACATCAAATTGATTGTAGTGATATTATGGTCAAGGCTGTATATGATAGAATTTTCCCATTTTTGTGACCTTGAGCACCATTCATAAACAACAGGAGTTTATTTTGCGTTACTTTCATTTAAATAAACTATTTTGGCCACCATCTTGGATGTCATCTTGTATCTAAAAACCTGTCTAATGATGAAATGATGCATATGATTAATTTTCACAATTTATTGACCATAAAAGAGCAATTTAGAAATAATATGAGTGTTATATGGTTCTATTTCATGTTAATAACACGTTTGGCTGCCTTCTTGGACGCCATCTTGTATCTAACAATTTGTCCAATGATTCATATAATTTAATTTTACAATTTATTGACCACGAAAGACCAACTTAGAAATAATATGAGTGTTATATGGGTCCATTTCATGTAAATAACACGTTTGGTCGCCATTTTGGACGCCATCTTGATTTCAGCGAGTTGCCCAAGGATGCCAGAGTGGCATCACTTGGTTTTGTAATGAACTATGTGTCCTCCTTTCGAAAAATGCAAAAACATTTTCTATAGACGGTATTGCACGCTTTGGCTGATATTCTAGATTTCTGTGCCGGTGACTATCATAAAGTTTGGCTTTGATTGGCCAAGCAGTTCTTTGAATATCACTGTAATATAGATGTATATACAGACCCCAGTGGGGTCCAAATTTTTTCAGAATCATCAATCTCAAGTCCATTTGCCCATTTCCTGCAAGTTTTTCCCTACAAATGACATTTTAATACTTTTCCCCATTCAAATGCATGAGCGACCTATGTTGACCTTGCTGTAAAATAGGTCAAGGTCATCCCAGGGTCATGATTTATATACACTTTGTAGAGCTCCAGTAACTGATGCTTCACACCAAGTTTCAAAATCATTGGCCTTCAGGTTCTGGAGGAGATTTTTAAAGGTTTTTTCTATTTAAAGCCATGGCAGCCATCTTGGTCATGTGACCTTGACCATTTATATAAACTTTATTTCCCCCTTCCCAAGGATGCTCCATATGAAGTTTGGCTTTGATTGGCCAAGCGGTTTCAGGGGAGAAGATGTTTTATTATTATGGAAATATACATGTATATAGCCCACGGGCAGGGGCAGACAACCCCCAGGGGCTAAAATTTTCCATTCACATTAATCTTTTGTCCATTTGCCTATTCCCAGTAAGTTTTACCCATTAAATAGCATTTTACCATTTTTTCCCATTCAAATGCATTGGCGACCTAAGTTGACCTTGCCGTAAAATAGGTCAAGGTCATCCCAGGGTCATGATTTATATAAACTATAATGGGCCCGCGTCCCCGATGCTACATACCAAGTTTCGTGGAAATCGGCCTATTTGGTTCTGGAGAAGAAGATTTTTAAAGGTTTTTGCTATTTATAGCCATGGCGGCCATCTTGGTTATGTGACCTGGACCATTTATATAAACTTTCGTTCCCCCTTCCTAAGGATGCTCCACATGAAGTTTGGCTTTGATTGGTCAAGCGGTTTCAGAGGAGAAGATCTTTGAAATTGTGGACGACGGACAGATGACGGACGGACGCCGGAGCATGGGTATACTATAAGCTCACCTGTGAGCCTTCGGCTCAGGTGAGCTAAAAACGGAACAGCAGACTAAATCAGTACATCCCACTCACACCAGAGGAAGCAACAATATCTATAGAATCCAATGAGAAATCAACAATAGGTAAACTAAACCATCTCCAAATTTTAAAAGACCTAGAAATAAGCCCTTCATCCTCCACAGAAACAATACTTCACGACGAAATCCAGGAACCCGAAGTATATTGGACAGACCAACCAACGAGAGTATACGGCATATTCACAACAATAAAAGACTTAAAAGGGACTATATACTTTCCTGTTTATTTTTCTCTATTTAAATTTCAACAATACCTATTACTTCTAACATAAACTAGAATTTGTTTTCTATGTGAAAACTGATGTCTCCCCCCTTTCTACGTGCATGTCCAAAATATGCAAGCAAGAGTTATAGTTCTTGTGCATCACATATCCTGTCATTCTGTTTTATAAGTGTACCAAGTTTCATTGAAATATCTCTTACAGTTTTCAAGTTACAGAGGGGGCAATAAAGTGTTTGGAAAATAATCAAAGGGAATAACTCCAAAGATATGAAAGCAAGAGTAATGATTCTTGTGCATCATGCTTTATAAGTGTACCATGTTTCATTGAAAAATCTCTAATGGTTTTTGAGTTATAGAGCAGACATGAAATTGAATGAAAAATAATCAAAGGGAAATAACTCCAAAGATATGCAAGCAAGAGTTATGGTTCTTTAGCATGACACATTATCTCATCGTGCTTTATAAGTGTACCAAGTTTCATTGAAATATTTCTTATGGTTTTCAAGTTATAGAGTGGACATGAAATTGTATGGAAAAATAATCAAAGGGAAATAACTCCAAAGATATGAAAGCAAGAGTTATAATTCTTGTGCATGACACATCGTCTCATCATGCTTTATAAGTGTACCAAGTTTCACTGAAATTTCTCTTACGGTTTTCAAGTTACAGGGTGGACACGAAATTGTATGGAAAATAATCAAAGGGAAATTACTCCAAAGATATGCAAGCAAGAGTTATGGTTCTTTAGCACGACACGTAATCTCATCGTGCTTTATAAGTGTACCAAGTTTCATTGAAATAACTCTTACGATTTTCGAGTTATAAAGCGGACATGAAATTGTATGGAAAATAATCAAAGGGAAATAACTCATAAAATACTCAAGCCAGAGTTATGGTTCTTGTGCATGACACATCGTCTGATCATGCTCAATAAGTGTACCAAGTTTTATTGAAACATCTTAAACGGTTTTCAAGTTATACAGCGGACACGAAATTGTATCGAAAATAATCAAAGGGAAATAACTCCAAAAATACTCAAGCTAGAGTTATGGTCCTTGTGCATGACACATCGTCTCGTCGTGGTTTACAAGTGTACCAAGTTTCATTGAAAAATCTTTAACCGTTTTCAAGTTATTGAGCGGACACAATTTGTAACGGACAGACGGACAGACAGACAGACAGACGGACGGACAGACGCACGGGGAAAAACAATATGTCTCCCGACCCTGTCGGGGGGAGACATAATTCTACTTTCATTTTCAATCTCTATTTTTAGAACAATAACATCACGTGACTATTTTGATACGTTTTTTGGTACTTCAGTAAAATTTTCTCTCTAATAAAACGTCTTGAAAAAGGTAATTGTATTACCGAAACCGGTCGACAATTAAACCATCTAGTCCTATCTATCCGTTGTTGGTTGTTTATTTCATCTCCTTCTTTATTCGATATACGTAAGTTGTGTTCTGTGTCACTCATTGACACCTGGGTGACCTTCATTATGAAGATGCGGAAACTCTGAGAAACACTAAGCCCTTGTACGACATGATCATACTACGTCTATAAATGATTTGAATATTGTGCAATTCCAAAACCATAATCAGACCAAAGATTACAGATAGACATTAATCGTACAACACGTTATGGATGTTTAAAGAATTGCATGTTGCATAGTAAAAACGTCATGTTTATAAACAAGCGAACAACTTTTTGTGTATATGGCTGTATCTGCCATAAAACCTTTTGCAGAAGAAAAGGCATCCGGCAATTGTTCAGGACATAACCCTAGTTCTGTATTCTCGTTAATTTTTGAACGACCCTCGTGTATCATATGCATAGGCACTGCGTATACATCGTAAAAAATGTAATTGCTTGATCCTAACAAAGCTAGTTTATTATATTCAGAAACAGAGTTAAAGGCATATAATTCTAATGTAGGAGAAAAATTTCACACCAATTTGCATTACTTATTAAATGACCCTCGTATATAGTTAATTAGGCGCATCGCAAAGATAATACCATGTTTAAAGCTGCTTAAGTATAACATATTATTCACCTGATTTTTCAGTGTCATTATACGCTGGCCATAGAGTACAGGTAATTTTCATAATTATTTTCCCATTAAAGTACCCCACCACTCTCTAAGTTGTAGAGGTATTTTATGCTTAAACCACCAATACCTACCATAAACATGTTATCTATTGTTACATAGCCTACTAAAAGGGGTCTCAGATGCAAAATACAACGGGAAAAGTTAGTTTAAGTAGGAGAAACAACATAACAAGTGTCAACAGCGTGGTTTATGCTAAAAAATGGGAGTGGCCTAGAAAAGAGCCCAAAAAATTTGCTCGAGGAGACACACAGAATTTGCTTGAGGAGACAGAAAAATCTAACCCCATTATTGTTCATAATAATAACTCATAAACAATCAATTAAAGCAAAGAAATCAATCTCACAGGAATACATCTCGACCCTCACTAATTTTCAATATGCTTGGTGCTGTACTTTCTTTCACACCTGGTGTCTGAGTTGGGATTTTAACATAATTGAGCCTGTGCATGAGAAAACCAGCAATTTGCGGCACAAGGTCAATGTGCGTGCTTAAGGGTGTGTCAAGGATCATTACTATGCAACTTCAATGTTAATTGTTGACAAATGAAAACCCGGAAATTTAAACTCTTATATCACACTCGCTATGCTATTAGCAGGTGCAACGCAAAACATATTACTGTGAGGCAAATTATAACAATGTTTAACTGTACCATTAAACGTCTTGAGACAAATAAAATACATGTATATACAGTATAAAATGAATCTTAACAAAAGATAATATCTCACATTTACAATAATGTAAAAAGACAATATTGTAACAGCAGCAACACCAAAAATGTTAATTGTAATCTCTATTTTCAAGATAATGATTACAGAGACTTGCCATATCGTTGCTGAAGAGATTGATGTATATTTTCACTGCATGTGAGATTGGGACGGCAGGTCAGGACTGAATGGAGACCTATTTTGCGGGAGGGAGCGGGTCAACTCAGAAACTTTGGGTAAAGGTTGAAATGGGGCGACATTAAGAGTTTCTTCCCTTGGACGTGATGCGCTCGGGAATGAAGGAAGCAAATGCTGATTTTGTCTCAAAAGCTCTGGTACATTAGGATTTGTCGGCAATCTTTTCTGCAGAATCTGATTAATGGCTGCATTTGGACTGGTTGCTAATGAGTTTTGTGTCTGGCCAATGGGAGACTGGTTAAAAGATGTTGATGAAATTTGATTGGGTGATGTTGATAATGATGAATTTTGATTGGTTGCTAATGATGATGGTGAAATCTGATTGGCTAGCCTTGCCAGCCCATACCCCTCCTGCTTCACTTGTGAAGGCGGGCCTTCTTCATCAGACGACAGATTAATAACTCCCATCTGTGACGGGTCCCCCGACAAAGTAGTCTGTTTCTTTCTTCGTTTCTTGGTTGGTGGTGCTCTGTACAACGAACTTAGTTCTGGAGATTTCAGATTCTCATGGAGCTAGAAATAACATAATAAACTCCCATTGTTTGTTTTTTTGTGTGTGGTCTGGACAGTGCCGAAGACAACAATTATTCAGTCATGTCTTAGCCAATCCACTGCTTCCTGGGTATTGAGATGGTATTTAGATTTGAATTCAGGACCTCTTGATTCTGAGTATGACACTCTACCAATGGGCAAGCTAGCTCCAAAGACCCTCATAAATGTTTGTATGTTTGTTACATTTGATTATTAATGCCCCAGTCAACATTTTTTTCAGTCAGGCCAGAAACTGAGAAAGGATCAAAGGGGAGTGGAGGGTGTAGACTGCTGACCTCTCGATTCAGTCCTACACTCTGCCACTCTGCTCTCTCTTCTTTGATGATAAATTACTTGAGCCGCCGCATGGGAAAACCAACAATCTGCATAGACGAAAACAAAGGCGCAGATCGGCTTCGCAGTAACTGCGAAGCTGATCAGGTCCTTTGTTTTCGATACACCGATAGTACAATTCTTTTACTTTCTAAATCGAAAATTTCCAGTCTCTAACCATTTTCTGTGACTGTACAGCCCAGTTTGTGTCGGACCTGGTCAGAACCCAAATTGTTGGTTTTCTCATGCACAGGCTCACTTTGTACAATATCAGAACAATAACAGGGATTCCAACATTTTTTTCCCTTTCAACTCTTTCTTTTTCTTAATTCTTCTATTACCATTACTTTTATATAATGAAATTAATGGCTCTTGACCTGTTGGTAGGTTGATTTTGTGTTTCACGTCCTATTCAACACTCAGGCCAAGTGGAGACTGGACCTCAGTTTAAAGTATCAACTGTAAGACTGGAGTAGCCTAGGATAAAACAAAAAGCCCTTGGCTTATGAGTGGATTACTACTCTTGAATTGAGTTAGGAAGAAAAACATAGCTACTAAAAATTAATGACAAAAGCTACTCAGCCTTCTCATTAGCAGGCGGCAGGAGGCTAAATTGCCTTCTATTATGAATGTTCAGCCTCCTACTTTTCATATATTCACAGTGTATTTCTTTTAAATGACCCTATTTTTGCCTTCTACTTGAAGTTTTCAGCCTGTTACTTCAAAAGTTAGTGAAAAGGCTGGCTACTAAAAATTAATGACAAAAGCAAGAACATACTATTATAGCAAGTGATTGTGGCACAGCTGTCTGCCAGATAAACCACAAAAGTCCTTGAACACCAGCATCTGTTTTTATCTTTTAACTATACTAACACTCTTGATCGCACTGTACAAAGTCTTGTCACCCACTTTTCATTGCTTTTATTTCAACTAACCCCCTTCAGCTCTTGGTATACCGGAACACCATCTGAAGTCCTCCTCGGAGGTTAAGATGTAAAGGAAGATAGATAGATAGATAGTCTATAAGCCGCATCATGAGAAAACCAACAATGTCGTTTCTGAACAGGTCAAACAGACAAACACAAAGCGAGCTTAACAAGCACAGAAGATGGCTAGAGGCTGGAAATTTTGGATTTAGAAAGTAAATTATTATACCATCCGTGTAGCTAAAACAAAGGCGTGATCAGCTTCGCAGTTACTGCTAAGCTGATCTGCACCTTTGTTTTCGCATATGCCAAATGTTGGTTTTCTTATTACAGGGCGCATATATACCAACCTTTAGTGTATGGGTTCTTAAGCTGCTCTCATTGGCATAACTCCTGTCACAGATAATACAACGATACTGCCGTGAGAGGTCACGTTTCACATGTTCCTCATGGTTTTTCTGATGGTGGTGTAGATTTGACAACTGTGCGAACGATCGCTCACAACCCTCCACCAGACATTTATATGGTCTCTCTCCTACAAAATAGAATTTAACCGTTAATATGCCAAGTTTTAAGACTATATTCCCAGACCTCTCAATCCACAGTCTGATGCACCATGCCCAGTCGAGTCATCTGACCAGGGGCCAGTTGTTCAATGCTTTGTTAGCTTAATGTCATTGTTAAGACCTCAACTCGTTAAGTAAATGCCGACTACATAAGCAAATACACTGTAAAATGTGAGAATCCTTTGCATTGCAAAGGAGTTATTTTTTGTTGATAAAATGTTAGAATCCTTTGTATTGCAAAGGATTCTTACATTTTAACAACAAAAAATAACTGTGCACACGTATTTGTAATATTGCCATTTGAAAATTTATCTAAACGTTAATTAACATCGTTAATTTTGAACAATTAGGCCCAGCTAGCGAAGTCTAGAACCAAGAAGTTAACTGGTTCAAAGGTTAAAGAATTGGGTTTATAAGGAAGCTGTTTTGTACCATCTATGAAGCAGAAAAAGGTACAAATCAGTTCATTTATTAATAAAGTGCAACTTATATGCAGTCTTATTTTTGCATAGCGTAAGAGGACTATTAATCGATCAGGGACCAGTGATTGATCAGCTTATGATAATTGGCTGTTTATTCCCACACAACAATTGAAGCAAACCTTATGTTTGTCATAACAGAAAGTACATTGCATTACCTTACAAACATGAATTTAAATTTATTTCAGTAGAGTTTCTATCTTGCAATTTCTAGCCTTTCAGGGAGAGGTGGTGTTTGTAGAACTGCTTAAAAGCTATGAATGTTCAATATATTTTCCTGGATGAAAAGATCTGCATTCGTTCAGACAGGTTAAAAATTTTAACATCACGGCATACTAAACAAACACAGAGAACTTTCCAAATTTTATGCAATAACATTGTTACTTAAGGACAAAGTCATAAAGTGGCAAATTGTAAAACATAAAGGTTCAAACTTGGAGATGGTATGCAACAATACATGCTCAAATGCATGTCTGATCTGAAAATTTATCAAACATGCATATTTTTTTATCCTTATGCTATGCAAAAATATTTTCTATTGATGCACAGGGTTAGCAATTTATGTGAACTTTAGTACATGTACCAACCTGTGTGTGTTCTAATGTGTTGATTCAAATGACACAACTGTTTAAAACTCTTCTCACAGTATGCGCAAACATGCTTCCGCAAGTTATTGTGAACAAGTTCATGCTGCGTAAGCTGCGGCTTGTTCTTAAAAGCCTTAAAACAAGTCAAGCACACATGAGTTCTATCCGAAGATATCGGCCTTTGGGACCTGCTATCTTCTTCTGAATGGCTGAGATTCAACTCCAACGGTTCCTGCGACGAGACCACCTCCTCTATTACCAAATCTACACTGGTCATGGCACTATTTCCACTGTTTCTATTATCACTCATCAGATTCTGTCTGTCTTCTGCTGAGAGTTTAATCTCACTGTCTTTATTCACTGTGTTTTCGTAAAATATGTTTGTCGTCTGCAAGTTACTCGGGGTGCTCTGAGTGCTTGAAATGACAGGCTGTGATGGCTGAATCAGCTGAGAGCTTGATGATGTAGCCCGGTTTTCAAACAAAGCTCTTGGGTGAGGCTGATTAGACTGTGTCACTGTTTGAAGAGGCTGGTTAGACTGGGTCACAGATTCTTGACCATATGACTCCATTTCTGGCTGTTCATTTGGATACCCTTGCCTTGAATCTATATATGAGCTGCCAGTGTAACTGGACTGTGGCTGATCCAAACTGCTTTCAACTTTGATTTGTTGTTGCTGTCCAGCATATGCCTGTAAAAGCAAATTTTTTGATTGTTTAAATGTCGTGTATGCTCCTCCATATTGATTGAACCAACTGTTTTACAGATAAGAAAGATTAGACAAAAATGAACACTATTAAATGGATCTGCCCAAATACAGAACTTATAGTTGTAAAGTGGCGTAAAGTAGCGCAACATAGTGCAAAGTGGTGAAAAGTTGCACTTGCCAGCAAAAGTATTTTAATGTTGCAGTTTGTGTTTTAGCTTCTTAAATAATGTTATGGGTAACATTTACTTTTCAATGAGGTTTTATATGGTCCATTTATGTACAATGGTGTGAAAGGAGCAATTTATAGCCTCATACAGAGGACTGGACAAGCCCGGGATCGAACCCACAACCCCTGGTGTACAAGGCAAGTGGCTTAACCTCTACATCACAGAGGCTTCTGTACCCAACTTTTTGGTTTTGTATTGGTAACAGTTATGCCAGTTTTATATAGCATCTTCACCATATATGTATATACAATCAAAAGTGCTCTATACAGTTCTACACAGTTTTCTGTCAAAAACTGGGATGGGGTGGGGGTGTGTGTTCAATAAACTGAACTGGTACCTGATTTCTTGGCTGTGAGTTGGTGGTAGAGTTTGGTTCTGTGTTGTACCTATCATCCTGACTTGAAACCAGCAATCCTCCAGCTCTTGACTGGTTGTAGGATTCCTGGTGTGGATAGTTGTCCTGCCTCTGCATAACTTTAAGCAACCTCATGAAACCAGTCTATCAATTCAGCAATGGAGACATCCTGAATAAACAAAAGGACATAGATTAAGTTGAAGTGAGAAATACAGGAACTCATTCGGGAATGAGGCCGATAATGGGTGTCATGTTTCTGGATCACCGAAATGTTTTTGACGAAGAACAATGGTTAAGCCGGATGAACCACTTTCCACCGTGATTCCAAAGACTCTTCTGGAGTGCATCATCATTTTGGACAGAGAATATCCGAGCTTCTTGAACCACCTCAGTAAGGCAGTTCTAACGTGTACCCACAATGTATGTTTTGAAAAAAAAAAAAAAAAAAAAAAAAAAATCAATTTTCTAGTTCTTAAACTTTTTACAGCTTAAAAATCTCTGTACATTGCATGGGCGTGTTTTCGTAAAGAAATAGTAAGATTGTCTGAGAGTGTGATAAGTTTGAGCTGGGTCCAAGCTTACTACTGTCCTTCCTTATACCATCTTTCAGAAATTGCCTTTTTCAAAATCACCCTTTCCTGAAACAGCTCCAGAAATTGATGAACATCCTTTTGCATTCCAATAGTCTTAAAAAGTGCCATAAAAACTTTGAAAACCAGTTCGCTAATAAAAACTTTATGCCCTAAAATCGTTTCACAGATAGGCATTTAGCATGTTCAAGGGAGTTAATCTAAACATGTTATAACTGAAATTCTAGCAAATCTGTGGTATGATTTTAATGCACCAGTCATTTGTAACCTACAGGGGAAGGGTGGGGTATTTAGGGTAAAGCCGAGCTAAAGTGCAGACTGTGCAGTACAGTTACTTTTTGATTGTCTCCGTCATGCTTACTGACATGTCACTGGCAGTCTGTGTTGGATTCACGCAGTGAACACTCACGTTGGAGCAAAATGACCAAACGAAATAAAACATAAATGAAATGGGGAGTGGCTGAAGATTCGTGTCTGTGCTCCTTGGTCATGCTCTAGTAGTTCAATACAAGGCACAGTGTCACCAATAAAAGACCCAAACATTGTAACAGGGTGGTTTGACACAACGGCAGAAAACATAACCCCCTATGGTGTATCTTAAAATATTCTCTGTCAGGTCGAGATCAATGTTCATGCATAATGACTAGAGGTTGTCAGCCACTCACCTTTACATTTATGTCCTTACGCTCCAGCTTTGTGTATGAACATGCAACCTCTGGGATAGCTCAAAATTTTTTAATTAAATGGCGAACTTGCCAAATTAGCGGAATGTAAGAAAACATGCAATTCAAACGTGGTTCACCATTTTAAACACACCATAGTAGACTGTAAAATCACGGCAAGCAAGACCATCCCGTCCGGAGTAATGTCCGCACTTTACTTTCCAAACTACTGGAAATGAAACTCACGCTTAATGCCACAAATATAGTTGCAGGCGATGGCATCTCAGCGTTTTTAATTCCTGCCATTTTTATTCCTGAACACAGGAAATAAAGTTCAACCCCAACGTCACGTAAAAATGGCGGCACACATTGCTGACGGCCTCCAAAGGTTCTGTGAATGATTCAATTATGAAGAACGACGACGTTACAGACCCCCAGGGACTGGTGAATGGATGCTCTGCATCGCATGCACATCGTCAAAAAAGAGGCAAAACGAATTGTAAAAATAACAGCAACAACATCTCGGAATAATGAATAATGTCCACTGAATTCTTCCCAAACCATGGGAAATGGTATTCACACCTAGCGCCACGAACACATTGGCAGGCGAATGCATCTCGGCGTTCTAAACTCACGCCATTTTCACTCCTGAACACAGGAAGTGCAGTTCAACCAGTATGTCACGTAAGATGGTGGTTAGCAATGCCGGTAAATGAGACAATAATGATGCATAGCAATGCTACCGGCCCCAGAGGCCGTCACAACATGTAAGACACGCCTACCGGCCCCAGGGGCCGGTGAATTGTTGCTTAACGCATGCGCAACAGTAAAGAAGAGGGCGGTTTTACCGGCCCTCAAAGGGTATATAAATACTGCAAAATATCAGACCACCAGGGTTCTGGTAAATCCTCATAAGAAATCCATATTATTGGAAGAAACTAGTCAGGAATTTGCCAAAAAAAACTTTTGTATTGAACCACTAGAGATATTCCGAGACTTCACTGACATTAAATATTATTACAGGGCTTTTTCTCTATACAAAACTGGGTCCGGTTTCCGGTACCAAATTTTTTCCAAATTGGCTGAAAAAATTCCCAATTGACCTCGAACATTCCCAATCAGCCGAAAAATCCCAATTTAAAAGGTTAACTTTCCCAATTTGGCTAAAAATTGCACTATTTTTTCCCAAAATTGTCGTATATTTTCCCCAAATCACACATTTTTTTCCCAATATCATCGATACCAAAAATTTCCCAAAAAGGTCAGAAAAAGCCCTGTATTATGTTAGACCCTTTATGGGTTGGCAGCCAGAGAAGACTCGTGTTACGCTAGAGCATGACCGAGGAGCACAAACACAAATTGTCAGCCACTCCCAATTTCATTTGTTTTATTCCATTCGGTCAAGTTTGCTTCAACGTCGGCGTTCACTGCGTGAATCCAACACAGGCCCAAAGCGACATGTCAGTAAGCTGAAGGCCTAGCTTACTGAAAATAGCACAAATGTATGTCATATCGTCGCAAGGCACAGTGTCACCAATAAAAGACCCAGATATTGTAACAGGGTGGTTTGACACGACGGAAGAAAACATAACCACCTAATGGCTACGGTAATATTCTCTGTCAGGTTGGGACCAATGTTCATGCATAAAGACCGGAGGTTGTCAGGCACTCACCTGACACTTAATAAATATTTTGTTTGCTGTCACGCGTTTAGCATTGTGTCGGTCGGTAATTTTTTTTGTTTTTTTTTTGGTTTTTTTGACAGAACTGAAAAATAATATTTTTTGTTCGACTTTTACAGAGGATAGGTTTAAATTTCTGTTCAGTATCATACAGGCAGCAACTCTTTTACTGTAGGACTACACAATATTGTATTAAGACAAATATATATTGAAAAAATAAGTAATTCAGAGATAGAAATTTAAGACATTCAAAATAAAAAAAGAATTGCTCTTTGTGAATGTCAATAAAATGTTTTGGGTAGGGGCAATTTCGGTGGGTAGGTCGGGTGATAGCAAACATATTTTTCAAGGGCAGCCCAAAATAATAGGCTGAGGCTATCCGCACGACGGTCGTGCCGATAATGTGGCTTATCCGCATGACGGTCGTGCCGATAAGCGGCATTATCGGCCCCTCCGTCGTGCAATGGGAATATGAGATTTTCTAACAAGCTTATGTATGCATTAAACTATTAATTTGTTGGTTAATAAATTAATTATTTGTTTAGCTATTGAAATACATTCGAAATTAACATTTTTGTTAATTAGGAATAAGAAAACTAGTTTGATTTGACTATTCCAGCTGATGTAAACTGAATCACAGGAGATTTCTTAGAGTGGAGAAAAATGACACTGGCTATCCCCACGACGGTCGTGCTGATAACGCCCCTTATCGGCACGACCACCATGCGGATAAGCGACGTTATCCGCACGACAGAGAAATCGATATCCAAATGTTAAATTTTGTTTAGAATTTGATACATTTTAAGTTGATAAATATTATACACTGGCTTCGAAACTGAAACAGAATATTACCCATGCAGGATTTTTTTTTACTTTTTAATTAACAAAATTAGATCTATTATTTTGCTGATATTGGCTTACCTGTGAACTTATCTGTAAAAATCAGACATGCATAAATGAGAAAGTAATTATCGTAACCTAAATAATAAAAGAAAGTGGTTATCCAAAAGAATAAACCACATTTGATTTTAACAATGGAATATGGAAACATATCAGTACAACAATTAAAACGCATTTTACAATGTTTTTTTTTTCCGCTGACAGAAATCTTAGTACTGTGATTCATATTACATCAGCTGGAATAATCAAATCTCGGATAAAGCGAGTGTCAATTCATGTTGTCTCTGTTTGATTATCACAAAACATATTAGGATGGTCTAAAATGAGTTTAAGTTACAACTAAGGCTCTAATAAGAGGTTTTTTATCATGTTTGAACAAAAATTTTAAGTTACTTTGAATGCAAATGGAGTTTTTTCCTGCATATTTTACCAAAATCTGGTGATTTTCTGTCAAAAAAGTTGAAAACAGTGAATTTTGATACCTAGTTTTCTTGATGATTTGTGCAGAACATGTTGGTTTCTCCAGAAATAAAATGATACTGTCTTAAAGTTAATATATTAGGCTATTGCTTTATGAAAAAATATCATGGACATTTGCTCAAATAATTAAATTATTAGCTTTTAAACTTTATCAATTGCAGCTTTGACAATCTAGCCAAGACCACATATTTCCAATAAATACCATAAATATAACGTAGTTACCTATCCGGGATTTATTGGATCCGAGATCAAATCAAACTTGTTTTCTTATTCATAATTAGCAAAAATGTTAATTTCAATAGCTTAACACATAATCAATTTATTCAATGACAAATAAATAGTTTATTGTATATGTAAGCTTGTTAGAAAATCTCATACAAGTTGTAGTTCCCGTCATGCGGATAGCCAATACCTGTAGAATTGGCTATCCGCACGACGGTCGGGCCGATAACGCCTCTTATCGGCACAACAGTCGTGCGGATAAGCGGCGTTATCGGCATGACCGTCGTGCGGATAGCCTCAGCCGAGAAAAATATGACCATTGTAAATGCTTTTTAATTGTGTTACTGCAATGTTTCAATACACCATTGTTAAAATCAAAGGCTGTTTATTCTTTTGGATTACCACATTCTTTAATTATTTACTAGGTTACAATAATTACTTTCTCATTTACGCATACGCATGGCTTATTTTTACAGGTAAAATCACAGGTAAGCCCAATTTCTGCAAAATAATAATTCTATTAATTAAAAAGTAAAAAAATTCCTGCATGGGTAATTTTCTGTTTCAGTTTTGAAGCCAGTTTATAACATTTATCAACTTAAAATGTATCCATATCTAAACATTTTTAACATTTGGATATCAATTTCAGATAAGCGGCGTTATCGACACGACCATCGTGCGGATAGCCAGTGTCAAAATAATAACTGTGTTAATTAAAAAGTAAAATTTCTTGCATTGGTAATATTCTGTTTCAGTTTGAATATCACCGCTTTTCCACACGACGGTCATGCCGATAAGCGGCATTATCGGCATGACCGTCGTGCGGATAGCCAGTGTCATTTTATAACAAGCAGAAAAATAATTAAAACGTAAATGCACATTCCCTATTTTGTGGCACAATTTAAGACTTCTGGCATGCAAATGAGTGGAGCAATCATGTTTAGCCTGAGGTGTTTTGAGGTGAGATTTTGAAACAGACAGTTTCATTATGAACAGTCGACTTTTAAAAAGCCATTTCTTGTAATACCCTGCCGGTTAATTTTCAGCAAATCTAGTCAAACAGTCGCAACCTCATGCTTCGTTGTCGTGCTGTAAAGACAGACAGATTTGTATGCATGATACATTTACACATTAAAAGTATTTAAACCACCAGAACCTGATTTTTGTCAAATGATGCACTTTTTTGTGTCAAAACGGGAAAATGGCCGTTTTTACGATTTATGGTCGATTCGCGACCTTCCTGTTCGCACCCTATACCTGTTCGCTACCTGACCTGTTCGCTACCAACACTTTCGCTACCTGTACATGTTCGCTACCTGACATTTTCGCTACCTGACAATTTCGCTACCCAATTTTCTAAAATGTACATAATAGGTAATAGAAGTGATAGTGAAGTCATATAGATCTATATTATATTTAATTTTGTTTCATGAAAAAATGTACAACAGAAGTTTTATAAACTAGATTCATAAAATGGTTTAATAAACATTAAATAATGATCGGTGGAGCCTAATAGGGTAATTAGAGGTGACAATTATCTACAAACAAACATATTTACACACACAATGGAGACAATAATAATTATTTATTTTATTTTTTTTATTTTTTTATTTTTATTTTTTTTTTTCATTTTATTTTATTTTATTTTATTTTTTTACTATTTTCATGCAATCTGCTCATTGATGTTATAATTTTAGCATAAAATGTATTAAAAAGAAATGTACATTATGATTCTCCGAATAGAAAGCTTAAAACATGAGCAATGATTAAAACCTATTAAATGGCAGACATGTAATTTAGCATATATTTACTATAAAATATAGGGAATCAAACGAACGAACGAACGAACGAACTAAATAAATAAATAAATAAATAAATAAATGAATAAATAAATAAATAAATAAATAAATAAATAAATAAATTTATTTATTTTAGCCTTCGCATGAGAATACAAATCAATCTGCTCATTGATGTTATAATTTTAGCATAAAATGTATTAAAAAGAAATGTACATTATGATTCTCCGAATAGAAAGCTTAAAACATGAGCAATGATTAAAACCTATTAAATGACAGACATGTAATTTAGCATATATTTACTATAAAATATAGGGAATCAAACGAACGAACGAACGAACTAAATAAATAAATAAATAAATAAATAAATAAATAAATGAATAAATAAATAAATAAATAAATAAATAAATAAATAAATAAATAAATTTATTTATTTTAGCCTTCGCATGAGAATACAAACGATTTGCATTTGCGAAAACAAAGACGCAGATCAGCTATGCAGTAGCCGATCAGTGCCTTAATTCGTTCTCGCCACACATAAAGTTCTATTCCTCAGCTATTTTATCCAAAATTTCAAGTTTCTAGCTTTATGCTGTCACTGTACAGCCTGGTTTGTGTCGGACCTTGTCGGAAACCAAAATTGTTGGTTTTGTCATGCACATGCTCATTTTCTTTGTATGTACCAAAACTATTTGTTTTCGTTTGAAACTTTGAATATAGCCACCCAAATTAGAAAATCGTACTGTCATAAAAAATGAAGTGATACATCACGCAAACATGTGCATATATTAATTACCCGCACTGAACCCCATTTTATATAGAAAAAGTGAGATTTACAGGGTTTTACATATTTTTAACCAAAAACATGATTATGGATACTCATTAGAACCGCCTCGCCGAGGCGATTCTAACGTGTATCCACAATCATGTTTTGAGGAAAAAATTGTAAAAATATCAAAGAAAAAATATCTGTATATTGCATGGACCGTGTGTTTTCGTATTGAACGGTTTCTTACCTGTGTTGCATTTAATAATTGTAACAATTAATTTTTTTCCGTTTCCCCATTATTTTAAAATATACTAGTCAAAGATAAAACATTAAACATTTATAAATAAACATTCTAAAATTGAATTATCTAAAAACCATTATTTTAAAATTTGAAAGTCCTCGCGCGTAGGCTACTAAACAACAGTGAAGTTTGGCAGTGAGTGAATACCGGTAATTAACTGTCAGTAATTGGCGGGAAGATGTAAGGTTTAGTAGTGAGTGAATAATAAACGGTCATAATTGGGCGTGAAGCCGCGAAAAACATCGTGGTAGCGAACCGACTATGGTCGATAAGGTGCAAAAAGGTGCGAAAAATACCGAGTAGCGAACGGACCAATGGGAGGTAGCGAACGGACTAAGTGCGAACGAACCAGGTCGCGAAACATCCAGACACCGTTTTTACATTTGGGTAAAATCTGACACCACTATAAGGTCGATTCGACCCCTCACCTTCTTTTAGTCTGTATTCTCCTCCACCCGATGGGAGCACCTGCGATCACTCACAGTATTCACTATTTTTGCATTATTGACTGGTTTCCAATAGTGATTTTTAGTAAGCTGGAAACCAGCGGATAATGCAAAAATGGTGAATGTATGTTGTATTCTCTAATTCTACCACCACCAAAACTAAATATCTGCAATGCTCGGCCCCAAACTCCCCAACAGGGCCAATACCTCCGTTAATTGCTCTCCGATATTGATAGTGTTTTCTGAGAGGACTTACATCCGGAAGTGGAACACTGCGGCTTGGAGTTTGACTCGGCCCTGTCAACTCGGCCTTGGTTCGACTTCCAAGTCGGTCAAGTTGGTTTTATATTACTGTATTGTTCTATGAGTAAAGATTGAAATTTGATACCCGCTATTCATTCACCATTTTTGCATTATCTGCTGGTTCCCAGCTTACACATAATTAATATTGGAAATACAGGTAACTAAACTTTCTTTCATTCTTAACCTCGTTACCTGTATTTTTCATTCAAGTATTTGTCGAAGACATCTCAGATCATTTTTGACCTGCATCCGGGTTTTTTCCATATGGAAGATGAAAAAGATGAAAAACCGCATCTCTTTAAAAAGTACTTTAAGATGATGTTTTTTTTACTATACAAGTCATCAATGATCCATATTGTTATTCATTTTAATCACTTTTTGTGTGACGAAAGCTTTTGCAAAGAAAAAATAAAATAAAAAATCTGTGGATTTTGAAATTTTATGATCCATGCTGGCCATCGTAGATAAGATGCGTTCGGATTTTCTCCATTGAAAATAGGCGTGTTCGGATCAAAGGCTCTGCTTCACAGAACGAGTTGTTTCCGCCAGTAAGGGCTCACCGCACAATAACGATATTTTTACTACATTTTTTTTTCTTTTGCATCAGATTGATATCCAGGAATTTTGGGGTAGGTATATATGCATTAAAACTGTCAACGTTAATACGAATAGGTACAGTTTTTTTCACTGAGCGTTTAGCTGTCAGGCTAAGGTAGTGATGTCATTTCAACAACAGAGCAAACTAGTCTTGTGTCCGTCAAAGATGGATTTCAGTCCCAAAACTATCTATCTTGTGCTTAGGTATCACTACTACATCACTGAGCTTGTATGCACTGTCAACAATTTATATTTTAGAATAAAGCATAAATAAAATGTATATCATGCATCCTGTACCCTATTGCAGAACAGATATTAATCTTCGACAATTATCTTTTTTAAAGATGTTTCTTGTTGATTTCAATAAGCTGAGAACCAGAAGATAATTGGCCTCCCCTATCTCCTTTACCATAGAGTTGTGACGGTGTGTGTAATCACCGGATAGGACCTAATCGGACATAATTACCGTATCGGACATAATTTCCCATTTTATTCATGACATTCATATGTTTTCACTTGAATATTTCATGGCATATCATCATACAAAAACATACCCAGTGCTTATTGTGGGGGGTAAAATGAATACATAAAATTTATTACTCTAAATTGGAGAAAGAACAACTATGACCACTCACAAAGTTGTTCAACGGACTAGGAATTTTAACTGGCTGACAGCACTCTAGATTATTCTAAAATAAGTCATCAATGAAAAAATAGGTCCGATCCGTTAATTACGTCCGATCCGGTCCGTTCCGGTGATTGCACGCACCCGAGTTGTGATGTATAGGGCTAAATTGGCCTAGAAGTCACTGACTGAAATGAACAATTTAACAATCAAGAAATATTAATTGTCTTTCTGACGGCCACATGTCACCTTGATGGGTGACATTTTTAAAACTCGTTCAAGTTTTCTACCAGAAACTTGCCTACCTCTACAGCGCTTTCATTGCAAATATGTTGATAATTTGGTTTCAAGTTATAGAGCTGTGTCTGGGCATCCAATCAATCTATTGAGCCGCGACGCGAGAAAACCGGTCTTCGGGGTTTCCGACCAGGTCCGACACAAACCGGCCTGTACAAGCTCAGAAAAGAGCTAGAAGCTTGAAATTTTGGATTTAAGTAGAAGAGAAATTGTACTATCCGTGTAGCGAAAACAAAGGCGCTGATCAGCTTCGCGGTTACCGCGAAGCTGATCTGCGCCTTTGTTTTCGCATAGGCAGATTGTTGGTTTTCTCACGCACAGGCTTATATTGTACTGCTATATTACTTCGATTGTAGGACACTAATCCTTTGTCACGTCTCGTCGCTATAACTGGTATCCCTTAAGGTGAGTCTCGGATCTAACAATTAATCAATTAGTATGGATCCGAGGGTGAGCCTTGCTGCATTGAAAACTTTTAAGTGTCAACATATGCAGTGGTAATATTTTCCAGAATATACTCTGGAGTGATAAGAATAGATACTAGTTCGCCGACCAAGATTGAACCTTTTTGGTAAATGGTGGAATCAAAATGAAGATATCTGTATCCAGAAGATCGACCAGCGACGAGAACCGGCTGCGCAAAGGTTGAGACCACGGTCAACGAATCAACAAGCTAAGAGAATGTTCATGAAATCCGTCCTCGACGTCCCTATGTTGGTATCCAGATGTAACCGAGACACAGGCGAGCCCGTCTTGTCTGTAGTGGTGAATGGCTCCCTTAGCATTGCAGGCAAGACAGTAGACAGTGGATGATCCTACAATAATGTTTTTATCGACGTTCCGGTAAGCGTTTCAGTGACGTGTGTGTAGTGGAATCCGACCGATTTCGAGAAGGTAATATTGTACTTTTGACCATATTTTCCACTGAATAAACCTCCCATGGTTATATTTCTTGGTGTCGGGATCCTATTTAAGGACGCAAATTTTATGAGAGCTTAATTCAGCCTCGACTTGTGCCATAAAATCATCTCTGACAATATGTGAACGTTTAGTTAAGTTAAAGTATCGGCTAGAAAAATAAGTTAACTAAAGGGAGTCGAAGACGAGCTGTTTTGTTTATTTTTATTTATTTTATTTTATTTTATTTATTTATTTATTTATTTATTTTTTTATTTATTTATTTATTTTCAGTTCGACGAGGTCTTTAACTAACTTGCAGTTTGATAGAACACCAGTTGACAGACCCGTGCTGTATCTCTCAATATCTGGAAGTTGCAGTACGGTTTTCTTTCCGCCTCCTTTCTGAGTATGTGAAGTCTCCTGAATTTATGCATGTACTATTGGGGTGTACTTTTGGTCATTGCATTTTCTGGAGTTTTCTATGCAGTCTCTGGGAACGTCTTCATAGTTTTAGAAAACTGATGTGTGGAAAAAGCAAGGCGTGTACAAGGTCTCATGGTTCGTTTTCAGTCTCTTACACATTCACGTATCAGCGGCGTATCGCTCACGTATCTATGAGAATTTCGATACGCCGAGGCGTACTTTGTTCAAGCGACGTATCATACCACGTACGTGTGACGTTCCTGCTACGTTCCCGTGGCGAATCAGTGACGCATCTGTATTTGTATGGAATTTCACTTTCTCGTATGTATAGCTCGGCAAATAGGTCACTGTATGGGCGTTACCTTATGAATACGTTATTGGGTATGGTCTACTTTTGACGTAGGTAAAAGCTAAAGGTATACAGTTGAAAGACTTAACTCACATGTTGTCCGTTAGAATGAAAATCCGAGTTTGTCTAGTTTACTGGATTGGACAAAATAGGTATATACATCTGATCTTTAACGGTAAAATACGTGACAGCGCTCTAGGCTGACTGAATTCGACTTTTCTATTATCTCCCTACTTGAACAGATGGACTAGCCGACCACGCCCAGATATGAATATTAAAGTTGCCGCCCATACAGTGACCCATTTGCCGTACTATACGGCGTATCAAGGCGTATGTGCTTCGTACGTGTGACGTATGTATGGCGTATAGAGTGTACGCGTGACGTATCTACGTCGTATATAAGTACATTCCATTCTTATCTGCGGCGTATCTGTTCTATACCAATTGCTTTTTAATCTCTATGAGAACTGTTCACTTTGTTCATGCAATTCGCACATTATTGTCTACGCGCCAGCGCGTAGACTACTCTAAAGTTTGAGATTGACCTACATACATAATTAAATTACAAGACAACTCATACACCTGTCTACAACTGCAACTGCACGTTTGAGTCTAGTGGCTTGACCATCGTGTTAGTAGGATTCCGGGTCGTTTCGCCAAGGACCGTGTAAACACCCAAAGCACCCATGCAAACCTCCCTCTGGTTGGTAACATTTGTACCAATGGTGCTGTAGGCACCAAAAATGGGGCAAATTGTTAAATTCGTGGAACTGGTGCATGATTGCATTCTATCTAAGCAACAACGGAATGAAATGAACAGACGGTATTGTGACGCTATATGGTCAGGTATGAAAGCTTTGATTGCACCCCACCTGCCGTGTAGCCAATTACATTCTATCCAAGCCACAACGGAAGGAAATGAACCAACAGTATTGTGACGGTCGATGTCAGGTATGAATGCTTTGACCGCGCAGCGTTTTATTTCTGTTCAGTCGCATGAACCACGATGAAATGGGAGTACGGTCAGATTCTTTGACAGTCTAGTTTATATATGCGAAGCGTAGACCAAGCTTTTTGTTAAAGATTCTACTTGTAAGTTATCAATCATCAGAGATCGAAGATGCTACCGGAGAAATTTACCGAAGAAAACATCCGAGGGGGAGAGGAGAAACATCTCCAAGCTCCCCATCCTGGTCGTGAGACGACATGAACAAAGACAGAGGCTACACCGAACACCCTGCACAGCACCCCGGACCGTGAGAAACATCTGATTAACGAAAACATTTATAGCTAACGCAATTACATATAGAGGTATTAACATACAAAATATTCATAATACACCTAATGCGCCACACATACTCCACATCAGCGAAACGTGCGTAGCACATACATAGCACATGTATACGTCAATGATACGCGAGATACGCCACAAGTGCGTCGCTGATACGCCGCAGATACGAAAAGAGAGTCGAGGATACGCCACACATACGTCACACATACGCCACACATACGTAACAGATACGAAAGGTACGCTGTACATACGTCACGGTTACGTGGCATGTTAACCGCGACGTACGTGTGGCGTATGAGGAATATGAGCTACGTACCTACGGTTTAAGTTGATAAATATTATACACTGGCTTCGAAACTGAAACAGAATATTACCCATGCAGGATTTTTTTTTACTTTTTAATTAACAAAATTAGATCTATTATTTTGCTGATATTGGCTTACCTGTGAACTTATCTGTAAAAATCAGACATGCATAAATGAGAAAGTAATTATCGTAACCTAAATAATAAAAGAAAGTGGTTATCCAAAAGAATAAACCACATTTGATTTTAACAATGGAATATGGAAACATATCAGTACAACAATTAAAACGCATTTTACAATGGTTTTTTTTTTCCGCTGACAGAAATCTTAGTACTGTGATTCATATTACATCAGCTGGAATAATCAAATCTCGGATAAAGCGAGTGTCAATTCATGTTGTCTCTGTTTGATTTTAAGTATCACAAAACATATTAGGATGGTCTAAAATGAGTTTAAGTTACAACTAAGGCTCTAATAAGAGGTTTTTTATCATGTTTGAACAAAAATTTTAAGTTACTTTGAATGCAAATGGAGTTTTTTCCTGCATATTTTACCAAAATCTGGTGATTTTCTGTCAAAAAAGTTGAAAACAGTGAATTTTGATACCTAGTTTTCTTGATGATTTGTGCAGAACATGTTGGTTTCTCCAGAAATAAAATGATACTGTCTTAAAGTTAATATATTAGGCTATTGCTTTATGAAAAAATATCATGGACATTTGCTCAAATAATTAAATTATTAGCTTTTAAACTTTATCAATTGCAGCTTTGACAATCTAGCCAAGACCACATATTTCCAATAAATACCATAAATATAACGTAGTTACCTATCCGGGATTTATTGGATCCGAGATCAAATCAAACTTGTTTTCTTATTCATAATTAGCAAAAATGTTAATTTCAATAGCTTAACACATAATCAATTTATTCAATGACAAATAAATAGTTTATTGTATATGTAAGCTTGTTAGAAAATCTCATACAAGTTGTAGTTCCCGTCATGCGGATAGCCAATACCTGTAGAATTGGCTATCCGCACGACGGTCGGGCCGATAACGCCTCTTATCGGCACAACAGTCGTGCGGATAAGCGGCGTTATCGGCATGACCGTCGTGCGGATAGCCTCAGCCGAGAAAAATATGACCATTGTAAATGCTTTTTAATTGTGTTACTGCAATGTTTCCATACACCATTGTTAAAATCAAAGGCTGTTTATTCTTTTGGATTACCACATTCTTTAATTATTTACTAGGTTACAATAATTACTTTCTCATTTACGCATACGCATGGCTTATTTTTACAGGTAAAATCACAGGTAAGCCCAATTTCTGCAAAATAATAATTCTATTAATTAAAAAGTAAAAAAATTCCTGCATGGGTAATTTTCTGTTTCAGTTTTGAAGCCAGTTTATAACATTTATCAACTTAAAATGTATCCATATCTAAACATTTTTAACATTTGGATATCAATTTCAGATAAGCGGGGTTATCGACACGACCATCGTGCGGATAGCCAGTGTCAAAATAATAACTGTGTTAATTAAAAAGTAAAATTTCTTGCATTGGTAATATTCTGTTTCAGTTTGAATATCACCGCTTTTCCACACGACGGTCATGTATTGTATTGTATAGATTCTGCCATCATTGACACACCTCGTTTTAACCCACGAGTTCGGGCAACCCTTCACCTAACCATCACCACTCCGCAGTGACAGGATTAATGCCCGCCACCAGTACAATGATAACCCTAACATATATTTTGAATCCTGCCAATGCGGATTTCCCTCCCTTGTGCCTTAACCTTAACCACGTCACTGTTGTACCATACTACCCAAAGTTCCCTTTCCCCAGATGCAACAGTGACGCGGGCTGCCTGAGGTGGAGGAAAGCCAGGACATATCTCGGCATACCCGGGATATGCCTGTGAAACCACCGCGTCCGCCTGGCGACAGCCAAACCTCATACATTTCGACGGGTTAATTCATTTTTATTCTGAAAAACATTGGCCACACTGGGGCGCGAACCCGTACGAAAGTGGTATGTAGCAAAGTAGAGAACCTCCTCGCTCACTACTGCGCTATAGCGTCCGGTCATGCCGATAAGCGGCATTATCGGCACGACCGTCGTGCGGATAGCCAGTGTCATTTTATAACAAGCAGAAAAATAATTAAAACGTAAATGCACATTCCCTATTTTGTGGCACAATTTAAGACTTCTGGCATGCAAATGAGTGGAGCAATCATGTTTAGCCTGAGGTGTTTCAGAAAAGTGAGATTTTGAAACAGACAGTTTCATTATGAACAGTCGACTTTTAAAAAGCCATTTCTTGTAATACCCTGCCGGTTAATTTTCAGCAAATCTAGTCAAACAGTCGCAACCTCATGCTTCGTTGTCGTGCTGTAAAGACAGACAGATTTGTATGCATGATACATTTACACATTAAAAGTATTTAAACCACCAGAACCTGATTTTTGTCAAATTATGCACTTTTTTGTGTCAAAACGGGAAAATGGCCGTTTTTAACATTTGGGTAAAATCTGACACCACTATAACACGGTGGGTAGCCTTAACGGAATCTAGGGGATCAAATCGCCTTTTCCGGCGCCAACGGGATCAGCAACGGAGTCTACGGGAATTTTGCTTATTTTTGCAAAAGGTTGCTTTCTTTCCGAGATAGTTTCACGCAAAAATATTCAGGAAAGGCATAGAGTTAGTAGTGCACGGGACTTTTAAAAAATCACAGAAAATTTTGATCGGCATTGTAATTTAGTGCAAAATGGTACTTTTGCGCGCGTGACAATTTTATTTGCAGCGGTCTTGTTGTAAAATGACGAATCGCGCATAAAATGCACTATGCTGGGCTTTTATATTCACGCTTCCAAGTAAGTTCGCCTTTATTTTGAATAGAATGATTCCTAGTTCGATTTGTTATCTATTGACACACTAGTTTGTTGTCACAATAAAAGAATTTGACCAAAAATGTAATCAAAGAAGGAACAACATCTAGGGGAATCTGGCACCGCAGCCTAGGGGACGTTTTTCTTTTGCGGACCCCGAAAGAATAGGCTTATATATTATTATATTGTAACTAAAATATTGGCATATGGGCACCATAACCGCCAGCCTGTAATGCATACCCGGGTAAACACCACTTTGTCGGGAATTGTGGGGTTAACAAGGGTATATTTTTGCTCAAAAACCTATGTTGTTGGTACACGTTGTGGTGGTTCTAAGAAGTCCACATAATGTTTATTATACAGAAATACAAAAAAAAAAAGAAAAAAAAAAAAAAAAAAAAAAAAAAAAAAAAAAAAAAACTTGACCGTTTTGTCGCCATATTCCAGTGCACTTGGTAATAATGGTATTTTCTTCCATCAGGATTCGGTGCCAAACGATCCCGTAAAAGCCGGTGCCATAAAAACACCTGTTTCTTCTGGATCCCGTAGGATCCGTTCCACCTCGAACCCTGTTGAACGATCATTAAGTTGTGCTATATGCGTCAAATAAAGGACAAGCATGTAGTATTTACCATAATTTAAGCAGAATATATAATAACAGTCTACGTTCTGATCGATCTTCCCGTCTTCGATCGGTAAAAGCAATAAAAATTGATGTTTTAAAAACCCTTTCTTTTAGCCTGTAGACATGCAGGGTGGAAAAAGTACCGGCTTATAAACAGGTTCAATGTCTTAAACTGCAGTTTTCTGTACAAAAGTAATATGCCTGATATGTTACGGATCCCGTGAACTAAAATATACAATAACTTTCCTTTTTTTCTCAAAGCAATCTTCCGCTGAAGTAGCATTTATGGCCAACTTCATTAAGGACTTATGGGTGGTCACTGTATATACATAATTGAAGATTTACCTGTATAAAAAAGCATTGTTTATTTTGTCAACAATGCTACATTCTTTAGCATGCTTTATCATGGGACTATTGAATTACATGATTGTGGAATGAGTGTTCAGCTCAGAGCAAGTGAGTCATTTTTCAGTTACTTCCGGGTTGAAATCGTCGGACCCATTTTTCTTAGCTTTTTGAAAAAAATAAGACAGATTTTTCGATGTAGTCATTGACTTCAATCATCTAAGAACCTGAAACAAAAGGCATGTCATCTTTCAGGGTAACTGGTCATTTCGGCCCATAACCATTTCGGCCCATGACAATATCGGCCCATAACCAATTCGGCCCATAACCATTTCGGCCCATAAATTATTACCATTGCCCTTAATGGAATGCTTTACTCATATTATTCTAAGATAAGTTTTAATATAAACATGGCTTACAAAGCATGTTTCTTGAATTAGAAAATAAAAAAAAAATCAGTATTAATAATCGCCATATCACGATGTACATGTCACAGATAATTCATGTTGAAATTAGCAAAACGAAACACAATTTCAAATTTTATTTTATTTTTTATTTAGTATTTTTTTTCAAAGTTTTCTTAAATTTATTTGATTTTAACAAATATAATCCAATATAATTTCAGTGAATTAATTATTGGTTCCATAAGCTTGGCATTCGGCTTGGCATTAATCAAGTGCCACAGCCTGGTGAACACAAGCGTTTCAAATCAAATGTCAACTGCAATCAAAGCTGATGTGAACTGTCAAAAATCACTCACAAAAGAGTGACATATTCTTCGCGAAAGAAGAGAGGATGATATGGATAGTTCCTGTAGGTAAGGTCTTATTTTGTTTTATTTTCTTTCCGTTTTTGCTACATGTTCTTTTATACCCTAATAGTCATCCGGCACGTGCCAGATAAAGAAGCTAATTTAGAGAAATTGAGCAGTTACGGTTCATTAATCGGACCAGTTACGAACCAGTAAGCACGCTAATCGCCAGTAATCTATCTATCTATCTATCTATCTATCTATCTATCTATCTATCTATCTATCTATCTATCTATCTATCTATCTATCTATCTATCTATCTATCTATCTATCTATCTATCTATCATGTTTATTGAACATGCTACTGAAATTTGCTTTTAAAATCACTTTAATTTATGCTTAAATATTTATAAAGTACTAACAACCAACATAACAAAAACACATCCCAACCCAAGTTTGAATCAATTCATTATCTAGAATTTACATTGTTGCCATACATCCATGAGACCCAAAATCGAAGAGAAGGTTATTTGCAGGCTCCAAAATCGGTCCTATTATTAAATAAAACTTGTAAAAAAACCCCCAAAAAACAAATGCAACAAATCAAAAGCCCCTATCCATGAAATGAAATATGGGCCGAAATGGCTCCAAAATCGGTCCTATTTTTAAATTAAACTTGAAATGAATCCCAAATGCGACAAATTGAAAACCAAAAGTCCCTATCTAAAAAAAGTATGGGCCGAAATGGTTATGGGCCGAAATGGTTATGGGCCGAAATGGTCATGGGCCGAAATGGTTATGGGCCGAAATGACCCGGAACCATCTTTCAGCAAACAATAAGCGCACACGAGCCGCCCCAAGTTATCCACTTTCAGAATTTTCCAGAAAAATATGTTTACCCTAACTTTTCCGAGAGAAAATACATTTCCATGACCCCAATATAACCCTTTATTTGTCAGATTATGTATCCTAGACATTTAGGCTTTGCGTAATTTTTATTCAAATGCATTCCATTTTACAGGAAATGGGTCCCACGAAAACCAGTTACATTTCCAATTTTACACCAAGCTATTTAAAATTTTAAAATAATAACTATATTGAGTCATTCCTAGAATCAGTGACGTCTATTAGCAATAAATACACATCATTACTTGAATGACAGATTTAAGAAAACATCAGATTTCTGTTTTACATACCCCACCCACTCATGTCAATATTGATAGATCCTTAACAGAATTCCCGTAGGCTCCGTTGCTGGTCCCGTAGGCGCCGGAAAAAGCGGTTTGATCCCGTAGATTCCGTTAAGGCTACCCACCGTGTATAAGGTCGATTCGACCCCTCACCTTCTTTTAGTCTGTATTCTCCTCCACCCGATGGGAGCACCTGCGATCACTCACAGTATTCACTATTATTGCATGGTTTCCAATAGTGATTTTTAGTAAGCTGGAAACCAGCGGATAATGCAAAAATGGTGAATGTATGTTGTATTCTCTAATTCTACCACCACCAAAACTAAATATCTGCAATGCTCGGCCCCAAACTCCCCAACAGGGCCAATACCTCCGTTAATTGCTCTCCGATATTGATAGTGTTTTCTGAGAGGACTTACATCCGGAAGTGGAACACTGCGGCTTGGAGTTTGACTCGGCCCTGTCAACTCGGCCTTGGTTCGACTTCCAAGTCGGTCAAGTTGGTTTTATATTACTGTATTGTTCTATGAGTAAAGATTGAAATTTGATACCCGCTATTCATTCACCATTTTTGCATTATCTGCTGGTTCCCAGCTTACACATAATTAATATTGGAAATACAGGTAACTAAACTTTCTTTCATTCTTAACCTCGTTACCTGTATTTTTCATTCAAGTATTTGTCGAAGACATCTCAGATCATTTTTGACCTGCATCCGGGTTTTTTCCATATGGAAGATGAAAAAGGTGAAAAAGATGAAAAACCGCATCTCTTTAAAAAGTACTTTAAGATGATGTTTTTTTTACTATACAAGTCATCAATGATCCATATTGTTATTCATTTTAATCACTTTTTGTGTGACGAAAGCTTTTGCAAAGAAAAAATAAAATAAAAAATCTGTGGATTTTGAAATTGTATGATCCATGCTGGCCATCGTAGATAAGATGCGTTCGGATTTTCTCCATTGAAAATAGGCGTGTTCGGATCAAAGGCTCTGCTTCACAGAACGAGTTGTTTCCGCCAGTAAGGGCTCACCGCACAATAACGATATTTTTACTACATTTTTTTTTCTTTTGCATCAGATTGATATCCAGGAATTTTGGGGTAGGTATATATGCATTAAAACTGTCAACGTTAATACGAATAGGTACAGTTTTTTTTCACTGAGCGTTTAGCTGTCAGGCTAAGGTAGTGATGTCATTTCAACAACAGAGCAAACTAGTCTTGTGTCCGTCAAAGATGGATTTCAGTCCCAAAACTATCTATCTTGTGCTTAGGTATCACTACTACATCACTGAGCTTGTATGCACTGTCAACAATT
The DNA here is from genome assembly GCA_964017185.1 of Rugalucina vietnamica. Lineage (NCBI taxonomy): Eukaryota > Metazoa > Mollusca > Bivalvia > Lucinida > Lucinidae > Rugalucina > Rugalucina vietnamica. The sequence continues at coordinate 10,803,438 of OZ024882.1, read as the reverse complement.
TATATTTTAGAATAAAGCATAAATAAAATGTATATCATGCATCCTGTACCCTATTGCAGAACAGATATTAATCTTCGACAATTATCTTTTTTAAAGATGTTTCTTGTTGATTTCAATAAGCTGAGAACCAGAAGATAATTGGCCTCCCCTATCTCCTTTACCATAGAGTTGTGACGGTGTGTGTAATCACCGGATAGGACCTAATCGGACATAATTACCGTATCGGACATAATTTCCCATTTTATTCATGACATTCATATGTTTTCACTTGAATATTTCATGGCATATCATCATACAAAAACATACCCAGTGCTTATTGTGGGGGTAAAATAAATACATAAAATTTATTACTCTAAATTGGAGAAAGAACAACTATGACCACTCACAAAGTTGTTCAACGGACTAGGAATTTTAACTGGCTGACAGCACTCTAGATTATTCTAAAATAAGTCATCAATGAAAAAATAGGTCCGATCCGTTAATTACGTCCGATCCGGTCCGTTCCGGTGATTGCACGCACCCGAGTTGTGATGTATAGGGCTAAATTGGCCTAGAAGTCACTGACTGAAATGAACAATTTAACAATCAAGAAATATTAATTGTCTTTCTGACGGCCACATGTCAGCTTGATGGGTGACATTTTTAAAACTCGTTCAAGTTTTCTACCAGAAACTTGCCTACCTCTACAGCGCTTTCATTGCAAATATGTTGATAATTTGGTTTCAAGTTATAGAGCTGTGTCTGGGCATCCAATCAATCTATTGAGCCGCGACGCGAGAAAACCGGTCTTCGGGGTTTCCGACCAGGTCCGACACAAACCGGCCTGTACAAGCTCAGAAAAGAGCTAGAAGCTTGAAATTTCGGATTTAAGTAGAAGAGGAATTGTACTATCCGTGTAGCGAAAACAAAGGCGCTGATCAGCTTCGCGGTTACCGCGAAGCTGATCTGCGCCTTTGTTTTCGCATAGGCAGATTGTTGGTTTTCTCACGCACAGGCTTATATTGTACTGCTATATTACTTCGATTGTAGGACACTAATCCTTTGTCACGTCTCGTCGCTATAACTGGTATCCCTTAAGGTGAGTCTCGGATCTAACAATTAATCAATTATAAAAAAAAAATAGTATGGATCCGAGGGTGAGCCTTGCTGCATTGAAAACTTTTAAGTGTCAACATATGCAGTGGTTACACTGCACTGGTGTGGTATTGTCAGTTTGACGTTCTACCAGTAAACTATTCTGATTCTGATTCTGAGTGTTAAGATTTTCCAGAATATACTCTGGAGTGATAAGAATAGATACTAAATCCCCGACCAAGATTGAACCTTTTTGGTAAATGGTGGAATCAAAATGAAGATATCTGTATCCAGAAGATCGACCAACGACGAGAACCGGCTGCCGCAACGGTTGGAGACCACGGTCAATGAATTAACAGGCTAAGAGAACATGGAATCCGTCCTCGACGTCCCTATGTTGGTATCCAGATGTAACCGAGACACAGGCGAGCCCGTCTCGTCTGCAGTGGTTCATGGCTCACTTAGCAGTGCAGGCAAGACAGTAGACAGTGTATGATTCCAGATTTCCGCTAGAATAATGTTTTTAACGACGTTCCGGTAAGCGTTTCAGTGACGCGTGTGTAGTGGAATCCGACCGATTTCGAGAAGGATAAGTGCGACAGTTAATATTGCACTTTTGACCATATTTTCCCTCCACAATATCACACTGAATAAACCTCCCATAGTTATATTTCTTGGTGTCAGGATCCTGTTTAAGAGCTTAATTCAGCACCGACTTGTGCCATAAAATCATCTCTGACAATATGTGAACGTATAGTTAAGTTAAAGTATCGGCTAGAAAAAATAAGTAAACTAAAGGGAGTCGAAGACGAGCTGCTTTTGTTTATTTTTATTTATTTTATTTTATTTTATCTTATTTATTTATTTATTTATTTATTTTTCACGGTTCGACGAGGTCTTTAACTAACTTGCGGTATCATGGATAGAACACCAGTTGACAGACCCGTGCTGTATCTCTCAATATCTGGAAGTTGCAGTACGGTTTTCATTCCGTCTCCTTTCTGAGTATGTGAACGTCACATTCTCCTGAATTTATGCATGTATAACTGAGGCCAGTGTACTTTTGGCCATGAAGCGTTGTGTGTACATATGAGCCTGTGCGTGAGAAAACCAACAATTTGGGTTTCGACTATGTCCGGCACAAACCGGCCTGTACTGTCACAGATGATGGTTAGGGGCTGGAAAGTTTGGATTTAGAAAGTAGAAGAATTGTGCTATCCGTGTAACTGCGAAGCTGATCAGCGCCTTTGTTTTCGCCTATGCAGGTTGTTGGTTTTCCGGCGGCGGCTCATATTTTCTGGAGTTTTCAAGGCAATCCCTAGGAACGTCTTCATAATTTTAGAAAATTGAAGGGTGGAAAAAGCAAGGCGTGTAAAAGGTCTCACGGTTCGTTGTCAGTCTCTTACAGTATGCGATTTCCGACGGTAAGTACGAGGCTTTATTCGTTATGCGATCGTTAGGTTCTGTCAATACTGCACTGTATTAAAGCGCAGTTGATCGGTACACGAATGGACAAATAACAGGCGCATGTAAATAAAATTTCAATGATTTGCATATTTTAGCTAAAGTTACGAATTACTTCCTACTTTCAAAATCACAATTTCCATACACCCAAAGTGAATGTCAGCCAAATCCTATTGAAATGGGTATAAAAGATTTGTGATTTTATCGAAGCATATCATTGTTTCGAACCAAGCTTAAGAGCAAAATAAAATTTTGATATTTGAAGCTATAGGTATGTACAATTTATTACATTTTTGATTTCAAAACTTAATGATTATTCTTCATCTTAGTATTAGAAAAACACTCACGCGAGTTAGATTCTCATAAGGTTCCCGGTACAAGTAGGCAAAGATCAGGAAAAGGCGCAGTCAGAAAGAGATTCCCACTCCAAAAACCGAGGTGGGAAAAAACCAAACTAACAATCAGGCACTTATACCATGAAACATATCGTAAGCCGAATGAGCAGCTATTTTCCCAATAGGTGGCCACTCAGTTACCCTAACTTAATTAAAAATATGAAAACATACATAAGGCGCCAACAGCACAAAAAATTTTTAAACACCAAGACACAAAACAAACCTTTTTGATCAATTTAAATTGCAACAGTTCGTTGGGGTAAGTTAAAGTTTCTTCCAAGTATAGAATGGTAAAATAACAGCTTTTTGTGCTCTTTGCACCTTATTCTGATGCAAAAATCAAGTTGAATTTTTTTTATATTTTTAATACAAAACATTGATTAAGAGTTTAAGAATACACGTTAGAACCGTCTCGGAGTGGCGTTTCTAACGAGTACACACAATCTATGTTTTGAAGCAAAAATAAGAAAAATTGGTATACCCCTATATACCCCAGTTTTACTTTTTTATATTGCTTTTTTTTTTTAATTTTGTAGCGAATAAAATCTATGTTCAGTGTTCAGTACATAGGCAGTATCTATCTATCTATCTATCTATCTATCTATCTATCTATCTATCTATCTATCTATCTATCTATCTATCTATCTATCTATCTATCTATCTATCTATCTATCTATCTCTATCTATCTATCTATCTATCTATCTATCTATCTATCTATCTATCTATCTATCTATCTATCTATCGTAGATAGATAGATAGATAGATAGATAGATAGATAGATAGATAGATAGATAGATGATAGATAGATAGATAGATAGATAGATAGATAGATAGATAGATAGATAGATAGATAGATAGATAGATAGATAGATAGATAGATAGATAGATAGATAGATAGATAGATAGAGATAGATAGATAGATAGACAGATAGATAGATAGATAGATAGATAGATACTGCGACACTCTCATTTCTGAGTTTTATGCGCAGGGATGCGTGCGTTTTCAAGTCATACTAAACAAGGAGCAATGAAACATTTCATTTTTCCCAATCATTTTCCTAGGTTCTTCAACATGAGCGGCTTCTCCAACCTAGATGAAACACAATCTCAGACCAACGTTGCGTACGTATATAAATGAAATTGAAAATTGAGCCTGTGCGTGAGAAAACCAACAATTTGGGTTTCTGATCAGGTCTGACACAAACCGAGCTGTACAGCCACAGAAGATGGCTAGAGGCGGGAAATTTTGGATTTAGAAAGTAGAGGAATTGTATTATCCATGTAGCGAAAACAAAGGCAATGATCAGCTTCGCAGTGACTGCGAAGCTGATCTGTGCTTTTGTTTTCGCCTGTGCAGATTGTTGGTTTTCCCATGCGGTCGCTCATTTGAGTATTCATTATGATTTTTGTTCGAAATAATGTTTACCGAGCAAGCACTTCAGTGGCTCTTGACATTCTGATAAAAATTTTAGAAAACTATAATTCCTTTTTCTCAATATGTAGTATCGAAGGTCATTTTGGTTCCGTGTTCCGTTAACTAAACAGTTAAAAACGGGACACGGGGAGGCGTCAATAAACAATGCGGTCACTGTAAACTAAATCTACACGCAATAAAACCTTTGCGCCTACCATCCTTTCCCGAGATAAAACCATGGCAATTTGAGCCAACGCATTAAAAGAAAAAAAAAAAAAACATAAAAAAAAACAACATAAAAATGCATAGGCGAAAATAAAGGTGCAGATCAGCTGTGCAGTTTGTATTTGCGTTCACGGAGAGTACAATCAATTTTCTACTCCAAGCTTCTAGCCTCCTTTGATTGTACAGGCCGATTTGTGTCGGACCATCTTGGAACCTCAAATTGCTGGTTTTCTCATGCAGTGGCCCATTTATCTTTTTCCAGTTTTAGCACAACCAATCTAAGACAAAGACTAGACTCCATAAAACTGACATGGAACACTAGAACAACGCTGGAAAAGGGATTATTGATTGCGGTGGTGGGGCTGTCCATATTGGCATTGGGGCTCATTATTGGACTTGCGGTGGCCAGGGGGAAAGGCAACGACAAAAGTCATGGTTTGTTTAAAAGTAAATTAAAGCCCCAGTATCGAGGCTGCCTGCTTGTTGCCTCAGCGGCTACGTGCAAAACTGCTAACTGGCTACCTGAGTACTGGTTAACCGTCCGAGGTCTGAGTATGCGAAGCAAAAGCGGCACCACTTCAGCATATTGTGTGCGTCATAGCACCCCAGTGTTGGACAGAATTTTACAAAAAATGGGATCTTAGGCAACAAAACAAACAAACAATATCGTTATTTATTTCTTTTTGCTTTAATTCATTTCATTTTTATTTTGAATACAAGGTTAGTTGATAGCAACAGGTCTGATCGTGCCATATAGATTGAGAAAAGGACATGCCATTTACCGCAAAGACTTGTATCGCACACCCGTGTACGTGTAACCTATTTCTCTTATAGAACCCTCCCCTTCGCCCGAGGTATGCCTCACACCTGACTGTACAATGGCTGCTTCCCGGATACTCGAGTCGCTGGACCGGAGTGTGAATCCCTGCTCGGATTTCTATGCCTATGCCTGTGGAACATGGAAGAAAACTAACGTTATTCCTGACGCCAACACTCAGATCAACGTAGTCTCTATCCTACAGGAACAAATAAAGCTGATCAATAAAAGTAAATCCTATAGCTCTATAAATTATATGGAAAACCACCGAACCTGGATTGGCGACCACTACCCTGTCCAGTCACCCTGTCACGTGCCTTGACACGGATTTAAACCCGGACCGTAGAGGTGGCAAGTGAGTGCGTTATCCACTACGCTATCCAGGCTCGGGCATATTGGTACATTGTAAATGAGAACCCATTTTAGGCGTGGCCTTACAATGACTTTAAAACTGCAGGTTACAGGTTAGAAAAGATACTAAATATCAATGTTTAGCTATGTATGGAATGCCGGGCACCACGGATCACATTTTGCAATGAACATTTAGCATGAAGCAATTAGCAATTGCATATAGCAATAAGTAATTAGCATTTAGGAAGTCAATCATTTCAGATCTGTATGAGGAGCTGGGCGATAACGGGGCTAATGAAGAAGCATGGGGAAAAGCTAAAGATGCATATGCTTCATGTATGGATACAGGTAAGTAAGGTAGCATACCATTTTCATAATTGTCGATAACTAAAGAGACAAATTCTACACAAATTCTTCAATAGCAAAAGTGGTATCAGTGTATTGACTTTGTGGTACACTGTGGTCTTGAAATCAACATTTGCATGAGAGGATCATGATATCTGTAATGGAAAATACGTGAATTTGGTATCTTGTTTGTGTAACCGCTAATCACACATGCAGTAGTAATACACCCCTTTAGCACCAGTAATAATTTTCTTCCTGTATTCACAGTCAATGTCAGTCTCAGTTGTTTTCGAATGCCCATTCCTTTATCACTTATCCATACGTATAATTACGTATGCTACGGACAAACAAAAATGAAAATTTAGGAGGCCGTACCATTGATAAATTCTTACAGTTTCGAATGAAATTACTGTTATAACTGGCAGAATATCTTCACAATTTCAGACCAATTGGAACAGAAGAATCTGTCAGTAATTACGCCGGTGCTGCAAGCACTTGGTGGATGGCCGGTTCTTGGAGCTCGGCCGGGTGGAAACTGGGACGAGGGCAGTTTTGACCTAGTTTCTTTGCTAGTGAAACTAGCGCAATATGGCATACAGCCTATAATAAGACTGAGTGTTACTGTTGACCAGAAAAACTCTACACAAAGAATTCTACAGGCAAGTGAAAAACATTTTATTTTATTATTTTTATATACGCTTAATTATGGCCTGCGGTCTTTTTAAACTTACTAGAAACGGTTAAGATGGACAAAGATTACAGTCATTGTAGTTACGTTTAATCAATTTAATCAATTATTATTTGGTTCTAGAGCCAAGTATAAAAGTATTTTTTTCAAGAGAGCAGCAGGTAGACATACTATGCAGCAATTGTTGTAAGACAGTCCAGAACAAACTCGGGGACATTCGAGACTCTTGACTGAAAAAGAAAGCAGAAGAAATTCAGTAATGTATTTCATGATGCACTGAAAACCATTTATAAACCAAAGAATTCTGGAGCCATAACGTTCCTATGTGCTGATGGAAGCACTATCTCGGAAAGGTGCGCATACAGCTTCAATAGTGTGCCCAATCACACATCAAGTATTAATACTGATGTTTTCGACAGACTTCCACAGAAGTGAGTGCAATGTTCTGTTAGATGAATATCCATCCGTCATGAAAACAAGAAACGCAAATCAATAACTGTCATCTGACAAAGCTACAGGTACAGATGCAATTTTTGCTGAGGTCTGATAAGGCTGTAGGGCTGCCCGTAGAAGAGAAACTGATTGAAGCGCTTCACTGTATGTTGAAGAAGCAGGCTATTCATGGTATAAGTACCTGATTGTTGGTTTGTTTTTTTCCCGCCTCGGTTTTTGGAGTGGGAATCTTTTTCTGATTGCGCCTTTTCCTGATCTTTGCCTACTTGTACCTTCTTATTCCACAAAATTTAACCCATTTATGACGAATGGATTCGCCCATCATTATCATTTGGATGAGTCCACTGTACTTTTTAGGGGCAACAGGAGTCATTTTGATTTTTATAGCAGTTTTCCAATCAGGTCCAATCAGATCCAATCAGGTGTTGTTGTTTTGCTGGCAAATTTAGAAGGTTGCAAGTCAAATATAAGGTGCATGCAGATGTGCTAGATGTGCTCATATATGCAGATGAGAATGCCAGCTCAGAGGGAAAATGCAGGAGGCTATGCATCACGTAATAATTATAAACTACAATTAGAATAAAATACAGAGGTTGAACACCATGGAAATACATGTACGTACAATGAAACAAACATCAGTGTAACTGAATGAGCAAAAGCAAGAAGAAGTTGTAGAATAATTCACCTGCATGGGAAACATTTTCTCAAGAGAAAAACCACCTGACACACCCGCAAGCAGAAGTTGGCCTGTCTCACATGTGGCCAGAGCGGGGCTCGAACCCACACCAGACACAGCGGTGAGATGATCGAGTGATTAAGAAACAGCGCCCTTAACCGCTCGACCACGGGGGCCAGAGAAGTGAACATTGATGATGAGGTCACTACCAGAGCTTCAAAATTAAGTATGGTATTTGGAAGGTTCCGTGCAAATGTCTTTGAGCGAAATGGAATCAAGCTGAAAGTCTACAAGACCGCCAAGTGGAAAGACAAGATAGATTCCAAACACAGAGGTCTGGTTGCAAGGCAACACAGTGCTCATTGTTAAGTATACCTGATTAGCGACTTCCAAAGAAAGTTTTATACTACAGGATAACGAAAGGGAATGCACCCAATCAAAATACAGACGAAACGCTACGAAGGCAGCCTCAAAGCCTCACTGAAGGATTTCAACACATCGGAATAAGCTGCAGAGGATCGAAGGGGCACTGTTTCACGATCAAAGGACAACCAGATCTTTCGACACTGGCTTGCAACCTGCAATTTGGAGCTAAATTGGCATAATCAGCCATTACAGACCTCAAAAATACACACGAACATCTGACATTCAAGAAACAAAGTGTATGAAGTTGGTCTTTCTCATTAAGGGCAGACGAATGAAAAAGAAAGTTTTCAAAGGTTTACCGTCCCTAAATGTCTGCAAACCCTAAATATCAGCAAGATGTCGATTTTTTAAAGCTTTATATAACGTTATACTAAATTTCTGTATATATCGAAATTTTAGCTTGGACAATCGTATGAGGGCTATCCAAGAAACGAAGAGGCGTATTTCACTTTTTTCAAGTCGATGGCGAGTTTGTTCGGTGCTAACCCCACCCAAGCTGACACAGATATGAGACAAGTTTTGGAGTTTAAGAGAAAACTGAACAATGTGAGGAGCTTAAACACCATCAGGAAAACGTGTCCGTGCAATATACCCCCCTTAAACCCCACTTTTATATAGTAAAACTGGGGTATGCAGGGGTATACCTATTTTTCTTATTTTTGCTCCAAAACATAGATTGTGGGTACTCGTTAGAACCGCCTCAGCGAGCGAGGCGGTTCTAACGTGTACCCACAATCTATGTTTTGAGCAAAAATAAGAAAAATATCATAAATTTTCTTCGGAAAATTTTCATTTTTACAACTTAAAAAATCTCGGTATATTGCATGGGCGTGTTTTCGTAATGCTATGATTCAAGTAGATGACTACCATTTCGAAAACATGCCCATGTAATACGTATATGGATTTTCATAAGTTATAAAAATTGAAAAGTGTTCTGTAGATCAATATCTTTGCTTAAAGCATTGATTGTGGGTAAACGTTAGATTCGCTTCGCCGAGACGGTTCTATGGAGTTACCCACGATCTATGTTTTGGATGAAAACTATGAAAATAGATTTACCCCAATTTTACTGTATAAAGTGGGGTTTGAGGAGGTATACCTTTCACGGACATGTTTTCCTAATGACATCGCCATAAAAGCAGTTTTGCGGCATTGTCGTTCAGCGATGCCTCGGATCAAACTAGGCAACAACACAATTTGGGTTTGTACTAAATGGTAACGCTTAACATACAGTATTAAAGTGGATACAGATGTTTTAATGATTTGTATTTAAAAAAAGAATATCCTCGAAAAAGCGCTTGCAATGCTCGATCGCGAGAAGTTGATTTTCTTGAAAATTTTAACAAAATGGAGATTATTGTGTATTTGAATTCCACGTTTCTCTTGTCCATCTATTTTTTTTTCTATTTATTCATTTTTTTCATATTGTCAAAATGTACTATGATGTACTCTTAAACGCTGATCATAATTGTGTTCAATTCTGAGAAAAATACATTGAAGCTATTTATGGTACTGGCGTTTTTATTTTTAGATATCTATGAAGAAAGAGGACCTACAAAATCCAGACTTAACCTATAACAAGATGACATTGGCAGAGATCAGAAGAAAATTCACAGAACCAAGGAGCACAGACCCAATTCAGGTTATGCATTCGTATAAATAAAAGGCCTTTCGTCACTGAATCGTATTGAGAGAGTTTGCTGATGAATTAGGGTTATTCGAAAACCTACTGTCAGCCTGTAAGGGCCTTGTAAAATCAATTTAAGACCCCCAGTAATTTTATATTACTGATCGTTCCAAGGTGATACTTCATTGTGGTTCTATTTGTTTTATGTTTTGTTGTCGAATTTTTGTGCTGTTTGAATCTTATGTACGTTTTCATAGTTTTAACTAAGTGACCGTCTATTGGGAAAAAGCTGCCCATTCGGCTTACGATGTGTTTTGTAAGTATAAGTACCTAATTGTCAATTTATTTTTTCCCACCTCGGTTCTTAGAGTGGGAATTTCTTTCTGACTGCGCATTTTCCTGATAATTTTGTTTTGTACCTTTTCAGAAATTTTGCATTTGAATGTTAGGTGTAATTGATTGTATAAATTATTTTCTATGTACAGTTCAGTTGGGGAAACTTTGTGCGAGGCATTATGAATTTGGAGGGAGTGAAAGTTGAGGTAACGGATGTGGAACCAATAATTGTAACGACGATTCCCTACATCCAGAAGTTGTTTGGAGTGCTACAGAAGACATCAAAAAGGTATGTATGATAAAATACGCGTTAAATAGAGATTTGAAAGATTTGACATTGTTGCATATCCTCTTATGTAGATTTTCCACCCTTCTATCTATGCACCCTTTTAATGGAGAGTGGCAGTAAAACAGATGTGGTTGACTGCACTAGTTAAACTTGAAACCCCTACCGTATGCAACAGTTTTGGCTTCATTTGCCAGTGCTTTACGTGTCATTATATAGTTAATTTTGCTTCAAACCATTAATTATTTTATCGTGGCCTATCGTTCTTCTTTTCCAGAACCCTTCTTTCCAATGTTTTGTTGCCTTTAAGGGAAAACATTTGAGCCGCCTCATGGGAAAACCAACAATCTGCATATGCGAAAACAAAGACGCAGATCAGCTTCGCGGTAACCTATGCACCCTTTTAATGGAGAGTGGCAGTAAAACAGATGTGGTTGACTGCACTAGTTAAACTTGAAACCCCTACCGTATGCAACAGTTTTGGCTTCATTTGCCAGTGCTTTACGTGTCATTATATAGTTAATTTTGCTTCAAACCATTAATTATTTTATCGTGGCCTATCGTTCTTCTTTTCCAGAACCCTTCTTTCCAATGTTTTGTTGCCTTTAAGGGAAAACATTTGAGCCGCCTCATGGGAAAACCAACAATCTGCATATGCGAAAACAAAGACGCAGATCAGCTTCGCGGTAACCGCGAAGCTGATCAGCGCCTTTGTTTCCGCAGCACGGATAGTACGATTCCTCTACTTTCTAAATCCAAAATTTCCAGCCTCTAGCCTGCTTCTGTGCTTGTACAGGACGGTTTGTGTCGGACCTGTTCGAAAACCACATGGTTGGTTTTCCCACGAGGCGGCTCATTTTATGATCATCTAATTGGAATGTTTTTTTTTTTCTATATTTTAGGACGATTGTCAACTTTATTATATGGTCTTTCATGAAAGACTCTGAGCTAGCGTTGGCACTTCCGATTCGGTTCAAAGATATATACAATCAGTATCAAAAGGTACATGATCTTATGAGATTAAATGAAGTTTTGATAATTCGCCATTCTACCAGTGGCGTAAAGCCGTAGTTTTCTTGAATATGCCGCTCTAAAACCCGGCTAAAAGGTTTTGTAAAAGCTGTACTTGGTTTGCTGAGAGGAGTTTGAATGGACATAGAACGCCCGAGAATTACAATGCGTTCATTGAGTGAATAGAAAAGAGTGTTAAGAAAGTTCGTTCCGCAGTTTACCACATAATTTCAAAGCATTTTAAGACAGAAAACAATTAAACGACATTTTTCCTTGAATCTGGATTTTTCTACAATACATTATAGCAACAGAAACGCTGTTTATTACCGGGTTGCTTCACAGATTTATATTTTCTAAAATTGAGGAGTAACTCATTTTATCTGAAAAATCGTAACAAATTTGAGATTTGATTTTTCTTTACTGGCTTGCAGTTGAGAACATTACAAAAGTATTATAGATGGCAAATAAAACTAGTCAATTTAGGCTTTATTCATTTAATTTTAGAGGATTTTTACAGATTGGTATTTGCCTGGCTAAGATATTTTCATGTATACCCCAACCTTGAAGCAAAAAAGTTCAAGGGTTAGAAAATGGGTACTTGCTTTCGATAGCAATTGTTTCATGAGCAGGTATCCGATATAACACTTCGTTGCCTATGTTTTTATATACATCTAAATAAAAGTCTGGCATTGTAATTTATCACTTTTTTAAAAAAATAATACCAAGCAATGAGGAAAGCAATTGTTTTGTGGAACGAACTTTCTTAACACCCTTCATAATGGTTCATTTTTACTCAAACCTGTTAAATCAGTATGTTTTGCATGAAAGTATTATCATTATTCTTGCTACAATGTTACTGACGCAAAACTATCGCGTCACATAGCGAGCTATGATGTCTTTTATTTTGCATGTAATACTTTCATTTGAACAATAAGTACCTGTGGGTCTGTGGGTGTGAAAATTGCATTTTTGTCAAAAGACATATACTGATAACAGTGAGAAAAATTTCAGGCATATTCTGGTCAACAAACATCGAGTGCTCGATGGCGGGAATGTGAAACTATGGTTACAACATATATGCCGCTTGCTATCAGTCAGAGATTCGTGAAACGAAAATTTGATGATACAACGAGGCATAAGGTAAAAACTATTCTAATAAATGAGCCGCCTCGTGAGAAAACCAACAATGTGGTTTCCGAACAAGTCCGACACAAACCGGGCTTTACAGTCACAGAAGCAGGCTAGAAGCTTGAAATTTTGGAGTTAAGTAGAGGAGGAATTGTACTATCTGAGTAGTGAAAACAAAGGCGCTGATCAGCTTCGCGGTTACCGCGAAGCTGATCTGCGTCTTTGTTTTCGCCTATGCAGATTGTTGGTTTTCCCGTGAGGAGGCTCAAATTTAAACTGACTTATCCACTGAGGGGATACTTTTGAAAATAAGACAGATCATACCACCTACCGTATTCGTTATATTTAGCGAAAATGCTTCAATAAGCGAACATTCAGGCATTTAGTAAAAATGTAGACGCACGCCCCTCGACCAGCATATTGCTACTTGTGGACCTGGATAATATAAACATATTTAAATTATATTTTTTCAAGCAGTGGCTTAATAAGGAATGCAGTCATCGGGTGTTTTATCGAACTAATGATTCAGGTTGGCGACATGGTAAAGAACATTCGAGGTGCCTTCGATGAGCTTTTACATGAAGTTAGCTGGATGGATGATCATACTAAAGGTCTAGCCAAGGAGAAGGTAGTGTGCGCGCGCGCGCGTGTGTGTGTGTGTTACATGCAAATGATCCTGCAACTATAAAATATAACACTACATGAAGACAGTTAAATAACAACCAATTTAATCTTAGTTTCCACCAGATACTCATAGATATAAGAGATTAAGAAAAACGCCAAATCGTTCTGAATTCGATATCAATTTCTCAAAATGATTTCTCGTTATTTGCATTCAACACATCAGCCCAGACATAAATGTCCTTTTATTATTTAAACATCAGGGGCTAGTTGTTCAAAATTAACAATGTCGTTAGTTAACGATTCGTTAAAATTTCAAATGTCAATATAACAAATACACTGGTATTGTTAGTTGAAAAAATGTGAGCAAAGGATTTTCACATTTTTTTCAGCAAAATGTAACAGTGTATTTGGTTTTGAAGTCGACAGGGCTTAACGACACCGTTAACCTAACGAAGTTTTGAACAACTGGGCCCAGGATGGAGCGAGATTTGAGTATGAACATGCTGTGTTTTTTTTTTTAATTCAGTTTTACGTCCCTTTCAAGATTATTTCAGCTCAATCAGTAGGTGGAGGCGAAAACGGGAGGACCTCGAGAAAAACCATATGGCACACCCGCAAGGCAGAACTTGACTTGTCTCACATGCGGCCAGAGCGGGGCCCGAACCCACACCAGTCACAGTCACAGTTACTTAATGGAGTGATTAAGAAACAGCGTTATCGTTCGGCCACGGGGCCGCCGAACATGTTGTGTGAGCATACGGATGCTTGCATTTCTTAAAACGTAAGTTACGAACTGTCCGTTGACGATGAGACAAAATACATAGTTACGCAATACATAGAATCCGTATGAAGGAATCGACGTGTTCAACGTTTTAATCTACGTATACTGTCTAAAAACTTGCCTCTGATAATGGTTTTTCGCAGAAAATTTTTGTATGGGGGACAACGGAAAAATTATTTTCATGTCAAGATCTTGATCTTTGTTTGTCCTAATAGGACCTGCAAAAACTTTGAAAATCGGTGAACAAATAAAGTTTTTATGGCCAAAATAAATTTTGCATAGGGATTTTGCATTGGCAAGGGAGATAATCGATGATCGTGAAAATGCATATTTTTCGAGATTTTTTACCTGATCATGAAGATTTTGTCTCAGGTATGTAATTTGTGTCAATTTATAATAATTTTGAGCAATCATGATTAAATAGTTAGAATTTAAAATTTTTGCGGGAAAATCATGAGATTTTTGTACAGGAAATCCCTATTCAAAAATATTTTTGACCAGAACTTTTTTTATTTGTCAGCCGATTTTCAAAATTTTTGCTGCACATTTTGCGACAAAGTAGAAGCTTAATTGTGCCAAGAAAATATTTCTTCTACATTTGAACAGTTTGAAATATCTGCGAAAAACCATTATCACACACTACAAAACAGACTTTAATTTAGATATGTATATTTACAGGCTGAAGCTATCAAGAGCTGGATAGGGTATCCAGATGATCTCTTAAATGACACTTTCATAAACTGGATTTATAAAAATGTAAGTTGATATTATGTTTTACATAATTTTTGTCTTGGTCTAAGAAATATTCAACAAAAAGAGTTCTAATATTTCACTTTAAGCAGATTTACTCTGTATGACAGCGACTGAAGATTTCAAACATATTTCCCTTTTGTATGTAGTAATTCAGGCTTTGAAAAAAGGTACAAGTAGGTAACGATCAGTAAAAGGCGCAAGCATTTTAGGCGTGGTATTCTCTGTGAATTGTAGGGCCTAATACGCATCTTAATATACCTTCTCATTTTTCTCTCTGTCAGCGTTTTCATTCGTCCTAAATGTCTTTGGTCCTTTTACAGGTTATTGTTGACAGAGAAGCCTTTCTTTTGAGCATATTAAACTACCTGAAGGTTTTCGTGGCAAAAACACTAAGGCAGCTCAGACAGCCATACGACAAAGCAGCTGTAACAGAAGTGTGAGTGAAAGTTTCGTTTTTGTGTACTTAAGTGTAGGAGTAACCTTGATTTCTGCTGTCCCTTTTTATACCGGCATAAACTGAAAAAAAAAAAAAGAAAGAAATAACGTATCCCTTTCAAATAGTATTATTTATACGATATGTGCCTGTGTTTGATTGAAATTCGTTGTACAGAATGTAATGTTTGAATAAAATATTGCTCATAATAATGTGAAAAACGTAAAAATACTAAATTCATTAAAACAAAAAAACAAAAAAAAAAAAAAAAACAAAAAAAAAAAACAACAAAAAAAAAAAAAAAAACGGTTCGAGGTATTAAAAAAGTCTCCCTCAGTGGAGAGAAGTGAAAGTCACGTCTTTTAGAGTGATGTATTTGACCCTTTTCAACGAATTGAATCAAACTAAGTTGAGAAAAACCTGCAATTTTGAAGCAGTTTCGTACTGTTCCTGGCTGAATCTAATCTGTTTACTTTATTATTAGAACTAAAAATATGTATCTATATGTATGTACATGTATCTTTGTTCATATTGGGTGGGGGCGTGGGGAGGGGATAAAAAATATGTATCTATATGTATGTACATGTATCTTTGTTCATATTGGGTGGGGGGCATGGGGAGGGGATAACCTAGTTTAAACTGTCTATACAGCCTGTTCCCTGTTATAGATACATGTATTTGTAAATGTACTGTTGTTTGACCTCATATTACATGTTTGGCATATTCTAAGAGTATCAAAAAACTTGTAAAACTTCTAAGCTTTTTTACGATAATATGCAGATGTGTAAAGTAAAATGTCATTTACATAATAAAACCAATCAGTTTGATTGTATAGTGCTATAGGTGCAACTTTCTGGATGCTGAAATTCGACATCTTAACTAAGGTCTTTGAGGATTGTAATTCTGGGCCCTGATTGTTAATTTATTTTTTCTCACCTCGGTTTTTGGAGTGGGGATTTCTTTCTGATTACGTAATTTTCTGATCATTGCCTACTTTTACCTTTAACGCAAGATTGGTCGAATGTGATTATCCATAAAATATGGGTCACATAGTGGTATATTTACATTTCTGATGCAAAATCTTAGATGAATCTATAGAACTGAAATGCGATTCATGCTTCCATGAACAACATCGTGTCACGCGACGTCACATGATCAAACTTGACGTCATAAATACCATGGCTCTGGCCAATGTGATTGGACGTTGTAAACGTCATGACGCCATCGATGCCGTTCCGCTGTTCGAACACACACTTTGTGTAAATTCTCTTTTTGCTTGTAAATGTGATCGCCTTGATTATTTTTCAACAAGCGATTGAGAGAAATGAATGTAAATATAAGCAATGAGTTTATTTTTTCTGATGTTCAGTATTATATTATTGTGTTTCTAACATAAATCTGACTATTAGTGTGTTGATGATATTGATAATGTTTTTATTAATTCATTAAAATAATTTTTCATTTTCAGGTGGTCACCAGTAACCCCTCCAACCACCGTCAATGCGTGGTATAGTCCTAGTCTAAATGATATAAGTATGAAATATTTATCTTCGTGAGATAATAAAATCGCTGTTGAGCGTCCGCTTCATCGGCGGAAGCCGTGATCAGGCGCCATGTTGCCAAATCTTTAGGGTCACTGAAGAGGCTTAAGTAGCCGAAACTGCAGTATGCCCCAACCCCTTTCTCGTATGTTTACTGCTCTTAAAGAATCTCAGTTTTATTTTTACACTGAAGAGCTTTAAAAATGCAAAAAAATAAAAAAATAAAAATAAATAAATAAATAAAAAGAGAAAGAAAGAAAATTGGTATTTTTTGCACCAAAGACATTTTTAGTCTTCCTTAACAGGTGAAAAGGGATGGGTAACTGTACTCTACTTCTGTGTTTACATGAAACCGGCATTTGAAAAGTCACTGACCACCACAGCAATAAAAAAACATTTTACACTTTTTGCCATGTGGCGTCTCGTTGAATTAATGAAGAAAACTATTTGACCATTTCACACGGAGCTTGTAGTATTCCATAATAATATATAAAAAAACACTTTAGTTTTAGTTTTGTCTCATTTTGACCATTCTATGGGTCTTTGGAAATGAATTATCCGACATATTTGAATTCTTACAAACGTGATGACGTATATGTGACTTCAAGTGACGTGCCATCTTTCATCTATACGGCACTGCAGCAGTCCCTCCCAGGCTGTTTAATGAAATTGCAATGCACTTTATGCCAATGAGCAAACTGTAGTCATGCTCAATATTATTTGCAGTTTTGGATTTTAGGGGTATTGCTATATCAAGGACTGTTGCTCTCACATTACTCATTATTTTGATACGAAATTCACAACATAGTTTGCAAACAAATCAATGTTTATGTGTGTCAAATTTCATTTAAATCGAACTGCCAAAAATATGAAAAAAAACAAAACAAATACAATACAATACAAAACTCTTTATTACTCTCAGTCCACATACGTGGCAACTTGAGACATATACAAGCATATTTACAAACACATATTACAGAGGCATGAATAAACAGAGTGTTTCTAACAGAGTCTTAGTATGTTTTGTAGGCAAAAAAAAAACAAAAAAATAATTAATATTAAGGAGATCATGCTCATTCTTAAACAGGAGGGCAGAGATAAACATGTTTTCCATAGAAAGCATGAAGATGTCTGCTCTTACCACACTTATGGTATGAGAAATAATGCTGGTGTATGTAATTAATATACTTATGAATAAGAGTTCTTACATAGATTGTAAAACATCTGGTACACAGAAAAACATCTGTAAAACATCTGTTTTATGTGAAAAGACATTGTGACATATTGAAAGATATATTACAAAACATAACCACTACAACAGAGTTCTAAATAGTTAGCGCAAGCATATTATGAATATCTGTATTAAATAAAAACTATACTAGATTTCCGTTATGAGCATCATAGATAACTTGAATAAATTTTGCTAATGATGATAGGGTTTTTGTATTGTTATTGTTCATTAAGATCCCATATTTCAACGTATTTGGTCTATTTCGAAAGAAAGGTTTTTATATACTGTTTTCTACTGTTTTCGAGTTTTTTGCATACCAACAAACAATGATATTCATCGCCTATCTCTTCGTGGCATAATGAACACTTTCGTTTATGATGATCGATTTTTTTCCATCTACCTATTTCTACTGCCAGTTTGTGATTTCTCGTTCTATAACTTAATATGCATTTTACATGTTTTATAGTAAGTTTTAATAGATACGGTTCAAATTGTAGCGAAGTTTTAAATAAGCGATAATTTTCGTCTGACTCAACATCCTGATACCACTCACCAAGATATATGTCAATAAGTTTTCTTTTGATTGCCGATGATAACCATTTTTGATTTGGAAACGTATGATTTTCCCAAATCCCTCTTAAACCACAGTTACAAAGAATACTTCTTATGCAATGTAGCCATTTGAAATAAAAAGATTTATTATTTATATTGCTGTATTTATAATAGCTGTGGGTTGCATTATAGACATCGTGCCGGAGATTGTTTATATGTAATTCTGGTTCGTTGATCTTTCCCCAATATGAAATCATACGTGTATATATGTCAATTTTAAGGGGCATCATTCCAAGTTCTCCGAGTGCCATATAATTGGGAGTGCTATTCTTTAGATTTAGCATACGTTTAATAAACATCAATTTGATATAATATGTCATTTACAAAAATACAGTTGTGATTGGGCAAGTGGGGGAGAGGGACATGGACTTATAAAAAGTTTCCTATTTCGTATATGGTCCTATATTAAATGCAAAGATTTTTGACAAATATTCAAAGATGTATATGCTTGAGTTACACAAAACATTACATGTACATGTCTAAATACAATAGAAACTTATTTTTGACTGCGATAAACTTTATCTTGAGATTTAAGAAAAAACAAACTCATGGGCAATCTCACAAAAGAAATTTTCCGAAATCCTTGCTTATAATGCACAAAATGTACAATCTCTAAATCTTGTGGTTTTAGGGAATTTTCTATCTCTATTGTAAGTATACAGAAAAAAGTACAAGTAGGCAAAAGATCAGGAAAAGGCGCAATCAGAAAAAGATTCCCACTCCAAAAACCGAGGTGGGAAAGAAGCTGGTCAGCCCCTTTCTTGGGGTGGTGTCATTTTTGACACTAGAGGCAGGATTTATGTAGAGATTCACATAACATTGCTGCACACTATATATGCAAGCTTTGGTTCTTGCGGTTTCAAAGAAGAAGATTTTTTTCATGTATTTTCCAATATAAGCTTATAGCGAATAATGACGCTCCCAGAGCGTAGCCTATTTGGACCCCCAGGGCACGATTGGCGGAATTGATAAAGAGTATTACTATATATTGCGACAAACAAGGCATAAAACTGGGCCATGCGGTTTTTTCATGCACTTCCCATTATAAGCCTATGGCAGATAATGACGCTCCAGTGGCGTGGCCAGTTTGGACCCCAGAGGCACTGTTTGAATTATTTAAAAAGAAGACAACCACACATTAATATTGTTGCACACAAAATATTAAAGCACTGGGTCTTACAAGTTCAGAGAATATGTTTTTTTTTTATGTTTCCACATTTTTTTTTTTTGTAAGTATACGGGAGATTATGACCCCCGGAGTGGGGCAGTTTTTGACCCAAGGGGCATGATTGGCAGGATTTATGTAAAGCTCCACATATCATTGCAGCATATACAATGTACGAGCTTTGGGTCATGTGGTTTGAGAGAAGAACATGGTTTATGCATTTCCCATTTATAAGCCTGTGGCAGGTAATGACGCCCCGGGGCGGGGCCTGTATAGACCCAGGGACACTGTTGGCAGGATTTATGCAGAGGACGACTATACATTGCTACATAATAATATAAAATATCGGGGTCTTATGGTTTCAGACAAGAAGATTATATGTTTTTCCCAAATTATAAGTCTGTGGGAGCTGTCTGCTGCCATGGAAACTAAAGTTTTAATCCGACCTGTCCTAAAACCTAATGCAACAGTTCAACCAACACAATTATCCTTCGATTTTATCGCCCTTGGACCAACGGCCTAAGAGATATTAAACTAAACTGAATTTTTACTGATGTTTGGGCCATGGATTGAAGATATGGATGAAAATTGGCCATAATCCTAAGATTGACACATTTTTTTTTTTAAATTGCGCACTGTCAACTTGACAATGAAATGAACAGCCAGTGGGTACCGTGTGTGCGCTACTAATCTAACAGTTTTGCCCTGCTTCTTTTGAAACTTCACATAGGTTATACTATGAAATAAAGATGTGCATGTAGTTTAGAATTATTTTGTCACCTTTTCTTCATTTTTGGTCATTTTGAAGAAAAAAAACTCCTTTTTTGCACAACTCTTTCACTTTATTTTGATTCATTTGAAAATCCGTAGGTGTTATTGACATGTCTGAACATACGCAAGTGGTTTAGATAGAATTCTCAGATCTTTTTTTTTCTCACCCATCAGACAAGCATATCCCATTGTGTGCCAGTCCTAGATTTTTCTGTCTCAATACTAGTAGATTTTAGCTGACTCAAAATCAATCATTTCTGTATTTGGCCAATAGAAATGTACATCTTTATGTTTACTACCATATAAGGAAGTGATAAGCTGGGTGTCAACTGTCAGTGAAAAAAATAAACTTTTAGGTGTTAATTTCAGGAAGTTTTTGTAGTAATTGTAGTCTGCTGCTTTGATAAAAATCTCAAAATTTAATTTTGTTGAGCATATATGCTCAAAACAAAATGCTGATTAAATATTTTTGTACAATCATGTTATATTAAATTATATTCTTTTTTTTTCAATAGTTTATTTGCATATTGTTTCATGTAAAAACAAAATGGCTGCCTGAACAGCACTTGAAGCCTTTCAGAGTCAAAATATTTGAAGTAATAGGTGAGAAAAATAATAGGATATCTCAGGCTGGTTTTCAGATTATTCGAGTCCCTTCCTCGGTAGAGACTCGAATAATCTGTAAACTTGCCTGAGATTTCCTTGTTCAGGCCTCAATCCCATCACAGATTATGTATGTCACATTTGTTAAAATTGAACATAATCATTATTTTTCTTCAGGTATTTTGGCAATGAAAGAAAATAGTGAACACATTGTGTGCCCAATGGCCCCAACAGTTTTATGTTGATTTTTTCTGAACATTTACTAGTGTTATGGGCATGGTCTGAAACATATGCATGTTCTATGGATACTGTTCTCAGGTTATCTTTATTTAATTCTTTGAATTTGCTTGGTTTTAGTCATACCAGCTGGAATTCTTCACAGTCCGTTTTATGGAAAGAATCAACCGCAGTAAGTTTAGACACTTTATAGCAGATAACCTCTGCGCCAAATGTATTTGCCCATCATTATCATTTTGGCGAGTACATCATCATTTGAGAAGAATTAATAGGAATTAGCCTAGTTTAATTTGATTTTTCGATTAAATTCCTTTTTAAAAGGAACATAATAGACCCTTGAATTATGCGTTCTGCGGTGTCACATCTGAGGCTATTACTGTTTGCCTGTATCCCACAAACAGGACATCAGGCTAATATGAATGAAACATCTACGCAATTATTATTTATTTATTTATTTATTTATTTATTTATTTATTTATTTATTCGACAAAATGATTAAAGCACAACTGCTTGAGTTTAGAGACAAAAATCATGTAGATGCTTTTGAAAAATTATTACAATAGGATCACTTAATCTGTTCAAAAAGAATGAATATAAAAACAAATCGCTGAAGGATACTGACCCATTGACCCAAAAGGTAAAACCGTTTGCATAGATATTATACGATTTATGATTATAGATCATTATAACTTTTGGGAATAATTTCACTCTAACTAATATAGTAACTGGTAGTACATACACGTGTAAAATTACAGTTATGGCTAATTTTGGGGTTTGATTAGAACAAAAATACAGAGAACATTAAAGCATATAAGCGATAAGCTGATAAATTATATATTTAAGTCATGTGGCCATAATTAAAATATTTAATTCCATTTTATCTGCACCTGCAAAACTCATGTTGACCAGTAAAGATGCCCTTTTAATGAGATAAAATGCAATGCAAACCCATTTTATAAATTTCAGATCTTTGAATTATGGCAGCATTGGGACCATACTTGGGCATGAAATAACGCATGGTTTCGACAGCACGGGTAAGTTTATCATTTGTACACAAAATTGCAAGCTTTGAGCGTGTGCACATTACAGGTGCGTTCAGTTATTCATATACCCCTGCGATATTCAGAAATAAATTGACAACTCTTCTTGTTGTTGAACAATCGTCACAGGCAAGAAATGGACAACTGAAGGAATTTGTTTATATAATGTGTTAAGTATGTCTATAAATATTTACTCTTCATATAAAACTTCCAGATTTTGTGGTTTTGTATGCCTAAATTGATTACATAAGATATGGAGCCAATTTTTTAACAAAAAATGTCGCTGATATTCGAGTTTCAAAGGTTCCACAAGGAACCTTGGTGAATGGTTTGTAATTTTGTTTGTAAATTATGAATGAATAGCCACTTTTGTATTACGGCTGAAAATTTTGTTTCTTTATTAGCACTATTAACAAAGTTATACCCTGATTTTCATTCATTGTACATTTTAGAATTTTCTAGTAATGCGGTTGATACATGAAAAAACTAAGCATGCCAGTGTTATTTGCAAGAAAACTAAAAATAATATCATGAATATGAGCAGTGAGAGATAGCCTAACTACATAGCTTGTACATTTTATAAATGTTTATCTGTGAAAGTCCCAGTCCCCTATGGTATTATGTGCCGATAAAACAAACCATGAATTGTATGATGAAATGCCAACCCACGTGTTGGCAGAATACATAGCCATAGGTGACTCCACATTCTTTTAAAGCCTGTTTACCTCATGAAGGAACCCACTAGCAAACTTTGTTCGTAAAACCATCCTGGTAGAATATTGGTTTTCTTGCAAACTAACACAGACCTGCTTAGTTTTATATATAACAACCGCTTTACCAGGAAATTCTTGTGATAAGAAGAGTTGTCAATTTATTTCTGAATATCGCAGGGGTATATTAATAACTGAACGCACCTGTAAATATAATTGTGGCAATATGAGCATTAAGTCATGGTTTGAAATAATATAAATATAGAATAAAACAGGTGCATACATTGGCAACTAACTGACAATATTCATAAATATAAATGAGTAATTAACAATATTCATGAATGTAAATGAGTAATGGTGTTCCGAGTCACAAGAACTATTTTGTTTTGGAAAGAACCTATGTTGAGATCGATACGAAAAAAATGGATCATCAGATGCCATCAGATGCTAGTCCGTATTATCCCCGTCCTAAATATATACAAACAAACATCTTTATTAAATCATCTCAGGTCATTTGACATGTGAGGTAATATGACGACAACAGAAACTGGTGAGACATACATGCACAAAATACATTTTGTCTATATATATGTTTGTTAGTCATTATACCGGAAGTGGCAAGGAAAGAGAGAGAGAGAGAGAGAGAGAGAGAGAGAGAGAGAGAGAGAGAGAGAGAGAATAAAATGATTGAAAAAATGTTGGCTACGTGGGGTGATCGGAAAGTACGTATAAAAATGTTGTCATTTCCATATCTTTTGTTATTTCAAGATGAAATTTCATCAAATAATGCAGCAATATATATTCAGTTATTCCATTGCAATAACGCATGCATATTACGCACACGTGCGTTGCAGCTGTCGTTATGGAAACACCGCCTAACGTTATGCGGCGCAACGTAACGTCGAAGTTTCATTCTTATTTCAAAATACTTCTTAACTCAAAGTATTATAACGCCCGTTTTGATTGCATATGCCTACATTTTATTTAATACTTATTAACTGCAACGTACACGGCTTATGTTTGTAAAGTTACACGGTTGTTTATCGAATGGATTTGTCTCTAGAGTCTTGCAAACACCGACTGTGTCAAATAGACAAAACTGTTAAGATTTTCGACAATGTTGCATTTTCAGAAAGTTATTTTTTAAAAGTATACATTTACTGCAAGCTCGAAACATATTTATTCTTGACATTGTCTTTACTAGTTATAGTTTATGCCAGTCTTTTATCATTTCGTTAAACATCGGCCAGAAAACAAGGTATTGCATTTAAGTTTACAAAATGAAATCGACGTTATTGCATATTTTACGCTAATCTGTTGAATTCAATTTCACCGTATTAGTAGACAAAGCATCAGAATGCCATTTGTTTTCGAATAATGGTCAATTAATGTTAGAAAATTATTTTCCATTAAAAGAATGTCGACCAACTTTCCCAAAACCCCATATACACTAACAAAGTCAACCCAGGGGTACTGGTGCGCCGGGTCACGTGAAATGACGTCATTACGCTGTCTCGTGCATGAACATCTGACGTCATTGTTTCAAAATGACAATGGCATTTAATTACAAAAGCACCAATGTTTATTCGTACAAAATTTCATATCGATCGGTTGACGCAAACTTATTTTACAGCATTTTTATACGTACTTTCCGATCACCCCTCGTATAATACTTATAAAGCTCAAACAAAGAGAAGGCAACTGAAACGGATAATATCAACATCAGGATAACATGTCCATGTATTTTACTAACCCTTAAAACCCCACCTTTATATAGAAAAACTGGGGTACCTATTTTTGCTCCAAAACATAGATTGTGGGTACTCGTTAGAACCGCCTCGGCGAGGCGGTTCTAACGTGTATCCACGAAATGTTTCTTTCTAGGCCGTAAGTACGATAAGTATGGTAATCTGAACCAATGGTGGCAGCAGAAAATAATCGACAGCTTCAATAAACAAGCATCGTGTATGGTTAACCAATATGGATCCTATGTTGTTCAAGAAGTTAATATGACAGTGAGTTTTCGTGATCTTATATTTTTATGGTTAGTCCTGAGCTTTACAGAATTTATAATGAGGTTGAAGTCGAGACTAAAAGAATCTATTATGGGGCTGAGACCAAGACAAGGGATTCTCACCCATCAGACAAGCATATCCCATTGTGTGCCAGTCTAGATTTTTCTGTCTCAGAACTAGTAGATGTTAGCTACCTCAAAGTGCCAATCTTTTCTGTATTTGGCCAATAGAAATGTGCATCTCTATGTGTACTACCGTATAAAGAAGTGATAAGCTGGGTGTCAACTGTAAGTGATAATTAATTTCAGGAAGTTTTCAGGAGTAATTGTAGTCTGCTGCGTTGATAAAAATCTCAATATTTAATTTTGCTGAGCATTTTAATATGCCAAAACAAAATGCTGATTAAATATTTTTGTAAGGATAGTGTATATACGAATAAAAATTATATTTTGTTTTTCACATGTTAATTTGCACATTGTTTCATGTAAAAACAAAATGTCTGCCTGAACAGCACTTGAGGCCTTTCAGAGTCAAAATGGTTCCAGTTATGGGTGAGAAAAATAATCAATGACGGTGTTGAGGCCACAACAAGGAAATCTCTCACGCAGGCTCGTTTTCAGATTATTCGAATCTTATCAACTCAACAACTCAACTCAACTCAACTTTATTTCAACTCAGATTACATACGTAATATGTGAGCCAAAACAAAACATGCATACATGTATGACGTAGTGTAAGATAAGTTTTAGAAAATATAAATTGTCTGGTTTTCGACTGAAAGGCTTTCAGTCGTAGTAGGGGAGAGCCTAAATAGATTTTATCTCGTCACTCCTAATTGTTTTGGTATTTTCAAAAACAGTGACGATTTACAGCGTCAGGCATATGTGTCTCTGTCAGCCCCAGTTTTACGCAGTGAAACTCGGGATAAAAGAGGCACAAACTGCCTGACAATGCTACCACAATCAATATTATATGGTGTATGGGAGGCAATTCGAATTTCAAGTGCATCTGAAGAACATATTAAGTGACATGACCGTAAACAAGACATGTAGAATATATATGCCCCTTTTTTTCAAACTATCTATTCTGTGCCTGAATGCTTAGACCAAACCTGATTAGGCACAACAATAATAATAATTGATATATTTGCTGGCAGGTTCACTTATGCACAGACTCGTCAGATCACATTGTAACAAGATTAAGACATGACTGCGTATAATCCCATGATTACGTTATACACTTCATCATAATTATAGCACAATAAAACCGTAAATAGAATCTTTTCAACATGTTGAGAAACGCTCACCCAGCCACGTTTTCCATATATGGTATTGAATTTCGCCTGATAGCCGCGACACTAAAAAAGAAAGTCGAGGCATGATGTACGACAGTTAACCTGAACGTGATGCTAACTGCGCGCTTGTGTTTATTATTGTAACAGCGCACAAAACCGACTTCAATCAGCAAATGCAAACTTATACTTTTCAACTGATATCTTTGCGATATTCTAGGTTGCAACTACAGGTAGCTTACATTTGCGCGACGCGTCTCACGTAATATGTAGTCAATGATGATCAAATAAAGCACGTGCTATCGTTTATATATAATTTTATCGGTCAGTAGGTAAAATGTTGTGGGTGAGTTGTGTCGCAATTTATTGAATACATTCACGTTGGATTATTATTCTTTGTGCTTTGCTAAAAAGGCGGAATATTAAGGTTTGGGTTACACTGCTGTTATGTGACTATGGTAAGACAGACAGACAGACAGACAGACAGACAGACAATTTTATTAAGACTTGAACTATACAGTTAAGAACCAATTGTCGGACTTCATTTTCATCACTTTATTTATTTATTTATTTATTTATTTATTTATTTGTTTGTTCATTTATGTATTGTGTGTAATTGCTTTTTTGGGCCACGGCATGAGAAGATGCATCTTAGGACAATTTTATGGTATTGGGAATGACCAAAACTTACAATGTTGGTCGCTTTCTGCTAGAAATTTACGAATGTTTGAGGGTACATTTGGTCGCGTTGTCGTTCATTATTGATTACCTCTTGAAAAGTGATTTAGTAAAATGCGAATGAATGAACTAAGCTTTATGAGTTTTGCTGGAGATTGTAGGGACATCAGTTCTTTATATTTTAGCATATTCGACCTAGTGTAATAATATTTCTGTAGATATTGGCGCCTGGGTTCAGCGAAAACGTTGCACTTTAAGAGATAATGGTATTCATCACCAATGTCGTTACTATTGCACAGGGTGCATTTGCGTTCTGAAAGTGGGGTTCCTTCTCCATTTTCCCAGCGAAATACTTCGACAGGGAAGTGATGATTGCCAGTGCGAAACTTTACCAACGGTATATATAATGCTTAGGCTGTAATTTTAGAAAATAAGGTTCGAGAGCAATACTATCTTTAATTGCTTCGTAGTTTTTGCCCTTAGACGATTTTTGTAGACTCCAATGCCAAGTTTGTGCGTTCTGATCGATTAAATGTGCTCTTATAATTCTGCTAATGTTATTTGAGCTTATGTCTTCTTGCATATGCCACAGATCTGATCGCCCAGCTTCGTTTAGTATATCTTGAATGCATTTTAACCATTTTGAATCTAAATTTGGGGTTGCTCTAAGTGCAGTATATAAGTGATGAGATATTTTAGAGAGTTTGCCGGTAATGATGCGGTTCCAAAAGCTTATCATGCGACATTTAACGGTCAGTTGAATAGGGTAACGGCCCAGTTCTGCATACAGCATGTAGAGAGGCGTGTTTTTTCTAGTTTTTGTAATTTTGCGCAAAAAACTAGTATGAATACGTTCGAGGATTTCTAAATTTTCGTATCCGAAGACTTCGCTGCCATACGTTAAAATTGGGAGCACGGTATTGTCAAATAACTTTAACTGTAGGTCCACTGGCAAGTGTAAATTGTTTATTCTCATATATAGTAGGTGTAGCGCTTTTCGAGCCTGTTCTGCTATATGTTTTCTCGCGTGTAAAAAACTGCCACTTTTTGAGAAGTATATGCCCAGGTATTTGTAGTGGTCAACTATTTCTAAAGTATTCGGTCCTAGTTTAAATTGTAACGTTACAGCTGCGCGAGTGCCAAATATTATAATTTTCGATTTTTCTGTGTTTATTTTTAGCTTCCATTTCGTACAGTACTCGAAAAAATCATCTAGGCTTTTTTGAAGTGATGTAGGATCTTGTGCGATGATAACAGTATCATCGGCGTAAAGCAATGTTAATATTTGAATGAAAACATACATATCATCATTTATGGACTCTATTTCGATACCTTTGTTATCCTCAGCAGAGCCTCGGATGAGACTTGAATAATCTGAAAACTTTCCTGAGATTTCCTTGTTTCGGTCTCAACTCCATCGTAGATTCTTTAAATCTCAGGCAAGTTTTTAGATTATTCAAGTCTCATCCGAGGCTCTGCCGAGGATGAGACTCGAATATTCTGAAAACGAGCCCGCGATTTCCTGCTTATGGCCTCAACACCATCATTGATTGTTTTTCTCACCCACCTTTTAAAACATTTTGACTCTGAATAGGCTTCAAGTTCTCTTCAGATGGCCATTTGTTTGAACATAAAACAATGTGCAATTTTACCAGTGAAAAAAAAAAGTTATGCACTTATCTTGCAAAATATTAAATCAGCATTTTGTTTTGTTTACAAAATTCCCAGCAAAATTATAATTTGTTTAAGATTTTAGCTCACCTGAGCCGAAGGCTCACAGGTGAGCTTATAGTATACCCATGCTCCGGCGTCCGTCCGTCGTCCGTCCGTCCGTCCGTCGTTCACAATTTCAAAGATCTTCTCCTCTGAAACCGCTGGGCCAATCAAAGCCAAACTTCATGTGGAGCATCCTTAGGAAGGGGGAACGAAAGTTTATATAAATGGTCCAGGTCACATGACCAAGATGGCCGCCATGGCTATAAATAGCAAAAACCTTAAAAATCTTCTCCAGAACCAGTAGACTGATTTCCACGAAACTTGGTATGTAGCATCGGGGACGCGGGCACATCATAGTTTATATAAATCATGACCCTAGGATGACCTTGACCTATTTTACCGCAAGGTCAACTTAGGTCGCCAATGTATTTGAATGGGAAAAAATGGTAAAATGCTATTTAGTGGGTAAAACTTACTGGGAATAGGCAAATGGACAGAAGATTAATGTTAATGGAAAATTTTAGCCCCTGGGGGGTTGTCTGCCCCTGCCCCGGGGCTATATACATGTATATGACCATAATATTCAAACATCTTCTTCTCTGAAACCGCTTGGCCAATCGAAGCCAAACTTCATGTGGAGCATTCTTGGGAAGGAGGAATAAAAGTTTATATAAATGGTCAAGGTCACATGACCAAGATGGCCGCCATGGCTATAAATAGCAAAAACGTTTAAAAATTTTCTTCTTCAGAACCAGAAGGCCTATGATTTTGAAACTTGGTGTGAAGCATCTGGGAATGGGGTTCTACAAAGTTTATATAAATCATGGCCCTGGGATGACCTTGACCTATTTTACGGCAAGGTCAACTTAGGTCTTCCATGCATTGGAATGGGAACAAATAGGAAAATGTAATTAAATGGCAGAAAACTTGCTAGAAATGAGCAAATGGACAGAAGATTTATGTTTAAGAAAATATTTTGGGCCCAGGGGGGTTGTCTGCCCCTGCCTCGGGGCTATATACATGTATATGACCATAATATTGAAACATCTTCTTCTCAGAAACTGCTTAGCCAATCAAAGCCAAACTTTTTGTGGAGCAACCTTAGGAAGAGGGAATGAAAGTTTGTATAAATGGTCAAGGTCACATGACCAAGATGGCCGCCATGTCTATAAATAGCAAAAACGTTTAAAAATCTTCTTGTTCAGAACCAGAAGGCCTATGATTTTGAAACTTGGTATGAAGCATCTGAGAATAGAGCTCTACAAAGTTTATATAAATCATAACCCTGTGATGACCTTGACCTATTTTAGGGCAAGGTCAACTTAAGTCTCCCATGCATTTGAATGGGAAATTATAGGAAAATGTCATGTAATGGCAGAAAACTTGCTAGGAATGAGCAAATGGACAGAAGACTTATGCTTATGAAAATATTTTAGGCCCAGGGGTTGTCTGCCCCTGCCCCGGAGCTATATACATGTAGATGACCATAATATTCAAACAGCTTTTTCTCAGAAACTGCTCAGCCAATCAAAGCCAAACTTTATGTGGAGCATCCTTAGGAAGAAGAAATGAAAGTTTATATAAATGGTCAAGGTCACATGACCAAAATGGCCGCCATGGCTATAAATAGCAAAAAATTTAAAAATCCTCTTCTTCAGAACCAGAAGGCCTATAATTTTGAAACTTGGCATGAAGCATTAAGGAACGTAGGTCTACAAAATTTATATAAATCATGACACTGGGATGACCTTGACCTGTTTCACGGCAAGGTCAACTTAGATCGCCCATGCATTTGAATGGAGACTCCAGGAGTTTTTCTGACCCTGCCCTAGGGTTATATACATACATTTACCATTCTAGTCTAACAATTTTATTGGTACGTGTATATATCTCAGGTCTCAGGTGAGCGTTTACAGGACCATTGGTCCTCTGGTTATCAAAGCAGCTGACTACAATTACTTTTGTTTGATATCTTCCTAAAATTAACATCTGCTAGGCTATTTTTATTTCTGACAGTTGACAACCAAGCTTGTCACTTCCGTATATGGAAGTAAACATGAGGTGTACATTTCTGTTAGCTAAATATAGAAATTATTGACATTTTGAGGCAGCTACATGTCAAATGTACTAGTATTGAGATAGAAAAATCTCTGACAGGTACAAAAAGGGATATGTGTGTCTGATGGGTGAGGAAATCTCAGGCTCGGTTTCAGGTTATTCACGTCTCATCCGAGACTCGAATAATCTGAAAACGAGTCTGCTATATCCTTGCTTAGACCTCAACACCACCATGGGTTATTTTACCCATCGATTTCTTAAAGCCTTAGCTCTTGAAGTAGCAATACCGGTACCACTGTTTATTTTATTGTGGAATAATGTCCAGAGATCAAAAGACTGTCATAATTAAATGAGGTGATTATCTCATCTCTGCAGGGGGTAATATAGAGGCACCTAAGGGATAATACCTGTAGTACCACTAGTTGTTTATTGGTTATATCAGGGTCTCCATAGAAGGTGTCAAGAAATTATGCATTGATTTTTCCAATAATCAAAAACTCAGGTATGTCAAGTAGCATATATACGGACAGTGTTAGAAGCAGTTATAAAACTTACTCAAAAGTGAGTTTATCACAAAAAATGTGAAAAACCAAAATAAATTGTGCAATGTTCCAGAAAATTGTTCCCAAAGGTTTTATGTGATTGAAAGTTGTGAAGATGGACACTGTGGTACATATTAAGTCAAAATAGATATTAATTTCAAACTATAATGCTAATATTAATGTAGACTGATTAATTTAGCATGTTCTGATATAGAAAAAATGAAAGATTCAATAACAGGATTATGTAAAATTGACATTAATAATAAATTTTGAATGTACGTTTTCTCGGTGAGTAAATACGAAACTGACATACAAAAATTTTGAACACAGGGCAAAGATTCTTGACCCCTTCTATAGAGACCCTGGTTATATGGTCCCTACATAACGTGCAATAAAAGTACTACCCTCATCTTCAATCAGTATTGATTTTTTCCTGATTTGGCCCCTACCTGTATTCTGAGTCATTGTCAGGCCACTAGGTTTCCTAGTGTCCTGTCCCTTATCATTGATCAGCTGATGACCATCAATAGACATGGAAATAGGCCTTTAAAGCCATGTTACTTTGAATTGCATTAAGGCTTTGTTAAGCCAGAAATTTTGTTTGATTATGAAACGATATGTTAATTAATCAGTGCACAGTGGGCTCGGATCAAATAAAACCTCAGTTATTTTAAATCCAAGCAGTGGGTAACGAATCATATCAATTGAATGCACAACCTGATAGTACAGTCAACACAAGAAAAGGCTTTTATGGTAACAGATTTTCATAATTACAAAAAAGGGAACAGTAAACAATATTCAGGAACTGATATCATTAGAACAAATTACACGTTTACTCACGTAGTCGACGTCAAGAAAAGTCATCAGACTTAGAAAAGTCATCAGACTTATAAAGACGCATTTGGTATACAGATCTTAGCCCTTCCTCCTAGAACCACAGGCCCGTGGGGAAAGCAAATTGATGATCAAGTGCTGATACAAAGAAAGACATATTGTCAGCCAAGTGAGCACCTATTTCCCTAAAGGTGTCCACTCAGTGATAATCACTTCGTACCTCCAAACGAATGCGTGTTTTTATTTATTTATTTTTTAGATTAATGGAGACCTTACCCTTGGAGAAAATATAGCAGACAATGGAGGTCTCAAGCAGAGTTATCGGGTAATGCTTTCCTCAATTAAATTCAATCTTAAGATACCCAAAAGTAGGTATGCATGAGTTGTTTTGATGCATTATAATTATTCTTGATTCGTTGTCGCTTTGATGTTGAAATATATACATTTTAACAAGAATCTTTGAAAAATAATTATTGATATTTAATCATTGATACCGTTTGTGAATGATTTTAAAATTACACAAAATATGGTTTAATAATAACTCCGTATTGCGGAAAAATGTACATGTCAACAGAAGCGTCTGAATCCAATAATAAAAAGGTAAAAAGTCATGAAAACACTATCAATATTATCCAGGCATACAGACGTTGGGTTCACGATCAAGGCAAAGAAGAACCGAAACTCCCTGGACTTGATCTGACAAATAACCAACTCTTTTTCGTTAGTTTCGCTCAGGTAAAATCATAGATCCATCTGGACCATCACGAAAACATGTCCGTGTCCTGTATACTAACTTGAACCCCACTTTTATTAGCTCACCTGAGCTGTCAGGCTCACAAGGTGAGCTTATAGGATGGCCATGATCCGGCGTCCGTCCATCGTCCGTCGTCGTGGTCCGTCCACAATTTCAAAGATCTTCTCCTCTGAAACCATTTGGCCAATCAAAGCCAAATTTTATAGGAAGCTCTATAGGAAAGGGGAACGAAAGTATCTATAAATAATCCAGGTCATATTACCAAGATGGCCGCCACGCCCGTATATGGTAAAAACATTTAAAACTCTTCTTCTCCAAAACCGATGAACCGATTTCAACGAAACTTGGCATGAAGCATCGATGGCTTAAGTACTATAATGTATATATAAATCATTACCCTGTGATGACCTTGACCTATTTTACGACAAGGTCAACATAGGTCGCCAATGCATTTGAATGGGGAAAACTTTTAAAATCTCATTTAAAGTGAAAGTCTTGCAGAAAATGGGCAGTAGGATTGAATATTAATGATTCTGAAAAACAAAATGGACCCCAGGGGCTCATATGTCCCCACCCCGGGGCATTATACATTTATTTCGCCATAATATTCAAACATCTTCTCCTCTGAAACCACTTGGCCAATGAAAGCCAAATTTTATGTGAAGCATCTATAGGATGGGATAATCAATGCATATATAAATTATCAAGGTCACATGCCCATATATGGTAGAAACCCTTCAAAATATTCTTCTCCGGAACCGATGTACCGATTTCAACGAAACTTGGCATGAAGTATTGATGACACAAGTACTACAATGTATACATAAATCATGACCCTGTGATGACCCTGACCTATTTTACGGTAAGGTCAACATAGGTCACCAATGCATTTGAATGGGGGAAACTTTTAAAATGTCATTTAAAGAAAAGGTCTTGCAGGAAATGCGCAGTAGGACTGAATATTAATGCTTCTGAAAAAAGGTCCCCAGGAGCTCATATGCGCCAACCCCGGGGCAGTATACACGTACATGTATATTTCCATAATATTCAAACATCTTCTTCTCTTAAACCACTTGGCCAATCAAAGCCAAATTTTATGTGAAGCATCTATAGAATGTGTATATAAATAACCCAGGTCATATGACTAAGATGGCCGCCATGCGCATATATGACGGTAAAACCCTTCAAAACTCTTCTTCTCTGGGACCGGTCGACCGATTTCAAAGAAACTTGGCATGAAGCATCAATGGCTAAAGTACTACAATGTGTATATAAATCATGACACTGTGATGACCTTGACCTATTTTACGGTAAGGTCAACATATGTCACCAATGCATTTGAATGGGGTAACTGTTGACATGTCATTAGAAGGGAAATTGGCAAATGGACAGAATATTGGTTGTTCTGAAAACAAATGACCCATGGGTTTCATGTGCCCCTGCACTGGGGCTAAATACCATTATATTCAAACATGCTTATTGGTATATGTAGCAGATCTCAGGTGAGCGTTTACAGGACCACTGATCCTCTGGTATAGCAAAACTGGGGTCTGCAGGGGTATACCTATTTTTCTTTTTTTTTTTTTGCTACAAAACATAGATTGTGAGAACTAGCGCGCACACACAATCTATGTTTTGAGCAAAAATAAGAAAAATAACATTTTTATTCAGCTAAAAATTTTCAATTTCAAATTTACTTTATTTTTCAAAATTCCTCTAAGAAGGCACTGGAACAGAGGCGGTCCATGTGGCCGAGTGATTGAGTGCTGATTTCATGAACGCGCTTAATCACTCGATCATCTCACCGCTGTGTCTGGTGTGGGTTCGAGCCCCCCATACGGAGCGACATGCGTGCGGGTGTGACAAGTGTTTTTCTCTAAATTCTCCCGTTTTCGCACTGTGTACTGATTGGTTCGTCTCATATGAGTCGAAATAATTTGGATAGGGACGTAAAAATGAATTGAAAAATGCAAAAACGTTTTACGGCGTCACATCTTGGACTATGTTGTTTGCCTATGTCCCATAAAGATGAATCATGGCTTACGTGAGTGAAGATATAAGGTAAAAAGTGACCCGATTCTTAATGAGGGTGGGACCTACAAAAACTGGAAGAAAGCGACGTCACGACGTTTCACTTTATGGAAAGCTAAGATATATCTTTACGAAACCACACTGTCTGTTGGTTCCTTGTGGTATATTGAAATAAAAATGACAACTACTTTAATTTTCGACTGGGTTAGGTTTTCTTGAGATGAGAATGCATTAGATAACGTAGATGTTTTGTCTACCAGTGAAGCTGTGATTTTCCATCACTTTCAGCATTGGTGCACGAACGTTAACAAGCAAACAGCACACGCTCTGCTTTTAACAGATACGCATAGTCCAAACCAATTCAGGTAGGTCTCCCAAGTGTGCGTTTTGGCAATTTTTAAATCCGTATCAAACATAGCCTAATTAATCTGACCCGGACAAAATTTTAATCGGGATCAGAATGATCAACTTGATTCGTATTTTTAGCTCACCTGAGCCGAAGGCTCACAGGTGAGCTTATCCCAGCAGGCACCTGACGTCTGTTTGACGTAAGATATTGGTTATATTTTGGTCGCGACGTCACATAACCAATTTCCAACGTCTATCAGACGTCATTTCCTGACGTCTTTTGGACGTCTGGATTGGACGTTGTTTTGACGTCAAACTAGTTCGTCAGCTAGACGTCGTAATCAAGACGTGATTTAGACCTTGTGTTTTTCATACTTCTGACCATGTGTGGTGTGCAAATTAATGAAACTTCACTTTGGGTAAAAATCAGATCATTCGTTTCGTGTGTTTCTTTTGCTTTCTTTCTTTCTTTTTTTTCTATGTTACTTCCAGCAGACATTTGACGTCCGTTGGACGTCAGATTGACGTCAGACTCCAACGTCATAATAACGTTGGAGTTAGGTTGATTTTGAAAGTTTGTTTGTTGTCAAAACTAGACGTCAATCTGACGTGCTAAAGCCAACGTCGGTTTAACGTCCGAAAGCTGACGTCAATCTGACGTCCTAAAAACGACGTTTGAATTCATGTCATATAAATAGTTTAAGGTGTATATTTTTTCGCATTTTTGAATAACAGTGGATTCAGAAGAGCAGTGATGCATTTTGATAGTCCCTTTCACTCCTTTGATAGAGTTTTTCGGAACATACAAAATGTTCAAGATATTAATTCAGCCTGATGTTGGTACATCTTATTTAAGCAAAATTTTATTGCTTTATGGTGCTAAAACCAATAAGACATTAGTGTGAGAAATAAGATTATTCTGAACAATGGTGAAATAAATATTAAAATATACAAATTTTATTTTCATCTTAATTGAAAGTTTGATAATTTAGTGAAAGACTTTATTTTGATTAATAGATAATCATTTTTTTCTACATTAATTAAGCATGAGGGCGAAATATGGGATTTCCCATACGAGACTCAGATATGACTTTTAAGTGGCAAGGTTGAAATTATTATTTGAATTTGATATTATATAGAGGATCTTACACGAGTGGTCATTTCATATGAAATTTATTAAACGAGCCTTCAGCGAGTTTAATAAATTTCATATGAAATGACCACGAGTGTAAGATTCGTTTTATCATATGACTTCTAAAATAGGATTTTATCGCCTTCGAAGTGGACATATTTTCAATGAAAATTTACATTGTTGTTACGGACGTCGTCAATGACGTTACGTATTCCCGCACACGTGTTATTACACGTGTGGTCATACGATTTTTATGACATGACGTTATCCACTGGAAAACAGCGACGTCATATTATGATAATACATAATATATGTAAGAAATTATGTCAGTTTAAGGGCAGCTAACTCTGTCGACATATATGAAAAACACGTCCCCAGCAGGCATCTGACGTCAACTTGACGTCGGATATTGGTTGTATTTTGGTCATGACGTCATACAACCAATAACCAACGTCCACCTGACGTCCAGTCCTGACGTCAGTGGACGTATTGATATGACGTCGAAATGACGCCGGATTCAAACGTAAGTCTAACGTCATATGTCGACAGAGTTAGCTGCCCTTGAACTGACATAATTTCTTGCGCAAAAGTAACAACATCAAATTCAATTCTAATGCACTCGAGAATGTTACGCGACGTCTTATTGGATAACGTCAAAAATTTGCGACAGTATATTCTGCGATGTACCGTCGGAAACCTAACGTTATGAGCAACGTCGCTTCTGATTGGTTAACGTCGTGGTTATACGTCGCTCGTCACGCTCACATTTCGTGAAAAACAAAGCATTTTTCGATGTTTATAGTTAAAAAGTACATTAGAATGGGGATAACAATATTCAAATTTTTCATTTGGGGTGGTATATCGTCGAATATACAGTCGGAAATCATGTTTTACGGCTCCGCTAACGCGTCGCCGTAAAACAAAATTTCCGACCGTATATCCGACGATATACCGCCCCAAATGAAAAATTTGAATACAGTTATCCCCTAAATAATAATTTTAACATAGCCACTTTTAAAAAAGCCATATCTAGGTCTCGTATCGGAAATCACCATGCTTAATTAATTTAGAAAAAAAATAATTATTTGTTAATCAAAATAAAGTCTTTCACTAAATTATTAAACCTTCTATTAAGACGAAAATGAAATTTGTATATTTTAATACTTATTTCACCATTTTAAATTATTGATTGTTCACAATAGTCTTATTATTTACACTAATGTCTTATTTGTTTTAGCACCATATAGCAATAAAATTTGACATGAATAAGATATACCAACATCAGAGACTGAGAGTGATTTAACATCTTAAACATTTTGTTTAAAGGAGTGAAAGGGAATAACAATAGTGCATCACCGCACTACTGAATCCACTTCAGGATTTCAGAATGTTAATTTAACTGCGAACAAATATTCACGATATCGGTTTTAGCACGTCAGATTGACGTCTGTTTTGACGTCAAACAAATTTTCAAAATCAACCTAACCCCAACGTCATTATGACGTCACATTTGAGACATCAAACCAACGTTGTTTTTCTGACGTCAGAATGACGTCTGTTTTTGACGTCAGAATGACGTCTGTTTTTGACGTCAAACAAACTTTCAAAATCAACCTAAATCCAACGTTTATGACGTCGGAGTCTGACGTCAATCTGACGTCCAACTGACGTCAAATGTCTGCTGGGATAGGATAGGCAGGCATCCGTCGTCCGTCGTCGTCGTCCGTCGTCGTCGTCGTCCGTCCACAATTTCAATGAAGAATATTTCTCACGGGGTCTATTCTCTAAGCCTCTATAATCTGGTGTCGTCCAGGTATAAGCAGGTTCCGGTAGTGGTTTTGTGAAATTGAATGTAAACAAAGAAATGGAGTAGACAGGTGAACAGGTAAGTTGCATTATTTCTGTTTTATCTTTTGATTTTGAATAAAATCCTGATGTGCAGTCTCAAGAGAATTTACAAACGCTAGTAGAAATCAAAACTAGAGTGGCGAAGATGCAATAGGAATCTAGATTTTGATGTTCAAAGTTTCGATACGTGGCTGTTTTGATGTAACAGTTTCGGCCAGATTCACAAGTTTGCCCTACATTTTGAATATATATGCACCGGACATTGTCCGATTCGACACACAAACAAATATAACCAGTACGTACATTCCTGGGAATCGAAATAGCTTCATGAAAGCGAGTCCAAAATAAAAAAATCTTGGTATAAGCACATTTTTTTAGGTGGTCGTGAATGTTAAGACGCTTTAGTAAGGTAGACGTGCAATCTGACTGACACTGTACCAGGTACTCAAATTGCTTATGAAATCACAAGCACTCTCAAGTTTGAAATAATTGAGCTTGTTTATAGTGGCTGAGAGACATATTCGCTCAAAAGCTTAACAAGGATCTTATTCCATCCAAAAAGATAAAATGGTTCCTCATAATTCTGGCGTGAGTTGCATAACGCGAACCCTTGAGATATTGATGACGCCATTTGATCTTCCTTATTCCTTAGCAACGGCGGGTTGCTTTCAGAGAGGCAGCTCTTGGGAATGTTAGGGGCCTACGTAGCGCTGGCGAACACTTTTTTTTAAACATACTATTGCATAGGAAATAGTTGCGAAGTGCTTGCTAACCCTGTTTATGTATAACACGTATCAGCTAACGCGTCTATTCATATCCTACATAATATTCCCCATGCACATTTGTGGCAAATAAAATGTCGTCTGCAGGGTGCATAATTTTCTCAGATAAGAAATAGATTGTTCTCATTGAATGGGCCAGGTGTGTAGTAGAAAATGATTCTAGTCTATTCAACTGGCGATTGTTTTAATGTGGTTTGAAATTAAGTTGAATTGTTATTGGTGTTTTTATATGAAAATGAAAGGCGTATACTCTGTTCTAGAAGACAAACATGCCTAAAAGAAAAAAGAAGACCAACTTGACAACAAGAAAAATGCACATGCGCATGAGGAGAAGTCGGCCTGGTTTAGTCCCCCAAATGAACTGGAACACTAAAATTTTTGAACATGATGAATCAGTGGACGAGGAAGAAAGTGATGTGGAAGATGAAATTAATTTTGAAGATGGGCCGATAAGAAATTATCCAGAAGAGTGAAACATCTACTTAACGTTTAGACAAATTTTGGCACTATCAATAAGAGAAAACAGAATCACAGCTGCTTATATCAGGTTGCGACATAGTAGTTCAAATTTCCGTCCGTCCGTCTGTTTGTTCGTTCTTCAATAATGTCGAGCTGTATATTTCTTTGCAGCAGTGACAGCTGTAAGCTGCAGCCCTGTACAGTAATTGTGCTTGACATTAGCTTCAGCAATGCACCTAGACCCGGTGTCCTTGGTCTACACATAAGAGTTGGATGACGTCGAATTGCGTAGTCTATAACTACAGAATGTAATTCTTTGTAGCAGTGACAGCTGCTAAAAGATACATGAAGGCAACGATCAGGAAATGGCACAATCAGAAAAAGAATCCCACTCCAAAAGCCGAGGTGGGAAAAAACTAAATTAACAATCAGGTACTTATACCATGGAAACATATCGTAATCCGAATGAGCAGCTATTTTCCCAATTGGTGGTCAATCAGTTACCTAAACTTAACTAAAAATATGAAAACATACACGATCAGTGAACGATCACTAATATAAAATTACTAAGCATCAGAATCATGCATAGCATAATAATAATAGTTTCATGTTTTTGGAAATATCTCACCACCCATGATTTTGTGCTTTGCATTCACACAACCCCTACATTTTATTCTTATACGTTACATGTTTACATGCTGTTCTTCCTCCAAAGCAAAATGACATATTATTTCTTGAATATATAAATCATTGAAGACCAACAAGTGTACTCACCTTCAGCAATCTGCTCAAAATCACAAGTGTGTCGACAAATTAACCAAAATGTACCGCTAGTTTATCTTCTCGCGGATGAGGCACGTGCTTTTATGAGCTTTGAACATTTCCGCTGACCGCTTCTCAAACTTTTGCAAAGATTTGTTAATGTTAATTTGATGTTTTAACATGTATCTAGAGACTGCACTTCAAAAAAGGTACATTGCTGACCTAAGTTCTTATATTTTTTTCATTTTTTGAAGAAAGCAATGAAACACCAGACTAAACAGACCTTAACCAGCACAACTCCCGAGCATATTGGCTTGAAGAATAGACCCCGTGATTTCTGAAGCTATACTGAGCCAAACTTATAACGCAACACGGTTATGACATGTTTTTCGCATTTTAATGTAATGCATGGCGGTCTTCCACACATATGATGGTCAACAATCGCCAGTGAATAAATTGGGTACACAAATTTTGGTTTTCAGAGCATGGGTCACTGAGCTCGAATCTGATTGGTCAAAACTGTTATTTGGGTCGCACGCATCTCCTAGGAGATTCTGGAAGTCAGTTTTAACACAGATTGCTTCTGTATGGATCGTCCAGTGAAGCAGGATGCGGTAATAGCAAATTGCCGTCCATTTGTACCCAAAATTTTAAATCAAAGTTTGCATCATTGAAAACTTAACGTTTATACTGTGTATTCCATTGAACGCAATAGGAAATAAAATTAGTGGAAAAATTCTAACGGTGAATGTTTTTAATGAAACCTTTGTGGAAACATGTTCATTCCGTTATTCAGCATTGTTACAACACACAATAGCATCCAGTTGTTGGGTCAGGACCGTCTGTAACAAATGTTAAATGTGAGCAAACTTGAATTGTTTGGGGCGAAAATGAGTCTTCAACTCTGCACGAAATTGAGAAAAATTGATCTTTTGACAGTAAAATTATTCATTGTCTAAAGTGGAGCAGGGGTAATCCTGAAAACCGACATTAATTTCTAGGGTACGAATACATGTAACATGACGCGTTCTGGAAACTCACAATGCATTTCATTTTTTGCGAAGACCCTACCTCTGAAAAATGATTAATTTCTAAAGACGCATAACACAGAATGTTAAAACCAAGATGTTGTGAGATGTGTCGATCATCCGGCAATCTAATTCAGTAGAGACAAAGTTTATTTGATGAAGTTCCGAAGTATAATATGAAAAATAAACCAATGTTGCGTTATAAGTTTGGCTCAGTATAGTAGGCCGATCTTGATCAAATTTAATGTGAACCATAATTGGGTTGGGGGATTGATGGCATTAGGTTTTGTAGTGCGGTGCATGAATCCTGTACGACGCTTAGATCGAACGAAAAATGCACGTTTGTAGGGAAAGGTTGTAATTGGTCTCAAATTAAAGCTTATCATCTCTTCTTTCATTTGCCGGTTGTCGTCGTGTCCGGAAAGTGTAACGTCATATTGTAAAAAAGGGGAGATAACTCTGTACTAAAATGTTATAAGATGCAATATTTTAAAGACTGCATAATGCTTAATCGTCAATATCTCCACTGTTGAATATCCTAGATGGCTAAACTTGGTCTCATTCTAAAGCTTAGACATACCTTTTTTTATCAAATGGCACGCTTTGCAAATTATCTAATTTGCATATTCATGATTATTGATAAAATCATAAAAAATTGACGATAAACTCATTCAAAATCAAAAAGTAAATTAAATAAGACCAAAATCACCATTGTCGTGATTTTTGTTGCACCGTTGATACAATTTGACAAGTTCTGTCATGTCATGGACCTGCAGGGAAATCTTGCCATTTACATATTTATGAATATTAGACAAATACGAGATAAATCATGGAAAAAAACTGAGGAGCTATATCTACACAAACACATGTACCTGGGTTGTTGTAAGACATAGTTTTTTTTCAAAGAAATGTTCTAATGAATGCTCAGCCAATGACTTTTTGCCCAAATAGTCAGGTATAAAATCATGTGATTTTAGCTTCATGAATATTAATGAAAACTTTAAAATGAAGAAAAAAGACAAAAAAAAAAAAAAAAAAAAAAAAAAAAAAAAACAAAACAAAAAAAAAAAAAAAAACAAACTAAAAATAACACCAGAGTGCTGACAATTATGTAAAATTAAAGCTTGTTGTCCCTCCTTTCTGTTACTTTTTATTGTCATGTCCGGAATGTGTACGTCATATCGTAAATAGGGGAGATAATTTTATACAATAACACTTGAAATACAATGTTTTGTATTTATTTTGTGTTTTGCGTGTAAAATGCTTAATCAATATTATCGCCTCTGTTAGTAATCTACCATTAACCTGGTCTCCGTTTATAACAATTCAATGGTTAATTATGCAACTAATCTAATGCATATTCATGAAATATCAATAAAGATATCAATAATGAAAGAAAAGCATTTAAAAACCAAACATTTCAGACCCAAACCATTATTGTGGCACACTGCTATTGCACCACTGATACGGTACTATTTGACACATTTGCAAATACCATGGACCTGTATAAGATTATCACATTTGCTTATCTATTAATATTTGTCAAAACTTCAAATAATCAGAGAAAGCAACGGGAAATCTGTCCTTAAAGAGAATGGGGTGGTATATAGATAGATATACGATCTACCCCGTAACTCTAGAACAATTCCTCATGTATACCAAATTGTTCAGAGGGACCACCTAAATACAAGAATATGTCCTTGTCAGCGAAACGTTGTTGGAATGACATA
This sequence comes from Rugalucina vietnamica, assembly GCA_964017185.1. Taxonomy (NCBI): domain Eukaryota; kingdom Metazoa; phylum Mollusca; class Bivalvia; order Lucinida; family Lucinidae; genus Rugalucina; species Rugalucina vietnamica. The sequence continues at coordinate 10,760,212 of OZ024882.1, read as the reverse complement.
AACTTACAAATTTTACATGATTTTCTACCTATAATATGATTCTTAAGGACGATGTGTACCTACTAAATTGCTCTTTCTCCCTTTACAATTAACTAAATTACTAAAATTAGTGCCATATTAATACATGCATTTGACACTTTTACCTGGTTCTACATAAACATAGAACACTGAAAGCAGTATATAAAATGCTTAATCAATATTATCGCCTCTGTTAGTAATCTACCATTAACCTGGTCTCCGTTTATAACTTAAGAGCAATTCTCTGTAACCACTTAAATTTTTACATAGGGCCTTGGCACGCATAGTCACCGATTTTGCTGAAACTTTCCTATCTTGGTCATTTGAACACAAAACTAATTAATCAACACTCATTTGGTCCAATTTCATACCCGTTGCCATGGAAACGGCAAATGAATATTTTGGCAAAAAGTGTGTGCAAAATCACCTAAAATTGGGTATTTTCCAGCTGAAACTATTACTTTATACAAATTCAGATCCAACTTATGGTCCACTTATATGAATATATAACACATTTTGATTAGAAATACATAAACAAAAATTCATTTGGAAAGTCTCTGATTTTATCATGGCTCTGCAAAGTGGGTGGGGTTTCGACGATTTGAAAAAAGTGATTTTTCAGCATTTTCAGGAACAATTCTCATAGTGAGTGCGGTCGGTTGCAGATATACGCGCATATTCACGATATACAACAATGTTTTGTTAACCAATTTCTGAAAAGACATGTTTGGGAAGTTAGGTCTGAATATGCGTAACCATAGCAACAATGAGGGTACTGTCGCGAAACGCAAATTTATGAGTGTCTGTCCTTTTGGTCTCATAGAATTCTACTGTGACGACATAATTGATTGTAAATTATGTAATATGTTGCAATTGAAACTAGTCTCCAGAAAATATGGCATTTAATCTTCAATGACCTTCTAAAGGTCAAGGTCAAGGTCATAGAATAGAGAAAAATGACACAAAATTGGCCTTTTTGCCCATGTTTAAGTTGATTTTGCCATAATTGAGGCTCAAATTTCTTTCTTTATTGAATATTTATGCAAATCACCACAAGGTCTTTCATGCTGAGATATTTTTGTCCACCAGGTGACTTCAAGGTCAAGGTCAAGGTCACTAAAAGTTTAATTTTTTAGGGGGTAAAATGGAGTTTTTGTCGAAGTTGTAAACAAATTAAAGTAATACTTTTTATCGTTTATGCTTTTTCATGTATGTATGTGTTGCAAAGTCCAATATCATTCCGACAATCCACCTGCTGACCTTGAATAGCCTTTTAAGGGTCAAGGTCAAGGTCAAAATGCAAGAAAATGGCTGAAATTGGCATTTTCTTACCAGTATTTTGTACTTTTTCCCAGATTTGATGCAAAATTGCTTTAATATTTGTTTTAAAAGCTTGAGATATGTTGAATGGGAAACAAAGGTTAAGAAAATATGGCATTGAATCTGCAATGACCTTCGGAAAGTCAAGGTCAAGGTCACATGTTAGTAAAAATGACACAAAATTGGCTTTTTTGCTCATGTTTAAGTTGATTTTGCCATAGTTTAGACTTAAATTTCTGTCTTTATTGAATATTTATGCATACCACCACAAAGTCTTTCACGCTGAGATATTTTTGTCCACCAGGTGACTTCAAGGTCAAGGTCAAGGTCACCAACAGTTTAATTTATTAGGGGGTAAAATGGAGTTTTTGTTGAAGAAGTAAACAAATTAAAGTATTATTTTTTATCGTATTATGCTTTTTCATTTACATATGTGTTGCAAAGTCCGATATCATTCAGACAATCCACCTGCTGACCTTGAATAACCTTTAAAGGGTCAAGGTCAAGGTCAAAAATGCAAGAAAACGGCTTAAATTGGCATTTTCTTACCAGTATTTTGTACCTTTTTCCAGAGTTCGGTGCAAAATTGCTTTAATATTTGCTGTTAAAGCTTAAGATATGTTGTATATGAAACAACGAATAAGAAAATATGGCAATGAATCTGCATTAACCTTCTGAAAGTCAAGGTCAAGATCACAGAATCGAGAAAATGACATGAAAATTCCTTTTTCTTTGCCAATATTCGAGTTGATTTTGTGATAATTGATCCTTGACATTCTTGTTATCATGAATGATTATATATATTTACACAAAGTCTTTCAATCTGTGATAATTTTGTACACCAGGTGACTTCAAGGTCAAGGTCAAGGTCATCAAAACTTTAAATTTTAGGCGGTAAAATTGAGTTTTTGTTTAAATTGTAAACAAATCGAATTATTAATTTCAATCATATTATGCTTTTTCATTTATTTATGTGTTGCAAAGGCCGACATCATTCAGACAATAGACCTGTTGACATTAAATAACCTTTTAAGGGTAGAGGCCAAGGTCAAAGATGTAAGAAAATGGCTGCAATCGGCATTTTCTTACCAGTATGTCATTTTCCCCTGAGTTTTGTGCGAAACTGTTCTAATGTTTGTGTTCAAAGCTTAAAATATATTGTATATGAAACAGCTATAAGAAAATATGGCATTGAATCTGCAATGACCCTCAGAAAGCGAAGGTCAAGGTCTCAGAATTGACGTGACATTTTCATTTTTTGCCTATATTCAAGTTGATTTTGCCATAATTGTTTCTTGATATTCTCGTCATCTTGAATATTTATACATTTTACCACTAAGTCTTTCACACTGAGTTGATTCTGTCCTAATGTGTCCTATATGTGTTGCAAAGTCAGATATCATTCAGACAATAAACCTGTTGACCTCAAATAACTTTTAAAAGTCTAAGGTCCAGGTCACAAATATAAAAATTTGGCGGCTTGAATTGGCAATACTTTACCCGTAGAAACAAATTTTCCTGGATTTTGATGCGATATTCGTTTAAAATATGTTTGTAATTCATGAGAAATGATGCATATGGGACAAGTGTTAAGAAAATATGGCATTGTATCAGAAAAGCATGATATGGTTGGAATTAATAATTTAATCTGTTTAGGATTGGAGCAAAATGTCCATTTACCCCCTTAAATATTAAAGTTTTGGCAACCTTGACGTTGACCTTGAAGTCACATTGGGACAAAATCAAATCAGTGTGAAAGATTTTGTGGTATTATATATAAATATTCAAGAAGACGAGAATATCAAGAAAAATTATGGCAAAATCAATGTTACGTCATTTTCTCTATTCTGTGACCTAGACCTTGACTTTTTGAAGGTCATTGCAGATTCAATGCCATATTATTTTAAAGCTGTTTCATATACATTATATTTCAAGCTTCAAAAACAAACATTAAAACAGTTTTGCACCAAAATCGGGGGAAAATAACAAAATACTGGTAAGAAAATGCCTATTTCAGCCAATTTTTTACATCTTTGACCTTGACCTTTACTCTTAAAAGGTTATTTAAGGTCAACAGGTGTATTGTCTGAATGATATCGGACTTTGCAACACATAAATAAATGAAAAAGCATAATATGATTGAAATTAATTTAATTTGTTTACAATTTAAACAAAAATTCCATTTTACCCCCTAAAATTTAAAGTTCTGGTGACCTTGACCTTGACTTTGAAGTCACCTGGTGGACAAAAATATCACAGATTGAAAGACTTTGTGTAAATATGTATAATCATTCATGATAACAAGAATGTCAAAGATCAATTATTGCAAATTTAACTTGAATATTGGCAACAAATGACATTTTCATGTCATTTTTTCAATTCTGTGACTTTGACCTTGACTTTCAGAAGGTCACTGCAGATTCAATGCCATATTTTCTTATTTGTTGTTTCAAAAAAGATTTAAAGACAAATATTAAAGCAATTTTGCGCCAAACTCTGGGAAAAATAACAAAAACTAGTACGAAAATACCAAATTAAGCCATTTTCTTGCATTTTTGACCTTGACCTTGACCCTTTAAAGGTTATTTAAGGTCAGCAGGAGGATTGTCTGAATGTTATCGGACTTTGCAACACATATATAAATGAAAAGGCATAATACGATAAAAAATAATACTTTAATTTGTTTACTTCTTCAACAAAAACTCCCATTTTACCCCCTAAAAATTAAACTTTTGGTGACCTTGACCATGACCTTGTAGGCACCTGGTGGACAAAAATATCTCAGCGTGAAAGACTTTGTGGTGATATGCATAAATAATTAATAGAGAAAGAAATTCGAGCCTTAATTATGGCAAAATCAACTTAAACATGAGCAAAAAAGCCAATTTTGTGTCTTCTTCTCTAACATGTGACCTTGACCTTGACTTCTAAAGGTCACTGCAGATTCAAAGCCATTATTTCTTAACCGTTGTTTTATAAACCACAAATCTCAAGTTTTTAAAACAAATATTAAAGCAATTTTGCACCGAACTGGGAAAAAGTACAAAATACTGGTAAGAAAATGCCAATTCAAGCCATTTTCTTGCATTTTGACCTTGACCTTGATCCTTAAAAGGTTACTCAAGGTCAACAGGTGGATTGTCTGAATGATATCGGACTTTGCAACACATATGTAAATGAAAAAGCATAATACGAGAAAAAATAATACTTTAATTTGTTTACTTCATCAACAAAAACTCCATTTACCCCCTAATAAATTAAACTTTTGGTGACCTTGACCTTGACCTTGAAGTCACCTGGTGGACAAAATTATCTCAGTGGAAAGACTTTGTGGTGATATTGTTACGACCTAGCGTAACTAGACAGGTACAGCGAAAAACAACCAAGTAATTTAAACTTAACAATATTTAATCAAACAAATAAATGCTGCAAATACATAAAAACAAACAAACAGATAAGTAAATAAATAAATAAATAACTTACAAAGTTAATGTCAAATAAGTCCTTGTCCCTCAAATGTAAGTCCACAATCCAGTAACCAGAATATGAGCACATGTATATTTTAATCCAAACTTTTATTCTAATCCAAAACACTAGTGAAACAACCAAAATTATATACTTTAAATCACTTCAAATTTCTGAATACCTACGACTGAATTGGGACCTATATTTATACATCTAAGGAAATTCTCCAGGTTTCTAGAGAATGATATAATAAACTTTTCTCTAGAAAAAAAACGAACTAAACGAAAGTTCTTTTAAATTCTCCAAAGAGAATTTAGAATTCTCCAGAGAGAATTCAAGGCCGCAACGACCAACAAGACTAAACGAGAGTCCACTAGACCCTTCGAGATCTCAGTAGTATACATAGTCCAAATATATTTTTAACTTATGGTAAAAAAAACACTCACTCCATTTTCATCTGGAATTATCCACAAAGTGCTCATAGAATTTTCTATACTTCTAAATTATATAACAGTGATAAAAATAATCAATGACATTCTTCTACAAAGTTCTAGATAATAAATTGTAGAAACATAAAAAGAAATATATATTAATCAAGGTTACTCCCCTTTGATTATATATATAAATAATAAGTAATAGCTTTAAAAAGAATCAATATTATTGAATCAATTATATATAACACTTCCCTTCTTCAATGAAAAGAAAGTTTTATGAGATAAAAACTTTCTTTTGCAATACTCATATGCAAACAAACAAGGCAAAACTGTCAAGCTCTTGAAAGGGTGTCTGGAATTATATTATCTCTACCTTTTATGTGTCTAATGTCAAGATTGTGCTCTTGCAACATGAGACTAATGCTCTAGCTAATACTCAGATGGAGTCTATTTTTCAGATTAACAGTGTAAATAGAGCTGAAACACTTTTAAGTATGGCCCAAACAGAACAAAAAACTCTGACAAGCCTTATTCCAAACATACCTGACCTTCTTATCATAAAGTAAGTTTGTCAAAGGCTCAGCTATAACTGAAAAATTATTACAGAACTTTCTGTAATATCCAGCCATACCCAAAAAGCGCATCAGTTGCCGTTTTCCTGTAGGAACAGGAAAATCTGATATAGCCTCAACTTTGGCTTCTACAGGTCTGACCTGACCTTGTCCAACAATATGTCCTAGAAATGTCAAACTAGCATGGCAAAATTCACTTTTCGGTAAGTTTATTGTCATTTTAGCATCACTGAGTCTTTTGAAGAATTCTCTGATGATCTCCAGGTGTTGTTTCCACTCTTCACTGTAGATGATGGCATCGTCGATGTAAGCTTTACACCCATCCAGACCGAAAATCAAACTATTAACCAAGCGAACCAAGCAACATTTCAGCGCTTTCAGTTTATTTCGAAATTGTCTTTCTGTAGTAACAAATTCTAAAATCTCCCTTGGACTGTCTATAAATGGAATCTGCCAAAACCTTTTCAATAGATGGAATTTTGTCACATATTTGGCGTGACCAATGTTGTTGATGCAGTCATCAATTCTTGGTATGGGAAATGTGTCAGTTTTTGTGACAGAATTTACTTTTCTATAGTCTGTGCACATTCGAAATGTCCCATCAGATTTTGGCACAAGTATACAAGGAGAACTCCATTCACTTTGACTAGGTTCTATAAAGTCATTGTCCAGCAAATACTTAACTTCTTTCCTGAGATATTGTTGTCTTTCAGGATGAAGTCTATACGGATGTTGTTTCACCGGTTTTGCTCCTTCAATAATGTCTACATCATGGTAGATTTTATCGGTTCTGGATGGAATGTCCGGAAATAAGTGCTCATATTCAAGAATTAATTGTTTTAGTTCATGTTTCTTGTCCGGATCTAGATGTGACAGTTTCTGATCGAGGTCATGCAGAATGTCAGAATTCTGGAGTTTTGAGGATAATGGTTCACAGTTCACAGAGTTCATTTCTTCAAAGTCTGTCTGATTTTGTTCATGAGGGACAGAATTAACTATGCTTACTGAGGAAATAACTGAACTATCATTATCACTATCCCTATCAATGTACTTTTTAAGCATGTTAATATGACATAATTGTTTTTGCTTGCGCCTCCCAGGAGTGTTAACAATGTAATTTACATCACTTAACCTTTTCTCAACAGTATATGGACCATAATATCTAGCTTGTAATGGCCTGCCAGGAATGGGCAAAAGAGCAATCACCTTGTCTCCAGGGTCAAAATTTCTGTTCTGAGCATTTTCATCAAAATGCAACTTCATTTTGCTCTGAGCTGACTTAAGATTGGACCGAGCAACTTCCCAAGCTTTTGTCAATCTAGTTTTGAAGTCAGACACATACTGAAGTAAGTTCAAAGGACTGTCATTACTTGAAAGAAACTTCTCTTTCATAAGTTTTAAAGGTCCACGAACAGTGTGTCCGAAAACAAGTTCAAACAGACTGAACCCAAGAGACTCTTGTACTGACTCTCTGACAGCAAATAATAGCAAATGTATGCCTTCATCCCAATCTTTTTCGGTGTCAAAACAGTAAGATCTGATCATGTTCTTCAAAGTTTGATGGAATCTTTCCAAAGCACCTTGACTTTCAGGATGATAAGCTGATGACTTGTATTGTTTAATGCCAAGTTCATGCATTACTTGCTGAAATGTTCCTGACATAAAATTGGAACCCTGATCTGATTGGACTGATTTTGGAAGACCTACAAGTGTGAAAAACTTTACAAGGGCCTTAACTATTGTTTTCGTCTTGATATTCCTGAGTGGAATTGCTTCAGGAAAACGTGTTGAAGCACACATTATAGTCAAGAGATATTGGCAACCTGATTTAGTCTTGGGTAACGGACCTACACAGTCAATGATAATCCTACTAAATGGTTCATCAAATGCAGGAATAGGCTGTAAATTAGCTTTTGGAATAGTCTGATTAGGTTTTCCTACCATTTGACAAGTGTGACAGGATTTGCAATGTTGGGAAACATCAGATTTTAATCCTGGCCAGTAGAAATGCTTGAGAATTTTGTGGTAAGTCTTATTTATCCCTAAATGACCTGACATGGGAGTTTCATGGGCCAAGTTTAAGATTTCAGGACGATAAGCCTTAGGAACCACAATTTGGTGATTTATGGTCCATTCGTCTTCCGCTGAAACATCAGGAGGACGCCATTTTCTCATTAAGATGTCATTTTTGACATAAAAACAAACAGGAACCTGAGAAATTTCATTTTCATCTAAAGCCCTTTCAAATAAAGGCGAGATTTCAGGATCACTGTGCTGTTCTTGACAAAGTTGTGACCTTGACATTTGGTCGTGACCTTGGTCAAAAATTGAAGGTGAAAGGTCATTGTCTGACCTTTGATTGTTGAAGTCAGTTTGACTTGAAGAAAGAGATTTTGAAATCTCATCATGAAAAGACTGACCTATAAAAGTGTCAGTTAAGTCAATATCCTGTATCCCATCATTCAATTTGACTTTCTTTGCCATAGCCCTTGTAACGGCACATGAAGGGTAAAGATCAGGAATTTCCTGCTCAATGGGATCAGGCAATTGATTCTCACAAGGTGTATTGGTCAAAAGTGGGTTTACCACAACTTTATCTCCGGCTAAGTCATTGCCTAATAGCAAGTGAACACCTTTAAAAGGTAAAGAAGGCCTAATACCTACAGCCACAGGACCAGAAACTAAGTCTGAAGACAAATAAATGTTATGGAGCGGTACATTAACAAATCCACACTCTACTCCCTGAATAAGGACACTTGTCCCAGTTGAAGTCTTCTCGGAAAAAGGCAGGGTATCTGCTAAAATAAGAGACTGAGAAGCTCCGGTATCTCGTAAGATTTTAATAGGGGTAGACTGGGCAGAATCACTAGTAAGTGACACAAAACCTTCTGATAAGAATGGTTCATAAATCTCCATAATACAATCAGTCGCAGACGTTTTGGCCAAAATAGGATTTTCATCCTGAATAATCGACTGTGGTTTTGACCTTAAAGAAGTAAGACCTGTTGGTCTAGAATTATTTTGATTTTGTCTCTCTTTTCTTCTTTTCAAAGTTTCACATTCAGAAATGACGTGACCGTCACCTTTACAATAATTGCAAAACAGCCGGGGTGAGTATGAGGATCTTTGACCTTTGTTTTCACTAGTATCTTTATTTTTAGGATTATGTGAAGGACTGGAACTATCAGCTGTTAGTCCAGCTTGTGGTTGTGGATTAGGTTGAGGAGAATTATTTCTCTGTTGAGGGTTAAATGGTTTTGACTGAGGTGTATTAGGTTTAAATTGAGGGTTAAAAGGTTTCTTGTAAGGCTTATTTACAAAAGACACCTTATGAGTCAAAGCATAATCATCAGCTAATCGTGCTGCTACATCTAAAGTTTCTACTTCCCTTTCGTCAAGAAAAGATTTGACATCAGAGTGTATGCATCGTTTGAACTCTTCAACAAGCATGAGCTGTCTTAATTTTGCATGATCAGACTTTACATCCTTTAAAGAACACCACCTATCAAATAATTGCTCCTTAGTTCTAGCAAATTCTACATGGGTTTGATCATGTTCTTTCCTACAATTTCTGAATTTCTGCCTGTAAGCTTCAGGTACTAATTCATAAGCCTTAAGAATCAGATTTTTGACTGTGTCATAATCTGAACTTTGATCAAGTGGAAGCTGAGTGTAAATTTCTCGAGCTTTACCAATAACAACACTCTGTAGAAGCAAGGTCCAATGCTCTTTTGGCCATTTCAAATTTTCTGCTACCTTCTCAAAATGTAAAAAATACTTATCTACCTCTTTTTCTTGAAATGGAGGAACGAGCCTGATATGTTTTGTAACATCAAATACTTTACTAGGATCAAAAGACACAGGAGGCATTGATTTACTGCTTAATTCAAGCTCTTTCATTTTTATCTCATAATGCATTTTCTCTTTTTCAAGTTCTACTCTTTCTAACATTTCTCTGTGTTTTCCTTCTCTCGTTCTTCCATTTCCCTTTGCTTTGCCTTTTCCCTTTCTTCCATATCTATTTTTTTCTTTGCAAGCCTTTCTTCTAACTCTCTTTGTTTTTCTAATCTTTCTTTTTCAAGTCGTTCTTCCATTTCTCTTTGTTTTTCTTTCTGTCTTTCTTCCATTGCTAACTTTTGTTTTTCAAGCTCTAACTTTTCTTTTTGCATTCTTTCTTCCCTTTCTTCCTTATCTGCCCTTCTTTTTTCTTCAAATTCTAATCTTATTTTTTCCAGTTCAAGATGCCTTTTTAATTCTAACTCTTTCAACTGTATGTCGGTTTGTGAGACCATAATTAGAGATGTAGCTGAGGGTTCAAAAAATTCCTCATCAACAAGAAACTGAATGATAACATTCTTAATTTCACGTTTTAACATAGATGTTTTGACATCAGGTATGCTATAATGACTAGCAATGTCTAAAAGATCACTCTTTTTGGCCAAGTTTAACAGCTCTTGAGAAGGCGCAGCAATGAAATCTTCAAGTTTGAATAACATGGTTGCTTTTTTCTGGTATGACAAACAATAAATATCTTTTCAAATTCAGAATAAAATAGGTGCACAAAATGTTCAATCCCGGCTCAGAGCCCCCAAAATCTGTTACGACCTAGCGTAACTAGACAGGTACAGCGAAAAACAACCAAGTAATTTAAACTTAATAATATTTAATCAAACAAATAAATGCTGCAAATACATAAAAACAAACAAACAGATAAGTAAATAAATAAATAAATAACTTACAAAGTTAATGTCAAATAAGTCCTTGTCCCTCAAATGTAAGTCCACAATCCAGTAACCAGAATATGAGCACATGTATATTTTAATCCAAACTTTTATTCTAATCCAAAACACTAGTGAAACAACCAAAATTATATACTTTAAATCACTTCAAATTTCTGAATACCTACGACTGAATTGGGACCTATATTTATACATCTAAGGAAATTCTCCAGGTTTCTAGAGAATGATATAATAAACTTTTCTCTAGAAAAAAAACGAACTAAACGAAAGTTCTTTTAAATTCTCCAAAGAGAATTTAGAATTCTCCAGAGAGAATTCAAGGCCGCAACGACCAACAAGACTAAACGAGAGTCCACTAGACCCTTCGAGATCTCAGTAGTATACATAGTCCAAATATATTTTTAACTTATGGTAAAAAAAACACTCACTCCATTTTCATCTGGAATTATCCACAAAGTGCTCATAGAATTTTCTATACTTCTAAATTATATAACAGTGATAAAAATAATCAATGACATTCTTCTACAAAGTTCTAGATAATAAATTGTAGAAACATAAAAAGAAATATATATTAATCAAGGTTACTCCCCTTTGATTATATATATAAATAATAAGTAATAGCTTTAAAAAGAATCAATATTATTGAATCAATTATATATAACAATATGCATAAATATTCAATAAAGAAAGAAATTTAAGTCTAAATTATGGTAAAATCAACTTAAACATGAGCAAAAAAAGCCAATTTTGTGTCATTTTTACTAACATGTGACCTTGACCTTGACTTTCCGAAGGTCATTGCAGATTCAATGCCATATTTTCTTAACCTTTGTTTCCCATACAACATATCTCAAGCTTCTAAAACACATATTAAAGCAATTTTGCACCAAACTCTGGGAAAAAGTACAAAATACTGGTAAGAAAATGCCAATTTAAGCCATTTTCTTGCATTTTTGACCTTGACCTTGACCCTTAAAAGGCTATTCAAGGTCAGCAGGTGGATCGTCTGAATGATATTGGACTTTGCAACACATATATAAATGAAAAAGCATAATACGATAAAAAATATTACTTTAATTTGTTTACAACTTCGACAAAAACTCCATTTTACCCCCTAAAAAATTGAACTTTTGGTGACCTTGACCTTGACCTTGAAGTCACCTGGTGGACAAAAATATCTCAGCATGAAAGGCTTTGTGGTGATTTGCATAAATATTCAATAAAGAAAGAAATTTGAGCCTCAATTATGGCAAAATCAACTTAAACATGGGCAAAAAAGCCAATTTCGTGTCATTTTTCTCTATTCTATGACCTTGACCTTGACCTTTAGAAGGTCATTGAAGATTAAATGCCATATTTTCTGAAGACTAGTTTCAATTGCAACATATTACATAATTTACAATCAATTATGTCGTCCACAGTAGAATTCTATGAGACCAAAAGGACAGACACTCATAAATTTGCGTTTCGCGACAATACCCTCATTGTTGCTATGGTTACGCATATTCAGACCTAACTTCCCAAACATGTCTTTTCAGAAATTGGTTAACAAAACATTGTTGTATATCGTGAATATGCGCGTATATCTGCAACCGACCGCACTCACTATGAGAATTGTTCCTGAAAATGCTGAAAAATCACTTTTTTCAAATCGTCGAAACCCCACCCACTTTGCAGAGCCATGATAAAATCAGAGGCTTTCCAAATGAATTTTTGTTTTTGTATTTCTAATCAAAATGTGTTATATATTCATATAAGTGGACCATAAGTTGGATCTGAATTTGTATAAAGTAATAGTTTCAGCTGGAAAATACCCAATTTTAGGTGATTTTTGGACACACTTTTTGCCAAAATATTCATCAGCCGTTTCCATGGCAACGGGTATGAAATTGGACCAAATGAGTGTTGATTAATTAGTTTTGTGTTCAAATGACCAAGATAGGAAAGTTTCAGCAAAATCGGTGACTATGCGTGGCACAACTTTTTAAGTGGTTACAGAGAATTGCTCTTAATTCAATGGTTAATTATGCAACTAATCTAATGCATATTCATGAAATATCAATAAAGATATCAATAATGAAAGAAAAGCATTTAAAAACCAAACATTTCAGACCCAAACCATTATTGTGGCACACTGCTATTGCACCACTGATACGGTACTATTTGACACATTTGCAAATACCATGGACCTGTATAAGATTATCACATTTGCTTATCTATTAATATTTGTCAAAACTTCAAATAATCAGAGAAAGCAACGGGAAATCTGTCCTTAAAGAGAATGGGGTGGTATATAGATAGATATACGATCTACCCCGTAACTCTAGAACAATTCCTCATGTATACCAAATTGTTCAGAGGGACCACCTAAATACAAAAATATGTCCTTGTCAGCGAAACGTTGTTGGAATGACATAAACTTACAAATTTTACATGATTTTCTACCTATAATATGATTCTTAAAGACGATGTGTACCTACTAAATTGCTCTTTCTCCCTTTACAATTAACTAAATTACTAAAATTAGTGCCATATTAATACATGCATTTGACACTTTTTACCTGGTTCTACATAAACATAGAACACTGAAAGCAGTATAAAATACATACTATACTTAATTATAAAACTCACCTGAGGTTCAATTTCATGAATATTAATGAAAACTTGAAATTGATGAGAAAAAAAAATGGAAAAATAAATGGGTATACCTACCAAATGACCTGTATCTCAGCAACCAAAACTTTTGATGTGCTGAAATTGGTGCCGAAATATTTTTAATTTAATATTATACACCCTACACCATAAACTATGTGTCGTTTGACTTTCGTTTCATGACTATGAATAGAATCTTATTGAGAAATCGGAGACATGTTGCAGAAAAAAAATTAAGGCAGTTTATTAATTAAACTACCCTTATCTTAGTTAGTAATAGCCTTAGATAATTAGACTTTGTATTTAAATGATGACTACGACAATGCACTATACCCATTTAATCTTATCAATGAATTATATGAATATTTTTCATGAATTTTCATGAGAACCTTAAAATAGGTGAAGATTCACGGAAAATTAAAGGGGTATACCAACATAATCCCTTGTACATCAGTTACAAATAGCTACAAATTATTCGAAAGTGTATAAAATAATTCCTACGACTATTGCCAGATTTACAACATCAATTAGTTAAAAACGAATGTACAAATGGTTTTATCGGAGCTCAACCTTATTTTTTTCTGTGATGTTTACATATTTATGAAATTTTACGTAGCGTTCACAAAACATTATCTAAAATGGTTAATATATACCAGACTGCAGGGAAATAGTTTATTGCCTTAGAAATCTTTTGGTATCATTTACAACACTCTATGACTTTTGCAAGCTGTGATATAAGCGATTTTAACGGAATAAATCCTTTATTTTGATGATTTTTCTTTAATATCTAATGTTATGATTACTATTCGGACAACAAAGAGTCGAATAATTTATATATTACCTTAATACATGGATATAGTATACTGACCTAGCAATCATTTGGTACCATTTTCTACACTCTGTGGCGTTTTGTAGCTGAGATATTCGTGATTTTGTTCGTATACCCCCATCATTTTTCTGTGATTTTTCTCTTCTATTTAAGGTTTTCGTTCATATTCGAACATTAAGAAAGTCCAATATCTTAGATATCTTATTACTTGATTAAAGCACATTGTCCTAGCAATAACGTGGTATCATTTTCAACAATCTAAGGCATTTGGTAGCTGTAAGATATAAGCAATTTTGTTGGCATATCCCTTCATTTTTCTGTGATATTTCTCTTATATCTATTTCTTATTAATATACGAACAACAAATATTTCAGCTGAACAACATATCTTATTACACAGTTCACAATGTCCTAGCAATCATTTAGTACCATTTACAAAAATCTAAGGTTTTTACTAGCTGAGATATAAGCAATTTTGTTGGTATACCATTTCATTTTTCTGTGATTTTTCTAAACATTCTTAAGTTTTATTAATAATTGAACAATACGTTAGCCAGCCGATTTATATTTCTTATAATCTGGTAATAGGACAGTATCCTAGCAATCATTTTCTTTCAATTTAAGCTCTCTAGGTATATAAGTAGCCAAGATAGGTGTGGTAATATAGGTATACCCCTTTCATTTTTCTGCGGTTTTCTCCAATTTCTTCAGATTTAATTAAAACAAAAATCAAATGACTTATCTACTGTAGAAAAGAGTCATATAATTTTGCTAAGGCAATCGTTTGATACCAATTTTAACACTTTAGGGGTTTGGTTGCTAAGGTGCAAATCATTTTGCATATATTTTCGTTTATTTTATTGTAGTATTATTTTTTTTATTTTGTTTTTCCTTTTTTTCTCCAATTTGCAGTTTTCATTAATATTCATAGAAATGAAAATCAGAAAAGTATGAAATATCAGACTTGACGATGATCGACCATTGTCATAGCATTCACTTGATACCACTCTCAGTATTCAATGCTCATAAACAACCCAGGTACAAGTGATATGGTAACTATTCCACCTTATTGTTCCGGTTTTTATCATGTTTTATTAATTTCATGAATATGCAAATTCAATGATTTGATTATACATGTATTAAAATATGTATTCATGTTAAATGTTATACATGTATTAAAATATGTATTCATGTTAAATGTTCTATGTCCGTGAGTAACTAATTGACAAACTATAATATTGTAAAGCATGCTGTCGCTGGAGTATGAGTATTTCTTTAAGTGCACGCCCATTCTTTACAATCACATTAGGGGTTGGTTGAGAAACTATGAAATTTACATCATAGAAATGTGTTCAGCGTTGAAGACAACATATATCTGGTATTCTAATGGTATTCTAACCAAACTGGTGGCCATGAAAAATTTTTCTAAGGGGTTCTAAGATCCTATTTCCCACCCTAAAGTCTTCAATGGCTAAAATTTTCCTCGGGTTTCCTGATTTTTGTCATGATTTAATTAATATTCATGAAAATACAAATAATTTAATTTTCATATAGATACATGACATCAACAATTTTGTCAAGTGGTATAATTGGTGCAATAACAATGTGTCACAATGGTATTTTAGGTATGAAATTAGCTCAATTATTGTTTTTATGTGTGTTTTCTTCTATGGTTTTGATGTTTTCATTAAAATTCATGAATATGCAAATTAGATCATTTGCATTGTTTATCATACAATATCAGGCATATGTCTCCGCCTTAAAACGAGACCAAAATTCGTGGTCTAGGATAAGAAACATCTGAGATATGGCCCATTTTCTTTGTGTACCCCCATTATAAATTCACAAAAATGTGCAAGTTTTTGAACGGGGATGCGCTACTTCTAAGGGATGTAACTCCAGTAATAGAAATAGTACAGAACCGTAGCATGCATGGTTGAAAAGCTTATGAAATTGTCTCCAAGACCAAAGAAAATTCGTTTCAAAAGTATACATATGAATCGCGCAAATTAACATGAAAATATCCATTTTCAACGATTTTATGGGTATATTACGTAACATTACGTAATAACATCGTCTTAACATTCAAGGATTCTGAACAGCAACCAATCGCCGCAAAATACATGTCTGTGTTATATAACTAGGAATTTTAAGTTGTCCCGTGTATAAATTGTGCCATTCATGCCCCTGGGGTCAAATTTGGCCACGCCCCGGGGGTCGATAGTTTCCATAGACTTACAATTGGAAAAACTAAAAAAATCTTCTCTGAAACCACTAGGCCCACAGCTTTGATATTTGGTATGTGGCAATGGCTAATAGTCTTCTACATAAATTGTGCCATTCATGCCCCTGGGGTCAAATTTGGCCACGCCCCGGGGTTGATAGTCTCCATAGACTTACAATGGGAAAAAAAATTAAAAAATCTTCTTCTCTGAAACCACAGGGCCCACAGCTTTGATATTTTGTACGTGGCAATGGCTAATGGTCCTCTACATAAATTGTGCCAATCATGCCCCTGGGGTCAAATTTGGCCACGCCCCGGGGGTCGATAGTCTCCATAGACCTACAATAGGAAAAAAACTAAAAAATCTTCTTCTCTGAAACCACTAGGCCAACAGCTTTGATATTTGGTATGTAGCAATGGCTAATGGTCCTCTACATAAATTGTGCCATTCATGCCCCTGGGGTCAAATTTGGCCACGCCCCGGGGGTTGATAGTCTCCATAGACTTACTATGGGAAAAAAATTCAAAAATCTTCTTCTCTGAAACCACAGGGCCCACAGCTTTGATATTTTGTATGTGGCAATGGCTAATGGTCCTCTACATAAATTGTGCCAATCATGTCCCCGGGGTCAAAGGACTAGGGCATTTAACGCCTGATTTTGGCCTCAGATTTTGCTAAAAAATATGTATAAATCTTGGAATTTCGGTGAGAAAACTATTCCTTAAAACAACCATATGTCTCCTCTTTTAAAAACAAGAACAAGTACTTCATTTATCCTACGAGCGTTGCCATGGCAACGCCCAGAAGAACCATAGGTAGAGCATATTTTGTACTTTTTGGTCAATTTTTGACCATTTCTGAACACATTTGTAAATTTTTGAGTGCCAGCCCACACGACGAACAAAATGATACTTAGCAAACAATATCTCTGGATGATACCTCATAATTATTTCATAATAAGAAATTGTTCGTCGCGTGGGCCGGTAGCTGAAAATGATGTTGAATGGTGAAAAATAGACCAAAAATTGCAAAAAGTGGCATTTCTATGCTTTTCGAAGCGTTGCCATGGCAACATGTGTAATTTGAATGTGGTGTTTGCGCTAGAATTTATAAACAGGGACCTATGCCTGCTATTTGCAATAATTTTCTCTTCAAAATTCCAAAATTCAGTTTTTTACCAACGCATGAGGCCGAAATCAGGCCTTAAATACCCTAGGCCTTTGGCCACGCCCCGGGGGTCGATAGTCTCCATAGACCTACAATAGGAAAAACTAAAAAAATCTTCTTCTCTGAAACCACTAGGCCCACAGCTTTGATATTTGGTATGTAGCAATGGCTAGTGGTCCTCTACATAAATTGTGCCATTCATGCCCCTGGGGTCAAATTTGGCCAGGTCCCGGAGGTTGATAGTCTCAATAGACTTGCTATGGGAAAAATTCAAAAATCTTCTTCTCTGAAACCACAGGGCACACAGCTTTGATATTTTGTATGTGGTAATGGCTAATGGTCCTCTACATAAATTGTGCCAGCCATGCCCCTGGGGTCAAATTTGGCCACACACCGGGGGTAGATAGTCTCCATAGACTTACAATGGGAAAAACTAAAAAAAACTTCTTCTCTGAAACCAAAAGGGCCCAGAGCTTCTATATTTTGTATGTAGCAATGTTTGGTAGTCCCCATTATAGCAAACACACATGTGTGTTTGCTTAACGATAAACGCACGTAAGAAATTTAGAATAAAAAATCTACATACCTTAGCGTTAGGCGGCCATTAATGATGGGCGCAGACATTTTTGTCCTGAAGAATATGGGCATGCGCAGACAATGTGTCGTTCAGATGTCGGGAAATTTGTACTTTCTTTTTCTTTTTTCGGCTGAACATTTTTCTTTGTCAAACATATTTCCATATATCCTATTTCAGATCATATTTGTTTCCAAAATGTAAAAATAAAAGATAAATACACAATTTACAAATGCAGACGACGATGAAGATTGGTTTTTCGAAATTACACCGTTAAAATCCTCGTATTATAGCAAACCAGTCAACAAGGCAATAAACGCTCGAAAAAACAAGCGTCTGCGAGGTGTACCTAAAGCAGGTAACCGGCGAAATTATCGAGACGTTTCGAACAGACGGAAATTACGCCGTGAATAGCGTGCCTGGTTATTTTTGGGGGACAATATTTGAGGTTTGAAGGAACAGAAGGAAAACATTTAAGGGAGCTACCTACCTAGGTCTACCTAAAAACCTAACTAGGTCTACCTAACTACCAAGGTCTACCTGCCTACCAAGGTCTACCTACCTAACTAGGTCTACCAACCTAGGTCTACCTACCTAGGTCTACTTTCCAAGGTCTACCTACCTAAGTCTACTAACCAAGGTTTATCTACCTGGGTCTACTTACCAAGGTTCCCTTTCCTAGGTTTACTTACCTATGTCTTAGTCTACTTATCTAGGTCTACCTTCCAAGGTCTACTTATCCAGGTCTACTTACCAAGGTCAAGTTACCAAGGTCTACATACCTAGGTCTACTTCCAATGTCTACATACCTAGGTCTACTTACCAAGGTTTATCTACCTAGGTCTACTTACCTTAGTCTATCGAACTAGGTCTACTTACCAAGGTCTCACTTCCGGGGTCTACTTACCAAGGTCTTCCTACAAGGTCTACTTACCAAGGTCTACCTTCTATGATCTACTTACCAAGTCTACTTACCAAGGTCTACCCACCTAGGTCTACTTACCAAAGTCTACCTACTAGGTCTATTAACCAATATCTACTTACCAAGGTCTACCTACCAAGGTCTACCTACCAAAACCTACATACTAAGTCTACTTCCAATGTCTACTAACCTATTTCTACCTACCAAGGTCTACCTATCTACGTCTACTTACCAAGGTTTACTTACCTAGGTCTACCTACCTAGGTCTACTTACCAAGGTATACATACCTATCTATGTCTACTTACCAAAGTCTACTTACCTAGGTCTACCTACCTAGGTCTACTTCCCAAGGTCTACCTACCTAGGTCTACTTACCTGGGTCTACCTACTATGTCTACTTACCAAGGTCTACGTCCGGGGTCTACTTACCTAGGTCTACTTACCTAGGTCTACCTACCAAGGTCTACTTACCAAGATCTACCTACCTAGGTTTACCTACAAGGTCTACTTACTCAGGTCTACTAAAATGGATAGCTGGATACACTTACTGACAAAAAAATCCCAGCATACGGTTTTCCGTGTGTGTTTGCAGATAAGGCAGCGTGCCTTTATTTCATATTAAATTGTGCCAGTCATGCCCCTGGGTCAAATTTGGCCATGCCCCGGGGGTCAATAGTGTCCATGCATAGACTTTCATTGGTCGATTCTCAATTAATTTAAATGTCATGAGCTTACAATGTGATAATCTCTCAGGTGAGCTACAGGACCAATGGTCCTCTAGTATTAGGAATATGCTGGTACAGATCAATTACTGTTTTTCTAGTTTGAACGCTAATGTTATCAGGGCCGGATCAGATTGAAAAATCTGATCGGGATTATAAAATTACTCGCGTGAATGCGGATTATCCAATGAGTTAATCCAGATAAAATTAATGTGTAGTAGTAACGCACCCTAAAACAAATAACTTGATAAATGTAATAAAAGAGTTCTAAATCGATTCAATTCATCAGGAAAACATGTCCGTATTAGTATACCCCCTTGAACCCCACTTTTATATAACAAAACTGGGGTATGCAGGGGTTTACCTATTTTTAGCTCACCTGAGCCGAAGGCTCAAAAGGTGAGCTTATAGGATGGCCATGCTCCGTCGTCCGTCAGTCGTCTGTCCACAATTTCCAAATCTTCGACTCTAAAACCGCTTGGCCAGTCAAATCCAAACTTCATGTGAAACATCCTTAGGAAGGGAAAACGAAAGTTTATATAAATGGCCCAGGTCACATGACCAAGATGGCCGCCATGCCCATATATGGTAAAAACAATAAAAAATCTTCTGCGCTTGAACCGACGAAACTTGGTGTGTAGCATCGGGGACTGTGGCCCATCATAGTTTATATAAATCATGACCTTGGGTTGACCTTGACCTATTTTACGGCAAGGTCAATTTTGGTTACATAAATTTTCAATGAAAAAAAAAAGTGAAAACATTAAATTTTTCAGGAATTTTTGTAGCCTGTGACCTGAAAGTTGGTAAACACAGACAACATGTTGAGCTAATGAAGTGGTATGTATTAAAGGTAAAGGTCATTTCTTGACCTTGGCCAAGGGTCATTTGCAAATTAAATGCAAAACTTAATTTTCTCAGTAACCGCTTGATCAATCAAAGCCAAATTTTATATGTAGTATCCTTGGGATGGTAAAATGAAAGTTTATATAAATAGTCGAGGTCACATGACCAAGATGGCCGCCATGGCTATAGATAGCACAAACCTTTAAAAAATCTTCTCCAGAACCAGAAGGCCTACGATTTTGAAACCTGACATGAAGCATCAGGAAGAGGAGCTCTACAAAGTTTATATAAATCATGACCCTGGGATGACCTTGACCTATCTTATGGCGAGGTCAACATAGAGCGTCCATGCATTTGAATGGGGATAATTGTCGAAATGTCATTTGAAGGGAAAAACTTATAGAAATGGGCAAATGGACTGAATATTTATGATTCTGAAAAAAAAAAAAACATGGACATCAGGGGTGGGCTTGCCCCTGCCCCGGGTGTATATTACCATAATATTCAAAGATCGTCTTCTCTGATACCGCTTGGCCAATCAAAGCCAAACTTTGTGTGGGTCATTCTTAGGAGGGGAGAATGAAAGTTTATATTGAATGGTCAATGTCACATGACCAAGATGGCCGCCATGGCTATAAATAGCAAAAACTTTAAAAAATCTTCTTCTCCAGAACCAGAAGGCCTATGAATTTGAAACTTGGCATGAAGCATCAGGGAGAGGAGCTCTACTAAGTTTATTTAAATCATGACCTTGGGATGGCCTTGACTTATTTTATGGCAAGGTCAACATAGGTTGTCCATGCATTTGAATGGAACTCGATAAAGTTTGTATAAATCATGATCCCAGGATGACCTTGACCTATTTTATGGCAAGGTCAGCTTAGTAGCATATCCCAGATCTCAGGTGAGCGTTTATAGGACCATTGGTCCTCTGGTTCTTATTTTCGCTCCAAAACATAGATTGTGGGTACTCGTTAGAACCGCCTGAACGAGGCGGTTCTAACGTGTACCCATAATCTATGTTTTGAGCAAAAATAAGAAAAACATAATAAGTTTTTAAATCTCAAAAAATCTCTGTTTATTGCATGGGCAAGTTTTGGTAATGTTGTGAGCACTTCTATATTTTTCATATTCCTAGAATCACTGTGCCTTATCAGAACGCATAGTCGCAGAGACAAAATGCGTTTCTTCACGGAAGACACAATATAATAAAAAACCCACTGAAGAAAAAAATACACAGAGGTGTTTCTTTATTTTGCAAACCTGCGGGATACAAAATGAGCTACCGTAACTTTAGTATCACATGGGACAAGCTTTTCTCGCGTTTTTCTGTCAACAATACACAAATTTCATTGGTTATACATAACACACGCTAGAAATAGATATAAATTGTGTATTTATAGAATCACCGATGCCAAAAATATAACTGATTCATAGATATAGCCACTGAAAGTAAATTAACACGGCAACGCATAGTTGGGGAAACAGGAAACGCATAGTCAGAAAAGTAGCATCTCTATAAACTCTTTAGAAGATACACGCCTGATTTTTCTTTCTCGATTTTACGCCGTTTTCGACGACATTTTCCTGCACATATCTTCTCTCGCAAAATCGAGAAAGAAAAATCAGGCGTGTATCTTCTAAAGAGTTTATAGAGATGACATTTACTTTCAGTGGCTATTTCTATGAATCAGATACATTTTTTGCATCGGTGATTCTATAAATACACAATTTATATCTATTTCTAGCGTGTGTTATGTATAACCTACGGCTCAATTCTCTCTTTCAGAGTGATTGGAACACTACAGAACTCCGAAGAGTTTGCTGCTGCTTTCAGTTGTCCAATAAAAAGTTACATGAACCCTGAAAATAAATGCTCCGTTTGGTGAAGCTTAGAATGAAAAAAATATATATAAAAAAAAAAAGAAAAAAAAAGAGGATCTAAAAAAAAAAAAAAAAAAAAAAAAAAAAAAAAAAAAAGTTTAATAAATGATATTGGGCTTCATTCTGAAATAAGAAAACTGATTTTTGTAACATTAGACGCCATCTTTGCGATACTCCACCAGGAAAGCATGTCCATGAAAATGTTCCCCATGAACCCCAATTTTATACACTAAAACTGGGGTGTATAGAGGTTTACATTTTTGTTTTATTTTTTAACCAAAACATAGATTAAGGGTTCTCGTCAGAATCACCTCGCCAAGGCGCTTGTAACGTGTACCCATAATCAATGTTTTGAACACAAATATTGAAAATATCAAAGTTTTCCCAATGATTTTCTTAATTTTCAAAACTGAAAAAAATCTGTATATTGCATGGACAAGTTTTCGTAATGAATTGATAAATCAAAACATGTAAGAGTACCAGACATGAGCATACAGGCATGGATGATTATATCCTGTTCTGGTATCACAAATATTAGAAGAAGCTGAAAAAAGTGTTAGCATCTTGCTTTATATATACTTGTAAGTGTATGTATTGCAGTTGATAATTCATAGTATCTCCAACATGGTAACTTTGTTAGCTTCGTCTATTTTAGCTCACCTGAGCCAAAGGCTTATCAGGTGAGCTAATATGATTGCAGGGCACCCTCGACGTCACCGCCCGTCGTCGTTGTCCAGCCACAATTTCAAAGAATAGTATTTCTGAAGCTAGTAGGTCAATATTTATCAAATTTTATGTAAACCATCATAACATTGGGGGATTGACTGCATAAGGTTTTGGAGCAGATTGTATTAAAATTGTGGATTCCATGGTAGCAGAAAATTAGTAAAATGTAGTAAAATTAGTTAAATGGGAGGAAACTTGCTGGGAATATGCAAATGGACAGAATATTTATGTTTATGAAAAAATGTCCTCGGGGTTGTCTGCCCCTGCCTCGGGGCTATATACATGTATATGGCCATAATATTCAAACGTATTCTTCTCTGATACCGCTTGGCCAGTCAAAGCCAAACTTTATACGGAGCATCGAAAGGGGAATGAAAGTT
This sequence comes from Rugalucina vietnamica, assembly GCA_964017185.1. NCBI lineage: Eukaryota > Metazoa > Mollusca > Bivalvia > Lucinida > Lucinidae > Rugalucina > Rugalucina vietnamica. The sequence continues at coordinate 10,736,737 of OZ024882.1, read as the reverse complement.
AATATAAACGGTTCAGGTCACGTGACCAAGATGGCTATAAATAGCAAAAACATTTATAAATCTTATTCTTCAGAACCGGAAGACCTGTGATTTTGAAACTTTGCCCGATGCATCAGTAAATGGAGCTCTACAAAGTTTTATAAATCATGACCCCGGGAATGACTTTGACCTACATGTATTTTATGGCAAGGTCAGCTTAGGTCGCATATCCCAGATCTCAGGTGAGTATTTATAGGACCATTGGTCCTCTGGGTCAAAATTAAGATATACTGCGAATTAGCTTCATTTCTCAGTCAACTACGGACGACCTCGGGCGCTTCCCACTTTCAGTTATTGCCAAAGAGCGATCAATTAAGTATTGGTTGAAACTTCTAACAAACAGAAATTCTGTAATGACCAGAATATTTCAATCTCAGATTGACGAAATAGTTTCACGTGCACATGCACGGCCAAGTAGATATAGGCATAAGCGTTCCTGGGCAGACGGTATAAAATCTTTACTTGACGAATTGGGATTTAGCCACATGTGGTTAAATCAGGATCTTCAGATACCATCTTATGAGATGATAAGGAATCGAATCAGGGACCACTTTAGGGACCACTTTACACAGAATTGGTATGCTACTATTAGCGAGTTTTCAAAGTTGGAATACTATTGTCAGTTCAAAACTGGTTTTAAATTAGAATGTATGTGGAATGTATTTCAAATGATTCGCTACGTTCTGAATTAGCAGCATTTCGTCTCAGTGCACATAACCTGGAAATTGAGAGGGGGCGCCACTTTGATGTTTCACGTCAGAACAGAAAGTGTCGTCTCTGCTCGATGGGCATGGTCGAGTCAGAATACCACTTTTTATTAGTCTGTCCATTGTATACTGACTTAAGAAGATCATTTTTGACCAGGTCCTCTTGGCCATCAGTAGCTAAATTTATAAATATTATGTCGTCATTATTCTGAAATTAGCTAGATTTATTAAGTCTGCAAATATTGCACGAGCTCAGGCTCTATCTGCTCTAGCTGTCTCCTGATAACCCCTATGTACAACATTGTATTGCTCCAAATGACAATAAAACAACTTTTGAAAAAAAAAAAAAAAAAAAAAAAAAAAAAAAAAAAAAAAATCCAATATTTGTTTTTGTACATCTCTGTCATATTGCTGTTTATATGTATTGTACAGCCAAAGGCATTGTATTTTGCTGATTTGCTAATAAATTTGCTTTGCTTTGCTACTATTTGTATTTTAATGGCGGCGTACATGAAAATGACTGAAATTTAGTTAATCCCTATAGGATTTTCTTCAGTTAATCATTTATCACAAGGAAAATAGTGGTTTTCTATTTATCACTTTCAATATATAGATGTTTTATAGATCCATATGCGCTTTAATACATATTCATATCATGTTTCTGTTGTTATGTTGCTGATGTCCATTAAGAATCTGGAAATAATACAAGGAAATGATGCATCAGTAAATGGAGCTCCACAAAGTTTTATAAATCATGACCCCGGGAATGACTTTGACCTACATGTATTTTATGGCAAGGTCAGCTTAGGTCGCATATCCCAGATCTCAGGTGAGTATTTATAGGACCATTGGTCCTCTGGGTCAAAATTAAGATATACTGCGAATTAGCTTCATTTCTCAGTCAACTACGGACGACCTCGGGCGCTTCCCACTTTCAGTTATTGCCAAAGAGCGATCAATTAAGTATTGGTTGAAACTTCTAACAAACAGAAATTCTGTAATGACCAGAATATTTCAATCTCAGATTGACGAAATAGTTTCACGTGCACATGCACGGCCAAGTAGATATAGGCATAAGCGTTCCTGGGCAGACGGTATAAAATCTTTACTTGACGAATTGGGATTTAGCCACATGTGGTTAAATCAGGATCTTCAGATACCATCTTATGAGATGATAAGGAATCGAATCAGGGACCACTTTAGGGACCACTTTACACAGAATTGGTATGCTACTATTAGCGAGTTTTCAAAGGTGGAATACTATTGTCAGTTCAAAACTGGTTTTAAATTAGAATGTATGTGGAATGTATTTCAAATGATTCGCTACGTTCTGAATTAGCAGCATTTCGTCTCAGTGCACATAACCTGGAAATTGAGAGGGGGCGCCACTTTGATGTTTCACGTCAGAACAGAAAGTGTCGTCTCTGCTCGATGGGCATGGTCGAGTCAGAATACCACTTTTTATTAGTCTGTCCATTGTAACTGACTTAAGAAGATCATTTTTGACCAGGTCCTCTTGGCCATCAGTAGCTAAATTTATTAATATTATGTCGTCATTATTCTGAAATTAGCTAGATTTATTAAGTCTGCAAATATTGCACGAGCTTAGGCTCTATCTGCTCTAGCTGTCTCCTGATAACCCCTATGTACAACATTGTATTGCTCCAAATGACAATAAAACAACTTTTGCAAAAAAAAAAAAAAAAAAAAAAAAAAAAAAAAAAAAAAAATCCAATATTTGTTTTTGTACATCTCTGTCATATTGCTGTTTATATGTATTGTACAGCCAAAGGCATTGTATTTTGCTGATTTGCTAATAAATTTGCTTTGCTTTGCTACTATTTGTATTTTAATGGCGGCGTACATGAAAATGACTGAAATTTAGTTAATCCCTATAGGATTTTCTTCAGTTAATCATTTATCACAAGGAAAATAGTGGTTTTCTATTTGTCACTTTCAATATATAGATGTTTTATAGATCCATATGCGCTTTAATACATATTCATATCATGTTTCTGTTGTTATGTTGCTGTTGTCCATTAAGAATCTGGAAATAATACAAGGAAATGAGTTTTATTTACATGACCTTTAGCATATGTTAGACGTTGGTGAATCTATATCTTGTTAATATATCACGCATTTCTGTAAAACTAAATGTTCATAGATCTATGTTTTAAACTTCTGCTTAGTTTTTAACTCAATCATGGTTGACAACTATGCTGCCCTCTTTAATTGTTGCTTTGACCACCGGTGTTCAACTGGTGTTTTTTTTTTTTGTTTTGTTCCGGATTTCAGTAAGTTATTCGGCGCCCAGAGATCTCCATCGTCGGGCAGTTACTGAATCTGTGAGTCTTCGTTTTTGATTCTCATGATTTATTCGTTTGTTCTTGGTGATTCTTTGACTAGTTAGAGATTCACCACGAGGACCGAACAACTAACTTAATGTTGTGAACAACTGCAGAAGATGAGGGTCAGGTTAGGGCCTTGTAAAATCAATTTAAGCCCCCCCCCCTCTAGTAATTTTGTATTACTGATCGTTCCAAGGCGATAATTCTGTTGTGGTTCTATTTGTTTTACGTCAGTTTTGGAGTCTAAATTTTGTGCTGTTTGAACCTTATGTACGTTTTTATAATTTTAGTTAAGTTCGGGTAACTGAGTGACCGCCTACTGGGAAATAGCTGTTCACTCGGCTTACGATATGTTTTCTAAGCAAGTATAAGAACCTAATTGTCAATTTAGTTTTTCCCATCTCGGTTTTTGGAGTGGGAATTTCTCTCTGATTGCGCCTTTTCATGATCATTGCCTACTTGTGCATTTCTTTAATCCCAAATTCATTGTTATAAGGGCATGTTAAGCCATGAGCCATCAGGATAACCTCTCTGTGGAATGTCCGTATAACTCCCTTATTATATCGTGTCTTTATATGAGCCGCCTCATGAGAAAACCAACAATTTGCACAGGCGATAACAAAGACGCAGATTAGCTTCACGGTAACCGCGAAACTAACCAGCGCCTTTGTTTTCGCTACTGGGAAATTACAATCCCTCCTCTTCTTAAATCCGAAATTTCAAGCTTCAAACTGTCTTCTTTGGCTGAACAGACCAGTTTGTGTCGGACCTGTTCAAAGACCGCAATGTTTGTTATCTCATAAAGTGGCTCATAAATTTGGCTGTACAGAGGTGTTTTGCTCCAGAGCAGAGTACACATTAGAACCGCCTCAATACATGGAGGCGCTTCTAGTGCTTGCCTGCAGTGTATGTCAAGAAAAACCTTGAGAAAAAAAAATCAATTTTTTCAATGCACAGGCGCGTTTCCTGTGTTAAATATCGGTATACTCATCAAATGAAAATATAAGCTGAGATACTTTTAGAGTTCGTGGACATATTACTGAGAAATGGGATGGGGTATACCGCGGTTTGGGCAACTAAAGCATCATCAGTGACCCTTTATGTTTGGGAGCAAGGAACCGAAATGCATTACTTTTATTTTTCAAAACATGATAGTCGACACAAAGACCAGTACTATCCAAAAGGAGCCAAATAGTTTAAACGTTGTTTGAAAATGAATCAAACCGATAATAACTGTCTGATTTCAAAGAATATGCTCGCTGATCTCAAAGAACCAAAAGAAAAATAAAATCTACACTATGGATTATGTACGGGGAGACTTTTTAGGGCCGCCACACGGCACAACACCAGCGTCAGTAATAGTCAATAGAAATAAAAACGAGCATCCGTTAATAGCAGTGAACATGTTGATGAGAAACCGCATGGGCCATATACTAAAACCTCATCGTTAACCATTTAGATTTGGTAACAAGAAGCCTGTACATGTACTGTTATTTCATCTTTCAATGTTATTTCATCTTTCATGAAGCTTATCTCCTAAATTGCCCATGTGAGGATATTTTTGAAAGGATATTTTATGTCCCAACACAATGAGTAAAGATTTGCCATAAACGGGATTTGAATGCATGTTTTCGTTCTGACGTTTGTTGTACTTTTTGCTTTTGAAAACAAACATTGGTTTGAAATTTCTTTTTTGGTATTGTACCTCTGTGACTTTTAAAAAATGGGTTACCTTAAGTTTTGGAGTTTTCTCGGCAACCATAATCCACAGCGTTCTGATTATCATGTTGTTTGCGAGGCAAAAAACTGGACTTGTCAATCGTAATATTCTTGAGCCGATAAGAAAAAAAAATTGCATTTTATAAGTGTTGCGAAACTTTTGCGTTAATATAAATCACACGGAATCCTTGTTACCCATTTTAATCCAACGTACTTGTCGAATTCATATCAACAATACAAGGAACTCGACATGACATAGAAATAAACCAAATATTAAAAAAAAAATAAAGAGGATCATTCTCATTTCAAGAAATGAAAGAAAAACATTGCGATGAAATATCGAATATTTTCATCGTCTTTTTGGAAAATTGGAAGATGATCAAGATGGTACATTTTACTACATACTGTTTTTGTGGTGGAATTTTTGTCTTTTCCTGCCTTCTCGAAACGTTCATCTTCACTCCTGGTTTTTGATTCATCAGGATGTTTATCATGATTTATTTGTTTGTTCTTAATGATTCGTCGACTAGTTATAGAGATTCACCACGAGGACCGAAGAACTAACTAAATGTTATGAACCACTGCAGAAGCTGAGGGTGAGGTTATGGCCATGTAAAACCGGTTTAAGCCCGCCAGTAATTTGGTGTTACTGATCGTTCCAATGCGATACTTCTGTGGTGGTTCTTTTTGTTTTATGTCTTGTTTAAATTTTATTGTGCTGTTGGCGCCCTGTGTATGTTTTCATCAGACATTTGCAACCAACTGGATGCAATGAATCTCAGTTCAGAGGACCCCGAAGAAAACTGGACAGTTTTCCATAAAACAGTTCTTTCTTCAGCTGCAAGCACCTTAGGCCATCCATCTCGCAAACATCAAGACTGGTTTGATGAGAATGATGATGAAATTCAGAGGCTTCTTGAAGAAAAGCACCGTTTGCTCAAGGCACATCAAGATGATACTAGCTCAGTATCAAAGAAAGCAGCCTACAGCAACATTTGTAAGACAGTCCAGACCAAGCTTAGGGACATGCAAGATTCCTGGCTGAGGAAGAAAACAGAAGAAATTCAGTCTTTTGCGGATAGAAAGGACATGAAGAAATTTCATGATGCACTGAAAACCATTTATGGTCCAAAGAGTTCTGGAGCCACCACATTGCTCAGTGCAGATGGAAACACTCTTCTCACAGATAAAGAAGCTATCTTGGAAAGGTGGGCAGAACACTTCAATAGTGTGCTTAATCGACCATCAAGCATCAATCAGGATGCAATCGACAGACTTCCACAGATAGAGTGCAACGTTCTGTTAGATGAATTTCCTACCGCTACGGAAACAAGAAAAGCAGTTCAACAACTATCATCTGGCAAAGCCCCAGGTGCAGATGCAATTCCTGCCGAAGTTTACAAGGCTGGGGGGCTACCCATGGCAGAGAAACTGACAGAGTTGTTTCACTGTATGTGGAGGAAGGAGGCTATCCCACAAGAATTTAAGGATGCATCCATAATCCACCTATACAAGCGGAAAGGAAATCCTCAAGTCTGTGACAATCACAGAGGCATCTCCCTCCTATCAATTGCTGGGAAGATACTTGCAAAATTCTGTTAAATCGTCTGAATGCTCATCTTGATCAGACGGGACTTATCCCAGAAAGTCAATGTGGATTCAGAAAAGACAGAGGGACAATAGACATGATCTTCACAGCAAGACAGCTTCAGGAGAAATGCCAAGAACAGAATGTAGATCTATACATGACGTTTGTTGACCTCACCAAAGCGTTTGACACTGTTAGTCGTGACGGACTCTGGAAAATCATGGCCAAGTTTGGCTGTCCACCCAGATTCATAGCTATGGTGCGGCAGTTTCATGATGGCATGCAATCACGTGTGCAAATGATGGAGAGTTCTCTGAACCATTTGAAGTAACAAATGGGGTCAAACATGGCTGTGTTCTGGCACCAACACTGTTCAGCATGATGTTTTCTGCCATGCTTATGGATGCTTTTCAGGACAGTGACACTGGTTTTCCAATCAGGTACCGTTTTGATGGCAACATATTCAACCTCAGAAGGTTGCAAGCCAAAACTAAGGTCCAGACTGATGTGCTAGATGGGCTCCTCTATGCAGATGATATGGATAAGAATGCCAACACAGAGGCAAAAATGCAAAGAGCCATGGATCAAGTCTCACAGTCATGTGATAACTATGATCTCACAATCAGCACAAAAAAGACAGAGGTTGTACACCAACCAGCCCCCGGAAAACCATATAATGAACCAACCATCACTGTGAATGGGCAAAAACTGAAAGTTGTTGACAAGTTCACCTACCTGGGAAGCACTCTCTCCAGAGCAGTGCATATTGATGATGAGATCACTGCCAGAATTGCAAAAGCTAGTGTGGCATTCGGAAGACTCCGTGCAAATGTCTGGGAGCGAAATGGAATCAAGCTTGACACCAAGTTGAAAGTCTACAAGGCTGTGGTACTGCCAACCCTCTTGTATGCATGTGAGACCTGGACAGTATACCAACGCCATGCAAAGAGACTTAACTATTTCCACTTAAGCTGTTTGAGAAAGTTGTTAAAAATCAAGTGGCAGGACAAGATTCCAGACACAGAGGTCCTGAGGAAAGCAGGGATGCAAAGCATGCATACAGTCTTAAAGCTAGCACAGCTAAGATGGACTGGCCATGTTATAAGAATGCCTGATGCGCGACTTCCAAAGAAAGTTTTCTATGGAGAACTACAGGAGGGAAAGCGCTCTCAAGGTGGCCAGAAGAAACGCTACAAAGACACCCTCAAAGCCTCTCTGAAGGATTTCGAAATACCAAATGGGGTCCTGGGAACAGACTGCACAGGAGCGATCAAAGTGGCGAGGTCTCATCAACAAAGGAGCAGCTCTCTATGAAAAGAAGAGAATCTGTGAAGCTGAAAGAAAGCGAAGAGAGCGTAAAGCCAAAACAAATGTGCCACCAGCAGACTCTATGACATTGACTTGCTCTACTTGCAACCGACAGTTTAGAACCAGAATTGGCCTAGTCAGCCATCAAAGAACTCACCAACACACATCAGCACTATTCAAGAAATAATGATGGTCTTTCTCATAAGTGAGAGACGAACTATCACTGAATGGCCACCTATTGGGAAAATAGCTGCTCATTCGGCTTACGATAAGTTTTCATGGTAAATGTACCAGGGCCCAGTTGTTCGAAATTAACGACATCGTTTGTTAACGATTTGTTAAAATTTAAAACATGAATATTACAAATACACTGTTATTTTTTGTTGATAAAATGTTAGAATCCTTTGCAGTGCAACTTGATGATTCTCTTATTTTATCAACAAAAAAATAACAGTGTATTTGCTTAGCCTTATGTAGTCGGCATTCTTAACAAGTTGAAAGTTTGGAAAAACTGGCCCCAGATTGTCAGTAATTTAGTTTTTTCCCACCTCGATTTTTGGAGTGGGAATCTTTTTCTGATTGCGCCTTTTCCTGATCTTTGCCTACTTGTACCTATTAATTTGTGTAGGATAATTATTTCCTGCATACGTACATGCACTTTAAGAATATGATCAGATAGAACATCATGAAAACATATCCGTGTGATATATACCCCCTTAAACCCCACTTTTATATAGAAAAACTAGGGTTTGCAGGGGTATACCTATTTTTTCTTACTTTTGCTCAAAAACATAGATTGTGGGTACTCGTTAGAACCGCCTCGGCGAGGCGGTTCTAACGTGTACCCACAATCTCTGTTTTGAGCAAAAATAAGAAAAATATCACATTTTTTTCTGATGAAATTTTCAATTTTTACAGGTGAAAAAAAATCTCTGTACATTGCATGGACAAGTTTTCGTAATGAATGCTTCTGAGTCAATGTACTAGATCATTGTGAATATTGACCTGAGAAGGCCTTGGGTGACAAGAGTAGAGACATAAATATTTTGCTTATATTAATTATCCTTGTATAATTATAAAATCTGAAACTGTCATGTACTCCATAAACCTCAAGCCAGTATCAAATTGCATGGTGAGATCAGAAAATGTATCTGTTTCTAAATTGCAGGGTTTATTATTATTATTATTATTATTATTATTGTTATTGAACCGGGGAACATCCAAAATCATGTTCTGTGTTGTTGTATTGCAGCGTAAAGATGTTATCTTCCGATATGCAATTTGTTAACGCCGGTTAATCATTTGCAATTTTTTAGCCGCTCTATCGAGCTTTGTCCTGGGGGAAAACCTCGCTCTTAAAGGATCTCGGTTTGATTTTTTTTTATTTCGTTTTTAATTATAGGAAAAGTATTTTCCTATATAAATGCCATAAGTTTGTTCATACAATAATTCTTCCGGTTACCCTACACGATAAATGTCGAGCACATCGACATTAATGAGCCGCCTCGTGGGAAAACCAACAACGTGGTTTCCGACCAGGTCAGACACAAACCGACCTGTACAACCACAGAAAAGAGCTAGAAGCTTGAAATTTCGAATTTAAGTAGAAGAGGAATTGTACTATGCTAGTAGCGAAAACAAAGGCGCTGATCAGCTTCGCGGTTACCGCGAAGCTGATCTGCGTCTTTGTTTTCGCCTATGCAGGTTGTTGGCTCATTTCTTTGGTAAGATATGATGAAAAATAGCTGTACATCACCTCAAGCGTGGCACTATTCACTCGACGATATTCCCTGAGGTTGAGATATGTCTAAAACAGGAAATAATTTATACGCAAACACATCCAAAGTAATTTTAAAAGCCTTGCGAAAGTTCTGCGTGATGCCAATACAGTGATTATTTAACTCATATCAGACTGGCTCCCGTCGTAGGTTCACTGTCACAGTTTAGCTCTATACTTTTTGCAAAGAAATATAACCAGAATAGGACATTTTCTACCCCAGAGAGTTATATTTCTTATCTCTTTAAGAACATAGTTAAAGGTCAAACCTTCAGCCTTGTCTAGAAAACAACATTTAGAATATTTGGGGCCAGTTGTTCAAACTTAACGACATCGTTAGTTAAGAATTCGTTAAAATTTTAAACATGAATATTACAAATACATTTTTTTTTTTTTTTTTTTTTTTTTTTTTTTTTTTTTTTTTTTTTGTTGTTGTTGTTGTTGTTGATAAAATGTGAGAATCCAAATGATTCTCACATTTTATCAAAAAATAAAAATAATAAAAAATAAAAACTTATTTTATTTCATTTTTATTTATTCTTTTTTTTTTGCGTGTAAAATTGAAACGAATTCAAAACTTTTCGAACACTATACATAGGCAAGGGACTAACATAAATTTCTTATAAGCTTTGGCGCTGCAATCGAATTCCTCTGTGTTTTTCAGCACTTTATGTTTGACGTCAACGAAAAACGCTAGAGCGTTTATTTGGTGCTTCAGTTTTATTTTTAATCAGTTTAAAGCAAATGATAATCGATGGTGACTGTTGCGTTATTAAAGTCCTTCAGTATATTTAAACATGTAAAATGTGTTCTTTAATGGAAGCCAAGCAATTGTGCTGGGAACTTCAATTCTTTTACACAACACCTATATTTTAAAAAGAAGTTTCAGCTCTTCAGGATAACATGTCCATGTATTGAATACCCCCTTAAACCCCACTTTTATATAAAAGTGGGGTATGCAGGGGTATACATATTTTTTTCTTATTTTTAATCCAAAACATAGATTGTGGGTACTTGTTAGTACCGCCGGGGTACCGTTAGTCTGCGAGGCGGTTCTAACGTGTACCCACGATCAATGTTTTGAACAAAATAAATAAATGAATAAATAAATAAATAAATAAAAATATCAAAATTGTTCCAAATTGTTTAAATTTTCATTTTTTTTTTCTTCTGAAAAAAATCTTTGAATATTGCATGTTCGTAATGTATTACTTGACCTACAGAAACACAGTGGATAGCATTAGTTAATTATTCTTTCTTTGCATGACTGATCTTTGTAGCATTACTTTGACGACTTGCTTTTAATTATTTCACTTAAATTTCCAAGTTATATGATATAGTATCATTAAGCTAAATATATATAATTTTAGAATAGATTTCTTGTTTGTAGTGTTTTTATCCAAACGGCAAAATATAAAGAACAAATCACAATTTACGACAATCTCATTAGACCTCCTCCGCTTCAATAGGGAAATAAGTGTTCAAAACTCCACTGCAAGTCTCAGTACGAAAATTTACCCCAAAGATATAGTACTTGATGACAATAAGTGTTGTCAGATCTGACGTGCTGTTGATGTGGAAAAATGATGAGTGTAATGAAAGTTTTGGGACAACCCTCGTACAAAAATACAATATTTACCAAAGAAACACTAACACGTAAATAACTTAATCAAAAAAGAAATTCATCGGTCATTGAAGAACAACGTCATTTGCTATGTACAGCTTTGGCTATAATTACTGACTGCAAAGATGGTATTTACTTGCTTAATTCGTTTGCGACGAAAGAGTTTTTGAACCATCATTTGTATCCACGGCCTCTCCAGGGCCAGGGAATAGCGGGGCGTTTAAACTTTTCAACACAAGTCCTGCTAAAAGCCCGGCACTGTGGAGTCAGATATGTGGTAAAATCCTTGCTAAAAGCCCCGGCTCCCCGGAGGCTGGCAATAATGTGGAACAACTGCTGGGAGTTGTTCTAATGAAAATAAGAGAGGGACTTGAATTTCTGCACATACATGTAATTGTAAAGGGCATTTGCAAATTCTTAAGGATCATAAAAATAATTAAATTGTTAAAAATACAACTAATATCAAATTTGTATTTTGGCAGAAAATTAAAACCCCGGCACATCTCCGGCACTACAAGGACTCATCAGAGGTTAAATCCCGGCACATTAGCCCCGCTGTGTCCTCGCTATCCCCGACCCTAGGGGGGGGGCGGTTATACAAATGACTGGTGCATTATCAATTCTTATCATGTGGGTGAATTAACTCATGTTTAAAGGGCATCGGAGTGATTTTATTGTTTCATAATATTTTTGATGAAATTTCTCTTACCAAACAGAATGACCAAAAATTGGAAACCGCGATAATACGGGGTCTCATCTGGAACTTTTCTGTTTGTCTATATCACCTACATATGAGCCAAGACGCAAGAAAACCGGTCTTCGGGGTTTCCGACCAGGTCCGACATAAACCAGTCTGTGCAGTCACATAAGATGGATACAAGCTTGGATGTTCGCTGCTAACATTTGACATTTCGGAACTTCCGGTTTTTCTTTTGTTGAATATCTCGTTAACGGTTGCAGACATTTTCCTAATATTTTATATTTGGATACATATTGATGATATGCATTGAATGAGCCATGAAAATTGTCAATCTAAGAAACTTCATTTTTTCACCCCATTTTCTGCAACATTTAAGAAAATTTTAGTTGTCAGTAAAATTTAGGGGGTAGGGTAGATTAAACTTGAATATTACACATCTTCAAATTAAGGGTATATAAATTGTCAAAATCTAATACTTGTATAATTTTACCTGTATAAGGAAAAATGGCAACTTTACCAAGAAAACTGATTCTTCTTGAAACATTATTGTAAGGCCTATTCAAACATCACAAACAGATGGTTTTATGCCCAAACTCTCAGCTTTAGAGGGCTCAGCAAGACGCTTATCAGCAACTGTGAAGTTACTTCCTGGTTTGATGCCGTTATCATCCGTCTGGCATGCTGTATAAATTTTAGGAAAACTTACTACCATAAACATAATCTCCAACTTTCTGACGACAATCTTTGAAAGTTTTTCCACTCAGAAACTCATTTTTCTTGGAGAAAACGTGATTTTCGTGATATTTGCTGAAACCTGGTTATTGTAGATATAGTAAGTAACATGTTTTCTTCCAAAACATTGACTTTTGGGTCGAAATACTTTCATAGATTGTAGTCCGCAAATTGTAAATTATGTTTATGGTAATATCTGTTTTCAAAATTTACCCAGCATGCCACACGGATGACAACAGAATCATACAAGGAAATAACTTGACAGTTGCTGATAAGCGTTTTGCTGAGCTCTCTAGAGCTGAGTATTTGGACATAAAATAATCTGTATGTGATGCTTGAATTACGCGTACAAGAATGTTTCAAGAATATTAAGTCTTCTTTGTAAAATTATCATTTTTCTATATACAGGTAAAAACCATACAAGTATTAGATTTTGATAATTGGCATACCCTTAATTGCACTAGTTCGAAGTTTATTTTAGCTGCAGTATATGTGTGAGGGTCTGGATGGGGGGTCCTGGTATTCACTAATCACTAAAAATTTAGCCATTTATTCACTGTCATTAAAATTTTGGCTTATTCATTAAAGTTAGCTCAATTATTCATTAAAATATGATAATTACTAGTCACGCCTTCTTTACCCAGCTAATATCCATAAGGTGTTCCCCACCTAAGGAATCCCTTATCTCAAGCCATATAAGGACTAGTTCTATGATATTAAATTGTAGACTGCTGAGTGCAACCTTGATATTAACATCTAATATACTCTGCTAGACCACAAAGCCTCACAGAAACTTTCCGAAATAGTATACCGATTTTTTTTAGCAAACCCTTTTTCTACGGCCTTAGTGTATCATTGAAACAAGAATCTCTTTCTAGTTATTCTTGAGTTAATACCTTTATAGGCCTATACTTAAAACCAGTTTTGAAATGGACTATTCCGAAGTGGGTGTGCTCACTTCTGAATTATTGCAAAAAAGTGTATTTATTGAATTTTGACGTGTTTCAAAAGCTGATGTTTTCATACTTTGTGGTCTCTGTAAAAATTAAAAGGTACTCATTTGTCTATACAGTGAGTTTTTGCTTTTCGAAATTTGGTTAAGAAGTACCTGAATCACCCTTGGACTACCAACTTCGAAATACGTCATAAGTCAGGAAGCAGTTCCATTAATTTAATAATGGCGTCCTTTCATGAAGCAGTTTCATTCATAGATTTATATTTAGTGATCATATTTCAGGAGTTATTCATGCTGTATCCTAATAATCATTGTATTAGGATGAAACGTATTCTATTATCAAAGCATTGCTACGTAGAATATAGTGTCAAAGCAACTAGTTTTATTATTTTGGTTGACATTAAATCAATATGGGCTGGTCCATGTGAGACCGTTACAACATTGCCTTCAATCGAAACGGGGTGTAAAGAAAAGAATGAACATGATTCACTGCTTTCTGTTTCATAACTGTGTATAATAAATTTTACAAGGAAGGTCCAAATTGGTCATTTTGAAATTATAATGAACAAAATCTAGTACTTAGAATGTAGAAATTGAATGATTAATTGTTTTATTCACTTGACATACCTGTAAAACGTGTTATTCACTATAATAGACTATTCCAAACTTCCAGCACACTTACTACCAATTATCAATGAAGGGTTGTTCCATTTGCTGCACAGGGGTGTAAACAAATGCTTCCGCATGCTTCCGTTGCTTTCTATCTTATAACTCATGTTCATTAATCTCCAATCACGAGAAAATGTCTTTTCAAAGACAACTTGTGACAAAAATCTAGCATTTAGTATGTAGAACTATATGTAATTTAGTTTGTTTTCTTATTATACCTGTAAGTCAATAGAATGGGCAAATCCAATATTCCAAAAATAGATTGTCTTCCTAGCAATTTGGGTAAAATACATCACCAAGTATGGTGTACTGGAGGGTCAAAATGACCGAAGTGGTAAACCGAACTGTCCATGCCTATTTCGAAATAGACATGCACCCGCAAATATAGGGGTGCACCCACATATTTAGAGGTTCACCCCTATTTTAAGATAGAGGTTAACCCCTAAAATGCCGGTACACCGTCATAGATTGTGATTTTGTCTGGTAGTCCGTTTGATTGTGACTGCTTGGTGGCACTGTTGAGTGTGACTCTTCCAGGTAGTCGTGTCTGTATTGTTGTACGTTGGTATAAATATATTATGTATGTATCATATTAAATACTATGTTATGTTCAGTTACATGCACTGTGTATGTGACATGTTATTTCGCATATGTGGCGTTATGTTATGTTGCATATATAATGTTAGGTTTCATATGTAATATTATGTTACATCTGTACGTTATGCCATTTTGACCCTTCCAGAACACCATAACTAAGATTTTGAGTGCGTCGTCTTAAATAGGGTAAAATACATCAATTAGTATGAGTCACTTCGACCTAAGGTTAAGATTTCTGAATAAAAAAGTTGAATTAAATAAAATTCATAATGAATAAATCATGAATCGCCAAACGTTGACCGAAATATGCGGCATCGCCCATGGATCCGCAAATGGGGTCTTTTTAGTTATAATTAAATAAATATTACATCTTCATTGACCATAAGGTCGTAAGAAAAAGACGAGCTTCTTGACGCCTAAACACGTATATTGCGGGCATTTTGTTGTTGTAATTGAGAAATGGTGACCCAGTCCCGACATAACCAAAGCTGTTGCGTTTGGTATCAAATCAAATAAATGCACAAGTGTGTATTATTGTACTCCATATAGCTACGTTCATACAGTTACATGTGAGTGACTAAATAAACAGACATGCACTGAACAAACAAAAAGCTCTTAACACTTTTTAACGGTTGCCTTACTCCGTGTTTGAGAAATGGTGTGACAGTTGATAGAGGCCAAATCCAAAATAACAAATCACGCCCAGTTTCGAATAATGTCTCTACAGTCATTGATTGTTGAAAATGTTAGAACGCATGAACATTAAAGTTGACCGCTATTAACCGCTGACCTACATGCGTCATGGTACTAATAGGGTTATATCTCGGCGCTGTAGCTTATGTCACTTTAATTTGAATGCGTCGACGATGTCTCCGCTTTTTTTTTTTTTTTTTTTTTTTTTTTTTTTGTACCCAAGAGTTTATGGTTATTTTTATGACAACAATGAAACAACTCTACAGTCCGTGTTGCATGCGTTTCTGTCGTGCTGACGATTAACTTGCCCACTACTATTTATTGCGCTCAACCTGACATTAATGTGGAATTGGCACTGTAAATTCAGAAACTTCATTTTCGATGTGCAGACTGGGCATTTAGATATTCACATAACCAACTCGTAAACTTATAATTCATATAGTACAGTTTAGCCTTATTTCTGTGATGAGCATTTACGACAGATCAATTATCTTTTTTTTTGAATTATTAACCAACAGTTATACGTACAAAGAGTCAATACATGCTACTATTGAACCATTCTGTGTCTATTCAACATAAACTTATTGAAAATGAAGGGTAAACACACTGTCACAGAAAAAATACAATGTATAAAACACACACTTAAACTGCTGACAACGTTAACGCTCTCCCTTGTAGTCATTTTGATTGTGACTTTGTCTGGTAGTCCGTTTGATTGTGACTGCTTGGTGGCACTGTTGAGTGTGACTTCCAGGTAGCCGTGTCTGTATTGTTGTACGTTGGTATAAGAAATACATTATGTATGTATCATATTAAATGCTATGTTATGTTCAGTTACATGCACTGTGTTCTGTGACATGTTATTTCACATATGTGGCGTTATGTTATGTTGCATATATTATGTTACATATGTAATTTTATGTTACATCTGTAACGTTATGGTACATGCGTTATATAAGATGCATTATGTTACGTGTTTTGCTACAAACATAACGCTATGTTGCATAACGGGTGCTGATTCATTCATGTTGTTACATATGTTGCGTTTTGATACATTATGTTACATACATTACATAACTTATGTCACACACGTTATGTCTTCCGTTTATAATGTATTCAATACTGGGATTTATCAAGATATCATAGATTTGGCTATAACAACACTGTCTGTTTTGTGTGTATCTTTGATGAGCTACGCTATTTCAGAATGTATGAAAATTCTTAAGATGCAACGACACCACATATGTGAATGAGAGCATGAGAGAGTGTATATATATACGTGAAACATGTATTGTTTTAATATTGAATTAATTGTTTACACCATTATGCCATAAATAGCTAGCTATGTTAATTTATTTGGGGGAGGGCTATCTAATGTTTATTTTTGCAAAATTATCTTTACTCCTAAAGATCTTACACGCACAAATATGTTACATACATTGCGTTATGTTACATATTTTACACTATGTAACATATGATAAACTTTGCTACATGCTATGTTATATATGTTTTGTAATGTTGCATATGTTACATATGTTAATTTTATATATGTTACGTATGTAACATACGTAACATACGTACATATGTAACATATGTTGCATGATATTTACATTGATTAACTATGCGCAATGTCGAGAATATATCATACGATTCGTCGACAACGATAAAAATAACTAGTATAGATAATGAAAATAAATTGTAAAAATCGTGAGGTCATTTCAAAATCAATGGAAACCGATATTAAAGACGTCTTTTCTTCAAACACTTCAGAAAGTATGTTTACTCTTTAAATCTTACACGCACAAATATGTTACATACACTGCGTTATGTTACAACTTTTACAGTATGTAACATATGATTAACTTTGTAACATGCTATGTTACATATGTTTTGTAATGTTGCATATATTACATATAATACGTTATATGTTACGTTTGTAACATACGTACATATATATATATATATATATATATATATATATATATATATATATATATATATATATATATATATATATAATATATATATATATATATATATATATATATTACATATGTTGCATGGCGTGCATATTATGTTATGTAGTACAATGTTATATCTGTTGTATTATGTCACATACGTTACATTATGTTTCATATGTTTTGTTACAAATGTTACGAGGGGGATTCAAAAAGTTCGAGGAAAAGTGCTGCCAAATTTGTAATTGTCATGGAAAATTTACGTTCTCTGTGCATGTTGTAAATTAACATATAGTTAACATATGCACAAAATTTGAATAAAATCGGATGAAAATTAGGCGTTAAATCACGTGCGTTTCTAAGGTAGCAACAGTAAAACCGGCCCAACGTCATAACAACGTCATGCTGTACGCATTCATGCCGCTGTTGGCTACCTCTTAAGCATTTTTGGAATCTATCTGGCATACGGGCGTCTAATTGTCAGTTCTGTGTGTATAATGCGATGAATTGTGCCGAAACTACAATTTGATATGTTGTGTATTTTACGAATTCTACTCTTTTCTATCACGCCGATCATTTTCGACAGTATAACGTTATTTGACGTTACGCTGCGCGTGTCGACCTGGACGCTTTTCTGGCCGTGTAGAAATCATACATACTACTTGTTGATTGCCGTTTTCTTAATTTCCTTGTTGCCATATGCACTTTCTGCTCTAAGCAGTGTTTCTTTCTTTTTTAGTCCCTTCCAAACACACAATTTATCGAATACCGTTGTTCCCTTCGCATTTTAGGCATACCCACTAAGCAATATGGCCGCTGTACGCCCAAATGACGTCACACACTAATATGACGCCATGTTCTCACCGCAAACATATTGAACTTTGCTCATATAAAGTTTGGTGAAACTATCAAATGCAACGTCATCATTAAACATCGACTTTTTGCAAAAATGAACAAAAGTGGGCCGGTAAACGTGATGTACGGTTTCCATAGCAACCACTGTTAACATTGTATTCATGCCAGAGCAACAAAATTTGCTGTATACGTACAAATAATGTTTGTCCATATAACTGCGATAGTTTAATTCAGCTGATTTACAAAATAAGAATATGGTGGCATTTTTCCGCGAACTTTTTGAACGCCCTTCGTACATTGCCACAACATGTCGAGATTATGTCGAGAGTATATCGTAAATGCATGAAAAGGCATGTTTGATCGGCCACTCAATATTAGCATTAACTAAAATGGAACAAGGCCGTATATAACATGTAGCACATGTTATAGTTTTTCTTGTTAAATCTGTTGGAGTATAATCCCCTCCACCTTTAATACTGAATACGCCCTAAATTTTACCCTGAATCTTTCTCATCAATTATGAATACCAAAGGTTATTAAAGAAAAAATGTAACTTCAGGGGTAAAAGTTATATTAAAATGTTGTTGTTTTTATTTAGTAAAGTAGTTAGCATAGGAGTACTGTGATGTATGGATTTGTGCTTGTGATTGATTGTACAATACATTTTATTAATGTCTTGAATACCGAGCGAGCGAAGCGAGCGAGGAAAAAAATTATGTAGCGCCATCTAAATTGCCAGTTAGATTTGCATTACATTCTTAGTGCTGCCTTGTTTCTGATTGCAAAAGACACTATAATTATGTTCTGTCATATAAAAAAGCAAGATGATGTCCAGCCACAATTATAGGATTGGCACATACATAATAAGGACAAAGTTGGGTAATAAAATAAAAAGAAAATACATATACATATGCAAAACAGTGAAATAGTATCTGGCTCAGTAAACATCCAGAATGATTTATTTTTCTCTGCCTTCAAATGACACATTTCTTTCTCAATTGGTCCTTGAGGTGAGCCCCTACATGCTTGGCTTCCAGACAAATGTCTTTCCAAACATTCAAGGATTTCTGAAATATGAATACATTTGAACTAAATCGGGTCTGGGGCATCCAGACCCAAGAAAAAAATGAAATTCTGGAATGTCAGGGAGGCCATCTAAGACAATTCCATAGCCAAATTTTAGCATATTCATTATTCTTTAGAATTTTATTATTCTCTATTCATTATTTTACTCTGCTATTCATTAAAAATTTACATTTATTCATTATTCTTTAGGACCTCATTATTCACTAATCATTAATTGTTTTGCTCTTTATTCACTATCATTAAAAATTTTAGGCCATTATTCATTAATCATTATACCCCATCCAGACCCTCATGTGTACATGGTCTTCTAAGTCAGTCTTTGGGTCTTTGGTGTGCTTTTTATAAAATTTTAGGTGGTTTTATGAAATGGGCTTTAAGAAATAAAACAGCCGAAAAAAGGCTGAAAATGGCGATTTTCAAGTTGTTGGTTCTCTCTTATATGCACACTACCCTATATATTTCTTTCTTTTATTCGAACAATATTACCAAGTTCTATGTTGTGTGAAAATACAAGAAAAAGTTTGAATCAACAAATATGGGTTTGGCACATTTCAAAATATTGCTATTTTCCGACTTTTCAAGTATGGGGGTAGGGTTGGAAAAGGAATCGTAAAATTTTGTCATCCACTTCAAGTTGCAAATTTTTCTTTGTTTTTGGTCCAAAATAGTCTGCGATACGTAAATACTATGACTTTTGAAAGCATTCTAAATATATCTTTTTTCGAGACAGGTATGTTTCAAAGAATTAAAAAATAGATTAATTTTACTAATTTTAAAACATTGTGCTCAGAGGTCTCATTCAGAGGCCTGTAGCTTGGAAAAGTGCACACTACCCTATATTCATTTTGTTATCAAATGTCTTGTGTTGTATTTTGGAATCAAAAAATAGGGGTTAGAAAAAAAGTTTGAATACTTTTTCATTGGCAGCGAACATCCTTAAGAAGAAGAGAAAATGTACTATCTGAAAACAAAGGCGCTGATCAGCTTCGCAGTTTTATTTATTTATTTATTTTTTATTTTATTTATTTATTTATTTATTTTATTTTTTTTTTTATTTTTTTTTTTGCGAAGCTGATCTGCGCCTTTATTTTAGCAAAAATCCGGTTTTCTCATGACGCGGCTTATATTATACCAGGCTTAAGTGGGTAGTGTGCGTCATTATTGTATTGTTATGTGCTTTGTATTAGCGCCATAAGGAACTACGAAGATCAAAGACACCAAGAAGAAGACTTAACGGATCGGAAAATTGTTTATATTCATATGGGCCGCGACGCGTGAAAACCGGTCTGACACAAACCGACTGGTACAGTAACAGAAGGAGGCTAGATGCTTGAAATTTTGGATATACGAGTAGCCTACGTAGACGAGGAATTGGTACTATTCGTGTAGCGAAAACAAAGGTTACTGCACAGCTGATCGGCTCCTTTGTTTTCGCATATGCAAAATTCTGGTTTTCTCATGACGCGGCTCATATTAAGTATAATGCCCATTCTCATGACCGTTGTGCGCGAGGATTTTGTTTGCGACTAGCCGGAAAATCCATTATATATTCCATAAAAGGTGCATTGGTTATTGTTATTCGGCATCTAATCAGTTCCTTTGAATAATATGAAAATCCGCCTTTGAAATGAAATTGTATATGGCAAGGAAAAGATGCCAGGCAAAGACAAAATTCTGAAAACATGTACAGGTTACGGCCTATTACAGCCTATTCTGACCATTTTTTGCGTAGAGGAGGTGCGAACTTTACTGGACTAAAAGCAAACAAGAATTCCTATATAGAGAATAATATGCATATTCGTTTGATTGCGTAGTAAAGCATGTCTGAGCAAACAAACCATCAGAATGTTCATTCATGCCTCGGATCAACATCACTAAGCCACTGTTTCTGCAAGTATTGTTTACTTACACTCTAGATAGCTTGGTGTTGATAAGTGCATGTTTTCATATAAAAGACATTGAAATTTCGCTCGCTGTTATTGGAGACTGTAGTGTACGAACATTTAAACATACATACATACAAACTGGAGGAGGATATTCACCGAATCGGCAGCATAGAGATTACCTCGGGTAATAGTGGTAATTTGATTCTACAGTAATTTTTAGCCTAAAAGTTCGGCTTTGTTTGTCTGTTTGATCTGTGGCTTAGCGTCTAGTCAACAGCTATGCTCAAGTCGGGGCGTTGCCTCGATGTTATGAAGCATTACCCAACATAAGAAAATGTGCCAAGTTTAATTAGCCCCTTCATGATTTGTTTGTTTGTTTGGTTTAAACTTTTATTTCATTTGTACATGTACAGTTCATATAAAAGTAAAGCAGCATAAGTAGATATGAATACAAACATTATACAAATGGGATCCAGAAAGAAGTCGAATGACTTATTTGAATCTGTATCCCAAAATATGCTATGAATAAATGTATGCTATTACGTAACTGTCACAATCACAATGTTTACAAAATAGAAAAATGTTTAACAGTTTCTTTTTGAAAAAAGTTGTTCTTCAGAAAACTAATCGTTTGTTGAGATGTGAAGCTCCACGGGAAATGGAGAAATAGGATTCTCAGGAAAATTCATTTCCAAGTTCAAGGCCTATGCTGGGTGTAGCCGTTGTACAATTTGAATAATTATAATTACACAGTATAATTACACGGACAATTGTGTAATAATCAGTTAGAGCAGGTTGACTGTATGAGTTTTTCTAGGATCATTGACAAATCTTCTGGTTTTAAGAATGTATTCTTGAACTGCAAGAAAGACTTGCTTGTTATCATCGATTGAGATATTGACATTTCCGTAGAGGATAACTTCTAGGGTTGGTTGGCAGAATGTCGAAATCGTATTGAATAGTTCTAGACGTAAGTTTCTGAAGCGATAACAATTTAAAAAGAAATGCTGGGTGTCTTCAACAGCTCCACACTCACACAGGGGGTTTGCAATTATTTTTTTGAGGAAAAGGCGTTGATGTAGGGAGCTACATTTGAGGCGTAAACGAGTGTGATATATTTGGCCTAATCTAGAACCAGCGTAGTAGTATATAGGCGGTTTGACTGTGTTACGATTAAGTCGGGCTTTAAAAGCTTCTAGAGATGGAGAATTCTTTATTTCGTCTGATAGTGCATTAGACATTCGCGTAGTTGAAGGAAGAAAAGATTCATAGTATTGTCGTGACATTGCAGGGACTGTTTGGAGGTTAGACTCATTTCGCAGGGCGTATCTTACTGTACTACCGACAGAAGGAGGAACAAGTGAGGATAGATATTCTGGAGTCATTTCGTTTATGTTTTCCCCTTCTTTTCGCGAGTTTTTCCCAGCCTGTGTCGTCGTCATCAAGAGATTCTAGAGAAACCAGTTTCGTGGCACCCGTGACTATACGAGCAGCCTCCTTTTGAATCTTTTGTAGTTCGTCAGACTCGTACTGAGTACAGTTGTCCCAGACAACACTGGCGTATTCAAGTAGAGGTCGAATGAAAGACATATATATTGTTTCAAGAGACTTTCTGTCAAGCTGAAACTTTAGCCTACGCATGATATTAATACGAAACCAAGCTTTAGTTTTTATATGTTCAATGTGATCATGCCAGGTACAGTCGTTTGAGAAGACAAGTCCTAAATGTTTATGTGAAGTTACTTCGTTAATAGCTTGTTGGTTCATGTGCAGGGGAGGATGAACAGGTTTGATGCGCTTGCGTGTGAATATAATAGACTCAGATTTAGAGGGATTAAAGGTTACCAACCACTTAGATGCCCAAGCGTGTAGTTTTGCAAGATCTGCGTTTAATATATTTGCTGCTTGTTGTGGGTCATTGACTATGATGTAAAGGCTTGTGTCGTCTGCGAAGAGTCTAATAGAAGAATGTATTTCGTCGACAATGTCGTTTATATAGATTAAGAAAAGGAGAGGACCTAGGATAGAACCTTGTGGCACACCGGCTTTAATGTGTTTCCAGGAAGAAGCAGCACCTGGTAAGACAACTGTTTGTTTGCGATTTGCTAGATAATCTCTGAACCAAAGTAAGAGGGAGTCGGAAATTCCAATAGATTCAAGTTTAAAAAGAAGTCCTTTATGCCACACTCTGCCAAAGGCTTTACTAATGTCGCAAAACACTGCCCGAACTTCTTTGCCTTCGTCAAGAGACTTACAGAAAGTATTGTATATATCAATGAGCTGGTTGACTGTTGAGTCCCCTGGTATAAATCCCGATTGTAAGGCAGATAGTAAGTCGTTGTCGCGAACAAAATTAAACAGATGCTTGTGTACGATTTTTTCAAGGACTTTCCCTACCGCACTAAGGAGTGAAATTGGTCTATAATTAGAAACTATTGATGGGTCCTCTTTTTTGAATATGGGAGTGACGTTTGCTTCCTTCCACATCAAAGATACTTTACCGGTGGTTAAAGAGAAGTTGAAAAGATCTGTAAGTGGAGAAGATAGAGGTGTCGCTAGTTCTCGTAAGATTCTATTATTTATGGCATCAGGACCAGTTGCTTTTCCTAGTAGAAGAGACTTAAGAATAGACTCAACTTCGTGAGGTGAAGTAGAAATATTGTTCAAATTGTTGTCAGAAGAAGGAATGTCCGAAGGAAGAGATGCTTGACTTTCGTCTAGAATAGTTTGCCCAACAAAAAAGTCATTAAGAAGGGACGCCTTATCGGTTTCATCTGTGTATATCGTGTTGCCATCATGAAGCGGAGGAATAGATGTTGAATAGTCCGGTTTAATGAAGTGTTTGAGCGTTTTCCACCAGTCTTTCGGTCCAATGTCATTATTAGTGAGTTTTGCTGCCAGTTTGTCAACTTCTAATTTTTTGGATTTGCGAATTTCTGCGATGGTCTTATTCCTAATTTGTTTATAGTTTTCGAAGTCGGTCGGGGTTTTCGATCTTTTGAACTTTGTATATAAACGCTTTCGTTTTCTTATCATTTTCTTTATTTCGCTGGTAAGCCAAGAAGGATCAGATTGTCGTATTTTAACTTTTTTTATTTGGGATATGTTTTTCTGCTAATTTTGAAATTTGGTTTGTTACGTTATTTGCATAAATTTCAATATCATTATCTTTTAGCGTTTCCCAGTTGGTTTCTATGATTTCTTGAGAAAATGATTCGTAATTACCACGATCGTATAGCCATATACATGTATGTCTATGTACTATTGGGGTGATAGGTTTATGGAAATTTAACACAAAGTAAACTGGGCAATGATATCGCACGTTTTGCTCTAGAAAGGGCTCACCGACTCCGCTTGAAAGTATATTGTTTTTGTCAGATGTGAATACTAGATCAATAATTGAGGAAGAATCTTCAGTGAAGTTGGTAGGTTCTACTATCAGCTGATTTAGATTAAAATATTGGCATAAATTATTGACTTTTTGATAAGTCGCGACTTTGAGTGTATCTAGATTGAAGTCTCCAGTTATGAAAACATCCTTAATGTTACTGTTGACCGCAAGATTAAATGAATCTTCAATAGATGATAGAATTTGGGCTGGTGATCTTGGTGGTCTGTAAAATGTTCCAAGAAGGAATTTTCTATTGTGAAAATTGACTTCAACCCAGATACACTCAAAATTCGGCAGTTCCAAGTCTAACCTTCGGCTTGAATATATATTATCCCTGATATAAACACACACCCCTCCTCCATTGTTATCAGTCTGTCTGTCCCTTCGGTACAGTTTATAGCCATTTATGTTAACAGAATCATCGGATGTGTTATGGTCAAGCCAGGTCTCCGTAAGACAGATGATGTTAAAATTCCTAAGTTCAGACCCTATCAAGTCAATTTTATTAGAGACGCTATGTATGTTGTAGTGTACGATAGAAAAGTAGTTGAGAATTAAAGATTCGTCAGATGAATCAGAATTGGCATTTGAACTGGTCGGCCCTGGGTTAGGTTCAACGTTTCCTGAACGAATCAATAAGATTGATAAAACGATCATAAGCTCAAAAGAGTCGAGATGCTCTATTCCTTTAATTTTGCAATGACGCCCGTAGTGCATGCCAATCCGCATCCTATAGAGCTGGATTTCAATCACTTATTGGGTATATATAGGGTAATCAAGTCCAAAGGTTGCGGAAGGAGAGAACTATTGTGCGAAGGCATTAGATGCTTGATAAATTTGAAAATGAATAAAAGGCCACAGTAGTGTCCAAGACTTACAGAGAAAAAGCAACTAAACGTCTGTAGGGGACCGGAATGTCCGCGGCCCGGAATGTCCGCAAAAAAATTAAGTTGTTTTAAATATGTATAAAAACATAAATAATCGTTAAATAAGTCTATTAAATGCAAAAAATCGGAGAAATCATTTTCATAAAAATGAAAAAAGAACTTAGAAAAAATTCCTTGCGGACATTCCGGGACGCCCCAAAGGGACCGAAATGTCCGCAGGCCCGAAATGTCCGTAAATGTTTTTTCTCTTTAAACCGATAAAAATAGCCATCGATTATGCTTTATTAATGCGATGAAAGAAATAAAGTATAAATATAATGACCATATGACCCACAAACCTCGAATGTCTGATTATACTAAAAACATGTTTGACCGTTTGGTCACAATTTCTTCCATGTTTACACAATTGTGATTCTGTCGTTCAAATTATTGCATTTCAACGGTAAACTTTAACTCTTGAGTGAGTTTACATGACATTATTTATCGTAATTAGCAGTTTTAGCGTCAGACTCTATGATGGCCCCGACTTAAAGCTATTCATTTTAGTTGGTTGGGACCGGAGCTTCTTGTCTGTTGCTTGGCCCACCGGGGTCCAACTGGTGTTTTTCTTTTGCTCCGGAGTTAGTAGGTTATTCGGCGCCCAGGGATCTCCATCGTCGGGCAGCTTACTCAATCTGTGAGTCCTGGTTTTTGATTCATCAGGATGTTTATCATGATTTATTTGTTTGTTCTTGATGATTCATTGACTAGTTAGAGATTCACCACGAGGACCGAAGAACTAACTAAATGTTGTGAACCACTGCAGAAGCTGAGGGTGAGGTTAGGACCTGTAAAACCGGTTTAAGCCCGCCAGTAACTTTATGTTACTGATCGTTCCAAGTCGATACTTCTGTAGTGGTTCTTTTTGTTTTGTCTTGGTGTTTAAAATTTTTTGTGCTGTTGGCGCCTTATGTATGTTTTCATATTTTTAGTTAAGTTAAGGTAACTGAGTGGCCACCTATTGGGAAAATAGCTGCTCATTCGGCTTACGATATGTTTCATGGTATAAGTACCTGATTGTTAGTTTGGTTTTTTCCCACCTCGGTTTTTGGAGTGGGAATCTTTTTCTGATTGCGCCTTTTCCTGATCTTTGCCTACTTGTACCCTTTTAATAGCTATAGTTTCAATAAAAATCTTGCCGACATCCCGGACCATTTAGACCGCCCCGCAATGTCCGCAACATTTAAAATTTATACTAAATGATGAAAACGGTTAATGATTAAAAAGCATAGCATATTATTGCGAAAGTTGAAGCAATTAATCATAAACTAATTGTAAATTATGGTCCACAGTGCCCATTATACAACAGATCCGATACTTTGGTCCCCACTGATTTCTATTATTGATAACAAATGCATTATCTTTAAGATATGCTTTGCTTGTGTTTCAACGAACAGTCGGAACCCTTTTTAGTTTACATCCTTGTAATTCTTACGTAACAAATGCATTTCAACCGGACATCTTCAATGAGTTTACATGACAATATTTATAGTTTTTAACAGATATAATAGGGATAGTTTCAATAAAAATATTGCGGACATTCCGGTCCATTTTGGACGCCCAGCAATGTCCGCAAAATTTAAAGTTTATTAAGATCTGATCACTTTGTTGTTATGTTATGTTATTTGAATACATCATCTTTAAGATATACATTTCTTGTGTTTCAATAGACAGTCGGGCCTTTTATATGTTCACATGTCTTAATAAATAGTTATAAACGGTTTTAAATATTATTTACCAATATAAAATGTTGATGACATTTCGGGTCACGGGTTATAAATACTCGAAAATTTTCAGAGAATTCCATTCTTGTAACTTTTATTACGTTTGTTCGAGGCCAATCCAATATTAGTTTCTGTATATTAAAAACAACGTAATTAGGGGGGGGGGGGGGCGTTAGCATTACTTGAAGACTGTTTGAAATACTTTTAAATCATATACAATTTACTGACAATGTTCCCATATTCACAAACATGGAATTTGGGTATCGAAAACGTTACATGGGAAATAAGGGAAATTAAATGCTGAGTGTCTGCAAAACAAGTGTTTTATTTGTGTATTGAAAAGGTAAGCGGAATAGTTCTTAGTCCGTGCAATATCCGACTCTGTGTATTCGTAACAGGGGAATACCTGTCATTATTACACCTAATAAACAATCCAGGTACAATATCCCATATCAAATGCGTAACTAATCTAGGTGATTATGAGCTTATATGGTTCAAACGACCCGAGGCTATTTACAATAGAAGCATGTGCAATACGGGTGGGACTAGATTGCGAAAAGATGCTCTTTTTGCGGAAAGATGCGAAAAGAGGTATTTGAATGCCAAAGAGTCGTTTATGATACATATGAAGCTATATACAAATAAATTTTTTCAGAGAGACGATAGTAGCAGCATGTCAAAATACAACTATAAGAATTTCTGAAACATTTTATTTCTTTTTAAAATGTCGACAGAAAGTGACAGGGTATCTTTAATTACTAGGTGTGAATTATCACGGTAGGTGTTGGCTGGCACACACGTGTATTGCCATATGACACCGTGGTTAATATACACATTACTAAATGTACAAATAAAGAAACGTCGATATCGTGATTTTTAAATAGAGGCAATACTATGATTTTACTTTAAATACATGGAAAAGATGGAAATCACGCAAATTTTGTCTCGATTTAATAGTAAAATGCCTCTTTTCGCCTCTTTTCCCGAAAAAGCCTCTTCTCGCTTTCTAGACCTACCGCCCAATACGGAATATGGACATTATGCATGTAAAGCGGTCGATGTAAATAAATTTCATTAAGAGCACAAATTGGCATTTTCGCACCAAGTTAGTCGGAAGATTTGTAGCTCCATCACGGCATGACTAAAAAATGATGATTAGGCGCCACAAACACACACACAAACACGCACACACACAAACTGGTGCGGTATTGTTTCACCAGTAAACTATTCTTATTCTCAACCATTATGCCGAGGAATCATATAACATGGGCACGGCAACGTTATAGCGACGCAGTATCTTCATCACGGCATGACTGAAAATAGTTGACTTAGACGTTAACCAATATGCTAAGTTTATTTTATATATTTCGTGAAAGGCATATGAAACAAACATGCGTGGCA
This sequence comes from Rugalucina vietnamica, assembly GCA_964017185.1. NCBI lineage: Eukaryota > Metazoa > Mollusca > Bivalvia > Lucinida > Lucinidae > Rugalucina > Rugalucina vietnamica. The sequence goes on along the minus strand of OZ024882.1, from coordinate 10,708,054 downwards.
TAAGACGTCCAAATGTCAATTAACCATTAAACATGTGCATAGCGACGATAGCGATCCATTATCGTCATCACGACATGACTGAAAATAGTTGACTGACAATAAGTTAAGTATATTTTATTTCTGATGCTTATATGTTTTAATGGAATTGCCTTAACCACTTTTCCTGGGTAGGCTCAGACATGCTGGGTAGTTAACCCGTAATCATATGGTCATCCTAGCAATTTCTCACGGCCGGAATTGGCGCGGGCCCATATTTCCATCAGAATATTTAATTTGTCCATATGTGATATAATTCATTGCTTCTTGAAAGTTTTTGCTTTAAAAGCGCACAGTTTCATATTATGACAAAAACAATGCAGATAAAACTGAAAAGATATATCAAGTTCTGTGTGGTTTCTAGGACTGATAGTTCGTGCAAGTACATGTACTTCTCTCTAAGTAAAGGTTTCTACTTGTAAAATGATAGTGTTATTAACCTAATCTTCTAGGTGTGAACATAGGTATTTGTTTGGGATAAATACGAGGTGTGAACACACGTTTTTGTTTTCTGAATGACGATTTTCCTATCACTCACTCTTACTCAGTGTCATTTTACTTAGTATAAATACCAATATTTAATTTGTCCATATGTGATATAATTCATTGCTTCTTGAAAGTTTTTGCTTTAAAAGCGCGCAGTTTCATATTATGACAAAAACAATGCAGATAAAACTGAAAAGATATATCAAGTTCTGTGTGGTTTCTAGGACTGATAGTTCGTGCAAGTACATGTACTTCTCTCTAAGTAAAGGTTTCTACTTGTAAAATGATAGTGTTATTAACCTAATCTTCTAGGTGTGAACATAGGTATTTGTTTGGGATAAATACGAGGTGTGAACACACGTATTTGTTTTCTGAATGACGATTTTCCTATCACTCACTCTTACTCAGTGTCATTTTACTTAGTATAAATACCAAACTGTTAATTCAATTTTTCCTCATCTCTGTTTTTGGAGCAGACATTTCTTTCTGGTTGCGCCATTTCCTGATCATTACCTACTTTTACGTTTATAAAGCTTCTCTAATTCTGGTTCCGGGAACGGACATTATTATTGATACTATTATTTCTTGATTAATGATAATGCTACGAATGCGATCCGGCTGAGAGAGTGTGCTGGTCGTGTTTATTGTTTCTGTTTCAATCAAAACATAAAAAGTGCGAATGCGCAAATTAGAAACAGTTTAGGTGACGTGATGTTGCGTTTCTTTTTTGTTCAGTATATATTTGTCTTAGTTATTTACAAGGGGGGGGGGGGGGTTACATCAATGAAGCTTATAACATTATTTAATCATTTATTTCAATAGACTGTCACCTCTGAAAACTTATGAGGGTGGTAAATATGGACAAAATTTCGCTTCATATGAACGCTACACAAGGGGTTGCAAAGTGGGCGGAGCTCACACACAGGTACACACGCTACACAAAGGGTTGCAAAGTGGGCGGGGCTTTAAAAGACGCAGGTAGCTGGCTACTTTCAGGGGTCATAAAACTGACCATATTTGTGTGTCGTAATTGGTTGCAATAGACATCTACTTATTTATTAGATTTGGACATCCAAAAATGACTTTTCATATTCTAGAAACAAGCAATGAAAACTATTCCAACATATGTACTATTCCAATTTTGGATTTTATTCTGAATATAAAGTCTAATTTATACGCGCACATTTGTACAGACAGGGACAGAATAAAACGCTGAATTTTCTGCTGAATTCAGCAACTGACTATACTAAAAGGCTGAAATACTGAACTGCTGATTTTTTTGTTGTAAACCACTTTTGATCGTTGTTACAGGTTAAGCAAATGCAAATTGTAATTTTATGTATTTGATAACATTTGTCAGTCTTTGTCCGTGAGCGACCATATCATTTCGAAACTTGACAGTCGTTTGCTGATGTGCTGATTTTAAGTAAATTAGCTATGATGTATTGAAATACATCAAAAGTATTCAAACTGTTTTGTTTTCGGTATAGTTCCTGCAGTTTCATATATGTATGCATGTGGACAGTTTGATCAAATCACCGTAATTCAAGATAATTACATTTAGCTTAGCTTAGAAAGAAATCAAAACTTTCCACAGTGGCTATGGTTTCATATGATGTATTGTGCTCTACTTGGTCAGAATTCTCACAGAAAAGTGTTTATCGTAGAATGTGCAGTCCGGTTTGAGTTCGATTAGAAATGCATGTAACATTTACCAATTTAAGAAATTGAATAAGTGCAAGACGGGCCTTCCAGATATGTCAGTTCTAAAACACTTTTTTTTAAACAAAAATAGAAACAAGAAATGGGTGCGGGTGTTAGTTTCATTGATTTGTGGTTTAGCGTCCAACAGCTATATATGGCCATGTGGGAATGTTGCCTCCGCTGTATGGAACTTTTACTCACTATAAGAATGTCATGGCAATCATAATTAGCTTGAAACAATAACGACCCGAGTACACAACTGATGCTTACATGTATATGTATAGATGGATTGGCCTGAACCACTTTTCCTGGGCAGGCTCAGACAACCCAGAAGTCTGACTTCTGGGCGGTTAACCCGTAATCAGATCGTCATTCAGTTAAGCAGCCTATCAATTTCTCACGGCTGGAATTGGCGCGGGCTCATTTTTACCAGAAAATGAATGAATGAATGTTTGTTTGTTTGTTGTTTGATTGTTTGTTTGTTTGTTATGTTTTTTGTGAATGAATGTTTGTTTGTTTGTTTGTTTGAATTGATGCTTAACGTCCCAGTCAACAGCTAATGGTCATGTCGGGACGCTGCTTCCATTTTATGGGACTCTTACCCAAAATTAAGGACGTCATCACATCAAAAAAGTGTTTCTATAAAAAAACACCCAACTAAACCAACAATGTTATATATGTATGGATAGTTTGACATGAGCCACTTTCCTGGGCAGGCTCAGATCTGAGCAGTAATCTGATGGTCAATCAGTACAAGCAGTCCATCTATTTCTCCTAGGCCCCAATGGGCGCGGGCCCGAATGAATGAATGAATGAATGAATGAATGAATGAATGAATGAATGAATACGATTGTTTTCGATTCTTTCCGATTGATTCAAACACAAACGTGTAGCGCTTAATATTCAAATGAATGAATGAAATGGGAAGTTTTTAATTCTACGTTTTCTTTTTTTCGGAAACACAGTTAAGATTGTCATAGACTTAGAATTTCTTAGAAGAAAGGTAGATGTTCATCTCAGTTATTAAGCAGAGACCTCCATGCACCTTCAGATATTTTAATTGAATTAACATTATGTAAGGATAATATTAGCTAAAAAAAACTTTGGTGTCACATTCAAGCAATCTACATGTACACGCGTGCCATGCAATGGCTACCGTGAAATTTTACACCTACTGATTAAAGGTGCTCTGCCTTCGTACTATCAAAACATTTGGTAATTGCATAGGTGCAATATACATGTACACGCGTGCCATTCAATGGCTACCGTGAAAATTTGCATCTACATTTATTTATAATTAATATTTTGTATCAAGAGCATTGTATAATATGCAAAACAACGTCTAAAATTGACAACGAACAAAAAATCAGCAGTTCAGTATTTCAGCGTTTTAGTATATTTCTGCTGATCAGTCAGTTTCAGCAAAAAATTCAGCGTTTTAGTCTGTCCCATATACAAACACACGTACATGCAAGCATGCAAATAAACGCACACATATGAATACACATTATACAGAAGAACCTTTGTGCAGTACAGAACCAAGCTGAGACAGACGTACGGCCGGACGGTATGCAAACACAGGCTCAAGCATCTATGTCAACATACAAACATGAAGGTTAGAAATAAGAAGTAAGAAGTTAGAAATAAGGAATAATCTGGTCTGACACACGTGCCATAGCGCATAATCGCCCAAGCACGCACAATCGCACATATGTGTACATACAGGCATGAATATACGCAAACATGCATGCATGCAAGCGCACACACAAACACCCGTTCGAATGTACGGACATGTGCATTTGCGCGCGCACACACACACGCACACACATGCGGACACTCGCACATATGTGTACATACAGGCATGAATATACGCAAACATGCATGCATGCAAGCGCACACACAAATACCCGTTCGAATGTACGGACATGTGCATTTGCGCATGCACACACTCGTGCACTCGCACGAACATACGAGCATGCGTGATGCATATATCGAACATAAGCATTTATTTATACATACATATACAGAAACATCCATGTGCAGTACAGACCCAAGCATAGACAGACGTACGGACGAACGGTATAGTGTCTGCACACGCGAACATATATACGGGCTCAAGCATCTATGTCAACATACAAACATGGAAGTTAGAAGTAAGAACTTAACAGTTAGAAATAAGAAGTTATAAGTTAGAGATACGGAATAACCTCCCGAGCACGGGCGCAGGCACGCGTGAAGGCACGCGCACGCCAGTTCGCATGCACACACATGTGCACTTGGTGCGAAAATGCCAATTTTGTGCTTTTAATGAATTTCACAAGTGAATTTATTACATCGAACGCTGAACATGCATTATGTCTATGTTGCGTATTGCACAGGCTTCAATTGTAAATAGCCCCGGGTCGTTTGAACCATATGAGCTCATAATCACCTAGAATAGATACGCATTTGATATGGGATATTGTACCTGGATTGTTTATTAGGGGTGATAATAACATGTATTCCCCTGTTACGAATACACAGAGTCGGACATTGCAAGGACTAAGAACTACTCCGCTTACCTTTTCTATACACAAATAAAACACTGGTTTTGCAGCCACTCAGCATTTAATTTCCCTTATTTCCCATGTAACGTTTTCGATACCCAAATTTCATGTTTGTGAATATGGGAACATTGTCAGTAAACTGTATATGATTTAAAAGTGTTTCAAACAGTCTTCAAGTAATGCTAACACCCCCCCCCCCCCCTAATTACGTTGTTTTTAATATACAGAAACTAATATTGGATTGGCCTCGAACAAACGTAATAAAAGTTACAAGAATGGAATTCTCTGAAAATTTTCGAGTATTTATAACCCGTGACCCGAAATGTCATCAACATTTTATATTGGTAAATAATATTTAAAACCGTTTATAACTATTTATTAAGACATGTGAACATATAAAAGGCCCGACTGTCTATTGAAACACAAGAAATGTATATCTTAAAGATGATGTATTCAAATAACATAACATAACAACAAAGTGATCAGATCTTAATAAACTTTAAATTTTGCGGACATTGCTGGGCGTCCAAAATGGACCGGAATGTCCGCAACATTTTTATTGAAACTATCCCTATTATATCTGTTAAAAACTATAAATATTGTCATGTAAACTCATTGAAGATGTCCGGTTGAAATGCATTTGTTACGTAAGAATTACAAGGATGTAAACTAAAAAGGGTTCCGACTGTTCGTTGAAACACAAGCAAAGCATATCTTAAAGATAATGCATTTGTTATCAATAATAGAAATCAGTGGGGACCAAAGTATCGGATCTGTTGTATAATGGGCACTGTGGACCATAATTTACAATTAGTTTATGATTAATTGCTTCAACTTTCGCAAGTCAAGTCAAGTCAAGTATCGTTTATTTGTGTCTCACCAGTGTATACATTAAAACATATCTTACATATAAAACTCACATATACATATACGACTGCCATTCTAAAAGAATTGCGAGAGACAATAAGAGTTACAGATTTCAAGTATATACAGTTTAAAAGCTATATACACATGAAATGACATATAAACATATGGGCCCTGCCCAGAGAAAAACTGTCTTAGGACTAAGCCTTTACTAAATTTTGATCATCACCAGCACACACCACTGGTGGAATGCCAAGACAGACCTTCTCAAGTCATAGCACATATGCACACAGAACATTAAAAACACAGACTCATAAAACACAAAAGAAATAAAAAATCTCTTAAGTTTGTGCTGGTGGGTATGAAACTACATGTACACACGCACCACACACAAAGACTATTTGGCTTCAACTTTTTACATAAAAAGCAGTAATGCAGAAGGGTTTTGGCAGGAGACTATACAAAAAGTTGAAAATAATTTTCTGGAATAAGCTTCACATACTAGTACGACTTAGAAAATTCCTTCTTCGTTCGAGTATCAGTGTACAAACCTTAGCACTCGATCTAACCATAAGTGAATCAGACAAAAGAAAACACATCTTTTGAATATCACTGAGGCCCTCAAAATCAGGGTTGATCAATACAGCTTCGCGTATTAAACTCAGCCTTAAATCCTCATATATAGGGCATACCATCAAAACATGTTCCTCATCTTCGATGCAAGAGGCACAATGGAAGCAAACCCGTTCGCTCAAGTCTAAATTTTGGTAGCGGCCTGTTTCAACTTTGATAGGGGCTGTTCCTGACCGAAACTTAGCTAGAGATCCTCTATGCTTTCTAGACAATATGTCTAGACAATAAGATTCAACATGAAAATCACTTTTCATCTGTCTATATGTACGAAGTTTGTTTCCACCAGTGCCTCTACGAGAAGAGGTCCGATTTAAATCGCCGTGCCATTTCTCAACAAAGTTTTCAAACACTCTATTGACAATCAAAGAACATATGGAACTTGACTCTACAGGATATGTAATTTGGTAGCTATCCTGAGCATTATACTTTTGGAATTGCTTCTTTACTTTAAAATTCCAATTTTTGCAAGAGTTGGAACTTTTTAGATCACACCACTTAAATACTTTCTTGTTTAATCGATTATCATCCATATTCACCAAACGGCACCAATGATTTAAAACAGACTTCCATAACCTGCACTCCATTGGGTACCATGCAGTGTCGCCATTCACAGCAGCCACTGGAGTGTATTTACCAACATTTAGGAAATATCTAGCAGCTCTATTTTGCACCGCCTGAATACAACTAAAAGATTATGTACCCCATATTGGGGCGCCATACATAATTACTGGACAGACAATACTCTCATATAACTTATAAAAGACATTATATGGTAACCCACCAAATGACTTTGCTTTAGCTATAATGAGACCTAATGCTCTATTTGCAGATTTAGCTACTGCTGCTGCTGTTTTTGAGAAGTCTAAAAATTCAGTTAAAATGAGACCTAAATATTTATAAGACTCTACCACATCCAGGGTTATATCACCAACTTTAAAAACTACATCTGAACGGGAAATTGATGGTGTTCGGAAGTGAACTATGTTTGATTTTGATCCATTTATCACCATTCCATTCAGCTTACACCATATACTCAATGTGTTCAGTAGCACTTGCAAATCTTCCGGGTTTTCGGCCAAAAGTACAATGTCATCAGCAAATAATAAAATGTTTACCTTATCCTCTCCGCAAGTCACACCTATACCTGTATTTCTCATTTTCAAGGCAAGATCATTGATAAAAAAGCTGAATAGGACTGGAGATAATGGACAACCTTGCTTCAAACCACATTTTACTGCAAACCAGTCAGTACTGAAACCATTTACTCTTACTGAGCAAATAACCTTATCATAAAGCCCTTTAATGGCTGCAAATAATTTATCTTTCAGACCAATACTTTGTAATTTATGCCACAAAATATCTCTATTCACAGTATCAAATGCCTTTTGAAAATCTATGAAGGCACAATAAGTTTGCTTTCTTGCTTTTTTCCTGGTTTCAATAATGCTGGTTAAAGTACTCAAATGATCTAATGTACTCCTTTTTTTCCTAAATCCATTCTGTTCATCAACAATAATATTATGCTGTTCATTCCAGCTAATTAACCTTTCATTCAAAATTGAACAATATACTTTATATGTCACAGGTGCTAGAGTAATACCTCTATATGAGAGTGGATCCCTAGAATCACTGGTAGAGGCTTTTGGAATTGGATTTATAATACTTTTCGACCATGCCTCTGGAATTTTTCCTGTATTAAAACATGTGTTAAAAAACTTATGCAAAAATTCAATTACTTTGGCATTTTTCAAGACCTCACCAGGAATCTCATCCACCCCAGAGGCTTTATTTGCCTTCAACTGCAAGATAGCTCGACAAACTTCCTCGAGAGTGATTGGACAGCAGAAATCGCTTACATCAGAAAAAGTCTGATTACCATGTACATTATCAAAACCTTGAGCATCTATCTCAAAATCATTCAATATGCTAGATGATGACTGTACATTATACATTTTCTCAAAATCCTGCTTCCACTTTTGTAATACAGTATTTGGATCTGAACTAACGGAGCCTTCCTCCGTATTGACTTCGAAAGGAATTTTTTGGTTCCTATTATCAGCTACACCAGTGCGACCTATTGTTTTCCAAAACTCTCGAGGATTTGTGTCTAAGCTACTGACCATTTCATTTTGTAACTGGACCCAATATCCTCTTTTTGCACACTGTACTTCTCTATCAAAATCTTTACGTATCCGTATAAAGACATTTTTCAGCTCATTTCGGTTCTTATCTTTTGTTTTAAGCCAGTTACGCTCTGCTTGGCAAACTTGGTTCCATTTGTCTGCAAGACTATCATTCCACCAAGGCTTTTTGTGTCTTCGGCGTTTATTTTCAAGTCCAAATTTCAAAGTTTTATGTGTATGTGGCAATTTCTGAAACATTTCATTTTTCAAAGCTCCACAAAACTCATTATAGAGCAAATTGACTTCTTCTTGTACAGAATTTGATGAACTAATTTCCTGAATTTTCGCATTTAATGATAATAAAAAACTTTCATCTTCGCAAAAGCCCAGTGGAATGGTACCACAGTCAAATTTGGTATAAGACACATTAGGTACACTATTTTTACATGGACTTTGCTCATTTTGACCAACTAGCATAATGCTGCACTTCAGTAAAGAATGATCAGGTACATGTCTTGACTCAAATCCCATATCTTTACAGGCTAAATGTACTAAACTTGATGAAGTTAATATTTCAAAACTTTCAATAAATTGCAGTGAAGTATATGGAACAGCAAAATAATCAACAACCGCTTTGCCTTTCGTTGAAATTGACGTATAATTATTTTTCTGGGTATCTATCCTTCCATTTAAAATACAGCAATTACTATCAATCAAAAAATTGCAAAAATATTGACCATGAGCATTCTTACTGAAGTCCAGTATATCTCTTGGGGGTAAATCATCAACACCTTCAATATAGTCTACTAGATCACCAAGGCGGCTATTAAAGTCGCCACAAATATAATATTGACCCATATTTTGATATTGATAAACTTTGGTTAACAAGGTGTCAAAAAATTCATCAACATTTACATATCTAGACGAGCCCTCAGGAGGTAGATAACACACACACAAGTTAAAGCTAAACCCAGCTGAAACATGTTTAAAATTTATCCACAAAATACCTTCGTAACTTTTATCAAGAATCTGAATATTATAGCTACTAGCAAAAATATTTTTGATTAACAGACCAATACCACCTGAGCCACTTTTGGCTTTTATATGCATATTTTGACGATTCTGACCAAACCATGTGTAACCTGGCACCCTGAGTTCTTCATTTCCAATTAAATGTGATTCAGCTACTGCCAGCATATCAATATCTAATAATATGCTATGCTTTTTAATCATTAACCGTTTTCATCATTTAGTATAAATTTTAAATGTTGCGGACATTGCGGGGCGGTCTAAATGGTCCGGGATGTCGGCAAGATTTTTATTGAAACTATAGCTATTAAAACTGTTAATTACGATGAATAATGTCATGTAAACTCACTCAAGAGTTAAAGTTTACCGTTGAAATGCAATAATTTGAACGACAGAATTACAATTGTGTAAACATGGAAGAAATTGTGACCAAACGGTCAAACATGTTTTAGTATAATCAGACATTCGAGGTTTGTGGGTCATATGGTCATTATATTTATAATTTATTTCTTTCATCGCATTAATAAAACATAATCGATGGCCATTTTTATCGGTTTAAAGAGAAAAAAACATTTACGGACATTTCGGGCCTGCGGACATTTCGGTCCCTTTGAGGCGTCCCGGAATGTCCGCAAGGAATTTTTTCTAAGTTCTTTTTTCATTTTTATGAAAATGATTTCTCCGATTTTTTTGCATTTAATAGACTTATTTAATGATTATTTATGTTTTTATACATATTTAAAACAACTTAATTTTTTTGCGGACATTCCGGGCCGCGGACATTCCGGTCCCCTACAAACGTCAGGTTATGGAGTCAATAATACTCCGTAAGAGCTTGGACACTACCAGCATAGACCTGTCACTAAGTACATTACTTATGGACAATACATGATGTGAAAAGTAGATAGAATCCCCGTGGAGCAAAGAAAAAAATAACTAATACTAGAAACAAAAACATAAAAACATGTTTGTTTGAATTGATGCTTTACGTCCCAGTCAACAGCTAATGTCATGTCGGGACGTTGCCTCGATTTTATGGGACTTTTATCTAAAATGAGGATGTCATGGCGTCCAACAAGTATTTCTGTACTTACTGTAAGTCGCAGCAACTTTCACTTGTTTGGCCACTGGAGCGCCCTGCTTATACTTAGGTACCGAGACTTGCCATTGTGCCTCCCCATCCTTGGTTACATCTTGCATACGGTTCGAATTCTCATTAAAATGCAAGCACGCGAGCTGCAGCCTGAAATGATAATGTGAATCACTTTTTAGTCTATTGTTATTTAAAATCATGAAAGAAATATGAGCTGTCGCATGAGAAACCCAACAATTTGCATCTGCGAAAGCAAAGGCACAAATCAGTTTCGCCTGTTTCTGCTGCAAGGATAAATGTTAAATTACAAGCTTCTAGCCATCTGCTGTTGCTGCCCAGCCCAGTTTGTGTCCGACCTCGTCGGAAACCAAAATTGTTGGTTTTGTCACGAAGCAGCTCTTATAATGAGTAGGTGTTCAGAGGTGCCTGCACTGCTAGGCATGTATGTCTTCATCCATTCCCATTTTAGGCTTGAGCATCAATTATGCAATATGAGAAATGAGCACAGATAACGTCGTTTTTTTTTTTTACTCCGTTTTACATCACTTTCAAGATTATTTCAGCTCATATGAGATGGGCCAATCAGTAGGTGGTACGAGAACCCCCCGAGAAAAACCACCAGGCACACTCACAAGCAGAACTCGGTAAATGTCTTGCCTGTGCCCTGTGCCGGGTGCACAACCACACCAGACACAGCAGTGAGATGATCAAATAATTAAGCATGGTAATGAAATAATAGCTCTTAAACCACTCTGCAACGGGGACCGCCAACCTTGCTTTGAAGAATATACATGTCATAACTCATATTCATTACATGTATGCAAAGCATGTATATACTAACCTTCCTTCCATAGACTGGTAGAAGAAATGCACAAACTTGGTCGCGAAGAAACAGCATATTTTGTGGAATGACTCCAGGCCGTAGGTCTGTTCTGATGGCGAAAGCTTTTTAATGTCTTTCAGCAGCAGCTTCCTCTCTATGACATCCTTTAGTTCCTTGTGAGGTTTGGAGCCTGTAAAAACATAGAGATCTGCCAGTTAAAATCTTTACTTTTATTCTAATATACAAGTTGCAAGCTTTAAACTGAGCCACAAAAGTCAAGTCTTCCGCGATTCCAACCGTCTCAAACACAAATCTATTTTGCGTTCATAAATGGTTTGAAATCGTCATTTATGCATGTATAAGTGGAGCTACATTATTTTTATTACATGTATTTGAATTATTGATTTGGCTTTTTATTTGGTTTACATGGGAATACAGAATGACACTGCTCTATTTATGCAAAAATTACTCTATACAATATCTTACGCTTGTATATGAACCAGCCTGCTCAGATTTAGACCTTTTTAACGTGCAGATTATTGTTGAACAAAACCAGATGGACTGAATGCACATTTAACTTGGTTTGACGTAATGCTAAATTACATACATACATGTAGTTAATATCAGAAGGTTCACATTACTGATTACTGAACAACTTAAGCTACAACATATACAAGGGCCTAAATATGAAAGATTCTTCACCTTTCTTGATCCAAGCTCTGTCATCGAGTTGTCCATGCTGACATTTAGGATACCGGCTGCCGTGGCCTTCGTGTATATCTACCACATGATTCAGTAGGGAACACCACTTCTGCTCTAGTAATTCCCCGTCCCCGCCACTCGAAGCTGCACAAAAGTAGAGGTGGTTGGATATGGACTGTGACCAATCACATAGTATAGCGCAGCCTTTTCTCTTCCCTGCAGCTTCTACTTTCTTCTTGACACCTGAAAGTTGAAAACATGCGCATGAGATTTGAGCATAGCATACTGTGTGTAAACACATACAGTGTATCAAACATTCCATTAATAGACATACATGTACATGCACACCGTGTATGGTGGTTTGTCTACCATCCTGAAAAGTAGCCTTTGGGATGGCCAGTACAAACAAAATTGATAGTTGTACATGTATATATTATACATGTATATAAATGTGGCTCTTTTTGGCTGTAGATTTTTTTTGTTCTGAAACACACATGTTGCTGCTCAAAAGAACCACCTCAGAGAGAAGATTAAGGGTACCTTGCACACTTATAAAACTGTCAACATTTGTCCTTTTTACAGCCCTTGCTGCTTTGAGCCTCATTACATTGCAGATGGCTTTCTCGTTTTCTGTATTTTCTAGGCATGTTACTGTCAGGATAGGAAAATAGTCCTTGGCTATATAAAATGAGACGTGATGCCAGAAAAACGGTCTTCGGGGTTTCCAACCAGGTCCGACACAAACCAGGCTGTACAGCCACAGAAAATAGAGCTCTAGAGGCTCAAAATTTCATATTTAGCAAGTAGGGGATTGTACTTTCAGTGTAGCGAAAATAAAAGCGCTGATCTGCTTCGCAGTTACCACGAAGCTGAGCTGCGCCTATATTTTCGCATAAGTGACAATCCGGTTTTCTCATGTTGCGGCTCAAATATTGTTTTTAATACATGTAGTACACACCCTTTGCGACATGCCATACGTCGAACCAGTGGTTTATCTCTGGATGCTGCTCCCTCATGAACTTCTTTACTTGAGGATGACGGTCTGTTGTAATGTCAGATATGGCTACATCTTCACCTTCCAGGGTCTGGAGACATCTCTTCAGTCCTTCCAGCTCCATGGCATTGGAGTTGGCCACCTCGTTGCTCTACAAATAATGCAAACACAGGTTATACATGTACATGTGTGATTGTGTGTACACATACTGTAGATTACGAGCCTAGTCTCAAGAAAACCTGACATCAGTATTTCAAAATTTGTCCCACACTCACACTTCCCAAGCCTTCATGGCCAAAGTCCAATGTTCATTTGGTATCATGGTTTCTTATGTCTAAACAGTCTACCATAATAACTATAAATTTAGGCTTGCTGGTACTGAGCATTACTATGGTTACATGTACACAGAATGAAAACAGCTATTGTAATTGGTATTTCATCTAATATTGATCATTTCTCCATAAAGACATGTCACAGACATGTATAATTTGTATATCTGAAAATTTTAGCTTACCCTAGCAAGATTTGACATACATGTAAAATGTATCCATTTATCATCAAAATACTTGTATTACATTTTCTAAGCTTCTGATCAATAACATACCTGGATCAACTGCATGTCAACAACTTTGGATGTCTGGAGGTCCATTAGTGTGTAGCTCCCATATTTGGCGGTGTGTCCAGGCGAACAACATCTTGCGTCTCCACCTAGCTTGAGGGGTCCCGATACCTTAGCCAGTACCTCCGTCTGAGCATCAAACCACACACTGTTGATGGCTGGCAGCAGATAAGCTTTCTGAAGTCGGAAGAATGTCCGCAAACAGAATGTGGCAACCCTCAAAAACTTCAGCATGTTTACAACTTTCACAGGGCTCGAACCACTAAACAGAATGGAACCAGCCAGCAATAAATTTCCAATTGGTAGACTGTTATGAACAGGCTGGTTCCTCCACACTTGTCTATGGTCTTCACTAATCGTACACAAACTTTCCAGTTCTATAAAAGTTCCTCTGATGAAATTCTTGCGAACATTCGCCTTAGCACCACACACTCTGCAGACATTCAACAGTTCAATCAGGGCCGATTCGAACACCAGGTACTTGGTCTCTTTCTTTACATCTTCTTCTGGTTGGAGATATGTGCCCCGGGATTCGTCTTCGCTGAAAAAAAATATACATGTGTACAGTACTGAGCAGCATCATGAGACAATCACATTTTGCTAGCAAAAACAAAGCCCTAAATCAGCTGGGCAGCAACTGCTAAGAGCTTAATGGATCAACTCCACTCACTGTTTCCGCTACAACATGGACAGCATGGATGTAATTCTTTGAACATGTACATGTAACTGTCTTTCGAGCTTGTACAGACTGGTTTGAGTCAGACCTGGTCAGGAACGGCTATAAATAGAAGTTATATCTAGGAGCTGATCTTTATAATATCAGTCTGAATACAGCTGTTGGTTCTCATGATTGCCTGTGCTTGCTTTAGGCATCACATGACCTAAGTATGCGGACGTTTGAAATAATAATAATTAACAAACTAAAGTTATAGTGCTTAAAATACAGGGCTACAGTATGCTCTGTAAATGCACAGACCATTCCATAATGAATGCATATAACTCACTTCAGGTTTACAGAAAGCCACAAGCTAATATTGCTTGTATTTACTAGGTTTCTGTTTGCTTTATAAATACAATGCACTGTACATGTGGAAGTGAACAAACTAGATCTACCTGTCATCATCATCACCAACTTCCATCTCTAACTCTGGCTCGTAGTCGGGATCATCAGAGTCATCATCCATATCCATTGTACTCTCGGACCTACAACAGAAATGTACCTGTATGTATATCTCCCAATACTAAAACATGTAATATGAAAATGCAAGACTGGTAAATGATATTCTGAAAAACGAAGTAACAAGTAAAATTCCTCTAGATACTTTCTAAATCCAAAATTTCCAGCCTCTAGCCATCTTCTCTGCTTGTACAGCTCCGTTTGTGTCAGACCGGTTCGGAAACTTACAGGCTTATAACAAACAAGCCTTCACACTTAGGCTGAGCAAGAATAAATCATATATAGATACAATTTAATTATACACATATATAAACATGAATTACCTGAAGCTGGTATCTAGGTCTTCTTCCACTGGTTCGAAGACTGAGGGGACTGGCTTTGTCGGTTGATTCTCTTCTTCTGGTGGGTCATACTGTGTTCCTTTGTCAACCATGGTTGGACCTGCCTGGGTTGCATAAGAGCGAATCGCAGCTGGTGGTTTGGGGGCCCATCTGGCTGGTGTCTGCATCTTCTTGTGGTACAGCTGTATTTATAAAAGAAATACATGTACATCATTCAATATTATAATAATAAAAATGATATGCCTAGGTTTTGCCTCACACTTGTGACTTGAGTAATTCTTTTGATTTTTTACAATTTGTTTTGTACAAGTCAATAGGTTAAATAGAATATATTGAATCACTCTTTGATCTGTCTGAGCATGAAATTTTCCAGCTCACCATTTCCAGCATTTCATGAAATTTCCTGCTCATAAATACATGAAATATAAAAATATCATTGATGGGTAACATTGGTGTTCTATTAAACAGATTATGATTACCTTTGTCATTTTGATTCTAAAAAAAATCACAGTAATTCCACGCAGTAATCATGTTTATGCTCTGACAGCTGTGTTCAAGCATAAAAAGTGGAAAACAAAAATACACAATGTTGAACATTGCAGCACTTACAGACTCAATTGTCAGACGGACTGATTTTAAAAGGCATGTGTAAAAATTACAAGCTGTACCAGTGCCTGTGGAAATCTTTCTTACCATGCTTTGACATGGTCTAAAACATGTTTTAATTTTGGACCTATTTACCTTTGGAGGTTTTTCCAGGGTGTTTTCTTTACCACTGGAGTTCTGGCAACTAGTTTTCTCTGGTGGTGGTGATTGTGTCATAACTTGAATGTCTGTGAGAGGCAGAGGAACACACTGTAATATGGGTAGAGGTTGATTCAGGGATGCTGTGGCTGTAACATCATGACCATCAGTTGACATTGGAGGCTGTTCTTCTGGTTTCTCCAGCATGTCATCTTGTAGGAGCTGGACAGTGGACGTTCCCATCTCTTTAGCATCGTACTCTTGGAGAATCTGTTTGATTGCCTGAAAATACATTGAAATGTAAATGTCTATATGGACAGTTTACACACAATTATGAGTTGAAAATGCATCACCAGGAAATGTACATTGTTCATTCCCACGCGTGGCCAGTGCGGGGCTCAAACCCACATCAGACACAACGGTGAGATGACTGAGTGATTAAAAAACAACTCTCTTAACCGCTCTGCCACCGGGGCTGCTATGGCCAGTATCTAGATCTATGTTTGCAATAACAAATCATTAGCCGTCTAACTAGAGCCACAAGATAAGCTTATTTTCGGTCTGATACAAAATGCATGATTTTGCAAGCACTGGTCAGTCGGTCACAGGAGATTCAACATTATAATTAAATCTGCATGTCATGGTTTCTATCTGAGCAAAATACATGAAATACATGGTACTGTAGTTGCATTGACCCATAAGGCATGTGCCATGCAAACAAATAAAATCATAACTTCAGAAGCTTTATAACAAATAAACATATTTGCAAACCGATTCGCCCTATGGTAAACTGCAATTTTCCATGTTTTAAACTTTTTTTTTCATTTTTCATGCTCAGCTCTGCAAAGACTAAAATTTATCATGTTCATATATGTTAAAATGCAAACAATTTTTGGCATTTTAACATTTGTTAGCAAGATAAATAACCGGCTTTACCAATCTTAACCTAATTTTCAATCAAATTTGATGTCTCTACTTTTGAGCATTTAAATTTCATGCTCAGCTGAGTTGAGCATGAAGAACGTTGTATAACCTTGGGGCCTGGCATAGAAATTTCTCAAGAAACTTAGTCGTCCTGTGGGGCTAGCGGTCTTAATTTGTCACACGTCCTTGACATATATATAACTCGTCCAAATTGCGGCTTGGGTAACTGGGTGGCCGCCTATTGGGGAATAGCTGTTCACTCTGCTTACGACATTTTTTTATGGTAAAGGTGCCTGAGTGTTGTTTAAGTTTTTCCCACCCCTCGGTTTATGGAGTGGGAATATCTTTCCGACTGCACCATTTCCTGATCATTGCCTAATTGTACTTTTTCTGATCTGAATATGCCCACACAGTGCCACACCGGGGCACACCAATTCCCCTGTCCCATCTAAAAGCTGTTTTATTTTCTGCTTTTCCAAAGAGTGTTATATAAACAAAGTTTGCTTAGACATTTTTATATGCAACAGTGCCAACATTTCAAACTATGGTTTGGAATACTGCAACTTCCAGTTTTATTCAACCCTATATATATATCATATTAAATAGTCACTCGTCCTGTCGGGCAAGCAACATGAAATTTGTCCTCACTCGTAAATACCTGAATACAAGTGGATTTTTCTTTCCCTGAAGATGGAGCCATCGCTTCCTGGGCTTTTACCAGTACTCTTGGGAGTAAATGTACATCTTGCTCAAGGACATAAAGTGCAGCCAGTGAGGATCAAACTCAGGACCGCTCGATTTACAGATTAAGTTTTACTCACTACACCACCGCGCTCTGTGAATGCTGCAGTGTTTTGAAATTCAGCATCAGTTCCTCAGTGCAGTGCAGATCATGGTTTAAATTGGAGCGGACTGGTGCAGGGGTAGAGTGGTTGACTCCGGTCCCAGAGGTCCCGGGTTCAATCCTCAGCCGGGGCGCCTTTCGTTGTGGCCTTGAGCAAGTCACATTTCCACAGCTCCTGAGGTAATGGTCAGAAGTTGATTGACTCAGTAACAGTAAAAAAAAAAAAAAAAAAAAAAAAAAAAATTCATATTACTAAAATGGACAGGCCCAGTGCTCCCGGCTTCGAGTGCGAGTTGTGTGTGTGTTAGGGGAGGGGGGGAGGGCTGTTCGTTGTGGCATAGTGATTTACATTTCCACAGTATCAGTATCTGTAACCCCAACAGTGAATGTCATAGACAGAATGAACTGGTAGGAATATCATGTCTAAAACTAGTAAAAGAGTGATTGGGCCGACCTACTGTCTCTGTTGAGCTGTTGTATTGAGTGCCCATTCAGATTTTGCACAGATGAACAGAAAAATGGTCATTGAAATTTAATTTTGCAGTCACAAGTCGGGGAAAGATAAACTGATAAAAGGCAGCAAAGATGTTGTGTACATGTACCTCTTTTCGTTCCCGTTTCATGAACGCAGATCGCACAGGCTTGGTCTTCCGAAGTGGGTCGTTGACCGATCTCTTGAAGATGGTGGGGATCGCGCCTTGAACCAGAGCCCTCTTTCCCGGTTTCCATCCCAAAAGCTTCTCTCTCTCCGGGCCCACCTTCTGGAAACACGATTCGTCGAAATGTGCACCGCACAACTTGCTGTGGACTGTATTTTCCCAAAGTTTATTTGGCTCCCTCGCCGACTTTGTCCGTTTCATATTCTGACGCCAAACAAGGTTCAATTCCGGGTCTTTCGGGAACGAAAACATACCCAAACCAGCATCTCCGGTATTTCCACAGAACACTGCCACGCAGCGAGGCATTTTCACGAATTTATAACAACAATACACACAGAATTTAATACTTTTTCACACTTGACTAATCCCTTTGAACACAAAACAATATGGCGACCGATAAAAGAAATGACCAGAGTGACGTCATCGGTCACGAGACAAAAAGGTCACGTGACTAAAAAAATCAATTTACTTTTTTAGGGGATGTCTCAGATAAATGTTAATATTTTTATTTTCGTAAGAGCAAAAATTAACAACAAAGCAAGAAAGTGCTTCTTATATGTTTATTAATAGATATAAGTACTCAAAATTTGCTTTTAAAACTTTGTCATTCGAACTTTAAGCAACAAAGGCTTATACATATGGATGGTTTGACTTGAACCACTTTTCCTGGGCAGGCTCAGACCAGAGCGGATTACAGATGGTCAGTCAGTAGTGTATAAACTTTGCCAAGAGGCACAATCAGCTCATCTATTCCTTTAGGCCACAATGGGCGGGGGCCGAGCCGCTTCATGAGAAAACCAACAATCTACATATGCGGAAACAAAGACGCAGATCAGCTTCGCAGTAACTGTGAAGATAATCAGCGCCTTTGTTTTCGCGACACGGTTAGTACATTCCTAAATCCGAAATTTCAAGCTTCTAGCCATCCTCTGACTGCACAGGCCGGTTTGTGTTGGACCTGTTCGGAAACCACATTGTTGGTTTTCTCATTACGCGGCTCAAAAATATATTCACGGTTTTTTTTAAAGACAGACTGGGTCTTCACGGCTTCATTATGATGTAAAATTGTATGATAATAAGACTTAGGGTTTTGAAGACATCACGAAAATATGTCCGTGAAAATTACATTCCCATTACGAAAACTTGCCCATGCAATATACAGTGATTTTTAAAGTGAAAATTTTCTGTAGAAAAATTTCGATATTTTTCTTATTTTTGCTCCAAAACGTAGATTGTGGGTACTCGTTAGAACCGCCTCGGCAATAGGTATACCCCTGCAAACCCCAGTTTTACTATATAAAAATGGGGTTTAAGGGGATTTTCATTGCACGGACATGTTTTCCTGATGCTTAACCCCACTTTTATATAGATCTAGTGAAAACTGGGGTTTACATATTTTTCTTATTTTTGAGCCAAAACATAGATTGTGTGTACTCGCTAGAACCGCCTCGAAAATAAGAAAAATGATTTTTTTTCTGCCGAAAATGATCATTATTAGGACTTTAAAAATGTTTGTATATAAGTAATTTTATGAGGAAAACAAAATCAGTACAAAACTCTGTACAACAAATCGGCCAAAAGAGCTGCATATCCTTGTTTCAAAATCTAAGAAATGCAACAGGGACATTGACAAGCTCCTCTCTGCATGACATTACAAAAGGACATTTCGTGTTTAAAGCCCCGTTCACATGACCAGATTAACTCACGTATGCAAATTTTGCGTATACGCAAATTTACTCGCGTAGGCAAATCTGTCCATGTGAACTCAGTTTTTCCACTTTTGCATATAGGCAAAATTTGCACTTGTTTTAGACCAAGTGCAAATCTCAATTCGCGTGTACGCAAATTTTGCATATCAAATCTGTCCATGTGAACGGAAAGCAAAATTTGCATACGTGAGTATTCATTAATTTGTGCCGTATAAATGTTAAAAAGGCATTAATTCAAACTGCAGTTATTCCCCAAATGATTGAATAAAACATTACAACATATCTGACCTAATTTAAATTATACGACCGCCTTAGAGCGGTCAGTAGAAAGCTACAGGAGGCCTATGAGTTAAAAGGAATCTCTTAACTGAACTAAAATTTCGCCCTGTATTCAGGTGAAATTCCTTAGAAGGTAAGGATGTTAACGAAAACCACTTTAACCTTAGGCTTTAATGAGGACAAAACGTGTCACATGCGAATTTATTCAGGATAACTCAATATATAAGGTGAGGCTAACTACAGGCACAACTGCGAGGAAGGTAGCGAAGTTTACAACAGCAACTGCCACCAGATATAATGGAACAGAACACTAGTTAACTTACTGGGACAGAACTTAAATTAAAAAATCCAGCTCTCTGTAAAAATGTTACATGGACAATTCTCTTTAGGATTTGAATCACATATTCCATCGCACATGAAACAATGACAAATTGCCATATTCATGGTGTGATACAAATATGTGTTACTGTTATCCGATATAAAAATTACAACTTCTTTGACAATTTTAGCTGAAATGACAAGACCTCAAAAGCTCATGTGAACGCAAAGCAAAATTTACTTTTACTTACCCGTACGTGAGCAAAATTTGCATATATGCAAAATATGAGTATATGCAAATCCTGTCCATGTGAACGGGACTTAAGATACGAAATTGAATTGGGTGATTTTGATTCACTTAGTGGCCTTTTACACGGAATACCTTTTGAACAATACTAACACTTTTCGGGTCCTTTGAATTATGGCGGTGTGGAATATAAACAATCAGGAAAACATGTCCGTGAAATGTATACCCCTTTAAACCCCACTTTTATATAGAAAAACTGGGGTTTGCAGGGGTATACCTATTTTTCTAACGTGTACCCACAATGCATGTTTTGAGCAAAAATAAGAAAAATATCAATTTTTTTCTTATGAAATTTTCAATTTTAACAGGTGAAAAAAATCTCTGTATATTGCATGGGCGTGTTTTCGTAATGCTGTAGGTTGTTGCCAGTGTCAAAACATCTGAAAGGTCTTTAACCATTAATTTGAAGTCTGAAACAAGAGAACCAATGGTCATGTAAACGCTCACCTGACATCTGGGAAATATACCAATAAACAAGACATTGCCGTAAAATAGGTCAAGGTCATCACAGGGTCATAATTTATTATATATACATTGTAGTACCCTAGTCCACAATGCTACATACCAATTTTTGTTGAAATTGGTCCACCGGTTCCAGAGAAGGAGATTTTTGAAGGGTTTAAACCATATATGGGCATGGCGGCCATCTTGGTCATGAGACCTGAATAATTCATGTACACATTGGTTCCCCCTTCCTATACATATTTGTCATTGTCATTGCCTATAGATGTTTCATATCAGATTTGGCTTTGATTGGCCAAGCGGTTTCAGAGCAGAAGATCTTTGAATATTATGGCAATATACATGTATATTGCCTTTGGGTGGGGGCAGACCGGCCTTCGGCTCAGGTGAGCTAAAAATAAAAGGTTTACTCTTTATTCATTTGATTTAAGATAAGAACAAAATGAAGATTAACCATGGGATCATTTTTATCGGGGCTGTTAGGTACATGTGCCATTCCATACTTCATGTCTGATAACTTTATTTATCATATGACGTCGCTGTTTTCCATTGGATAACGTCATGTCATAAACTCGTATGACCACACGTGTATTAACACTTTTGCGGGAATACGTAACGTCATTGACGACGTCCGTAACAACAATGTTTTTCATTGAAAATATGCCCATTTCGAAGGCGATAAAATCCTATTTTAAAAGTCATATGATAAAACGAATCTTACACTCGTGGTCATTTCATATGAAATGACCAGTCGTGTAAGATCCTCTATATCCAAACGTACTAATGGCGTTTAACTAGGATAATGCATTTTACCTGGATTTTTTTTTTCTTTTTTTTTTTTTTTTTTTTTTTTTTTTTTATCAATTCATATTATTTTATTTTCTCTTTCAGGATGTTGAATCTTCTTCGTATATTTTGGATATATGTCCCGCCCATCATTATACTAACGGGGACCGTGGGAAACGGTTTGACTCTCATCACGATAGCCAACGAACAGACGAAGAAAAACTCCTTTGTCGTCCATCTTGGGGCTCTTGCAGTTGCCGACACAGCCGCCTCGTATTCTACAACATTGAACGCTTGGCTCTTCTATGGGTTGGGCATTGATATAATGCTGAGCGAACCATCTTGCAAGATTTTTGGATTCTTGCACCACGTTTGCAAGATGTGGTCATCCCTGCTTGTTGCTGCCTTGTCGGTAGACAGAATGGTGGGCGTATGTTGGCCACAAACTAGAGATAGGTTCTCCACTCCGAAATCAGCCCTGATCGTCGTCAGCTGTTGTCTCGGCTTTGTCCTCATCATCAACGCCCATGAGCTCTATGGTTTCACCATCATCACCGTAGACAACGTCACCTTTTGTGGCTACATTGACGACAAGTACGCCACCTTCTTTGATATATACTTCATCTGGGTTGACAATTCGATTTACTTCATCCTACCCACAGTTGTGATCATCGTATCCAACACGGTGACTGTCAGAAAGGTGATCATTACTACAAAGCAAGCAGGTCATCTCATGAGGAGTGCACCGGCGATCAGGAAGAGAATTCGAGACCAGCGACAGGTGATCATTACGGCCATTACGGTGAGTATCACCTTTATCCTACTCACCTCGCCTTACAGCATCCTCACCATCATTCGTCCGTACGTATTCGACTCATCGGATATGTTCTATGTACAGAGCGACGTCGAGTTCCTAGTCACGTCGATAACGGCTATGCTGGCAACACTTAACTACGCCATCAATTTCTTTCTTTATTTCGTCAGTGGCAAGCGTTTCAGAGAGGACCTCAAGGCGGCTTTTCGCTGTGGACGGAGCTCGCGTGTGGCCCCTTCTGAGGATGGACTATGATGAACAAATACACGTGTTTCATAAACATTTTAGCCTTTGCATGAGGAAACCAACAATTTAGATTTCCGACCAGGTCCGACACAAACCAGGCTGTACAGTCAAAGAGGATGGCTAGATGCTTGGAATATTGGATTTAAGAAGACGAGGAATTGTACTAACAAATGCGCTGACCAGGTGTGTAGTTACTTATCTGCTCCTTTGGTTTCGCATATGCAGATTGGTGTTTCTTTTGATGCAGCGGCTCATTTACAATTTGAGCCGCCTCGTGGGAAAACCAACAATGTGGTTTCCGACCAGGTCCGACACAAACCGGGCTGTACAGTCACAGAAAAGAGCTAGAATCTTGAAATTTCAGATTTAAGAAGAAGAGGGATTATACTAAGTGGAACTTTCCGAGTAGCGAAAACAAAGGCGCTGATCAGTTTCGCAGTTACTGCGAAGCTGATCTGCGCCTTTGTTTTCGCCTATGCAGATTGTTGGTTTTCCCATGTGGCGGCTCATTTTATGATGTTTATATGATGCCTGCATTGTCCAGTGTATTTTATATACATGATCAAGAAAATATCATAGAATCTACTTGCACGCGAGCAATTCTCGGCGTTTTTATCATCATTTTTTTTCATTTTTCTTCATAGATTGGTGAAGACCCCGGAAATACAAGCTGTGCCATATTTGTAAACTTTTTTTGCAAATCTATTTTTAGATTAGCGCGCGCTGTGGGAGTCGTCATTAGTTACACTAATTGGTCCAATTAGTGACGTTGTCAGAAGCGCTTCTCGGCACATATTTTCTATCTTATTTTATCATCTCTAAATTAAAAAAAAAAAAAAAAAATAGATCTATTTGTTATAAAATGCTTTTCTAGTCTTTATCTTAAAGTAAGAGACCAATTTCATTTAATTTTGTGATTATTTTCAAAACTTTTTTTTACGTTTTATGAACCCTATATCCAAGTATTATTGTGACGTCTTTATTACACGGAACAAACATCTGTCAATTTTTCGTACATTTTAGTTTTTTATATGAGCTGATTCTTTGTCTAGTGTCTTAAAAGGCGAAATTCTTGGATGCTATAATGTCGAAGGGAGAAGAAACAGGCGCAACGGATCGTTCTAGGGCATGTGCTGAGATTTGCTAGGCGCCGAGAGTTGCTCGCTTGCGAGTAGTCTTTGAAAAGAAATCCAGAAAAAAATAAAGTGGTGCGTTTCCATCAGGAAAACATGTCCATGTAATGTATACCCCCTTGAACCCTACTTTTATATAGTAAAACTGGGGTATGCAGGGGTATATCTATTTTTCTTATTTTTGCTCCAAAACATAGATTGTGGGTACTCGTTAGAACCGCCTCAGCGAGGCGGTTCTAACGTGTACCCACAATCAATGTTTTGAGTAAAAATATGAAAAATATCAAACTTTTTTCCAATGAAATTTACAATTTTTGCTTCTGAAAAAATTCTCTATATATTGCATGGGCATGTTTTCGTAATGCAGAATAATTTCATTGGCATTTATTAATGTAGCCGTCACGTCTAGCCGATTTTGACACAAGATTGACACACGATTATGGAAATTTTCAAATTCGTCACGGATCTTGAAGACATCGGGCCATTCGTGAGTGCATTTTTACCCATCGTATGTCCGTCAGGAGAGTTTGTAAGCCTTCGGCAGTACCATCGAGAGCGGCACCAATATCTTTGACATGCCAAAAAATTGTCAGAAGGACACACGAAGGTTCAATTTCGTGTTGAATTCGTGTGTACATCTTGGCCTTCGCAAAGCCATCGTGAGGCCATCTTATCAAATAGGGACTACATCGTACTTCTGTCGTGTGATCTTCGGCACCATCGTCTAGGTTTTGTTACACAAAAGCAATACGAAGGAAACGCGGATGCGAAGAAGGATGTTGCCCGATTGTGTTAGGAAGGCAACACGACATCGTGTAACCCTCGCAACCCCATCGTATAAGCATCGTATCTGAAAAATTTAGAACACGATGGCATCTGGATGGGAACACGATATTAACCAAAACTGTTCTTTCTGCGTTTCCCACGGTAACGTGGACATACAAAAACTAAAACATCATCATCCACGCAGCATCTTTCTCAGAAGCATCAAGTTGACTACTGTTGATTCTATTCCGACAAGATCATGGCGTATTTCGAAAACAAGACAATCAGGAAGAAGAAGGTTGCAGCACTGCTTCTTTACATGCAACTGGAACATGATAAACAACTCATGCAGGAGCAACGCAATCTCTTAAAGGTATTTGGTTTGTTCATTTAATACTCTGTTGTCTTACAAGCACCATCCGGTTTTCATTTACATAGAGTAGTACCCATTGCAGTATTCGACAAATGAGCGTTCTGTCTACTCACTCAAAGTATTGTGTCAGTTTCATGCGAAAGATGGATTTAAAATACAATCAAACTATCACCGGGAAGCTTGAACAGTGCTGTAAAGTAACAGACATTACAGTCATGGACGTAACTTTTTACTTTGGACGACAACAACGAAGTCATACGAACAAAATGCAGATCTCAAACAGACCATGTTTGCACGCAAATGAAACTGGGGCTCGTGAAACCTCCAGCCAACTGTATAGGCATTGTGTATTTTAAAGACTGGAGTCTTTGGGGTGGAGTCCTGGACTGGAGCATTGGAGTGGATTCTTGTGTGTACACATCTTGAATAGTAGTGGAACAGATAACTAAATCAAACCAAAGCCAGATAATTCTTATTTTGATATAGCGTTATTTTTGATATGCGTGTTAATGTCTTAGCATATAGGCCATGTATATTAAGTCAATCTGTTTAACATGGGCTGTTGTTATAATAAGAAATTAACACCCTCTCTGTATTCTAAAAAGTATTTACTTGCTTTTGCCTGAATTGAGTTTTCTGTTCCACCCCGAAATTTTCCTCCTGGGTTCCACTCCAAGAATCTACTTCAATACTGCAGTCCATGACTCCACTCCAAGACTCCAATCCATGACTCCAACCCACAAAATACACAGTGCCACTACAGACACATACATGTTAAACGAGCCACATTTCATCATACTATAATTTGAGCAACGTTTGTCTGTTTGTTTGTCTGTTTGTTTGTTCCCCTACTCCTCCCAGGTCCTTGGGCCGATCTTCACCAAACTTGGAGGGAAGGTGGAGTGCGGCCCCGGATATTAGCTTGAGGGGTTCGTTTTTTGAAAGGTCAAGGTCATCGAAGTCAAAGGTCAAATTTATGGGTTTTTTCTGTTTGTTCCCCTACTTCTCCCAGGTTCTTGGGCCGATCTTCACCAAACTTGGTGGGAAGGTTGAGGGCGGCCCCGGATATTAGCTCGAGGGATTCATTTTTTTAAAGGTCAAGGTCATCGAGGTCAAAGGTCAAATTTCTGTATCTCGGCAGTCCTTGGTCCGATTTGCATGAAACTTGGTGAGTGTATACAGGTTGATCCCTGATTAAGATTTATGGGTCCAATCGGGTCAAAGGTCATCGAGGTCAAAGGTCAAATTTATGTTTTTTTTCTGTTGGTCATGTTTTTTTCTGTTTGTTCTCCTACTTCTCCCAGGTCCTTGAGGTCCTTGGGCCGATCTTCACCAAACTTGGAGGGAAGGTGGAGGGCGGCCCCGGATATTAGCTTGAGGGGCTCATTTTTTGAAAGGTCAAGGTCATCGAGGTCAAAGGTCAAATTTTTCTGTTGGTCATGTTTTTTTTTCTGTTTGTTCCCCTACTTCTCCCAGGTCCTTAAGGCCCTTGGACCGAACTTCACCAAACTTGGTGGGAAGGTGGAGGGCGGCCCGGATATTAGCTCGAGGGGTTCATTTTTTAAAGGTCAAGGTCATCGAGGTCAAAGGTCAAATTTCTGTATCTCGGCAGTCCTTGGTCCGATTTGCATGAAACTTGGTGAGTGTATACAGGTTGAAAGTCATCGAGGTCAAAGGTCAAATTTATTTTTTTTTCTGTTGGTCATGTTTTTTTTTTCTGTTTGTTCCCCTACTTCTCCCAGGTCCTTGAGGTCCTTGGGCCGATCTTTACCAAACTTGGAGGGAAGGTGGAGGACGGCCCCGGATATTAGCTTGAGGGGCTCATTTTTGGAAGGTCAAGGTCATCGAGGTCAAAGGTCAAATTTATGTTTTTTTTCTGTTTGTTCCCCCACTTCTCCCAGGTCCTTGGGCCAATCTTCACCGAACTTGGTGGGGAGATTGAGGGCGACCCCGGATATTAGCTCGAGGGGGTCATTTTTTAAGGTCAAGGTCATCGAGGTCAAAGGTCAAATTTCTGTATCTGGACAGTCCTTGGTCCGATTTGCATGAAACTTGGTGAGTGTATACAGGTTGATCCCTGATTAAGATTTATGGGTCCAATTGGGTCAAAGGTCATCGAGGTCAAAGGTCAAATTTATGTTTATCCGGCGGCTCCGGATATTAGCTTGAGGGTTTCATTTTTTGAAAGGTCAAGGTCATCGAGGCCAAAGGTCAAATTTATGTGTTTTTTTTTTCTATTGGTTCCCCTACTTCTCCCAGGTCCTTGGGCTGATCTTCACCAAATTTGGTGGGAAGGTTGGGGGCGGCCACGGATATTAGCTCGAGGGTTTCATTTTTAAAGGTCAAGGTCATCGAGGTCAAATGTCAAATTTCTGTATCTCGGCAGTCCTTCGTCCGATTTAGATGAAACTTGGTGAGTGTATAAAGGTTGATCCCTGATTAAGATTTATGGGTCCAATTAGGTCAAAGGTCATCGAGGTCAAAGGTCAAATTTACGTGTTTTTTTCATTTCTGTATCTGGGCAGTCCTTGGTCCGATTTGCATGGAACTTGGTGAGTGTATACAGGTTGATCCCTGATTAAGATTTATGGATCCAAATGGGTGGTCAAAGGTCATCGAGGTCAAAGGTCAAATTTATGTGTTTTTTTTTCTGTTTGTTCCTCCCAGGTTGTGTGTGTGTGTGTGTGTGTGTGTGTGTGTGTGTGTGTGTGTGTGTGTGTGTTATTTGTCTTCATCGCCGCAATCATCTTACTGCTACGTCGAGACGGGTAAAATTTACTAGTTTTATGAACAGTGGCTAGAGGCTGGAAATTTTGTATTTTGAAAGTATCTAGGTATTTTACTATTATACTTGGTACTATTATACTTAGCGAAAACTAAGGCGCTGATCAGCTTCACAGTTTCTGCGAAGTTGATCATGTGCATTTGTTTTCGCATATGCAAAATATTGCTTTTCTCAAGATGCGGCTCAAATGTGATTTAGAACTTTATTTCAAAATAGAATTTATATCAGGTCGTACATGCAGTCGCTAACATGACAAAAAGATTCAATTCGCTGCCTGCGCCTTTCTTCTGGCTACGACAGAGAACTAAGAAAATGCAGAGGTTTGGCATCTATCTTGTTTTCAAAATGATCAACATGGAATCAGAGCACAATTAATTCCCCTGGTTCGTTGTACATGATACAGATATATTTCCACACAAAATAGTTCCCTTATTTACTGGGTGTAAAGTTGACAGATAATTTTTTGCTGTAATTTTACGGCGTATCAAGATACGAAAGGTACTTACGCGAGCATACGTGTAGTGTAGCTCATACTCCTAGATACGTAGCTCATACTCTTCATACGCCGAGGTGCTATGTGTTTTATGTGTGCAATTAAGGATGACATTTGCATCGGTTGAAGCGCAAATGCTCTAGTTCTGTTTCGGTCTGTTTCCCGTGCCATCATATGCAATTGAGTTCTCCGTCAAACCACCCATCATTAGTATTCATTTTCATATTGACCATTCAAATCAGCACATCAGCTAACAGTCAATGACGGTTAGACAACAAGGGGTTAGACAAACAAACCATTCCTTGCTTTTTACAGGTAAATATAGGTGCAAAAACACAATGTTTGTCTAAAGAAATAGGGATGGGCGTGGTCATACCGAGTCAATTGTATTACATGTACTTATAAAACGAATGTGTAAGTACAGATAATATAGTACTGCTTTACTCTTAAAAACATTAACTCAAATCAACAAAACATAAAAGACTATTTTCTATTTATTGTCAGTTAAAGAAACTGCAGGCGACTTCGCATTTCTTATTGAATAATTATCAATTTAATATGTGAGTATTGTTTCAACAATACAACAATAGCACGTGCAACTGATAATCATTCTTCTGATTCATGGTCGGTTTCTTCTCTTTTTTGTTTGTTTGTTTGTTTGTTGTTGTTGTTGTTTGCTCTCTTGTTGCGCCTGGCATCAATCAGTTTCTGATTGAGTCAATATATATTTTTGCAACCATTTCAAGGGGTAAGTTGTTAAAAATTCAAATGTCTCAAATAGGAAAGTGTCATTAATAAACAAGTTTATGGATCTTTCCCCCGTGTAGAACACTATTCGGTGACCCTTAAAAGATATCTAATTTGCATATTCATGTATTTTAATGAAAACATTAAAAATGACAGAAAATCGTTAAAAATCAATAAATAAACTAAATTTGAGGTCGAAACTATCATTGTGACACTTTGTTATTGAACCAATAATACCATATGACAAATTTATTGATGTCATGGGCCAAAATGACAATGATCTTATTTGCATATTCATGAATATTAATAGAAAATGTCGAACAACGAGGGATAAACTATAGCAATTTCAAGGTTTTGGATGGGTTACAAGATCTACCTTGCATCCCTGAAACCAATGTTAATGGCTGCCAGTGTGTTCAGAAGGACCATCTAAATGCCATAAAATATTGTCCTCAACGATGGACACATTTGCATGATGTAAAATTATATAGTTTCCGCATCCCCCCCTACTGTGATTCTAAAGAATAGGATGTACTCACAAAAATATTCATATACGAACAAAAGCATGATCTAAAATACTATAATGTGTTTGGTTGTGATGCATGGACTGATCAATTTAACCTTAATACCTATATTTCAAATCATTGATATTGCTTATTCATGAAAATGAATGAAACACACAAGAAATCAGAGAAAAAGGGTGTATACATACAAAATCACTTAAACCATAGCTGTTCACAAACCTAGGATGCTGAAAGAAGTATAAAATGAATGCTATGGCAATGTTCTATGACCCTAAAGTCTCATATAAGAATGATCTAATTTTTTCAGTTTCATGAATTTTCATGAAAACTTAATAAATTTGAATGAAAAAATGGAAAAAATTTAACCGGCAAACCTAAAAAATGGTGTGTATCTCGGCAACCAAAAGCCCTTACATGCTGAAAATGGCATGAATTGATTGCCAGGACATTAGTATACCATCCTGTACTACAATATATAAGTCATTTGATTTTTGTATTATGAATATTAACAAAACCTTTCGAATTTAGATGGAAATTACGGAAAAATTAAGGTGGTATAC
The DNA here is from genome assembly GCA_964017185.1 of Rugalucina vietnamica. NCBI lineage: Eukaryota > Metazoa > Mollusca > Bivalvia > Lucinida > Lucinidae > Rugalucina > Rugalucina vietnamica. Next base: position 10,677,412 of record OZ024882.1, on the reverse strand, counting down.
ATAGAAAATCACATGTATCTTGGCTACCGACTGACCTAGAGAGCTATAATTGGTATCAAATAATTGCTAGGACAATGTTCTATAACCATGTAATCCGATATTTAAATCACCAGCTTCTTCCATTAGAATGATATTAATGAGATTTATATAAATAAGGGAAACATCAACGAAAAATGAAGGGGTACACCAACAAAATTGAATATATTTCGACTACCAATGGCTGTAGAGATCTCAAAATGATATCAATAATAGCTACATGTAGGACATTATTGTTTTATCATGTATTCAGATAAACAAGGGTACACTTGCTGGCAACCAAGATTCAGTTAAATTTATTAGAGCACAAGCTTCAATTTTCTGTTAATATAACACTTTTCATACATTTGATTCATTAATCACAAAAATTAAAAAAAAGTGTGATTAGGCTATCAGACTGCATGACATAATTGCATGATTCTAGCATTCTATTGGTACCATTTCAGCACATATGACAATTGGCAGCTGAGATATATGCAATTGTGTTGGAATATCACTTCATTTTTCGTTACCTATTTTTTCTGTTATTCTTAGTGATCTCATTAATACCCATACAACAAAAGTCACTATTTATTTATATAACAGGTTATATGGTTATAGAATATTGTCCTATAGCACTCTATGTCTATCAGTAGCCAAAATTCATGTGATTTTCTAAGTAAACTGCCTTAATTTTTCCGTAACTTTCCTCTAAATTCAAAAGGTTTTGTTAATATTCATAAAATAAAAAATTGAATGACTAACATATTGTAGTACAGGATGGTATAATATTGCCCTAGCAACCATTTAATGCCATTTTTATCATGTTAGGGCTTTTGCTTGCTGAGAAAAGCATCATTTTTATGTTTGCCCGTTAAATTTTTCACTTTTTCATTCCTATTTATGAAGTTTCCATTAAAATTCATGAAATTGAAAATAAGATCATGCTTATATATGAGACATAAGAGTCAGAGTACATAGCGATAGCATTTATTTGATAGTTCTTTTAGCATCCTAGGTTTGTAAAAGCTCTGCTTTTAGTGATTTTGTACTTATACCCCCTATTTCATCTAAGATTTTTCTCTGATTTCTTGTGTGTTTTATTTATTTTCATGAATAAGCAAAATCAATGATTTGAATAATAGGTATTAAGGTTAAATTGCTATGTCCATGCATCATTATCAGACAAATTATAGTATTCTAGAGCATGCTATTGTTTGTATATTAATACTTTTACGAGTACACCCTATTCTTTAGAATCACACAAGGGGTGGATGTGGAAACTATATAATTTTTTTACATCATGCAAACGTGTTCATTGTTGAGGACAATATTTTATGGCATTAAGATGGTCCCTCTGACCACACTGGCAGCCATGAAAATTGGTTTCAGGGATACAAGATAGATTTTATAACCCATCAAAACTTGCTATGGCTTTAGTTAATCTCAGTTTTTGTTTAGTTTTCTATATTTTATTAATATTCATGAATATGCAAATGAGATAATTTTCATTTAGGCACATGTCATCAATATATTTGTCATATGCTATTACTGGTTAAATTACAAAGTGCCACAATTATAGTTTCGACCTCAAATTAAATATGGCTGATTTTTCTGTCATTTTTTAATATTTTCATTAAAATTCATGAATATGCAAATTAAATATCTTGTATTTCTTACCATATGATGAAAGGGCAATGTCTAAGCTTTAAAATGTGACAAAGTTCAGTGGTAATGAATTTTGTATGCACACATCCATGCTCCATTTTTTTTTAAATGACCTAAATTAATTTTCAAATATTTTGGACAAAGGAAGTGCGGTTTGTTGGATACAAAGACAATGTTGAAATTTGCAGACAGTTTGAACCGAAAAGACAAAGTCATAAATGTACAGGTTATTATGCTGAAAGTTTCTTTTTTAATGGCTTAACGTATACTTTGTTCTCTTGTTTTTTACTAGAAAAATCAACTTTTTGATGAATGTTCAATTATTTCCTTAATGTAATAACAGGGTAATTTGGGGTAATATGGACCATTGGGGAATATGGGCCACCCTGTGTTTTCTTAAAATATTTTACTCAAGACTCATGTTTGACAAAAAGTAAAACATTTTATTATTCCCTGGTTATCCATCCTAAATTATCGAAATCATTTTTACATTCATACCTAAGCTGGTGTTTTCGGACAGGTTAAATTAATAAACCCCAATAAAACAGCCTGTGAAAATCGTGCACTTAAAATGTTTTAGTTTACACTTAAGAACCAATAAAAAGATTAATGACATTATATAGAACCAAGTTTCACGTAAAATTAACCTAATACACCGTTTTAGAAGATGATGCAAATGGTCATTTGCATGAGCTATTTTTCAGTGTTGGAAAATTTCTCCATTGACATAACCGTCGTGTCTGGGGTAATATGGACCATCAATTTCCCAATGTAAATTTTCCTTTTGGGGTAATATGGACCATATAAAAATTTTGTCTCAAACTCTTTCTGAAAGTGATACACTGAACATTTGATACCACATGTCTTTAGAATTTTAACTTTTGCACTTGCGTGATATGTTTTAAGCTATCTTTGAAAATAAATTGTTTTACAAGTGAAGTTTATAAGCAAAATGAACATAATTTGAAATCTGTGACATTTTTGCGAATGTCCGTTTTGTAAGTTTGTCAAGGTGTTTTGATTTTTGATGCAAAATATTTTTCCAGTGAATTTGTTTCGTGAACATCTATGTTTATTTTATGCTAAATAGACTTTTAAATAGAAGTTTACATTTTGTTGTCCGAATTTATATGTTGACATCGTCAGCATTTTAAAGTTTTGGTCCATATTACCCCAGTAGAGTGGTCCATATTACCTCAAATGTTTGGGGTAATTTGGACCACCCAGTGGGTGTGTTTATCGTAATACGCAGCAAAAACTAGCATACGAAATGAAGTAAATTTTATATTAAAATGGCTTACAGATGCCTGCCTCAAAATAGACACGGTATACAATAATAACGTAAATAGCCTGTGGTTGAACTGATTCGTTTTGTGCTTAAGCGGTCCATATTCCCCCAAATTACCCTATATATTACTTGATGTAACGTGTGTTTGATAAACAGACATATTTGACATCTATTTGTTGAAATTGTATAAACTATAAAAGTTTGATATTTGGAAGTAGCAAAAACGTTCAAATGCAGGTAGTATTGGCCGTATTGCGCAACTTTGGGTACTGAATCCTCATCAGTGACCCTTTATAAAGTCTGCAGACTCTCTGGCTGTATTGGAATTGCTGTGTTGCTCTGTATTATACAATGAAACTTATAAAATCAAAGCATATAAGAAATAAATATCCTTTCCTCGAAATATTGTCCCTTATGTAACGATTTCTGTCCCTGATGTAACACTTTTCACCGTTACATCACGGACCGTTACATCAGGGACGTATTTTAGATAAATCACCTGTAAATTGCTTCCAATATACTTGTGCGTTCATTGTTATGGTGAAATGTTTACACAACCACTAAACACGTTTTATGAATAGTACCTACATATTGTCGTTTGAAAAAAAACTAACCAGTAGAGGCTGTTACATCAGGGAACTATTACAAATATACTCACTCACCTGAACATTGTAATTATTATTTTTTCAGATCTACTCTATAGATGTGTCATCATGGCAGTCAGCCATATTTAATTTCAATGTAGCTCTTCAAAATGCAGATAGATGTTCCACCTTTACCAAGGGGAGTCACCTTGTACTTGGTATTTTTAGATAAATTGTTACATCAGGGACAAAATGCTAGGTACAAAGTTTGAACACGTAAATTTAGTATTAAAACCATGGATATCTGCTATCAAAATGTATTATGTCGTGCATGAATGATTGAATAAAGATGGAGTAGCATTTAGAACAACCACTTTAGCAAAAAAATCATTGAATCAGAGACAGATAGCAAAAAAATCATTTTGCAGACAGCGAAAATATGCCATTTTAGACACTTTGAGTAACAATTTTTTATATTCACTAGCACTTTAACGATTTTGTTTTGGATGACTCATACTCACCTCGATTCACACCACATTCCAAGCATAAAACATTTACCAGAAGTAAACGGGTTTCAGAAAAAACTTATCCGGACAGGATTTGGTTACGAAAAAATATATTGACTCGATTATACTTGGGGGGTACATATCGCTGTGTTTGCATCGCAGGATGAGCCTACATGCAATAGTGAGGATAGAACCTGTGAAGGGATCTTTAACCTGCACAGGGGATGACTGTCCCTGCACAGAGGGCCTCCAGTTAACGTCCCGACCCGAAGGACGGCGCTCTGTTATCCTTGCAAATGACACGAAGGGAAGTGTGTTCGGACAGCAATTTTTCCTCGCCGCCGGCGGGGCTCGAACCCTGGACCTCTAGCATCAAAGACACTGAGATACCGCGCTTCCTTATTACTCAAATCACGATACAGCGATTCCAGGTATTCCCCATTAATTCAATTACTCCACACACAATTAGAGGTAAATTAGGAAAATATGAACAACAGATACCTTGAAAGGGTTCTGTAACATTAAAAGGCCACACAATGATATCATCGATGTAACATACTATCACGTCAGGAAAACATGTCTGTGCAATGACCCCACTTTTATATACAGTCGGACAAAAGTTAAGTATCACTTGAATATTTTCCGAAATAATCAGTAAAACCTTCAATACAGAAATATTTTCTTTTAATATTTGTGATATTTGTTATATTGGTAATAAATTAAAGTAAACGCGGATGGTAAACATGTAGGCGTTGTTTAAGCAGACACACCCCCACATTACCAAAAGTCGCTGTTTCCTAGTGCATATGACGCTGCTAAAAGGCTTTAACTTTGATCTGGAAATGTTTAGTGATGTGGAGTTCTTTGTTTCTCTGTCCTTTACGGGTGTCATAGAACCAATCTGGCTTGAATGACAGGCTGTCAACTTTGGACAATTCTTGCAATTTGCATAAATCCAAGATGGCCGCCAGAAAAATGAGTATTTCTAAACCGCCAAACAGCGTAAAAAGATAATGCCATTTTGTTACAATTTCAAAACCATAATCAGTCTGAAAATTTCAGATAAATATCTCTAAAACATCAACAGTTATGGGCGTTTAAAGAATGGCATATTACATAGTGAAAACGTCGTGCTAATAAACAAGGAAATAAGTTTGCCTAAATCAGCATGCAATTGCCATTAAACCTTTGGTAGAAGTGTGACGAATATCCATTTTAAAACCATAGTTTCTATCAAAAGTTCTGTAAAAAGCTCATAGCTTGATATTCGTCATGTTAAATTGCATAACTCTGTCAGTTTCCCTGATTAAAATCGACCTACACTCCCGGTAAAAAAATAACAACATATTCCGCGTTTCTCCGCAACCATGGCAAACGCGAAATTTTTATTTCTCGGAGAAACACCGCGAAATAAGCCAGGTAGACGAAATCGTCTGCGCGAAATTTCACTGTGTTTCTCGGTGAAATTTCTCGGTGTTTCTCCGAGAAAGGTAATTACCTGGATTTATCGATAAATCTCTTTTTCTCGGAGTTTCTCGGAGGAATTTAAAAGACAAATGCATGTTTATAATTTTTGAATAGATATAAAACAATTAATTAAAAAAATAATAAGTATTTTGCAAGTATGAAACTTGCAGATGTTACGTATTTGTTTAGATGGTTTATAATCCACATTAATATATTCTTGATTACATTAAAATTTATGATGACCTTTGTCACTTGTGTTGCTAGTAACACCATCCATGATTATTCGATCTTTGAACAGAAGAATGGAAGCGAAAATCATTTAAAATTCAAGGGCGTCATTAAAATTCGCACCTTGAGCATTGTCCTTTCCGACAAAGAATAAAATTACCACACTTCTAGCGACTATGTGGATAATCAGAATCATTTTAATTGAATGAAAAAATAAGTTTAATGACATTTGATCAAAGGTATTTAATTATGTACAATAGCAATGGTTTAACAGGCGGTTTACTTTAATTATGTCAGTATAAACACAAGTCTTCAAAATAACATGCATATACCGGCCGGAGATCGAAATCGCAACTATTGTTTTTTGCGAAGCGAACATACTATCTATAAATGTAAAACCATCGCGGCCTGTCTTACTAAATGTTCGGACCTTACTAGTCCGCCAGCATTTCTTGCTAAGCTGTTAACGTAACCGTTATCAAATACTGAGATTATGGTTCCATATAAATCGCAAATAATTTGAGCATTCGTACATGTACATGCATATATACTTTTACGTTTTAGATCGAGACTACATGTAGTAGGAAAGAATTTGCATCAAAAGTTATTCTCCATGAACAACCACAATGTCGTTTAAATCATGAACTTATGGGATCGCCTAAATTTTGCCCTTTCGCCCGTAATATTGTATGGTATTAACATACATAAATGGTCAACAAAATTTACAGAAATGACTGTTGACTGATTTGACCAAGTGGTAGAATTTGCAGCATTACCAGGACGTGTGTTTCGGCATCCACAGACATGTTCTTGTGTCGCATTCTCTAATAAACACGAAGCTGACACTGCTCCTTCACATGATTAGGAAGCTGTCTGTCGTAAAGTGAAATAAAAAGTCAAGCAAATAAAAATGCCGACTGTGCAGCCAACACTGTCATATGACCTCCCAACTGACGGCTAAACACATCGCGTAAATAGGAATGTACATGTCCATACATTGCTATTCACGCACATGCATTTGTATCTACATCAGGAAAACATTTCCATGGAATGTGTACCCCATCAAAAGCAAAACTGGGGTATGCAGGGGTATATCTATTTTTTTATCTTTTGCTTAAAACATAAGATTGTGGGTACTAGTTTGAACCGCAAACATTTTCTACTGAAAATTTTCATTTGTATACCATCATAAAGTCGGAGTTATTTAAAGCCGGTGCATATCTACGTCAGAGGTTAAGATGCACGGTCAAGATATTTGCAACATACTGTATATACCAATAGCTGCAAGTAGAAATGTTGATATTTGAGCTTGTGCACGAGAAACCCAACAATTTGGGTTCCGACCAGGTCCGACACAAACCGGGCTGTACAGTCACAAGAGCAGGCTAGAGGCTTGAAGTTTTGGCTAGAAAGAAAAGATGAATTGTCCTATCCGAGTAGCGAAAACAAAGGTGCTGAGCAGCTGTGCAGTTAACACACAGCTGATCTGCGCCTTTGTTTTTGCCTAAGAATTTTGTTGGTTTTCTCATGCAGTGGATCATTTAGTAATTCTTTAAAATCCCTATCTAACATATTATCAAAAGCATAAGTATTTGCCACATACATGTAGGTAGTTTTTGGAGTATTTGTTATGCCGGCATCTACACTGGCATTAACCGGTAGGAACAAACTTGTCCCAACCCTGGCGCCAGTCAACAATCTTTAGTTATGTCGGGACGAAGGCATTTAGTCACTACAATGAGGAGCTGCTCAAGAACACAATCCGAGGATACGGTCGTACATGCACTTATACCAGGATTGCTACATTCGGTGTCCGGCGCTCTACCAAATACGAAAAAATGCCTATGCGATATACAGATTCTTTCAGTAGTTAAATTTGATATATTTCATAGGGGGAAAATGATATTTTTTCCTAGTTTTCTTTAAACATTAAACATTTAAACATTGATTGTGGGTAGTCGTTAGAACCACCTCGACGGGGCGGTTCTAGCAAATACCCACAATATATGTTTAGAGGAAAAAATATGTATATGCCGGTTCATGCCAGTTTTTGCTTTAAGACTTGAGCCGCGACGTCAGAAAACCGGTCTCCGGGATTCCCGACCAGTACTGATACAAACCAATCTGTATAGTCCTAGAAGATGGATAGAAACCAGAAATATCAGATTAAAGAAGTAGGGGGATTGCATTGGCCGAGTAATGAAAACAAAGGCGCTGATCAGCTGTGCAGATACTGCACAGTTGATCTGCGCCTTTATTATCGCATGAGTATAAGTCCAGCGTTCTCATGACGCGGCTCATATAAAAGTGGGGTATATATACATGGACATGTTATCATGATGTGTGTAAATATGTTGAGGAATACCTCATACAATGTACGTATATGGGTTTAAAGCACATGAACATGTAAATGTGTTTGTTAATTTATTCGATTAATTATCAATAAATTTATCAATTATCAGTAATTGATAAATTGTCTTTACTTGTCATTTTTCACCATGTATCATGCAGCTTCCTGTGCACTTGACATTTCGGACCGCACCTTGTAAAACAACATGCCGCCAACACAAACTGTTCATGGCGGAGTTGTCGTTATGCATCGCAATAGGTTTTGCGTTTATGCATTTAGCAAGAAAAACAGATGCTTAGAAAAAGAAGTGTTTATATTGCTTTTTCTTATCTCGTTATGCGCCTTATTCTTATGTGAAGATTTGGTCATAAATTTGGTATGAAAAAAGTGTTTATGCGAACAGTGCCCCTGATGAACGAGTGATTTAGAGGTATTGACAAAACTTTGTGCTAGTTAAATACTGTGTATCCTAATCATCGAGAATGTTGTAATGCATATTCATATAGGTAATAGACATTTTTCACTTTTGAACGTAAATGTTGCTGGCGCGTGCGGTTACGATTTTCGGTGTGATGGGGGACGACTCGTGAGGGCATATTTGAGACGATGACGAGGGGCGATATGAATAATTACTTGGTAAAAGCTACCTATAGCCTAACGGAGACCAATTAAACAAGACAGGCAAAAAAGAAATAGTCCACGACGTCTTACTCTGTAGCTCAGTAGGTAGCATGTGGAATAAAACCAAAAGGTCCTGGGTTCGAGTCCGGCTAGGACAAAAATTCTTTTTCTATTCTTAATTGCTTCCTTTTTTTCGCTTCTGTGACAATATAGCTTAGAAAATGAAAAAGAAAAGAAAAGAAAAAAAAATGCAAAACTCACAAAATGCACTACTGCATTTAGTACTAAAATCGTTACTTTGTGGATTAAAGTGTGTAGTGAGAAGGCAGTCCGCACGTATAGGTTTTTCACTAAGTCTTCTTGTCTTTTCACCGATTTAAGCCGGTAGCTTGATCGTAATCGGCAGAAGAGCGGACCAGCGACCGATCCTCACGTCAACATTTATTTTCTGAAGGCTGGTACAGATAATGCGGCTAGGATAAGTTGACCGCCTCTAATGACTTAGCGGCCCCCGTGGCCGAGCGGTTGAGAGCGCTGTTTCTTAATCTCTCGTTCATCTCACCGCTGTGTCTTGTGTGTGTTCGAGCCCCACACTGGCCACATATGATACAAGCCAAGTTCAACTTGCGAGAGTGCCAGGTGGTTTTTCTTAGGGTGCTCACGTTTTCACCCCACCTACTGATTGGTGAGCTGAAATAATCTTGAAAGGGACGTAAAACTGAACTAAAATGCGCAAGACAATAAATCAAATAGTATAGTGTACATGTTCAGATACATGTACGAGTATATCTGTGTTTATTAGATGTAAAACAACAGTTTCACGTGCTGTCTCGTGAGCGAACATAATTCATTCTGTTTATATTTCAAACAGATTATCAGCTTGATGTCGAAGTTTCGCTCATTCGACAGTCATCTGCATGCTATACGAAGTGCGATGGAGGCAGCATCCTACATGTAGCTACATTTCGCCAAGCCACACAACTAATTTTGTTTATTGTAGACCTTCAACAGTAATTCAGCCATATCCAGTGTGCTGGTTACGATGTAGTAAATTAATTTGGCAAGACATAAGTTTTCTTTTTGATCCATATTTATTCTGTGTGATATTGTATGCGTGTTGTTTACCTGGTTGAATTCAAATAAATATGATTAAAATAAAACTAACACAATATTATTTTTATGAGTTTAAAGTGTTTCCATAAAGCACTCCATGTCGTAGGGGTTCAGTCAGTCGCCTCGTAAAACGGGCCGCGCGTTCAATCCAACGCGTAACTCCGTCTTTCGGTCGAGACCAGGGTCCAGTATGTAAATAGTTGTTATTTGCACGTGAGACCCCGAATATTCCTCGTTATATGGTTTACATTAAGCATGCGTGCATGATGGAATGTAAATGCATTTTTTTTCTTATAGGCGCGAGTAACATCGGAAAAGTTTTGCTATCTGTTAAAATCTAATCAGGGCCCAGAATTACACTACGCCCACCTTAGTGAGGATGTGAAATTTAATTGTATCGATTCCAGGTCATTCTATTGTTACTTGATTACAGATAAGAGTCTGATTGTGCTCATTTCAGATCATAATTTCGTTTTTATACAGTTTTCGCCCCGTTCAAAATTATTTTAGTTCATATGAGACGGATAAATCAGTAACAAGGTGGGGGGGGGGGGGGGGGGGGGGCAGGGGAGAACCCTGAGAAAACGACTTGGCACACCCACAAGCAGAATTTGGTTTGTGTCACCTGTGATTGTAAGACTGATCAATTGGGCAGCAACCTACGACGAAGTGTTCATTGTCTTGGTGATGGTTGTTGCCAAAGCGATATTGCTTTTTTCAATTACTCCATTTTACCACATGTTGTGTGATGTTGCTGTAAGGACTTTTGTTGTATCGCAGGCATTTACGATGGTGCTTATACTGATAGACAATTCCTGAATATACATATTCATGCACAGTATATCACGCAGGCATTTTACGTGCTCAATTTACCGGCTTTTTATATGTGAACAAACGAAACGACATCCGTGAACCTAATATTGTGCTGTGTTTGGCTGTTGAATATTTGTCCCACGGCCCCTAAAAAAAAAAAAAAAAAGATTTTATCAAGCAGGATCAGTTATCAAACCACATTGCTGCTTGACAAGCCAAAAACAGTTAGTGTTAACGGCATGTGTTCGTCCTTTTAAACCAGGGACCGCGGGTTTGATCCCGGGATCCTTAAGTCTGTCGGATGATACTATAAACTGATGTCTCGTTTCGATATGACCTTTGCTGTTGGATTAACGTTAAACCTCAAATCAACAAACCAATTAAATTTATTATTTATGTAAATTCTGATTGAGTAAGAAGCTTATGCGCATTTATGCTCGCCCGATTCCGGACGCAAAAAAAATGCCCATAAGGTTAAGAATGATCAAGGTGTTGTACATGTAGCTCTGTTGTCAGCATGTGTAATACATGTGCACTAAAATGGTGCCGTGTATCTTGACGCTAGCATAACAAAACCTTAACAAGCAATATACAGTGTTTTTAAAGTTGTAAAAAATGAAAATTTTCAGTTCAACATTTTTATCTTTTTCTTTTGCTCAAAACATAGATTGTTGGTACACGAGTACTCACAATCTGTGTTTCTAGATGCATGGGCATCCTAAGTTGACCTTGCCGTAAAATAGGTCATTATCATCCCTGGGTCATGATTTAGGCCATGTATAAACTTTGTAGATGCTTAATGCCAAGTTTCAAAATCATAGGCCTACTGGTTCTGAAGAACATTTTAAAGGTTTTTGCAGTTTATAGCCATGGCGGCCATTTATACAATCTTTCCATGAAGTGTGGCTTTGATCGGCCATGCGGTTGCAGAGATGTTTGAATATTTTGGTCATATGCATGTATATAGCCCCCGGGCAGGAGCAGACACACCCCTGGGGACTAAATGTTTTCACGGACATAAATCTTCAGTACCTTTGCATGCTCATCGCGAGTTTCCACCCATTTAATTACATTTAACTTATATTCCCTATTTAAATGCATGGGCGACCTAAGTTGACCTTGCCATAAAATAGGTCAAGGTCATCCCAGCATTATGATGTATACCAACTTTGTAGAACTCTATTGCCTGATGCTTCAAACTTAGTTTCAAAATCATAGGAATTCTGCTTCTGGGAAGAAATTGTTTTAAAGTTTTTGTTATTTATAGCTATGGCGGCCATCTTAGTCATGTGACCTGGGTCATTTATGCAAACTTTCGTTCCCCCTTCCTAAGAATGCTCCGCAAGCAGTTTAACTTTGATTTGCCATTTGGTTTCAGAGGAGAATATCACGGAAATTGTTGACGGACGACGTCGGACGGACGACGGGGGCATGGTCATCCTATAAGCTCGCTTTTTGAGCCGAAGGGCTCATGTGAGCTTAAAATAGGTATTCCCATGCATACCAATGTTTTGCTGTATAAAAGTGTGGTTCATGGGGTATTCACGGACACGTTATCCTGATATGGATAACCGACCATGCTCGAGATGACTTGAAATATGTCAAAACGTTGTAAGGCGTAGAATAAAAAACTGCACATAAAATTAAAGATCAACTTATGTTTCAAATCGTAAATCATGCCATGTATACATGTATAAAGTTTTCTGTGCGTTCACGAAAAACACGTGAAAATGTAGCTTAGCAGAACCAATGTACGTATATACATAAGCCTGTAAAATGTCACATGGCGATAACAAATAGTTGATATTGGTTTTTCCCACCAACAGTTATGGTCATACGAAGCCGGGACCTCGGTTTATCGAACGAGCGACGCCTAGTTATACACACGAGTGTCTAAAATAATCGAATTCTGCATTGGAAGCTGTTAAAATGGGGGCATTTTATTCTCGCCAAGCATTTGTAAATCCGACTCGCATTGAACGAGTAACGCATCTTTAATGGCAAACATGATAAGTGATATATATATGATGCGATTTTAGAAAATATTTCGTGTCAAAGGTCACTTCTGGTTCCTTGTTCCATCAGAATTAGACAGTTTAACGGAAAGACAACAATTTTCATTTGTAGGTGTTTCGTTCTCGCGCTCAACCTGCGAAACGAGTCAAATGTTCTTATTAAAATCATTTTGTACCTGTCTTATATCAACTACGTATTTATTTTTGCCATGTGATTTTAAGAGGCGACTGACTGAGCCACTGCGAGACAAAGTCCTCTACGGAACGTGTTTGCGTGAGTGTGTGTTTGTGAGTTAGAGTGTGTATGCGCGCTTAAAATTCAGAATATTGTTGTCCTGTTTCAGGGTTAAGCAAGGTTCGCAGCACGTTTGATCAGCTGGCTAATCTGCACTCCGATACACTTCGTGACCTCGCTCCTTTTCTGTGTATGGAGAGGTCTAACAGAATACCGATGGAAATATTCCGTCTAGAAACACGTAATGAAAACCAGAGGACCAATGGTCCTGTAAACGCTCACCGGGGGTCCGAACCCCCCCCCCCGGAATCTGAAAAGTTTACCTAAAAAAGGTAATTTTGGGATTTTTTGGGGGGTTGGACCCCCCCCCCCCCCATCGTCTGCGACAATATTTTACCATTTTGGTTGGACCCCCTCTCGTAAAAATGTCTGGATCCGCAAATCAAGGTCATCCAAGGGTCATCATTTTATCAAATTATGATGGGCTGGAGTCATCGATGCTACATACCGATTTTCGTGAAAATCGGCCTGCCGGCTCTGGTGAAGAAGATTTTTGAGTGGTTTTAGCCATATATGGGCGTGGCGGCCATCTTGGTCATGTAACCCAGATTTCACAAACAAACTTTCGTTCCTCCTACCCATAGATGCTCCACATAAAATTTCACTTTGATTGGCCAAGCGGTTTCAGAGGTGAAGATTTTTTTTATATATTCAGTTTAACGTCTCTTTCAAGATAATTTCAGCTCATATGAAACGGGCCAATCAGTAGGTGGGGCGAAAACGGCAGAACCCCGAGAAAAACCACCTGGCACACCCGCAAACAGAACTTGGCTTGTCTCACATGTGGCCAGTGCGGGGAGCGATCCTACACCAGAGACAGCGGTGAGATGATCGAGTGATTAAGAAACAGCGCTCTCAACCGCTCGACCACGGGGGCCGCCATGAAGATGTTTTTAAAGTGTGTATGAACAACAGACTGGTCAAGGTCAAGAGATGACCTTGACCTAAATTAATAACATACTTACATCTACTCCATTAGTTGTCTGCATCTTCCTTTTTTTCAGGTCTCAGGCTGCAATCGTTTTCGAAAAATCCATAGTTTTCCCATGTAACAGCCTGTTTCCAAAATTAAGCTTGCCGTAAACAGGTCAAGGTCATCCCAGGGCCATCATTTTATCAAACTATAATGGGCTGGAGTCACTGATGGCGGCCATCTTTGTCATGTGACTCGGATTTCATGATCAAACCTTCGTTCCCCCTACCCATGGATGCTCCACATAAAATTTCAACTTGATTGGCCAAGCGGTTTAAGAGATGAAGATGTATGAAAAGTGTGTATGGAAAACAGACTGGCCAAGGTCAAGAGAAGACCTTGACCTAATTTAATCACATACTTTTATCTACTCCATTAGTTGTCTGCATCTACCTCTTTTCAGGTCTCTGGCTGCAATCGTTTTAAAAAAAATCAATAGTTTTCACTTTTTCCCATGTAAAAGCCTATGTTTCCAAAATTGACCTTGCCGTAAAATAGGTCAAGGTCATCCCAGGGTCATCATTTTGCCAAACTTTGATGGGCTGGAGTCACTGATGGTAAATACCAAGTTTCGTGGGAATCGGCCCGCCGGTTCTGGAGAAGAAGATTTTTGAGTGGTTCTTACCATATATGGGCGTGGCGGCCATATTGGTCATGTGACATGGATTTCGCGATCAAACTTGAAATGCCGCTACACAAGGAGGCTCCACATAAAATTTCAACTTGATTGGCCAAGTGGTTTCAGAGAAGAAGATTGTGGACGACGACGAAGACGGACGACGGATCATGGCCATCCTATCAGCTCTCCTTGTGAGCCTTCGGCTCAGGTGAGCTAAAAAAAAAAAGACTAGATGTTTCAGTTTTATTATCATTTATTTACTTGAAAATAACACTGTGTTAGTTTGAAGATTAATTATATTTATTTGAAGTCAACCAGACAAACAGCACGCATACTACAAGAGAATAAATGAGGATCATACAGAAAGCCTGTGGCTTGCAAAAATCATCTAAAATTCGTAATTATCGCACTCGATATGGCTGAAATACTGTTAAAGGTCTACAAAACCTCAAATTATTAGTATGGCTACATGTATAATGTAGTTAGGATATCGCCCTTATGACATGCAGATGGGTGTTGCATGGGATCAAAACGAAACATCAACCAAATAAACCCCACCAAGATTTCGAGTATCTGTTTGAAATACATGTATAAACATGCCAAATGAATTATGTTCGCTCACGAGACAGCACGTGAAACTGTAGTTTTTACACCTCATATATATACATATGTCTGTACAGGTACACTATACTATTTGAGTTAGTGCCTTACGTCCGCGGAAAACATTTAAAGTCATTCAGGGTGGCTAACTAATCCTAGCCACATTATTCCTGTACAAGCCTTCAGAATATCCCCAAGAAAGAAATATTGACATGAGGATCGCTCGAAGATCAGCTCTTCTACCAAAACAAATACGATCAAGCTGTCGATTTCAACAGGTTAAAAGTCAACAAGAGAGAAATATTAATGTGAGGTGCCGTCTCGCACTTCAATTCCTTTACGATTTAAGTATTTTATGCACAAGGGCATTTCCTGATTCTTGCATTCGCCAATAAATATAATCAGCTGATAATACATTTTTTTTATTTCCTTAGCTTTATTGTCACAGGGGAGACAAATAAAGAAAAGAAAAAAAGGGGTCCGACCAGGACTCGAACCCAGAACCTTTCGTTTTGAATCCTAGCTTGCTACCTACTGAGCTACAGAGATAGACGTCCTACAATATAACATTTATTACATGTCTTATTTAATTCGTCTCCGTTGGGCTGTTGGTAGTTTTGACTGTGTAATTCTTCATATTGCCCCTCGTCTTAGTCTCACATATGCCCTCACGAGTCGTCCCCCATCACACAGAAAGTCGTAACCGCACGCACCAGCAGCATTTACGTTCAAAAGTGAAACATGTCTATTAGAAGATCGCTGCAGGGTAATCGGGTCAATAAAATTTTACAAAAATAGCTTGCTCCATAAGATGACAATAATTATGATGAGAGTATGCCATTTCATTCTACATGTAAGTTTCCTTAGCTTGACACTACAACCAGAACCAGAAAACATTTATTTTATTACAATATGAATTCAGGAATGCGCAAAATGGTTACCTATTATGCTCGTACATGTTTATGGCTTATTGCTTTTATGTTTCCTAACTCAAACAAATGAAACTACTTGGATAAAGGCATAATCTATGAGATAACACAAAGTACTTCTTAATTTGTTTGTCAAATGTGAGTCAAGTCATTCCTGACCAACCGTAACGGAAACAAGTGAAGAAGATTGTGGAATGTTTGCTCAGTAATGAATGTGCCTTATTAAAACGTGTCAAACTGTTAGAGGTGATATATACAAAAACACTTATAAATACTGATCAGTTAAATGTCTAAAACTTCTTTAATTATTAAAGATGTGGTAAAATCGATTCAAAATCGTGCAAAAATATTTCTCCGAGAAACTCCGCGAACAGGTAAATCTGGACTTACCTGTTTCACCGGTTAATACCTGCGGGCGCGGTGAAATTTCTCGGTGTTTCTCCGAGAAATCGAAATGAACGAAACGCGAAATATCTTAATGAAAAGAGAAATTTAGCGTTCTTTCTCCGAGAAAAATAGCTTAGGGTCCTCCGAGAAAAGAGGAATATGTTGTTGAATTTTTACCGGGACTGTATATAGTGTTTTACAAGGAAGGCGCTTTCGCACCTGATTCACCTACATAGTTTTCTAGAATAGACTTTCCCATTAAAATGGAACAAACCAGATATTGCACGTGACTGGATGGGTATAAAACGAGCAAGTGAGGCAGTGATAGTCATTAGTGGTGGAGCTATGGATTAAGTCCGCTCGGCCCCGGCAGACGTAAAACTGCCTAAACTTTACTACTACTATTGTGATAGTCATTACGTCCTTAAGGTGGGGATATGGATTAAGTCCGCTCGGCCCAGGATGAAGTTAAAAGCCTGCAATTTACTACTACTACTACTACTACTACTAGTGATAGTCATTATTGTGAAAGAAGTCGGACGGTTTAGATCGAAGAGAGAGAGAGAGAGACTGCAGGCAGTTGATGATGTAGTAGTAAATAGGCTTCGTGGCACGGAGCTCAGGCTTTGCGATGAACTTCTTAGTGCTGAACGAACATTTGAGACTCTTTGGCCGCAGAGATCATTGCGATAGCTGGGCCTTGGTCACAGAGATCATTGCGATAGCTGGACCAATATGGAGTCTCAAATAGAAGTTCCTGGGAAGCCAGTGATTTAGGCTATAGTGGGATAGCCAACGAAACCATAGGGGTTTCAAGCCTGTCAGTGTTGTGTAAATGGCGTTTGAATTATGAGTTCCTGGACGTAGATTGGGGTCACGTATCAAGTATTGCTTTATTATGGTCAGACATTATTTTTAAAACGACGTGTATGAACCACACCAAGACCTAGGGCGAGGGTTGGGATCCCATAAAACCGGTTTAAGCCCCCCTAGTAAATGTATTACTAACCGTTCCAAGGCGGTGCTCTTGGTGTGGCTCATCTCGTTCAACAGCATTATAGTCGTTTAAATAGCATCTTGCTCGGTACGTATTACAAGTATTAAAGCTTTCTTAGTTTAAGATATACAGAAGTACATAGCTCTGTCTTTAAAACGTTACAGAAGAAAACATTTTTGGGACATTTTTACAACATGAAACTACGAGGGGGATTCAAAAAGTTCGAGGAAAAGTGCTGCCAACTTGTTAGTTTTCATGGGAAATTCACGATCTCCATGCATGTTGTACATAAACATATTGTTAACATATGCACAAAATTTGAATAAAATCGGATGAAAATTAGGCATTAAATCACGTGCATTTCTAAGGTAACAACAGTAAAACCGGCCCAACGTCATAACAACGTCATGCTATATGCATTCATGCCGTTGTTGTCTAGCTCTTAAGCATTTTTGGAATCTACCTGGCATACGGGCGCCTAATTGTCAGTTCTGTGTGTATAATGCGGTGAATTGTGCCGAAACTACAATTCGATATGTTGTGTATTTCACGAATTCTACTATTTTCTATCACGACGATCATTTTCAAATATGACGTTATTTGACGTTACGCTGCGCGAGTCAACATGGACGTTTTTCTGGTCGTGTAGAAATCACGCATACTACTTGTTGATTGCCCTTTTCTTAATTTCCTTGTTGCCATATGCGCTTTCTGCTCTTAGCAGTGTTTCTTTCTTTTATAGTCTGTTCAAAACACACAATTTATCGAATACCGTTGTTCCCTTCGCATTTTAGGCATACCCACTAAACAATATGGCGGCTTTACGCCCAAATGACGTCACACACTTACATGACGTCATGTGCTCATCGCAAACATATATAACTTTGCTCATACAAAGTTTGTTGAAAAAAAGCATGGTAAACTATCAAATGCAACGTCATCATTAAACATCGACTTTTTGCCAAAATGATCAAAAGTGGGCCGGTAATCGTGATGTACGGTTTCCATAGCAACCACTGTTAACATCGTATTCATGCCAGAGCAGCAAAATTTGCTGTATAAGTACAAATTATGTTTGTCTGTTTAACTGTAATAGTAGTAGTAATGGCTGGCGATAGTTTAATTCAGCTGATTTACAAAATAAGAATATGATGGCACTTTTCCGCGAACTTTTTGAACGCCCTTCGTACTTTCTTTCAATGCATATAGAAACCCATTTGCGATCTTGTAGGGGGACATTAATACACCTTTTAATGGCAACCCCCAAAAATAGGGGTCGGTCCCGGTCGGTGTATTTGGTACACCATATAACTTAGGGATAGACGTGAGTTACAGACCCTTACTAATTTATTGTGGTTTTGAAGTTATTTTTAATGAAAAATACATTTAGAAAAATGTTAGGGTGATGCTTAACTTATGTCTGACTGTATATATACTTCTAACGCTACCGATAGGGTTTTTACAATAATTTCAAAACTGCACAAGATATTGAAATGAAAATTGCAGGGACGATAGAAAAATTCGTGACACGTATACTGAAAGCAAAATTATGCCAGCAGACGTTTACGAAGAAACGCCCCGGGCGTTTGGACACACCACGCCTCATTTTCAAAAGTCACAAAACCATATGTAGCGAACAAAGATCGTCGCAACAGTTCCTCCGTATTTCCTTCTCGTTTTGTTTTCTCTTTTTGCCACAGAACATGACGGGAAGAATAGTTCTCAGAAAAACAAATTATATGCACGGACACACAGGGGTATGCGTCTGATGCACGACGGCGCGACATCTCATACAGCACGCATGTCTGTATACCAAGTCTGCTAGCAAACAGATTTAATGTTTTTAGCCATCCAAATCACCGACCTAAATCGAATCGACCATATCTGTCCCACATCTTGGACATTATCAGCTGTGTAGTAAGGAGACGGTACCCTGCAAATGTTATACAGTTTGAGCAATTTGTAAGGTATGAGTGGAAGGATAATGCGCAGCGTACTTGTATGCGGTACATGGCTTCGATGCGTAGTTTTTGGCTAGCTGTCATTCGAGTAAATGGCGGCCTAACTAGATAATTTGATTGGATCATATGAATATTTTGCTGTGATAGTTTAGTTTTAATTGTTTTGTTTGGTTGTTTGTTTTTTCTTCTTTTTTCATGAATAAAAGATACCAAAAGAAATAACGTATACATGTAGCAGTAAATTGTAGGTTCATTGCTGAAATAATGTTCTGTTTAAAATGGGGTGTGGTTTGTCTAAACGCCCGAGATGTGCGTCATCAATGATAGTATTGTATATGTATTATTCCTGTATATACTGTCGCCATTAATGTTTTGTATGTGTAATGTTCAAGGGCCAATAGGCCTATATTTATGAAATAAACTTCTTCTTCTTCTTCTTCTTCTTCTTATAAAGGTTTGCTGGCATGATTTGGCCTTCAGTACACATCTCAAGAATTTTGTTATCCTCCTTGCAATTTTTTTCAATATCTTGAATAATTTTGAAATTATAGTAAAAACCCTACCGGTAGCGTTGGAAGTGTCGTTAAGTATAGTAAAAATGAGGTATGCAGGGTTACATTATTTTTCTTATTTGTGGTCTAAAGATTGAGCAAAAATAAGTAAAATATCATTTTTTTTTTCAACAAAATTTTCATTTTTTATTGCTGAAAAATAATATCCACTTAAGCCCTACTTTTATATAGTAAAACTGGGGTATGCAGGGGTATGCCTATTTTTGTCACCACAAATGGCTATGTGTTTGCAGTGCAGAAAATTTGACCCGCGACGCGAGAAACTCGGTCTTTGGGGTTTCCAACCAGGTCTGACACAAACCGGCCTGTGCAGCCACAGAAAGCAGAAATAGGCAAGAGCATTTGAATTTCTGATTTAAGAAGAAGAGGACTTGTACTATCCTTGTAGCGAAAACAAAGGCGCTGCTGATCAGCTTTGCAGTTACGTCTTTGTTTTCGCATAAGCGAAAATCCGTGTTTTTTTTTCTCGTGACGCGGCTCATTAACAAAATGGGTGTCGTCTTGAGAAAATTCCCCCTCCCCCTCCCCCCCCCCCCCCCCCCAAAAAAAAAAAAAAAAAAAAAAAAAAAAAAAAAAAAAAAAAAAAAAAAAAAAAAGAATCTCATAACTTCAACAAAATTATCCATTATCAATGAAAAAAAAAATCAATTTTAGCACACAAATCGCACGGAGCAACATTTCTTACATCTCGACCCTCACTAGCGGGGTCGCGATTTCACACGAAGTAGCTCAAATGCAGTAACCATGTTCATTGTATTTGGAGATTCCGCCCATGTTTTCGTACCTTATTACGGAGAAGTACATATGTACTAAAAATATTATGTGATATACAAATAACATTATATAACATTGCGACAGATTGGTGCATTATGATGTAACTTTATCGAGATGGATGCGGTAATATTATTCGTAGCACTTTGTTCTTTCACAAATTGTTCAGGTGTTAAGATACCCCGCAAAGCCGTCATATAAATGTGCCGCGTCATGAGAAAACAAACACTGTGGTCGCCGAAGAGGTTCCACACAAACTGAGTAGATGGATAGAGGCCGGAAATTTTGATTTAGAAAGTAGATTAATTGTACTGTCCGTGTGGTGGAAACAAAGGTGCTGATCAGCTTCGCAGTAACTGCGAAGCTGATCTGCGCCTTTGTTTTCGCATAATTATGCGAAATGTTTGTTTTCCCGTTCGTGACGCGGCTCAAATATAAGTTGAACTTACGTAAGGTGACTGAACAACAATACATTTTTGACGTTGGCGGTTCTCCTCAATAGAGGAGGAATTAAACCCAAAGAAAGAAAGACACGCCGTTATGCAAACAGTCAAACCTGGACCGAAACAAAAGGTGGTAACTCCTCCTGAGCGAATCCCAACGGCATGTTTAGCTCACCCGAGCCGGTAAGGCTCACAAGGTGAGCTTACAATATACCCATGATACGTCGTCATCGTTATCGTTATCGTCACCGTTATCGTTCACAGCCATTACGAAAACTTGTCCATGCAAGTAACACAGATATTTTAGCTTTAGAAATTGAAAATTTTCAGCAGAAAGTTTTTGATATTTTTCTTATTTTTGCTCAAAACATAGATTGTGGGTACACGTTAGAACCGCCTCGCCGAGGCGGTTCTAACGAGTACCCACAATCTATGTTTTGGAGCAAAAATAAGAAAAATAGGTAATATACCCCTGCGAATCCCAGTTTTTCTATATAAAAGTGGGGTTCAAGGGGGTATTCATTGCACGGACATGTTTTCCTGATGGTTCAAACATCTCATCTGAAACCACTGAGCCAATCAAAGCCAAACTTCATATAGAGCATCCTCATCCTTAGGAAGGGGGAACCAAAGTTTGTATAAGGGTCATTTCCAAATATTGTGAACATTTGAGGTTAGAAATTATCAAAAAATCAAGCCATTGCTTTTCAACTTATGTTTTGTTTATTACACCGGAAGTACTCGTGCATATGGGGGCGCTGAATTAGCCATATGGAAGCTTAACCAAATATATTAAATGTAAAACTTAATTTTCTCAGATACTGTAACCAATCAAAGCCAAATTTTATATGTAGTATTCTTAGGAAAGGGGAGCCAAATTTTGTATAAATGACTGAAATGGCGGCCATGCCCATATATGGTAAAAAACTTAAAAAATCTTCTTCCCTGGAACGAGTGGACCAATCTCAATGAAACTTGACATGTAGCATCGGGGACTCTGGCATCATAGTTTGTATAAATCATGACTTTGGGTTGACCTTGAACTATTTCCGACAAAAAAAAAAATAAAATAAAATAAAAAAAAAATAAACAAATAAATAAATAAAAAAAAAAATTGAAACATTAAATTTTAATTTTTCAGGAAGTTTTGTAGAGTTGGTTTATACAAACAACATATGAGCCGCCTCATGGGAAAACCAACAATCTGCATAGGCGAAAACAAAGACGCTGATCAGCTTCGCGGTAACTGATCAGCGCCTTTGTTTTCGCTACTCGGATAGTACAATTCCTCTTCTACTTCAATCCAAAATTTCAAGCTTCTAGCTCTTTTCTGTGCTTGTACAGGCCGGTTTGTGTCGGACCTGTTCGGATACCACATTGTTCGTTTTCCCACGAGGCGGCTCATATTATGTAGTGTGATTATTCAAGGTCAATGTCATTTGACCTTGGCCAAAGGTCATTTATATATCGAATGTAAAACATAATGTTCTCAAAAACCGCTAGACTAAACAAAGCTAAATTTTATATGTAGTATCCTTCGGAATGGGGAACCAAAGTTTGTATAAATGGTCCAGGTCACTTGACCAAGATGGTCGCCATGACCATATATGGTAAACATCTTCTCCGGTAAATGCGAAAAGTGGAAACACTGGAATTTCCAGAAAGTTTTGTAGCCTATCATCTGAAAATTACGTGTAATTCATAACATTGGATTGACCATCGCGTATTAAACAGCAAGGTCAAACATGATTATATAGGCTTTTCAATGGGGAACACTGGATTTTCCAGAATGTTTGTTAGCCTGAGATGTTAAAATTGATAGATACAGCCACTTTGTAGTGTTAGTAATTATGTTAGGTCAAGTTTACTTTTTACTTTGACGAACATGACCTCAGCCAAAGATCATTTAATTAAGACCAAATCTCAGGTGAGTGATATCAGGACCATTGGTCCTCTGATTGTATACTACCGTAACAATCGCCGAAGGTGAGAATTGTTCAGTTGTCAACGGGTCCTATATAAGCAGGATTACGTGCCTGTGAAGCCAGTTGCAAGGAAAGCAAGTACGGTCAGTCAAAGTTTAAGGTAAGTTTATTCTTTTATTTTACATGTATTTTCTGTTCTTTTTGTCTACTAATTCAAGTTCTCTATCTATCTTCATATACTGAGTGGATCAATTGCTCATTTCGAAAACATGCCCATGCAACATACAGAGATTTTTAAATTTAAAAAAAAAAAAAAATTCAGTAGAAAATTTTTGCTATTTTGCTTATTTTTGCTCAAAACATAGATTGTGAGAACCGCTCTGACGAGTACCCATAATCTATGTTTTCGAGTAAAAATAAGAAAAATAGGTATACCCCTCCATACCCCAGTTTTGCTAAATAAAAGTGGGTATTTGAGGGGGCACACAGTTCACGGACATGTTTTTACGTCCTTGTCGTTGATTCATTCACTTATATTTACATTTTTCTAAAACCTCCTTAGATGAACCATTAGACGTTCATCTGTATTCATACTTCCATGAACAACATTGTGTCACGCGACGTGACGTAATCCAAATTTGACGTCAAAAAACACGAATCTCGCCAATCTGATTGGACGTTGTAAACGTCGACGCCGTTCCGCTGTTATCTATCTATCTTTTCATACTGCAGCACCCTCTCACGAGTATTATGTGCAGTCATAATAGAATCTGCACACAGTGTGTTTGAACACACACTGTGTGCAGATTCTCTGTTTGCTGGTAAATGTGACCGCCTTGGTGATTTTTCAACAAGCGATAGAGAGAAATGAATGTAAATATAAGCAATGAGTTTAATTTTTCTGTTGTTCATAGAGCTATGAACCGCAGTGGGTCGCGTGCAAAGCTTACATGAACCCCTTCGGGGTTCATTCACTTTGCACGCGACCCACTGCGGTTCATAGCTCCATGAACACCAGAAAAATGAAATTCATTTCTTAAATAAAACTGGAAATAACAATATGCGATGTTACCGCTCGCAGTGAGTCGCTCTTAATTTTTTGAAAAAAAAAAAAAAAAAAAAAAAAAAAAAAAAAAAAAAAAAAAAAAAAAAAAAAAAAAAAAAAAAAAGGAAAGCTATCAGAATATCAGTAAAGGCTTTTTAGGTCTCTACCTCTCCAGCTGTTGTACAACATAAATAAATAAATAAATAAATAAATAAATAAATAAATAAATAAATACATCACAAGGCACACGTACTATAGCGTCCACATTTTCTGTATTGTACGTGCATATACCTGTGCTAGTTTAGAACACTGTATTTCACTGTATTTTCGGCGATGTCGTGTACTCCTAAAACACCGCACGGCACCGTCATTTGTCCACTTGTTCATGCAATGAATACTCCCTTACAACACCCTTTTAAACTGGGGTATACAGTGGTATACAATTTTTCTTTACTTTTGGTCCAAAACATAGGCTGTGGATACTCATTATAACTGCCTGGCCGTGTACCAACAATTCATGTTTTAGCAATATTTTTTTCAACTGATTTTTTTTTTTTTCTTTTTTTTTTTTTTTTTAATTTTTACAACTTCAGAAAAATGTGTATGCAGCATGGGCATGTTTTCAAAATGATTTTCTTTCTTTTTCAGTCAAAATGCTCGTGTTATTCTTCATCTGTGTGATTTCCCACTGTTACGGGAGGGGACTACCTACACAACAAGACGTCCTCTCAGCCATAGATCGAGCCACCGCCCTTAACGCCGCGCAAAGAGGAGTCGCCAGTTTACTGGCAACAGATCGTAAGTTAACATTCGCATGAGAGAACCAACAATCTATGTTTCCGACAAAGTCCGACATAAACCGGCCTGTGTTGTCACAGAAGCAGGCTAGAAGCTTGAAATTTCGAGGGATAGTAACATCAAAGTCGCTGATCAAGTGTGCAGTTACTGCACAACTGATCTGCTCCTTTGATTTCGCATGTGCAGATTGTTGGTTTTCTGATGCGGCGGCTTACTTTTAGTTTTCTATAATGGCTTTGATGCTTCAAGGTTAATTTCATGTAAACGGTTTAGGTCATATTGAGACGATTGTCACTCTAGTCTAAATTGGCATGCGTTCCGTTTGCAAATTGCTGAGATGATGACCAAAGGGTCAGCTTCGTAACCGCACAATTCTCCGACAAGCTTCCTGAAGGCAAATTACCAGTGCCTAGTGCACATACTTTCTCCCATTAACTGACAACTGTTCTTTTAGGCCATTGTGATTTGTACTGTTTTGGGGCACAATTCAGGCCATTATCTGGCCTAGTAAGTTTACTGCCACAACATGACTGTAGCTGTTTACTGGGACGTTAAGCAACACTGACGAAAGTAATTCGGATGGAACGAATACTGGCATTAATGCACCAGTCATTTGCATCCCCGGCTCCCCCGGGGCCGGGGAATAGCGGGGCTTTTTTAACTTTTCAATTTTTAAAGCCCGGCTAAAAGCCCGGCACTGCCGGGCAAGAGTTTTGGTAAAACCCCTGCTAAAAACCCCGGCTCCCCAGGGGCTGACAATAACGTGGAACAACAGCTGGGAGTTGTTCTGATGAAACTGAAACATGGGAGAAGGGACTCATTTTATGCATGTAAATGTTTAGCACGGCTAACAAACCTTTAAATGCGTAACCGCGGTTAAGAAAAGAAATCCGATTCATGTCCTTCCGGTTTCGCATCAGATGACCAACAAAAGGTAAACAAACTTTTGCAGCTCGTGTTTCCGAGTAAAATATTTCGATTCGAAGACAAATATTATTATTCTCTCAATGCTATTTTATTAGTTAGACATTGCTATGACACCAAAGGATTTCCAGAATTTTTTCTTTATAATCATGATTTTTATTCCCTACCCCACAACACATGTTGGGATTGAATTGTACACGACGAAAATTGGGGTCAGTCGCCATGGTCGCAGGGATATTTTTAGATTTCCGCTCATTACGTCCATATTAACGGAAAGCAATACAGTGCGCAGATGATTTTAACATTGTGTGAGGTCTGGTGACAGTTTCGTTGCCTCTGGCCAATGCATTCTTTGCAGATGTGGTTAAAAGCTGTGTCAACATTTCGGTTACGAATTTAATCATTAGAATGATAGCAATATAATCATTATTGAACACATGTTTTAAAGTTTTTGTTTTTGTTTTACGCTGAAGATTATTGTCACATTCTCTCGTCCTTTCTTAATAGGTGCTGACTCAAATTTGGTGTGTTTGTGATATTTGCAATGAAAATGTTTTATATAAAATAATACAAACTGTCTATGAAATACATGTAATACAATAGTTCACATGCATGATATTCCTGTTCATGAAGACGATTTTACAGCAGTCTGTATACTTTAATTTGTTTTTTCTTGGTTTTATGTATTTCAAAACGCTTTACAGGGAAATAAATACCATAACTTGGACAGGTTGAGGTTTTCAAACGTATCTTGAAATATATCCTTCATATTTTAATGATTAAATGCGTACCCATCTTTTCCTACCCTTCAAGTCGATAATGCCGGGCTCTAACACAACGAAATACTGGCACAGATATCAGATGCAATTTAGTTAATACATATCTGTAAATTTGTCCTGGAACAATCACTAAATTTGCTATTTACCAGCAAATTGTCCAATTTTTAGTTGTATTTCGCCGACTTTGGCCTTGTTGGAACACCAGGTTCGAAGAAGGGAATAAATAACTCAAAGACCATCAAATTATTTTGCCAGCTACTTTGGTGCTGACTTACAATAGTAAATAAGTGACAAAATAGCATTCATAGATAATCGATATATTTCTGTACTAAAATATAATCATCAATCATCCTAGTAGTGTATGTTTTGTTTACCTTTTCTTGGTCTTCATATGCGCAACCGGAAGGGCATGAATCGGATTTTCTTTCTTAACCGGCGGTTACGCATTTAAAGGTTTGTTAGCCGTGTTTAGGTGCATTTGGAAATTAAATAAGTACCATAAAGATAATTAAATGTTAAACATATCATTAAAATCTAATTTGAATTAATGTGACAGTGTATTGGCGGGAAATCATAACCCCGGCAAATCCCCGGCACTGCCGGGACACATCAGAGGTTAAAGCCAGGCACTTTAGCCCCGCTATGCCCCCGGGGCCGGGGATACAAATGACTGGTGCATAATTAAGAGTGACATCTTGTCACATTTTTCGGATTACGGGAATCACTTCTACAGTAGGTCGATCTATTTACTTTTTTGATTGTCACCCAGTTCTGCTATAAATTAATGATTCATGTTTTAAACTTTTACAGAGGAGCCTGCAGTGAACTCGTGTCCCCACATGCTGAGAACTTACCACGGCAAAAGAACTTCAGAGGACAAAGTAGCTGACAAGAGAGCAAATGACCTCCTTGGTGCTGCACAGTTACTGGTTAAGGAGTAAGTCATCCATTGCAAGCATAACTTGGAAGGCGCGTTTTCTGTATCAAATTGATCAAAGGACTAGGGCATTTAACGCCTGATTTTGGCCTCAGTTTTTGCTAAAAAATAAATTTTGGAATTTAGGTGAGAAAACAATTCATTGAAACAGCCATATGTCTCCTCTTTTGATAACAAGAACAAGTACTTCATTTATCTTACAAGGATTGCCATGGCAACGCCCAGAACCATAGGTAGAACACATTTTGCACTTTTTGGTCTTTGACCATTTCTGAACACATTTTAAAATTTTTAAGTGCCAGCCCACACGACGAACAAAATGATACTTAGCATACAATATCTCTGGATGATACTTCATAATTATTTCATAATAAGAAATTGTTCGTCGCGTGGGCCGGTAGTTGAAAATGACGTTGAATGGTGAACAATAGACCCAAAATTGCAAAAAGTGGTATTTCTATGCTTTTTGAAGCGTTACCACGGCAATATATGTTATTTGAATGTGATAGTTGCGCTAGAATTTATAAGCACGGACCTATACTTCCTATTTGCAATACTTTTCTCCTCAAAATTCAAAAATTACACATGAGGCCGAAATCAGGCCTTAAATCCCCGAGGCCTTT
The DNA here is from genome assembly GCA_964017185.1 of Rugalucina vietnamica. Classification (NCBI taxonomy): domain Eukaryota; kingdom Metazoa; phylum Mollusca; class Bivalvia; order Lucinida; family Lucinidae; genus Rugalucina; species Rugalucina vietnamica. Next base: position 10,649,166 of record OZ024882.1, on the reverse strand, counting down.
CTGAGAAATTCCTAGCATTAATTGATTCAAATAAGCAAGAACAGCGTCAAGCAGGCGTGTGCTGCACGAGCTTGTTTGATGCAGTTCCTGCTTAATCATTTGAATAATTTTATCATCATCATCAATTGAATGGTTCAGTTTGATTATAGAGAAACTAAGAACTAAATGTTTCGTTGTTAAGAAGGAAAAAAATGAATAAATAAATAAATTTGGCAGTGAACATTCGTGCCAGACCATAAGCATAAAACAAAACTATCCGTTTTGTTCCAGTGGATTTTCGATGAATGACCTTCAGAGTAATTCTGTGAGGGGCTATTTCCAAGAACAGGCGGACTGCCCAGATCGGCCCACCTGTACAGGGGCCAACGTCAATACTTACCGGACAGCTGATGGGAGCTGTAACAACGTGGCGTCCCCGGGGTGGGGGCAGGCGGGGCAGGCCCAGGTCAGGATAGTGGCATCGGCTTACGGTAAGTGTCAACAAATAAAATTGTGTGTTTACGACTTAACGAGTTCGCTGAATGAATATCAGCTAACAAATGAGCCGCTGCACTAGCAAAACCAGCAATCTGACTATTCGAAAACAAAGACGTAGATCAGCTGTGCAGTAACTGCACAGCTGATCAGCGCCTTTGTTTTCGAAACAATGATAATTCCATTCCTCTACTACTTATATCCAAAGTTTCATGTATCTAGCTTTCTACTGTGACTGTACACGGACCGGTCTGTGTCAGACCTGGTCGGAAACCCAAATTGTTGGTTTTCTCATGGAAAACGGGTTGCTGGATAACCAGAGGAAATGGCCAGACATATAACCTGCTTGTGAGGATGCTTGTGAGTTGTCGCATTTTGTCGCATTGTTGAACAAAATGATTAACATGATCATCTTGTTCAAGTAATACTGGTACTTTGTAACCCAACAGTGGAAACCGTATGAAGTTCACCTCTTCTCTGATTTTGGTATCTCTGACAGTAATGTAAATGAAGTCAACCACAACATAACATAGATCATACTTATAATTTTTTACTTATTGCAGCGGACGGTATATCCAATCCAAGAGCGACTGGTGTGCTCGGTGGCAATCTTCCAAACCCGAGGACCGTCAGTAACTTGGTCCACGCCGTGCCTCAGGAAGACGAACTTCGAAACGATAGGATAACTCTTCACACCTTCCAGATGGGACAATTTTTAGACCATGACGTCATAGCTACTCCGGCCCAGAATAGTAAGTTTAGTTTTAGAGTTTGACCGTTTTAGAGTTTGATCTTTGTTTTCGCTAAGCAGATAGTAAAACCCTTCTTCTCCCTTAAGTCTCGTTCTCACTGTCCCAGTTCTACCCCGGTTCGCCCCGGTACAGACAAGCCGGTATACCGTGATAAACCGGGGAACTGTTCCTACAAAATTGATCACAGTCACGGTGTTACCCCGGTGTAGCCCCTGTCTTGATCCCGGCTCTACCTCGGTGTCGTCACGGTTAAGCCCGGTTTTACTACGGTCCACCCAGTAGCGTCCCGGTTAACCCCGGTGGCATCCCGGTGACTGCCGGTCCCGCGGCCACCGTTATGCCCCGGTGTTGGCCGGTATTGAAAATGTTAGCAGCTGGGGTGAACCGGGACGGCACTGGGATGAATCGGGACGCCACCGGGGTGAACCAGTACGCCACCGGGGCAAACCGGGGTTAACCGTGGCCAAATTTTTAAAGTCGGTTTGCCCCGGTGGCGTTCCGGTTCACCCCGGTGCCGTCCCGATTACCCACGGTTTGCGCCGGTTTATCACAGTCGAGTTCCGGTGCTATCACGGTGTCTCCCCGGTTTTACCAGTTTTTTGACATCTCTCACGGTTCGCCCCGGATGTATTAAACATTTTAATGCAACCGTGAAGGCTCCCCGGTTCGCCCCGGTTTACCCCGGTTTTTCCAGGTTTGCCACGGTAGCGCTACGGTTCTATCCCGGTTCGTCACGGTTCATCCCGGTTTATCAAACCGGGGCGAACCGGGGAGCTAAACCGGGAAGTGAGAACATAGCTTTAACCCGAACCATCAAACCTCTAGCCTTTCGACTGTGACTGTACAGGCCGGTTTGTGTCAATCTGGTTCGGAAACCAAAAGATTATTCAAATCTTTGACCCGTCTGAAGTCAAAATAGAAAAAAATAGAGATATCAAAACACTAAAATAGAAATCGTCCGCACAAATAAGATAGATATCCAGATAGATAGATTTTTTTTTTCAAAGTAAATATCTTGGGAAATCTTACCACGAGCCAACCAGATAATAGTGCTATACTACTGTACTATCAACATTGGGAAAATCTGCCCCTATGCGTTAATTCTTTGTTAATTCTTTTGTTTTTTCCATTTTAGGTAGACATGATTGTTGCAGTGCCGACGGAAAAGTGGAGTAAGTTTCATTTCTTTTTCACTTGACGTTTTTTTTCTGCTCTAAGACTTGATCACACATGTAGAACCCTGCTCGTTCCAATATGGCGGGGGTTAACTGTGTAACGGAAAATGACGCAGCAAAGTGCTTCTACTTTCTAACTCACAGAAAAACAATGCACTGATGAAATTTGGTTTAATTTGTATTAATAGTGGAAAATGGTGCAGTGGCGTTTTACTAGGAAATAACGAAACATTGACTCCAGTTTTGTCATCTGTCATTGTCTCTGCATGTCACATAGCGCCAAAGTGCCGTTCTATGTCCCGACGCACGGGTAGGCTTTACTATAATATTTAGCATTTGGATGAGAAAACCAACAATTTGGGTTTCTGACCAGGTCCGACACAACCACATAAGCAAACTATTACATAAGCAAACTAGAGACTTAAAATTTATTTTGAATTTAAGAAGAGGGATTGTACTATCCGTGTAGCGAAATCATTTATTGCACAGCTGATCTAACTGCACAGCTGATCTGCGTCTTTGATTTCGCATTATGCAAATTATTGTTTGTTTGTTTTTTTTTTGTTTTTTTTTTTGATTGAACGACGTTATTAGCATCAATTCAAACAAATTCAAACAAAAATATCCTTTTCAGCATTGGTAACTGTTTACCCATCGTTGTGCCCGACAGTGACGCGAGGTTCGCCAACAACTACTGCATGAACTTCCAAAGATCAGCGCCCAGCTTCTGCCCATCCAGTAACTACATTTTATTTTTCTGCTAAGCAAAAAGATTCAATATTATAGCATGGGAAACTCTTATCTCGCCAATGGATTTGATAAAAATGTCACGTGGCTTGAAATGCTTTGAAATGATATAACACAGGATGTCCAGATATTATTTGCGACGCTTTTTCGCGTCACTTCGTGGTCACATTGGCGTCAGGTCCGAAAATGTTAGACGGCAATGTAGATTTAGCCCATATACGTCCAGATATGAGTGAAGAATTGTTGAATGGGCCAGTGGGCCACAAAATAAACAAACACATGGGCGGATCCAGAGGGGGGGGGGGACGGGGGGTCCGGACCCCACTGGAATTGCCAGATTATTAATTTTTGCCATGTTGAAATTTTTCATCAGACCCCTTTCTGGGAATTTGGACACCCCCCCCCCCCCCCCCCGAGAAAAATTTTCTGGATCCGCGCATGAAACACTTTGTGCAATCACATACTTTACACATAAGAAAAACATAATACTTTTAAATATCTCCTCGCCCATTGTAAAAGTCTTCGGAATTGACAGAACTTGATAATACAGAACAGGACGCCATACCAACTGAGCCTGTGCGGGAGAAAACCAACAATTTGGGTTCCGACCAGGTCCGACACAAACCGGCCTGTACAGTTACAGAAGATGGTTTGAGGGTAGAAAGGCCTTGGTGCACGAACCGTCGAAATCGGCCTTGTCTTAGAAATGCATATTTTCTTTATATGTGTTAAGGGGGTCAATTTGAGGGAGAAAAATGCTTGTTTTATTGAAATTGCACTTAAATTGTTAGAGCTACGGGGTTACAAAGAGACATACCCCTATCCATTTTTGCGACGTAAAATAACGTAATGTATGTGTAAATGTTAACGTCATTGACGTTACGAAGGTTCATTTGTGATTCGGCACAATAACCGATACTAAAGTGTCTGCGAGGAATCAAGACTTTGGCGAAATGCTAACAGTTGGCGTGAGATGATCGCCAGCACCCTGATCGATAAGCCCTACCCGCCTTTAAAAGTGCCCCGGGACACGGAAGTTCCCCAACAGAAGCATTTATTTTTCAGTCGATTTTGGCAATGTTTCCTGATTACCGTTGAACTTCCGACGCTCTCATACATGTTCACACCCACATCCGTACAATTTATTAATAAAATGGAGAATATGAGGATAGTTTAAACGTTCTTATAATTCTGTTGTCACGTTTCTAAATTATGACAGACTCGGTTGCGCGGACATGTACAGGGACACGGCAACCATTCCGTAATCAAAATAATTGCGGTTAGCAAAATAATTCCTATAATCTACGCAGTCTCATCTAAGTCATTGCGGTTAGCAAAATAATTCCTATAATCTACGCAGTCAAATCTAAGTCATCGCTGTGTAGGGTTCAGATAGCGTCTCGCCGGAATGGCGTAAAAAATTAATCATTTTGAAAGCAAGTATTGTAGGCCACCCATCAGTCGTCGCACGCAGGTACAGTATACAATTGCATAAAATGGGGTGCCCTATGTCATATGTTTTTGTTCGTTTTTAATTAATTTATTTATGTATTTATATATTTATTTAGAAGATGATAACAAATCAAAGGTCACCTTCTTTCTCAATCTTTAGATGCGGTCCTCGAAAAGCGGCTATGTTTTCATACAATATACAGTATATATGAGTACGCACAATCTATGTTTCCGAGCAAAAGTAAGAAAAATATATAATACGCCTGTAAACCCCAGTTTTATTTTATATAAGTTTATACCTTTAGCGGACATCTTTTCCTGATGATCGAATAATTATTGTTTACTGCATACATGTAGGAGTATTCCCTCTTTTTGTAAAAACGTTTCTTGACTTTTGATTGTCTTGTTGAGTTTTTCCCCTTGTAGCAAAATTCGTGGTCACATTCATTTTCATGATGTCGATATATTGTCAAAGGGCTAAATTAATTTATTAAGGCCCCTTATTATCATTAAAACTTTGAAACAATATGTTTATAACTGGACAGACGAACCCTGAAGTAATGACTGTCTAGGTTGTGTTTAATATCTATCACCATATTGACTTTAAAACTTGAAATATTAAAAGCGTTATAGTGCTGTTTTTAAAAGTAGTCGTCGGGTCCATATTCTAATAAAAGCGTTGTAAAAGCGTTGAAAAAGCGTTGTGCTTTGTTCTTTTTCCTACGGAGTATCCATTCTCGCGAGATCTGACGATATCTCATCTAGATCTCTCGCATTTGACGCTTTGAATTATGGGATGTAGCCAAAATCGGCTAATCCCGTTCAGTTCTCGCGAGAATCAATTAATAGATTTCTTGAATTTGCTGGACTAGAATGTATTTCTTTCATTCGAGCTGTGCATAGGTAAAACACAGGGTGTAACCAAAAGACAAAAATAAAATGTATGTAAAATTATATTAACATGATCTACATATAAAATGGATTCCAAAATGGATTCAATGGCGGACATTCCCAGCATGCAACGAGCCAAAGGCGACAGGTCAGTGTTTTATAGCGCTACCTGTCGGCGACAATGCGGAGTATCAGGTAAAGAAGAAGATACAACAAGTATTTGCTCTGCCAAACAAGACTAACACCAGTTCTAACGTATCATGCTTTTCTCATTATTCTCGTGCTCAGCGTTAATCATGATTTTTTGCCTGCACGATTGATTCCTGCAACCGGCGCTCCTTTCTCGCATCATGACAACACAGCTTCATTGCAGCAAAGCGAATAGAAACATAAAAATCCTAAATGGAGATTTGCAAAGGATAGAACCGCTATCATGGAGAATTATCCGTGCCACTAGCAGAGCTTTAATGGTGTGGGCATCTATGCTGACTGGTATAGATACGATCACTTCAGAGATTCCAATCGCACCTCTTTTTTCAGGTGTACATGTATAAATGACGACAATCATGCTTTAAGACGACCACATCACAATCTCTTGGTCTGGCGTAAATTCTCAACGCTGACTGAAAAAAAAAAACTTTTAAATGCCTACATTGTCTGGAAGATTTGTTACTTTAATCCGGTTTCGTCTCTGTATGACCTTAGATGTTGGTGGGACATTCAACCCAAAATCGACCAAACAAACACTGTAGTTCTAAGCCCTTTCGCAGCACTCAAGTTAATCCGATGTATTATAATATAAACGGTAAGGTTCCTGTGACTAGACATAGTCCTTACTGTTTACTTTGTCTATTCAAGATTCGCTGCTCAACTCCGGCTGCCGTCGGGTATTGGAGCATTTACATAGATATACTCGATCGGTGGTGATTTAAAAACTGGCATATGCCTGTCATGTTCCGGCTAACGTCATTATAGGGATCAAACATGATTTTCCATTTTTTTTTTTTTTTTTTTTTTTTTTTTTTTTTTTATTATTATTATTTTTTTTTTTGATTCAGTTTTACGTCCCTTTCAAGCTTTTTCACTCATATCGAGACGAATCAATCGGTAGGTGGGGCGAAAACCGGAGTACCCGGGGAAAAACCACCTGACACACCCGCAAGCAGAACATGGCTTGTCTCTTATATGAATTCGTGCCCCGTGTCAGGCGCGAACCCACATCGGTGAGATGATCGAATGATCAAGAGCACTGAAGTCAGCGACCTTAACCACTCGGCCACGGGGGCCGCCACTTTCCATTCATTAACATCTGCTAGGTCACGAGGGGAGTGTTGAAAACCGAGGGCGTAGCCCGAGGTTTTCATCACTCCCCGAGGGACCTAGCGAATGTTAATGAATGACAAAATCATTTTTGATCGCTATTATTGCATAAATTCTGCAGAAACGAGTACAGAAACGAAAAGAAATATGGTGCACTACATATTTTACAGCCTCATCACATTTTCATACGCGTAAACGCTTTCTTTTTTATGCCCGTTCCGGGCGGACTTCAGCTTCTCATTACTAGCACGTGCTTTGCGTGGCGCCCGGTAACGAGCATGAGTAAAAGCCATGTTTAACAGCACGTGTGCGCGTGAATTGCAATATTAACGCATGACTCTCTCTCTTCATTAATAAACGGCTGTTGATATCGTGTGACGCGGGTATTTATGCAATAATATGGTATCACTCTTTGTGCACATGCCAAACATGATTTTTGACTCGTGAGTAAAAATTAAATACATCAACGAAGCTGCGCAATACTCGTATAGTAACTAAAATCTTGACAAAGACATCACAGCGATCATAAATCCAGAAACAACGTGTCTTCATCCAAATCTTCTCGACATTGAGTTCAGTGGTATGTTTGATCTATGTAATATACTTCCAACTGACAGTTTGCAGCTACATGTACATACAAACATGGTGAGATGCTTACTTTTACCTATCCTGTGTTGACCGTAGCAGGAAGCTGTTTGTTGTGTCCGGGAGCACACGAAAACTAGCAAGCTGAGTAACATTGTTTCCCTTTAGCCTTCAAAAAAATGGTTTTCCAATGAAAATGGTGAAGGTAAATGGATTGTTCACATATGATCGTCCAAAGCTAGATAGGTTCTTCTAAATTATTATCTTGCTCATTTTTTATTAACGATTTTATTTATATATACCAGTATGCACAGCATTTTAACATATATTTTTCACTTTGTAACACATTCTTTTAGAGATAGTTATTGCCTCCCTTGAAAATTATTAACAAGTAAGTCTTACGGCCCATCCGATGATGGTCAGAGACACGGAACATTTTTCTATGACACTTGTTAATCTAATTCAGAAAAAAACAGCAATCTAGGTTTTCGATCAGGTCTGACACAAACCAGGCTGTACAACCAAAGAAAACAGCTAGAAGCGTTTAGAAGTTCAGATTTAACGAGAAGAGTATAGCGAAAACAAAGGCGCTAGTTATTTACAAGACATTCAATAAAACAAAAAGTTGTTCAACCAGCCGATCAAGTGACATGACGCGTAGTTTTATGGATGGTTTCGATAAAATTGAGACAAGAGCAAACCATCGCACGTACGCACACCAATCATATCTCAAACTGTTTCCTTAACACCAGGAAGGAGGGAACGAAACAGCTTTCGTTGTTTTGTTGTGTTCAATATTCAATTATTTGCAAATGATATTTTTTCTTTTGGTGGGACAGTTTTGTTTCATTTTGTATATAATTTTCGCCAATACGGTGTCATGCATAGTACAAGTTAGTTAAGACTAGAAGCGTGGTATAATGCCAATACGTATCGTGGCCAAGGTCATTTTGGTACCGTCTTCCGTCAATTAAACAGACGAACGGGACAATGCTGGTCACGTGGAGGTGATAATAAACAATGCGACCACTGTACCAAGACATTGTGTTTATGCAATGGCTTATACCTAGGTTGCATGCCCCTACCGCCGTACGAGTGTCAAGTGTATACATCGTAGGTGTCTTTGTGCTACGACGTCTGTGGTAACAATACACACAGGCATCGTATGCCTTCGATTTCTTGTTGTGGGTTTCGTCGAAGTTCTCTGACAAAATCGCAACGAGATCGTACGGTAATCGTATGGTCTCCGCACACTTTAAGTGGCGATCGTACGGAGCCCGTGCGATGTCCCGGTACGGAGTCCCTATGAATGCTGACTGAACCCTTGCGGTCTCCCTACGACCGTCGTACGATTTTTGTCCCAAAATCAAAATACAAAAATCGTGCGGTGACTGCAAGATCATCGCAGGGTCTCCGTACGGCACCCGTGCTATGCCACTACGGGCTACCGTTGTACGATTTTTAAATATTGTCAAAATACAGACTATTACAAAATCGTAGAGGCTACGGAGATCGTAGGAAGCAATAGAATCGTAGGGTCACACTGCGGAGGAGTTTGAGTAAAAGTTTCGTTAAAAAGCCTTTATGGTGATTTTGTAAAGCTACATTGAAGTGTGTTTCTCAAATCATAGACAGGAGCATATTTTGAGATGGTTTTAGAAAACAATTAAAAATCGCGCACCTTGCGAAAAGAAAGTAACTATCATGGATCGAAAGAAAATCACCTCAGACAAAAGAAAGACAGAATTCTACCTGATGGTAGGTATATACGGCAAACATTATCTTTCTATCAATACTTTCTTATCGTAAGGTGCGCAAGGTGCGTGAACGTGAGTCTGACGTCAATTATAATATCGCGTGACGTCCATTATTAGCGCGTTATCTTTCCGCGCCGTTTGTAACGGTACGTGTGCTGAAATAGACGGAAAAATATGGGAAAAGTTTTTTTTTAACTATGAGCGCATGTAGGTTACAATTTTATATTTTGGCTACCGGTTTCTATCGATAAATGGACTTGACTGTGAAAAAATGGTGTTGTAACCTCGATGCGCTCTATGTTTGTTTAGGTCCCAAATGGCCCGAAATCGACGGAAAATCACAAAAATGCCCTAACCTAGGTAACTTTGAGGGCATACTACATGCATGTCAATGGACGCAGCCTGAAAATTTAAACGGTTTCTGAAACTAGAATGTTTGAATGTGTGACTAACATCAACATACCTAGTCATAATTAATTTTGATTTTTCCCGCATTTACAGGGCCGATTTCGACGGTTCGTGCACCTAGGCCTTTTGGATTTAGAAAGTAGAGGAATCGTACTATCCATGTAGCGAAAGCAAAGGCGCTGATCTGCGAACGCAGTTACTGCGAAGCTTATCTGCGCCTTAGTTTTTGCCAATGCAGATTGTTGGTTTTCCAATGCGGCGGTCCATTCTTTTTTGTGAATTTAATAAAGGTTTAATTGTCATTGAAAACTTTAATTCAGTATGAAATTTAGCATTCTCATTGTGTTAAATTTGTCGATTGTAGGAACGTTCCAGAGAGAACAGACAAACGCCATAACGTCATTTGTTGACGCCTCTAACGTCTACGGCTCATCGGATGACGAAACTGCGGGTCTAAGGGAAAATGGTGGCGCTGGCGGTAGATTTTTTTTCTTCTTTGTTTTTTCTTACATTAATTTATAAATATTTTTACATCCTTTCAAGAAATTAATCTCTTTTTTTTTCAATTTTTGTTGCCATTTTTTTCTTCTACAATATTAATACGTGCCTAGTTTTCAGAACTCTTTTTCTATAACTTTTCCCGTTTGATTTATTATTTTCTCATGATAATCATACATGGTACTGATCCGAGGATGGGGAAGTTGGACAGAGGGGCGTCGCGCGGGTAGAGGGACTGATAAGATACTGTTAAGGTTGCCCGTATCGATTTTATCAACTACTTAGGATTTGAATTCACAGCGTGAACGATTCGTTGACTAATGCAAAATTTCAAATTTTTCACGTTTCGGATTCAAGATTTTCCTTTCACTTTGAAAGAATTGAGACTCAAACCAACCTCACGTTATGCATTTTGTGACGGTGTGCTTAAAATAGATACATATATGTGATTTTCAAACTCGAAAGGGAGAGCGCGGTGGTGTAGTGCTAGAGCAACGAACTCTGTATCGAGAGGTTCTGGGCTCGTTTCCCACCGGCGGCACTGTGTTCTTGAGCAAGGCACATTAACTGCACAGAGTACTGGTGAAACAAAGGAAGCGTTTTCTTCGTCCTGACATGACTGAAAATTTGTTGACTGGTCCGTTAGACCTCAATACAAACAAACGAATTCGGAAGTTTTATGAAATTAGGAAGTGCTGCATATAGTGTGCAATTACATTATAAAAACAAATGCATGCAATATACATAGAATTTTTATGTTGTAAAAATTGAAAATTTCATCAGAAAAAAAAATGACATTTTTCTTATTTTTGCTCAAAACATAGATTGTGGGTACATGTTAGAACCGCCTCTGCGAGGCGAATCTAACGAGTACCCACAATCTATGTTTTGGAGCAAAAATAAGAAAAAAATAGGTATACCCCTGTACACCTCAGTTTTACTATGTAAAAGTGGAATTTAAGGGGGTATTCTTTTCACGGACATGTTTTCCTGATGGCTACCCTTGATGGATGAGTATGTTTTTCCACGGACTGGGGGCTTAGCTGTTGCTGGCTCGGCTCAAGTTTAAATTTATTTTTTCATCTATGTCATCATTTATTCCAGCCCTGTTAGCGACCGAGAACGCTACCCACCTCCCCAACCACCCAGACAATACTGTCTGCAAATCTAACCCAGCTGAAGGTATCTTCTGTAGCTTAGCAGGTATGTTGTCACCCTTCTCACTTGTTGTATATCAGTGAGCCGCGTCATTAGAAAACCAACAATATGGTTTCAGAACAGGTCGGACATAAGCCCGTCTGTGCAGTCACAGAAGCAAGCTAGACGCTTGAAATTTCGGATTTAAGAAGAAGAGGGTTTTCACCTGTACCCAAAATCAAAGTTTTCGGCAAAAATTTGAAAAACATCGAATTATTTTATTATATGTATATTTTTTAAGTTTATAGCTGAAAAATCTTTATAAATGTATGTGCATTTTTGTCCATTTTTGTCCAAACGAGTAATGCGTCTTGCCACCTAGGAACATGCGAAAATTGTCGAAATTCCTATGCAATTACCTTCAAAGGTTAAGGTTGTTCAGTTATTTTTCTACGTATACACAGGTGACCACCGTGTTGACGTTGTTCCATCCCTCACCACCTACCACACCCTGTTTGTGAAGGAGCACAACCGTATAGCCACAGTTCTTGGCAGCTATTTCTCAGACAATGAAACAATCTTCCAGGAAACAAGAAAGGTAAATACTTCATCCAGAAAAGCTGGAGAACGATGTACAAATCACAATGGATTATAATGAAACAAAAACATTAACGGGACAAATGCCACTGCGTTGGTATGTCCGCATTTACACATGTGTTCAGGCACAATGAATTTTCAAAAACAACATACACCATTGATGAAATGACCAAACTGGTTTAATTGAGCCTTCGTTTGAAAAACCCAACAATCTGGATTTCCGACAAGGTCCGACACAAACCAGATTGTCTAACCACATAAAATCAATGGAAGCTTGACAGTTCAGATTGAGAAAAAAATAGGGATTATACTGTCTATAGGGCGGCCCCCGTGGCGGAGTGGTTAAGAGCGCTAATATTTCATTACCGCACTTAACCATTCGATCATCTCACCGCTGTGACTGGTGTGGGTTCGAGCCCCGCTCTGGCCACATGTGAGACAAGCCAAGTTCTGCTTGCGGGTGTGTCAGGTGGTTTTTCTCGGTTCTCCCGTTTTCGCCCCACCTACTGATTGGTCCGTCTCATATGAGCTGAAATAGTCTTGAAAGGGACGTTAAACTAAATCCAAAAAAAAAAAAAAAATAAATAAATAAATAAATAAATAAAAATAAAAAAAAATACTATCTATATGGCGCAAAAATCAAAGGCGCAGATCAGCTGTGCAGTTGCTGCAGATTGTCTGTTTATTTGCATAGGCAGTCAGCCTCCATACTTTGTATTATTTTTGTTCTTACATTTGTTCTAGGTTTTAGTTGGAGTAATGCAGAAAATTGTCTACGATGAGTTTTTGCCAGCCTTTTTATCCCCGGTAGCCATGGCAACCTATAGACTCTTAAGTTCAAACGCTTATACCTACGACCCATTCATGAACCCAACGGTTTCCAATGGATTTGGAATTGCGTATAGGTAAGATCGTTTATTTAATTAATTTACAAAAACTTGCCCATGCATAGTACAGAGATTTTTAAGCTGTAAAAATGGAAAACTTCACCAGAAAAAAAAATCAATTTAAACATTTTTGCTCAAAACATAGATTGTGGGTACCCAATTGTGGGTTTGCTCAAAACACAGATTGTGGGTACCCAATTTAGCTGTAAAAATAATTGAAAAATCATCAGAAAGAAAAACATTTTCAACATTTTGCTCAAAACATAGATTGTGGATATTGACTGTGGGTACGGGTATAGATTGTGGGTACCCACAATCTATGTTTTAGATCAGAAATACGAAAAATAGGTCTACCTCTATACACCCCAGTTTCACTATATGAAAGTACTGTATACGGTGGTATACATTACATGGACATGTTATCCTGATGTGAGGGGACGGGTAATAAAATTTGTAGATAAGTTAAGACGATGATATAATTCACCAGATAAGGCAAGTAATTTCTCGAGGATTATTTTCAAACTACAATTATGTAATGTTTGGAGCACTGAAATGACAAAACAAATGGGCCTACTGTACTCGAACTAAATACTGAAACGTTAACTACGAAATATCACAAATAGATGCATAACTGCGTGTTTTTTTTTTTTTTGTTTTTTTTTTTTTTTTTTTTTTTTGATAACCGGAACTCTTACTGTTGTAGAATGGGGCATACTTGGATCCCAAGAGAGATGGGTATTTTTACGAAGGACTTCACCGCATTTTTGACTAAAGGGACTGAAACGACATTTACAGATCCGAAATTGACGTATTACAAAAATGGAACTATCGAAGGAATGGAAGGATTAGCCTATTGGTTGAGTGCACAAACCAGCCCCGATACGGACAGGTAATGACGGCCATTTTGGACAACAGCTTTTAGTAATAATATGCTTGCGTTATTTTAAATGAGTCCAGAAAAAACGATTGCCACTATTTTCATTGCATACATTTAAGCCGAGTTTGAATATAGCAGTTGAACATGTTAAAGTACCGAATTAAGTAAAATAAAGCGAGTCGAAGACGAGCTAACTAACTTGTAGTATGACAGGACAGCAGTTGACATATTCATACCGTAACTTTCAATATCAGGAAGATACAGTACGGTTTTCATTCCGCCTTCTTCCTGTGTATAATACGTAGGCCCGCCTCCTTTGATATTCACTTGTATTGAATTTAAGGTTACAAAAACAGAAAGTCATACTACAAATTGTTTTTTGATGTTTTAGCTCTCCTCAGCCGAAGTCTCACATGCAAGGTTATAGGATATGCAGGCACCTGGCGTTCGTTCCACCGACGTCCGTAACAAGTAAAATAGTGGTCGTATAATTGAAATTTTCTTCTTTGCAGATTTGTTGAGGATGCCGCGAGAAATAGACTATTCGAAGACAGTGCCGGGGATGCTTTTGACCTTGTTGCACTTAACATACAGGTTGGTACGCCATTTTTTCTAAAACAAGAAGTTTACTCTTCTTCCAGGATTAAACGTCAAAACCCGTCTGGTCGGTTGGTTATTTGTTTTTGTATGTTTATTTTCCCATAAAACAACATGGTTCATGCTAGGAGGTAGGCGACGTTTGGCCAGCAGCTATATCCCGATTAAATGCAAGGAAAGCATGAACTAAACCTTTTTTCTAGGTAGATAATAAGAGCCGAGACGCGAGAAAACCGGTCTTTGAGGTTTCCGACCAGGTTTGATACAAACCGGATGATGGCTAGAAGCCCGAAATTTTGGTTATAAGTAGACATGAAAGAGATTGTTGAGTACGTCCGAGTAGCGAAAAGAAAGGCGCTGATCATCTTCGCAGTTAATGCGAAGCTGATCTGCGTCTTTGTTTTCGCTTAGGCAAAAATCCGTTTTTTTCATTACGCGACTCATAAAATATCCATATCAGCAAACGTAGGGTCTGCGCTTTGTTTTTAGCTGAACAGGGCGTTCACACTTGTCAGAAAAATAAAGGTTAGAACTTTTGACGCGTGTATTTCTCACGGCCCGAATGGATAGGGTCCTAAAGTTTGTTTGTTCTAACAAACAGTTTCGTTTCAGAGGGGGCGAGACCATGGTTTACCACCCTACAATGCTTACAGATCATACTGCGGACTGTCGGGTCTGGAGAGGGAGTGGGAGGATGCCCCACAGGGCGGACTGACGGACCACACTGAGCTGGTTGCGGCTCAGCTTAAAGAAGCTTACGCGTAAGTATTAATTATGCTATAATTGTCTGCATACAATTTAGTTAAATTTTAACACACACGCACGCATGTACGAGCACACGCACGCACACGCACGCACGCACGCACGCACGCACGCACGCACACACACACACACACACACACATTTTAGAGTTTTAATTATGGAATTGAATGACATTACGAAGCATGTCAATGTAATATACAGAGATTTTTAAAATTACAAAAACGATATTTTTTTCTTATTTGCGTTCAAAACATTGATTGGGGTACACGCCGAGGTGGTTCTAACGAGTACCCACATCATATATTCAAAATCTTCAATAACAAATTGTTAACTTTTTCAGGTCTCCTCAAGATATCGACCTCTTTACCGGCGCCCTCACAGAATCTCGGGTCACCGGCGGTTCCCTGGGCCCGACCCTGGACTGTATTATAGGTGATCAGTTTATGAAACTGAAGTTTGGGGATCGATTTTGGTACCAAGGAACAGTGAATGGCTTCAATGCAGGTTTGTCTAGATTTTCTGCATTTGCCCTGAAATTATCGATTTTATTCGGGCGCGGTAGAGGGGAGAGGGGGGTTGGGCAGTCGCTAGGACCCACCCTAGACTGTATCATTGGTGTCCAGTTTATGAAACTGAAGAAATCATATTTGGATCGGTAAAAAGTGAACTTGCCCATGGAATATACAGAGATTTTTTTTTTCAGATAATAAAAAAATATTGGAAAAATATTTTAATATTTTCGCTCTTGAAAATATACATTGTGGATACACGTTAGAACCGCCTCGCCAAAGCGATTCTAATGAGTACACAATGTACATGTTTTGGATCAAAAATAACAAAAATAGGTATACCCCTGTAAACCCCAGTTTACTATATAAAAGTTGGGTATAAGTGGTTATATATTGTACGGACACGTTTTCCTGATGGTATGTTACAGTTGTGTCTTTGGTTGTAATGAGCAGTTTTCACTTTTGTTCAGTATAATCATAATTTTAATACAAATCCACATGTTGCTGTAGAGGCACAAAAATGGTTATGCGCTTGCTATTTTTTAACTAAACAGTTTATTACTACAGTACTGTAATGTTGTACTATATCAAGAGACAACAACTTCCGCTGTTATGGGGAGCGCGGTGGTAAACCATCGCACTCCGAATCGAGAAGCCCTGGGTTCGATCCCCACACGGGACACCGTGCTGTGTCATTGAGCAAAAATCGTTAACTTCCTGCAGTACTCCAATACCCAGGAAGCGTTGGTTCCGTCCCGACATGACTGAAAATTTGTTGACTTGGACGTTATAATAAATCTCAATTCAAAAAAGTGCCCGCTTTTACAACAGAAATTATCATTTTGAAATAAGTGTGATGCCCAAACACAAAATAACCTTAAATATTTATTTGTATAGTTCCATGTCCAACGGTCAACGGTTTGAGCCGCTTCATGAGAAAACCAACGATTTGCATATGAGAAAACACAGGCGCAGATCAGCTTCGCGGTAACTACGAACTTGATCAGCGCCTTTGTTTTCGCTACACGGGTAGTACAATTTCTCTACGTTCTAAATCCAGAATTTCCAGCCTCTAGCCGTCTTCAGAGTCTGCACAGCTCGGTTTGTGTCGTTGACCTGTTCGAAAACCAATTTGTTTGTTTTCTCATGACGCGACTCATTTCTATTTCCAGCCCAAGAAGCCGAGGTACAGAAAGCGTCGATGGCGAGAATTCTGTGTGACAACTTTGACTTCGAAAATGTCCATAGCAACGCATTTGTAAACGATAATCTGTAAGTTAGAGCTTTTTTTGGTCATAGTTTGCTGCAAAAAATTGATTTTTTGGTGTTTTTGTGGGGGGGGGGGGAGGGGGTGTTATTTTAGATTTTCTTGTTTGTTTGGTAATAAAACATCAGCAATTTTATATTTGGGGGAACTTTTTGATATTGAAATAGTTTTTTTTTTTTTTTTTTTCAGATGATTCAAATTTAGTAAAGATCGAATATTCTTAAGTTCGCTTCGGCAATGTAATTTTGGTGTCTTATTCCAGTACTTACATGTAAGTGTCTGAAATATACACGTGTTTTTTTTTTTCTGGCTCTTACCAAGATGTATACAAGTGTATACCATATTTGAGCCACCGCACCAGCAAACCAAAAATCTGCATTATGCGAAAACAAAGAGGCAGATCAGCCTTGCAGTAACTGCGCAGCTGATCAGCGCCTCAGATGGTATAATGCCTAGACATTTGAAGTCTGAAATACCGACTGTCTAACTTCCTTATATGGCTGTACAGCCTGGATTGTGTCGGACGTGGTCGGAACCCCAAATTGTTGGTTTTCTCACGCGAAGGCTTTTATTCCATTACGAAAACTTGCCCGTGTAATAAACAGAGAATTTTTGAGCTTTAAAAATTGAAAATTTTCAGTAGAAAATTTTCAATATTTTTCTTATTTTTGCTCAAAACATAGATTGTGGGTACACGTTAGAACCGCCTCACCGAGGCGGTTCTAACGTGTACCCACAATCTATGTTTTGAGCAAAAATAAGAAAAATAGGTATATACCTGCATACTCCAGTTTTACTATATAAAAGTGGGGTATAAGGGGGCATTTATTTCACGGACATCTTTTCCTGATGTCATTTTCCTTGTTTCAGAGTACCATGTGACTCTATTGACTCAATGGACCTGAGTGTATTTTCAACTGTGACGGAAAGCGGCCCGGGGCTAGGGGGCGTCTCTACAGGTAATAGGGGTAGCGGCAGAAGGCCTTAAAACGTGGGAGTTGAAAATGTAAACGGAACAGCCGTCTGAGAGCTCATGTTACTGAGAAGAACAATGCGAAGTGACAAAGGCTAAAAAAATCGCGTTTTATACTTTACTAAAAGGAAAGTTTCCCGTAAGAAGAAATGAAGCCGGTTTAGTATGTTCGATAAATTATTATGCGTGGTTCAATTTGGACGGCGGTATTATTAGTGAATTTTACATTGTTTTAAAATCCTTTTATTCTGCGCAGGCGCAATGTAAAGAGGACCATACTGTCTGTTTTGACTTTTTAAAACTATTACATTCATTGAGTTTTAAATGATTTTCTTTTAAAATGTGATGTTTGATGAATGGTGTAATATAAAATTTGTTTAGGATAGCATGTATGTGCACATGTGTTGTTCTTCATATGTATGTTTTTTTACGATTTTTAAAAATGTCATTACATTTTAAATTATCAGTCTTTGTTTTTTTCTTCTGACCATGACTTTTGTTCATTTCTTGCAAATGCGATCTATAGACAAGAGAGCGTACTTGGTAGTCGTGATCACACTTGCAAGCTGTGGGTGAGAAACCTTGCACAGTATTTGCTATTTACATATGAGCCGCATCATGAGAAAACTAACAATGTGGTTTCCAAACAGGTCCGACGTAAACCGAGCTGTACAAGGACAGAAGATGGCTAGAGACTCCGAATTTTGGATTTTGAAAGAAGAAGAATTGTACTATCCTTGTAGCGAAAACAAAGGCGCTGATCAGCTTCGCAGTAACTGCGCCTTTTTTCGCTTTTGCAAAATGTTGATTTACTCATGACACGGCTCATATAATTCAAGCATGCACCTTAACTTTGTGTCCTTGAGCTATATCTATGCAAATTACTAATTTCACACAAAACAGACCCATGTGCGATGCGTTGCACGTTGAAAAAGCGTGGCCTATTCATTTGGAGCTGTGAAAAATGAATCGACTAGTACTTGATGCCAAGATGCGCTACATTACGAAAACTCGCGCATACAATATACATATTTTTTTCTGGTGTAAAAATTGAAAATTCCGTTGGGAAAAAAATGACATTTTTTTTTAAATATTTTTGATCAAAACAGATTGTGGGTGCAAGTACAAACGAGTACCCACAAACTATTTTTGGAACAAAAGTAAGAAACAGTGTATATACCCATTCACAAACCCAGTTTTACTATTATAAAATTGGGGTACAAGGGGGTATACTTTTCATTGACATGTTTTTCTTTCTGATGATCAGACCGGCTATCTGAGTACTGATACATTATATTTACATTTTTATTGCAATCGCCCTAGATGAAAGTATCTTTCTTAATGTTCTTCATTTCCCAATGAAAAACATTAAGTCACGTGATCTAGAGGCCACGCCTATGGGCGAGCCAACGTCAAAACCCATCCAGTGACGTTGTTTGTTTACTCTTGTTGTTGTGACGTTGGTCGCGTATCGCCATGACGTTAGGCGCGAAAAATTGACGTTTTGGCTGTTCCAAAATTACGTTAAGTGGGATTTTATGTCAAATAACATGAAAATGAACAGTGATATGCGCAACTAAAAATCTGATACTTGATTGATAATATAAAATGTAAATATAAGTATTGAAATTCAGATTTTAGCTTTCACTGGATGATGAAAAACATTAGCTGTTTTAATATCTCCGAGAAGCCCTTCGGGCTTCACAGAAATTAAAACAGCCTAATGTTTTTCATCATCCAGTGAAAGCTGAAATCTGAATTTCAATCCTTAATTAAACGTCTCTGCCTGACATTGTATTTGGCAGTGCAAAAACCAGAGCACTGTTTGAATCATTAAGGATAATCTATCGGACATCTTGGTCTTCAATTTGGGAAATGTACCAGGATTTCATCTAATTAGAGCAAAAGTGGGTGGCATTTTTAAATTGAAATTTCACACAACATACCGTAATATGATTATCTATTCCTCGAGACTCGATACACAAAATCCAGATGTCACAGTGCAACGCATTTTGACATTTAAGCATGTCCAAGCACATGTTTTAATTTATTTGTGGTTCCGAAATGTTTGAAACACACCCTGGGATACCATGACACAACAATTTACCTTATATACTCACCAACAAACACAGAAGGCAAATGCATAAGATATACTTTTTTTCAAAACCCTTACTATAGTTTTTGTTTGAAATGATGCTTAACATCCCAGTCAATAGCAAAGGTCATGTCGGGACGTGGCCCCCATTTTATTACACTTTTACCAAAAAATGAGGATGTCATGACATCCAACTTGTGCTTCAATTATAACCATCCAACTGAGCCACAAAGGCTTATATACGTATGAATGGTTCGACTTGAACCACTTTTCCTGGGCAGGCTCAAAGGCAGTAATCAGCTGGTCAGTGAGTAGCGTATAAGCTTTATCTGGAGGCACAAGCAGCCCATCCATTTCTTTAGGCCACAATCATTGTGGTTAATGTTGCTTTAAGTCCCTGTACTCTTGGGAATTCTCGCGGCGTTTGCACGGCGTTCTTAAATTTTCCAGAACGCCGCGAGAATTCCCAAGAACAAAAAAATATTTGTGAAAAGAGGAAGCCATGAAGTCCTCACCCCGTCCTCACGGCGTCCTCGTCTAGTCCAATGCATTGCTACGGAGTTCGCACTGTGTTCTACCGCGTTCCTGCGGCGTTCTGGGTGGCATTTCATGGCGTTTGCACGGCGATTTCAGTGCGCTTGCGCGACGCTTTTGGTGTATGCACTGCGTTTCCATGGCGTTCGCATCGCGTTTCCACGGCGTTCTGGCACTGCGTTGACGGCTTGTAGGCAAAGCAGATATGATGTCTCAATCATTTGTTCGTTTGCTTTGACTGCTGTGCCTGCATATACAAGTACACAAATAGAAAACCAGTTCGTTGTATGGTATTTTTATGGACAGGAATCATTTTTACGGTTCCGCTGACATGTCACAATTCAACACAATTTACGACCTTAGCCTAACCTGCTCTACCTTAAATGTCAGAGTTCGTATCACTTGTGAGAGTCAAGTACTTATTTTCCTCCCGACGCAACCCATCCTGATCACGGATCGTCAGTTTGGTGTGTCACCAGTAAACCATTTAGATTCAGATACCTCCATAAATACATTTATCCTCTAATGCAGTACAGTAACACCCAAGAAAAAGCGGATCTTCTAGCTTAAGGCGGCATGCGACGATCCAGAGGAGGGGACCGGGGATCCGGACCCCCCCCCCTGGAATTTGAAAATTTTACCTAAAAAGGTAATTTCTCAGGGGGGTGGGGTGGGGTCCATCCCCCCCCCCTCGTCCGTGACCAAAAATTACCATTTTCGTTGAACCCCACCTCATGAAAATTTCTGGATCCGAGCATGGACGGGGAGCCTGGTTTGCTAGTGCACAACTGATAGGTCATGGGTTCTGTCTCCACGGGTAAATAAATAAGTGACTTGACACAACCATCCTATGAGTTAGTATTTACATTGTATACATGAATTAGGCTCAAGGTTTCAACTGACATGTTTACAAATTAACATTTTGCGTGGGTTGCTTGTTTGGTCTTAATTTCTTACGTCCCGCTTAATAATATAGCTATGGTCCAAGCTCGGTTTGAAGTCTCATCAGAGAGGCTGAAGAATTCTTGGATCAATGACACACTGGATACATCCCATTAGGCCAAAATATATAATTATTAGATTCTCATCCAAATCTTTGAAAATTCTTTGGTGGGTGCATGGGTGAATTCTATTGTTCATTTTAGGACACCCACTTTGACTCTCTACAAAGCCTAGTGTCTTAATATTTTTTTCATTTATCCATTAAAAGACACACTCTCAGACCGCTACACTGGCACGGCACCATTTGCGTCAAGCGTTCTGGATTTTTTTTTTTGACCGTGTGATGGTCTCGGTGTGTATGTGTCCATTGTGCAGCAAATTCACCTCTTGCTCGGTTGCACCATGGGGTTGAGTCTATCAAGGTTGGATACCAAATACAACAACAACAACAACAACAGACTATTAAGCGAATTGAATTTATGCACAATTATCTTTAACACATGTTTTTAGTTCTTTTACGACCAAATTAAAACTATGATTTTGTGCAGGTTTTGAACAGGGGCGGGTGGGAATGAGAATCTCAAAAATAATTTTCTCTGGCCTTAGACTTATTATACCAGGTTGACCAATGTTTTACTTGACCGACTTTGCCCAAGGACTATCCTATTAGGGGACACAATATAGGCAAGTTTCAGAGGTCATTTTTCGTTGTCATTTTTTTTTTGCTTTGCTGTTAGTGTGAGTAACCTAAAGCAACAAGTTCTAGAAAAATAATAATAATAATAATAATAATAATAATAATAATAATCAAAATAATAATAAATAAATAAATGAACTTTATATATTTTAGGAAGACAACACATTTAGCACAATTGCCAATCTTCCATACGGTCTTCCAGTGAATACAGTCAGGCCTTTTTTATTATTCATTCATTTTCATATATTTTTGTGATGTAAGTATAAATACTATATTTTGATAGAAGAGAATTCAGTGCTTGCCTTATAATGCTGAGCGCCTTGTAGCAAAGTTACCACTGGTACCATTTCAACCGTCTTATTTATAACGTGACCCAGGATCCAACCTACGACCTCCCGCTCCCGAAACGCACACTCTAACCATTACACTATTGGGACCGGTGTGACGGCGTTACATGGCTTTAATTAACTGATAATGTTAAACTGACGTTTGTCCAGGGAGCTACCATACAATCTGCGATTTCCATAATAATATTCAGACATTATACATGTAGGTAACCACGGACCAACATGTGTTGGCGTATGGTATATACCAGCATCTTGCGATATCTTCCTATGGCTTTAGTCGATGCTCTGGGACAATGCCACATACGGAAATCACTGCAAACTTAGACTGGAAACATGTGGCTTACGTACGGAACATGTATGATGTTCGAACGGACGGAGACCGTGCGATTTTCGATTTCGACCTTGTTTGCTATGGCTTGCTTCTTTTCCAAGGCTGACAAGGCTTGAATTATATAATCTGCTCTTTCTCAAACCATGCCTTTATTGTAACAATATTTGTTTGAAAGGTAGTATCACTGCCATAATATCAATCGCATACATATTGTAGATACATAGTATGATGCATCAGTTTGATCTGACAAATACTCATCTATAATTTTCACATATCGTACTTGGCGATGGCACGATAGAAGTTGCGGCGGCATGCAATTTCTCATTTTTTTCCGATCTTGCAGCAAGTGAAGTTTCATGAAAAAGAAATGTGGGAATCGCTGTTTCCCTTTCTCAAAAACGTATAAATTTATATGCTATAGAGTCCTTGTAGAATCGTATGGAATGTGTGCAGAAGGTCGCCATATGGACGCCACACGGAAATGGTAAATCTTACATAGTTCGAACACCGTGAGTTAATTGCAAGCCAAAAGCTAGTAAGGCATCCATTACTTAAACCACTTAAATCCCGCTGCAAACAACTCTGAGTTGGCAGACTCGCTTGTTACTGGTTTCTATTTGAGTCGCCGCATGGGAAAACCAACTCTGCATAGGCGAAACCAAAGGCGCAGATCAGCTTCGCAGTAACTGCGAAGCTGATCAGCGCCTTTTTTTTTCGATACACAGATAGTACAATATCTCTTCTACTTTAACCCAAAATTTCAAGCTTCTAGCCTGCTTCTGTGACTGTACAGGCAGGTTTGTGTCAGACCTGGTCGGAGCGCATATTTGTGGTTTTCTCACGCACAGGCTCATTTATGAATGACATCAACAAAGAGAAGTGACAAAAGCGCCACAGACATTAATTAATGGGCCCTAGGTAGTGCTTACGCAGCTGTTACGCATCATCAGTATGTCTCACATACGCCATGTACATACGACGTGATATGTCACAAGAACAGAATTTGTATGTCAGCATGCGCATTGCAGATTAAGAGGGGTTCGAAGCGACTCCGTCCCCCCACCCTCATTTTGAACCATTTCAATTTCGTGGGGGGAAATAAGAGCAATCAGGGATGTTGTACAAAACGATCCCGCCCCCAGTGGGTTTGAATCACCCCCCACCCCCTCCTTTTCAAATCCTAGATCAGCCACTGACCGCAATAAGCCTCAGACCCAAGCGTTTAAAAAGTTCACACACATCACTGCTCATATAAATAGTGAGACAGTATCCGTGAGTCTACAATATGCAGTTTCATGACCATCACCAGTATTTTATATATATAATTATCATTTATTTTATACTTTACAGTGAAAACCAATGTATATCAAAACTTGATAAAATTGGTATTTTCATTGACATGAAATTTCACTGATATCAAATCTCACTGATATCAAAAGTCACATGTGACTGATATCAGCCTATATCTTCACTGTAATGACGTCAGATTTTTTGGATTACTTCTGACGTTTCCATTTACTTGACGTCATAAAATGTGTCTCACTTCACAAATTCCAATGCCTATAACTCCGTTATTTATGAACGAAAACATAAAGTGTGGGTATTCATTTTCTTAGTAAGAACGTAAGGAACAATGTGGTACCAAACTTATTCGTGTTTTCAAAAATTTTTGGTTTTCGCATTTTCACCGCCTGCTTTGTGAATAGGAAAATGCCCGTGTATTGTATAAAATAAAAAGAAAATTTGCTTTTTTTCGGTGAATACCAAATATATTTCATCTCGTGAGTTTAAAACATCAAAATTTTCACTCGTGCTGCGCACTCGTGAAAATTCTGATATTTTCAACTCAATCGATGAAATACATTTGGTATTCACCTCAAACAAGCAAATATCCTCCATGTATTTTTTGCACACAAATGCTAAGACAACGACAAGTAGCATCGTTTCATTTAAAGTGGTGTTAAATAGTGGAATATCTTATTTATCTAGTCGGTCCATATTTCTGACATTTATGTGTTTATATCATGTTCGGCTGTATCACGGATACCATGGAGGTAAGAGCATCCAAAACACTAAAATTCGTCATTTTTTCATGGCGCTTATCTTCTTATTGGCGTTTTGTAAGACTAAAATTTTAGGCTTTAGAAATAAAGAATGACTCTAATTAGTGCCGACGACTAATATTTTGGACAAAATCATGCTTATTGTCTCTCCAGTGTGATGGCCAGAAAAGTGTCAACACCGTCCAAAAACGGCATATGTGTATGTGTACTTTTGATTTTACCTTAAGACGTGAGATTCAATGTGACACCAGAAAACAAGTCACTATGTGAACAGTTATACTTGGATTTTTTCAATGCGCAGGGCAGGGCTTAGCTAAGCCCAGCCTTGGATGATTTCATTGTTGAGAAAGGGTGCCAGAGCTGACAATGTATAATTGAGATAAGGTGACTATGCATGTTGTCTTTGTGCTATACCTGTGTTTCACCTGAATGATTTCAAAATAGGTGAAGTGTATGGTAGACACACAAAAACATAAACATTTTGTTTCTTAAGTATAACCATACAACCCATACAGCTACACTCAAATATTTCTATCAAGTTAGCCAATGCCTCTATCTTTGTCAACAACTCTTTGCTTTACTGATGGTACATGACCGCAGTAGAAGGTCAATAAAGTACCATTCGAAAAAAATAAAACGATTCAGAGAACCAGCTGATTTTACTTATTTTTCCTACAAGGTCAGCTCGGTCAAATTAGCAGCCAATTTGCTGCATCAAAAATGGTCAAGTTAACAGCAATTTTACTGCAGCAAAGTCATGTTACATGTAGCAGCAATTTTGCTACAGCAAAAGCAGTCAAGTTTATGGCAATTTTGCTTGCAGCGTTGGAATTAAATTTGCTGCAGCAAAATAGAAAATACTGTCAAGTTAGCGGCAATTTTGCTGCAGCGAAATTGGTCAAGTTAGCAGCTATTTTGCCACAGCGAAAAACAGTCAAGTAAGCAGCAATTTCGCTTGCAGCGAACAGTTTTGTAGCAGATTGTTTTGGCTTTAATCTAGGTGATAGCGCATAAGAAAATGACAATAAATGACGCAATCACATCTTTTCGACGTCACCTACAACCAACGTTCAACAAAAAGTTCAATGTAAGTGGAAATGTTTGTCGCCATCTTTTTATTATTACATATTTTCTTTTTCGTCTGGCTGTGATCGCTATGTAGAAAATGATGATGAATGCTGCAACAGAACTTTTCTAGACCACATATTACCAACGTTATGGAAAATGTTGCCGATCTTTTACAGTTTCGTCTGGCTGTGAGCGCTATAGGAAACGAATACTTATACCGCAAACAAGACTTTTCTATCCCACCTGGACAAAAGTTCCCTGCCAGCAGTAAAAGTGTCCATAGACTGGGAAATAGGTGGGATATAAAATGTCTGTTTGTGATGACATTCATTGTTTCTTATATATGTATGCGCTCATAGACAGACTTAAACGAAAATGCGAAACCAAATTGTACTGTAGCTCACCTTAGTGATTTGCTTATCAGTGTAAGCTTCCAGATAGACGATGATACTCTGGAGCCTTGTCTGTATAGACCCCATGGGCACAATTGACAGTACTTATAAAGAGGATTACTTTACACTGATTTGCACTAAATATGAAAGTTATGGGCCTTGCAGTTTAGAAAAGTTTTTTTTCTCAATCTAATGCAATCATTCCCCCCACCTCAATGATGCTTCAGATAAAATTTGATCGCATTTGGCATGGTCTTAGAGATAGTCATATTTGAAAGGGTAAACGGATGAATGCACAAACGGATGCAGGGACGCCGGCTCAAGTACCTTGATCCTATAAGCTCACCTTGTGAGGGCATAGGTGAGCTAAAATATCGGCCACAAAAATCCACTTTTAATGCTAGTGACAGGGAACTTTTGTTCAGAACTTGGGTCACAGGCGGCATAGAAAAAAAACATGTTTGCGACATTCATCATTGTTTTCTAATGCGCTCAGTCATACAAAAAGAAAACGTCGTCGACGAAAATTTTCCAACTCGGGTAATAGGAGGGATAGAAAAGGTGTGTTAGGTGTTAGGAGACAAAAAGTTAAAAAGTTTCGCTGCAGCTAACTTGACCGTTAAACAGAGAGTCATTCAACAAGAATGTTTACCAGGCATTTACTAGGGGAATTTTCAACATGGTCATACATATATACAGTCATGTAGTACAGAATATTTTTCTGTGACAGTATGTGTTTACCCATCATTTTCGGTGCATGAGGTTAAATTTTGACACTGATTGGTTCAACAATAACAAGTGGGTCAAAGTATTGGTCCAATGAGAACTACCTGTTTTTAAATGTAATGGTCAACTTTGTCATTGTCAATCAAAAATTGACAGGCTCCGTCCTGCACATTGAAAAAAATCAGACTATACGCTAAGCCAAGGGATTTTTATCGGTTCATAAATTAGTCAGAAGAAAGATGTCCAAGTTATGCCCAATTTAAAAAGGCGGGAGTGATGCTGCTCAATCAATTACGAAAACATGCCCATGCAATATACATAGATTTTTAAAGTTGTAAAAAATGGAAATTTTTCAGAAAATTTTTGACATTTTTCTAATTTTTGCTCAAAAACATAGATTGTGGGTACACGTTAGAACCGCCTCGGCGAGGCGGTTCTAACGAGTACCCGCAATCTCTGTTTTGGAGCAAAAATAAGAAAAAATAGGTCTAGCGCTAGCCCTGCATATCCCCGTTTTGCTAAATAATATTAAAGTGGGGTGTAAGGGGGTATACATTACACGGACGTGTGTTCCTGATTTGAGTGTGAGAAATTGTTTCAATGGTCACAATGGTTCTCCTGGAACCGTCAAGGAACAGGCTACAGAGTTACGCCACGTGTTTGTCCTCATATACTTGCCAAAAGTTCTAAACGGCCACCAGGATTGCAGCCGAAGCACACAATTGAGTCCTCCGTGAAACCACCCATCATTAGTATATATTTTTATATTGACCATTCAAATCAGCACATTACTGAGCTAACGGTCAATGACAACAAGGGGGTTAGACAAACAAACCAACACGTGCTTTTTTACAGGTAAATATAGGTGCAAAAACACAATGTTTGTCTAAGGAAATAGGGGTGGGCGTGGTTCGATATCTTGGTGGCGGCGGAGTTTGACTCCTCCGCCAGCAAGGTATAACCACGCCCACCCCTTAGACAAACATTGTGTTTTTGCACCTATATTTACCTGTAAAAAGCACGTGTTGGTTTGTTTGTCTAACCCCCTTGTTGTATAACCGTCATTGACCGTTAGCTAATGTGCTGATTTGAATGGTCAATATAAAAATGAATACTAATGATGGGTGGTTTGACGGAGGACTCAGTTTATCCTTCTCTGTACGCTTTATTATCAGCAGCACGGCAATGAAATTTTCAGCGATTATTTATGACAAATACACAACTTTCAGTAAGTTTGAAAAATTTAGAAATTATTGACAAAATTTGTAAAACGTTTGTTCAAAATTTGGCATCAAAACCGGAACTTTGCGACAGTCATGATATGTTTGTTCGGACAAATGGACAAATTCTGTCTGTCATCAGTCAGAAACATTCAGATGAATTTATTAAGTTTAAACATATGAGCCGCCTTGTGGGAAAACCAACAATGTGGTTTCCGAACAGGTCCGACACAAATGAGGCTGTACAGTCACAGAAGATGGTTAGAGGCTGGATTTTGGATTGAGAAAGTAGATGAATTGTACTAACCCTGTAGCGAAAACAAAGGCGCTGATCAGCTTCGCGGTTACCGCGACTCATATTTTATTCAGATAAACATATCAAAAACACGTATGGTAAGACAATTTCATGATGAAAAGGATTAGAACGAAAGCGAGGCTAATATAGTTCATCTTCTTGACAGACGTTAGTTGTATTGCATTGGCGGATAGGCACATGATTATTTGGCGTCTGATTGATCTTTAAAATATGAATTAGTAAGTAAGTATTCAAAGACGTCAATCTACTTGAATTCTGTGAAGAGGAAGGTGAAGAAGAAGAAGAAGAAGAAGAAGAAGAAGAAGAAGGAGGAGGAGGAGGAGGAGGAAGCAGTAAACGATCATCATCAAAACAATTTCAACATCGTCATTTGCGTTAATTCAATATGCAAAGAGGAAAAAAAAATAACAATACATGTAATTGTGAAAAAGACAGAACAAAACAACAAGGTTACAAGTGTGAAAATGGATATACAAGTCCATACTGCAAATCAGAATTTTCAGATGAATTTATCACGAATTCACAGATCTAACAGGCTCAATCGACTAATTTTCCAAAAATGTTTTTTTTTTTTTTTTTTTTTTTTTTTTTTTTTTAAATGCGTAAAAACCACTAGTATAGAAAATTTAAATCTTCGTGTAAATGTAAATCAATGTAAACTGCAGATTTTGTATGATTAGTTGGTTTGGGGATGAAGCATGGCGTTTTAGATCCGAAGTCGTTTATTCATTCAGAACGATCAGATTCAACATTGTATTCCTGTTTTGTTTTAAATAATTAACTTTTGCGGAGTGCAGAAGCAAAAAGGCAAACTCGTACTCAGCAAAAGGGGAGTTTTCACATAGGGCATATTGTTTCCTGCGTAGCCGGCACAAAGACAAAATGTGAAGTTTCATAAATTGGTCTGGTATGAAATATGTGATAAGAATTTCAGTATCGCCAGAAAAAAAAGGAAAAAATTTTTTTTTTCTTTTTTTTTTCAAACTTTCCCCTAGGGCTAAATGTGTTCCCCAACTTTCCATGTGTATAGATCATGAGCAATCTGATCTAGGAGAAAGCCGCTTTTGATGTGTACCAAAATATTGGCAGCATTTAGGACATTGTTTCAAGTTTATTCGATTAGTATGGTGTTTGTATTGCGAATATCATTACGAAAACATGCCCATACAGTAATTTTTTCAGGTCAAAATCGATAATTTTCAGAGGAAAATTTTTGATATTTTTCTTATTTTTGCTCAAAACATAGATTGTGGGTACTCGTTAGAACCGCCTCGCCGAGGCGGTTCTAACGAGTACCCACAATCTATGTTTTGGATAAAAAATATGAAAAATAGGTGTACCCCTGCATTCCCCCCCAGTTTTACTATATAAAAGTGGGGTTTAATGGGGTATTCATTGCACGGACATGTTTTCCTGATGTTTTCAATGTCTGGCCTGAATGTTAATGCATTAACTAAGTTCATTTAGAGGCCTTCAGACTTGCACCATATTCGCATGATGCTAAATTATAGACGCAAAGCATTATAAATAC
Organism: Rugalucina vietnamica; assembly: GCA_964017185.1. NCBI lineage: Eukaryota > Metazoa > Mollusca > Bivalvia > Lucinida > Lucinidae > Rugalucina > Rugalucina vietnamica. The sequence goes on along the minus strand of OZ024882.1, from coordinate 10,619,239 downwards.
GCAATCTTTCTTCTATAGGCATATGTCAATGATGTCAAGTTGCTTATACTGTTCATCTTCTTACTGTGTACTGTGTTTGTCTGTTGTTCAAAACGAGAACCAGTCTCCTGCATCTAAATACAGCCTAGTTGCCTTGACTTGCGTACCTTGCATGTTACTAAAAATCACATGTTGTACATACTGGCAAACATTATGGCACACTTTGATGAACAAAAACTTCAGCCAGTTGTAATTCCTGGACCTTCTCATCAGGAAAACATGTCCGTGAAAAGTATACCCCCTTGAACCCCACTTTTATATAGCAAAACTGGGGTATGCAGGGGTATACCTATTTTTCTTATTTTGCTCCATAACATAGTTTGTGGGTACTCGTTAGAACCGCCTCGGCGCCGAGGCGGTTCTAACGTGTACCCACAATCTATGTTTTGAGCAAAAATAAGAAAAATATCAAAAATTTTCCTCTGAAAATTATCGATTTTTGACCTGAAAAAAAAAAAAATACTGTATATCATATGGGCATGTTTTCGTAATGACAAAAACTTCAGCCAGTTGTATCAAAATTTTGAAATTCCTGGACCCTCTCTTTTTACTTTAGAATAAACAACCATAATGCAATCGATACCTATATGTTGATATCGGATTTAACACCCATTAACATTTGCATTTGAATATGATACTTGCTTTTTCTGATTCAGTGTAATGCTTCATGTCCTATTGATAACATATAAATGAGCCGCGTCATGAGAAAACCGAATTTTGGCATGTGCGAAAAGAAAGGCGCAGATCAGCTGTGCAGTAATTGCACGGCTGATCGGCGCCTTTATTTTCGCTACATGGATAGTACAACCCTCTTTCTTAAAATCCAAACTTTCAAGCTTCTAGCTTTCTTCTGTGACTGTACAGGCCGGTTTGTGTCTGACCTAGTCGGAAACCCCGAGGACCGGTTTTCTGGCGTCGCGGCTCAAAGTAACATTGACATGATTGAAACTTTAAGCTATGTTCTCACTGTCCCGGTTTAGCTCCCCGGTTCACCCCGGTTTAACAAACCGGGGTGAAACGGGACGAACCGTGGCGAACCGGGGTAGAACCGTAGCGGCACCGTGGACAACCGGGGCAAACCGGGGCGAACCGGGGAAAACCGGCTTGCCTTGCCGGTCGTTTTAAAATGTTTAATAGAACCGGGGCGAACCGGGACAAGTGTCAAAAACCGTGATAAACCGGGGCGACACCGGGGCAAACCGTATCTCCACCCGGGCGAACCGGGGCGACACCGTGATAAACCGGGGTAGACCGGGACGTTTATTTTACCCCGGTTCGCTCCGGTGTTGGGCCGGTATCGCTACGGTTTATGCCGGTGGAGCTACGGTTTGACACGGTGTCGCCACGGTTCGCCCCGGTTAGTGGCGGTGCTACTACGGTTTGGCCCGGTCGAGTCCCGGTTCAATACGGTGTGTGCCGGTTCACCCCGGTACCGTTACGGTTTAGATGAAATTACACGCAATTAGTTAAAATACACAGATTTTATCACTTGTGTTCATGTTTTACACGAAATAGAATGAATTATCTAATAAACACCAATTGGAATAGACTACAACTTCTGCAGTACCAACTCCAGTTGACTAGTCAGCAAATGACATGTGCCGTGACTATGGCAAGAGCTCAACCACTGATCGACTGGTTTCAGACTCAAGACTGCTAGAAGAATTGAGGCTTGAAGAGGCTTCCTTCCGAAACTTCCTTCGAATGATTCCAATGATGTTTCATGATCAGCTACAGACGTTGCGCTCGAGTGTTGGCCATGATTGTCAATATGACGCATTGTGGTTCTTTATGGTATTGTAGAAACGCCGAAAATAAACGCATTTTTTTTTTCAAATTTATATCAGCAATATCAGCATCAACTTTCAACGTATATGGCCAAGACGTAAGATTTAGATTTTGTATTTTATATGTTATTCAAATCCATCTGAACAACAGTAACATGCAAATGACAATATCTGTTTATACGGTTCAATGCTTAGGTCATAGACAATCCTGTCAAAATATGTATTTTGTGTTGAGGTTTGAATAAGTATACTATCTTTCATTAATCTAGCAACGATGTCACAACGCGCAAAACACGCGTAAATGTAAAATACAAACTTTGATGGTTAACTGTAGCCCGGTAACCTTCAGAAATTCATTTGAGAATGATAACTATATCTACCAATGGCATAAAATGCATGAAAAATTTTAACTGATATGTGCTTTTCGGCAAATTATTTCGTGAACCTAGCGAAAATGTCACACTGCCGAAAAAGCGCAACGTCTGCATGACGTTAATGAAAAGGGTTCAATACACATTGATGTTGGCTTATAAACTCCGAATCGAGAGGTCCCGGGTTCGATCCCCACTGGTGGCACCGTCTTGTGTTCTTGGGCAAGACAGATTAACTCTCCCAGAGTGCTGATTTTAACATTGGAAGCGGTGGCTCCGTTCCGACATGAACTAAAAAATGCTGACTGGAAAGTTGAACCTTCTGTTATCAGTCAGAGCACTTACTTAAACAAGTGATCGTAAAATCACGTTCTCGGGTGATTGTTTGGGTCCAAGAGAAGACTGCAATAGCATGAATAAATGCCTACTGTTTTTGTTTTATTTTGAATTTCGCACTGTGTTACCTAATTCTAAGCTATCCCAGGGGTCAATTCAAAGACGCGCCATTCAGTAGCATGGTCAGAGGCAGCGAAAGTGTAAGCATCGTAGAGAAAATCGAGAAAAACTGTGGATTTTATGTAAAATGTTCGTGATTTTCAAGTTCAGTTTTGAAGGATTTCCTATTTTTTGTGAAGACAGCGCCTATTTTTTCTGATAAGTTTGGAGTCTTATTCGTTGAATAGTGAAAAGAAAGTGTGGTGCGCGCATTCAAATAAGTACTGCGCGCAGTGGGTTAAAAGTTGAAGGGTAACCCCCAAAAATCACTCCGCATCGTGATCGGCCATTGACCGGATTGGCCGATCACTGTTTCAAGTAACACTTTCTCATAAAAAGTGAGGGGACAAAACTCGACATGGCTTCTATGTTTCTTGGTTTCATCTTAGCTGACAATGCTCGTCATCTCCCTTAACATGTTGGCATTTGTGCCTGGCAAAATGAACAGACCGCACCGTCCCTTTTTCATATTTACTTAAATCACCTATGCAAGTGATTTGATAGATCAAAATAATCACCTGAGGAAGTGATATTTTAGATAATTATTTCAAACAAAGGGAAACAAATCTTATATCTTGTGACTGAATTATAAAAAAATGTACTGCATAAGGTGATTTTCATAATCAGCTGTTTAAGTAAGTGCTCTGACTGGTTATATTGATTTTACATCACGTGTTATCCTCCTGCGGTATTATTTATTCATTTTATAAACTTGCCATTCTATTTAAGTGTTACCTCTGTTACCAAAGTACCAACATGCAAGCTCATATTGCACGAACATTCACCGTATATAATTTTGTTTTCATGTGTATGAAGCCATCGTAGCAGCATTTGCTGATGAGGTAATTGACTGTCCTACAAACCGGGGTAAACCGGGACGAACCGTGGCGAACCGGGGTAGAACCGTGACGCCACCGGCGCATACCGTAACGCGTACGGCAGTCACCGGGACAGCACCGTGGACAACCGGGGCAACACCGGGCCTTACCGTAGTAGAACCGGGGCTAACCGGCATGCACCGGGATGAATCCGGGGTAGAACCGGGAAGAACCGTGGCTCCACCGGGGCCCTTCGTTTCTAAAACCGTAGCTACACCGGGGTAACACCGGGAATGTGAGAACAAAATCATTTTTTAAGAAAATGTTCCCCGGTTTATGCCGGTAAACCGGCTTGCCTTCACCGGGACAAACCGGGGTAGAACCGGGACAGTGAGAACGGGGCTTTAGTATCAAATGAACAAGTCGCCATGACGATAAGGATACATGACATACATTAGACACTTGTAATGTGCAGTCGCAAAGAAAAGAATTTAATGAACATATAAGTCAGTTTTACAAACATTTGTATGAACAAAAAGGATGATTGTGCTTAAATGTAAACTGAATGATAGTGAGTTTACGTGTACGTTTTATGCTGACAGGGTAAATGGCGACCGCTGGTACAGAGAAAACATCGTTCGATTGTGTTTTATGTCATGACAAGAGTATCGGACCAAGAAAACTTCCGGAATGCGGGCACTGTTGTTGTGAGACATGCATCCTGCTCCATCTATCTAAGCTTGAAGCAGAGGGCCAAGCAGAAATAGGGTTTCCGTGCCCTAGTTGTGAGGTGATCAACGCTGGACCCAAGGACGTAAAAGCGGCAATTGGTTGGATATGTAGCCACCCTGACCAGCAGACCCTATTATTCCACTCACAAATACTTTAAATCAATGTTTGTTTACATTTTGCTTCATGTACACGAACTGTCATTTTACAAGGTCGCCGCGAGAGGGCGCTCGATATCCACCAATCTATTTTTTTATGCCATTTACCCTTAAAATAACCGAATATTCTCCGACCGGCATTTTATTCAAGAGATGCACTCATCTAGCATCCGATCTAGGCCTTTGCATAACCTTATGGCCAATATTAGGACCGATTTTCATCCTTAAATGTCCGATTGGAAAGCGGGTCAACTTTGGTAAAACCCCCTATTCACCTGCATTATTCCGATATGTCGATCGATCATCCAGGATCTTTGGCCATAATCGAAGTATTCCTGTGTGCTCCTTCGACTGCTATATGTAACTCGGTTTCTAAAGTCATATTTAATCCATAAGACCTGATTTTGTTGTCACAAATTGAATATTGGCTCCATTGAAACTTCCAAGATGGCGTCATCGTCTTCTCCGTTTCCATTGGCTCATCCGGATACCTCGGACTTTTCCATTCAAATGCATTAGCTTTAAGTCACATGATCGCCAAGGTCGTGAGGTTGTCGTTCGATGACGTCACAAAGTCACGTGGATTTTTGACTATATAAGCGGGGTGTTCCGCAGTCAGTCGGGACATTGTGTTTTTACACGCCTCCCGTACAGATCTCAATAGAAAACAGTCATGTGACTGTTACAATCAAAAACAGTCATAGGACTGTTTTAGCAAACCAATCCTGAACATTCAGAGAGAGCAATCTTGACTGCTTTATTAGACTGTTCTGGACTGTTTTAAGCTAGGCAGAGAAGTCATGACTGTTTTAAGGTCTGATACTCTCTGTGACTGCTTAAGCAGTCAGAACTGGTTTTACAGAATAGAACAGAACAGAATAGAGATAGTTCTAAGAGTACCAATGCACTTTATGACTGTTTTTCTCAGAAACTGTTCTTGCAAGCTTCTGGACTGTTTTGGCAGCTCTGAATGACCAGGACTGTTTTTAGCCATCTTACTCTTTTGCAGGCCTCACTCTTCTGAGTAGAAAGTATTCTTATATTTATCAAATTAATTAATACAGTCAAAAGATCCACACTCACCTTGTCTAGATCTTCCTTAAGATGTCTGGTAAACGCATAGAGAAGCCCTTTGGAGACGAGGTTATTATGTTTTTGTTGTAAATACAGTTCCCCACCCATTCATTCTTGCACTCTTGAACATTTTCTCTCCAATCAGAACAGTCATGAATTTTTACTCACCTTACCTAGGTGGATATCTAGTTCTCTCTCTCTGCGCTTAGATTCATGGATTTTATTTTATAATACTAATTTTGAAAGATAGAATTCTAATTATCTTACCATTCTTGATTATTTGTCTTCTATAAATTATAAAGTATGTTGGGTAAACTCTAGAAACAAGAAATATTAGTTCCTTCTCATTCCTAACCCTCTAGTCATTTCCATCATACACAAAGCGGATCCACATTGTGGCTCCCCTGGAAACCAGACTGCCTTATATCATACAATCCTGACAGACTGTAGAACCAGTAAGCCATACTGGTTAGGCATTAGATGAAGTGGTTGTGAATTAGATCACCTGGTCAAGCATTAGAGTGTCTCATATTTTATTTTCCAGTGAAGATACAAACCAGACTATATTTGCGAGCTACAATTTGGTGTCACAGATTGGGATAAAATATAACAGCTTCTTGATCTGCTTTCCTGTACTACAAGAATTGCAAGGATAGAAATAAATGAACACAGAAAAGAATGAACACAGATATATATGTATTTTATTTTAACAGAACTGGTTTATTTTCAATTCACATCATCATAACAGATACAGTAAAATATTATATTCACGTAATATCAACACTACAGAGAGTCATTCACTTTGTCGATTATATCTGTATTACTCCATACTAGTCCATAAATTGTTGTTCATCCTTCTTGACACCTGAAAGTAGAAAACAGAAGTTTTCTTTAAACCTTTGTGTATGGTAGTTGTGACTAGAGCTCAAAAGAAATTATTATTGGCAATGGCTGAAAACATGGCCGATCAAGACCCTCAACTTCCAAATCCAGAGATACTGGATGACAGTAGCGATAATGAGTCAGTCCGCTCAAATGAAGCAGATAACACACAAGACCTATCTCGACTGGAAAACCAGTTAAAAAATGAAATGGGTGCAATTGCCGCTCAAGTGAAAGAAACAGTTTTAGGCTTAAATCAGCAAATGGAAACAAAATTTTCCGAACTTGACAAACAGATACACAACTTAGAAATACACTTACAAGACCAAAATAACAATCAAAGTATAGGTCAACACTCCAGAAATAGTACCAGTATACACACCAGTCTTAATGACCATTTGAACACACCCAATTTGCCTTGTACTGTATCCTCTAACAGCACCGAAAGTTCGGCTAGTCATGCTCCTGCTGATCCTGAATTACGTAGCTCAAATTCAAACAATGGTATTCCCACACACCAACAGTCAAGGGCAGATAATTTCATAAAGCTTAAACCACAGAATTTTTCTGGTACTGATGACGATTTTGAAGACTTTTTGACACAGTTTGAGATTACTTCAGAAATCAATGGCTGGGACTACAAATCAAAGTCACTATACTTAGCAAATTGCTTGACTGGAGTTGCAAGAGCATTACTAAATGAACTGACTGCTGAACAGCGCCGTGATTATCAAAGCCTTGTACAGAAACTGACAGAGCGATATGGCTCTGAGAACAGAGCTGAGGTTTTTCGTTCACAATTAAAATCTAGGGTGAAAGGTAAAGGGGAGACAACCGCACAACTCGCACAAGCAATCCGAAAACTTACTAGGCAAGCCTATCCTCGAGTTTCGTTAGATGTGGTCGAAGCCTTGGCCGTTGATCATTTTGTAGATGCGCTCCCAGAAGCCCAAATTAGACTTAGATTGCGCGAAGTAGGTCCTTCTACCCTAGCTGAAGCAGAAAAGATAGCGGTCAGAATGGAGGCAAATATTACTGCAGATAAACAAAGAACCAGATTTGTCGGAAAGGTTGAGCAAACTGAGCAATGTAAGGGATCACAAAATACAGAAAAACAAATGGAAAATATAAGCAAACGAATTGACATGCTTTCAAGAACTGTACAAAACCTTACACAACCACAGCGTCCTCGTATGCCCATGAATAATCGTAACTTTCCCCCTCGAAATCAGTACAATTTTCCCCGACCAAACCGACCTGATAATCAAAACAGGCCCTTTCAAAGAAATTTACAGTCCAGGGGAGATAATCCAAATTTCAACCAGCCAAATAATGGTCATGTACAAGCTCAAAGAAATCAAATAAGACCACAGGAAAACTTTCGACAGCCAGCTCAGGGGTCCGCAGCCAGGCTGAATTAGAGCAAGGACCCGAAATCATAACTATGCGTAATAACTGGTGCATAGAGGAGGGTTACTTTGTTTGTGTCACAATCAACAATTTACCTGTTACTTTCTTGATCGATACCGGTTCCAATGCAACCATATTAGGCAAAAGGTTTCTCGAAAGGCTTCCTTCAGACTTGGGCTTATCTGTAAGACCTACAAAGACAAAAATGTTGACTGTTACAGGGGAGGTAACTCCTTTTCAAGGAAAAACAGAACTTGAACTTGGTATCGGCAAACAGAAATTCAAACATACTGTTCTTATAGCTGATATTGAAAATGATGGTATCTTGGGGATGGATTTTCTCAATTCTCATCAATGTGATCTGGTGTTAACTAAGCAAACCATGAAAATAAATGGGGAAGAAATACTATGTTTCGCAAACAGCAGAAATGTACAGCCTCAATGTTGCCGGGTAGCACTTATGGAACCCATAGAAATCCCTCCCGAGTCTGAAACTATAGTACAGGGTTATACGAAAGGTACCATAGATAAAAGTGGCACTGGTTTGATAGAGACTGACACAAATTTCTCACATTCAAAAGGTTTGTTAGTCGCCAAAGCCTTGGTTTGTCCCAGAACTGGTATAGTCCCAGTACGCATTGTGAATCCAAACAAACAAAGCTGCAAATTATACAAGAACACGATAGTTGCTACATATGAGCCTATAGAACCAGAGCTACTTGTATCTGTGAATGCCACTCAATGCAAAGATTCTTCTGTCAATACTTGTCCAGAAACAGAGCTCCCTGAACATTTACAAGAACTATATTCTAAAAGCTCAAAATTACTCAATTCTGAAGAACAGATTCGTTTGAAAAATTTGCTTATTGAACATCAGAAACAGTTCTCGAAAGATTCTCATGACTTAGGGCGATGTACATTGCTTGAACACCACATAAACATTGTGCCTGGGACCAGGCCAATCAAACAACATCCTTATCGGTTGCCCCTAGCAAAACGTAGAGATGCTGAAGCTGAGATTGCAGCTATGGCTGAAAGAGATCTAATAGAACCGTCAACCAGTCCTTGGTCCTCTCCCGCAATCATAGTTCCCAAAAAGAATGGCGGCATCAGATTTTGCATTGACTATCGTCGTCTAAACAAGGTGACAATTCCTGATAGCATGCCTTTACCAAGATGTGATGACTCATTAGATGCATTAGGGGGATCAAAGTGGTTTTCCACACTCGATTTACGGCAAGGATTTTTCCAGGTGGGTCTTGATGAGGAAAGCCGTCCCCTCACTGCTTTTTGCATACCGGGAAGCGGGCTATGGCAGTTCAAAGTTGTTCCATTTGGAAGTATGACAAGCCCAGCTTGTTTTGAGAGAGTTATGGAAAGATTGTTTACGGGCTTGACTTTTGTTTCTCTCTTGATCTATCTAGATGACATAATTGTCTTCGGCAAGACTTTTGATGTACACTTGCAAAACTTGGAGGAAGTCTTCAGACGTCTTGCCGGAGCAAATATGAAACTTAACCCGGAAAAATGCTTGCTTTTCCAAGAAACCGTTTCCTTCCTCGGACATCAGGTTTCAGAGTCTGGTGTATCCGTTGATCCAGAAAAGACAAAAGTAGTACAAAATTGGCCTGTACCAAGAAACGTATCTGAACTTAGATCCTTTATAGGACTCTGTAGTTACATGAGGAAATTTATAAATGGTTTCAGTGCAATCTGTAAACCACTACATGTACTCACACAGAAAGATCAGAAGTTCCTATGGAACGATGAATGTCAAGATGCATTCGAAAAACTGAAAGTAGCTTTAACTACAGCTCCTGTTCTAGGATTCCCAAGAGAATCTTGTGGTATCTTTATCTGCGATGCAGATGCCAGTAAGGATGCCCTGGGATCTGTTTTATGCCAGGAACAGGATGGACAAGAGAGAGTGATAGCCTATTACAGTAAGTGTTTCAACAAAGCTGAACGGCGGTACTGCACTACACGCCGTGAATTGTTGTCAGTTGCTTGCTCAATCAAACATTTTCATTCGTACTTATATGGCAGACATTTCAAAGTACGTAGTGATCATGGAAGCCTTCGGTGGCTCATGAATTTCAAGATATGCGAAGGCGCATTGGCTAGAATCTTGGAAACCCTCGCCATTTATGACTTTGAAATTGAATTCAGACCAGGAAGTCGACATTTGGATGCCGACAGTATCAGTAGACGACCCTGTGTAGATCAAGAATGCGCACACTGTGAGAGGTTTGAAAAGAGATATAGTGAAGAAACAAATCCTAGATTGGCCACTAGGAATATAGGGTTACTGAGTGAGGAGAGTGTAAAACAGGGGGAAAGCCAGTTGAGAGAAGAAAGAAGGAGTAATACTGATCAAAAGCTGGAGAGCAATTGCACTCCAGGCGACAGTTTGTGTGAAGTAAGCATGTGTCTGGAGCAGGGCCCGCTTCAAACACAATGCTTCGAGAAAGAAACTGAAAGTTTATCCACTGGGGGGATCAGACCGAACACTTCTCCTACACCAGGAGGTCCAAAGATAGTTACAGAATGGTCGCTCCCACAAACAGAGACAGACCAGTCTCAAGGGACGATCGAAAAATGTGAAGAGAGTCACGGCTGCGACTCCATACGGGTCAGTGAAGAAACCCGGGAGAAGCAATTAGAGCCGCGACCTAGTGTGGAAACCCAACTTTCCTGTAATAGCAGGGTATGTAAAACAACCCTTGGGGATCTTTGGGTGTGGACGAAAGTCAGGACCCCTTTAAACTGCACTGTGCCGAAGAAACGGACAGTGACAGTTCATACTATGATTGTGAAGAAGAGATAGAGAGTTTTAGTGAAGAAGGGTGTCAAGAAAATCAACCAAAGTCAGCTTATGTGAGAAACACAGGCGGTAAACATCGACTGTTTAACGCCACAGAATATCAAGTATGAGCAAGATAGGCAACCCGAGATTCAAATGATTAAAGAGTGGAAACGTGACGGTAGAAGACCTGATTGGTCTCAAGTAGCACAGTACACTCCAGAATTGAAGGCCTATTGGTCAGCTTGGGAGTCATTGATATTAATGGATGAGATATTATACAAGCAAAAACCCATTAATATCGGCCCTCAAAATAAGCCAAGAATAGTTCTTCCAAGTGTACTACGAAAGAAATGTTTCACATTGTTACATGATACAGTCTCTTCTGCACATCTAGGTTCTCAAAAGACACTAGATAAAGTGAAGCAAAGATTCTATTGGTATGGTTGCAGAAAAGATGTAGACTATTGGTGCAAGACTTGTGATGTCTGTGCTTCCAGAAAACCACCATATCGCAAAGCCAAAGCACCAATGAAACAGTACCATGTAGGCTATCCACTAGAGCGATGTGCCTTAGATATCTTAGGCCCTTTACCAGCCTCGAACAATGCAAGATATTTACTCTTGGTATCCTGCTATTTCACAAAGTTTTTAATGGTAATCCCGTTAGAGAAAACAGATGCTCAAACCGTAGCAACAAAACTTATCGAAAGGTTCATATCCGTCTTCGGAGTTCCAGCAACCCTACACAGTGACCAAGGGTCAAATTTTGAGAGTAACGTGTTCCAAGAAGTATGCAAACTATTAGGTATTGAGAAAACACGTACAACCCCAGGTCGACCCCAATCTGACGGAATGATAGAACGCGCATGTCGAAGTGTGCAAGCAATGTTGTCTGCCTATGTCAGTGAGAATCAAAAAGATTGGTCCATATATATACCGATGTTAGTCTTGGCCTACAATTCAGCTGTTCACGACTCGACACGTTGTACCCCCGCGTCACTCATGTTAGGTCGTCAACTTCGATTACCCATAGATCTAGCTCTAGGCATACCTGAAACGACACAAAGCACATGTGAATCCGAATACGCATACGAGTTAGAAAAACAAATGTTACTCATGCATGAAATAGCACGCAAGAACATAAGAATCTGCAGCGACGGTATGAAAAGGTATTATGACAGAAATACAAATTTCATAGAGCACAATGTAGGCGATGCTGTGTGGTACTCATACGTAGAGAAACGAGCGGGAATTAGTCCCAAATTAGCCAGAAAATGGAAAGGTCCCTATACAGTTACAAAGAAGTTTGGTGATGTTCTATATCAGATACAACTCAATCCTCGCGAAAAACCGAAACTTGTCCACTATGACAAACTGAAACCATATCACGGGGATAATAAACCTTCATGGTTCCACGTGCCATCAGAGTAAATCAAAATAACGGCCGTAACAAATCCTTAAAATAAGGTGAGCACAGAGAGAGAACTAGAATAATAAAACAGAGTTTTCATTTTTAACTTAATTATTAAAGAGACCCTGTTGTTCTGTTTGGTGTTAATTTGTTTACAGAGTTATTGTTCTTACAGCTTATACAAATCACCTTTCTTTCATTACTGAGAGTGTTACCTTTGTTGGAGGAACCGATTCACATTTTGCCTGAAAAAGAAATACACAGAAATTTAGTTGGGACTCACATTGTGAGGTCCGAAAGAATGTACTCCAGATCTACTGATGCAAACTAACAATAAAACAAGATGTTATACTTAAAAAAAAATAAAAAAAATAAATAAATAAAAATAAAAAAGGTTATCACAGAATCTGAAAACTGTCTTGAAAATGCAGTTAGGCTAACTCAAGTTGACATTAAATACTAGTGGTGGTATTATAAAGACATATATCTATATTTACATCTATGCCTAGTCATAGCAGTTATGTCGCTCAAGATTATGACCGCTTTGTTTGTTTTCAAAAGACTTGAATGCTGTTCTAATATACAGCAAGAAACAGATAAACCGAAGCAAGTAATTCAAAATGTCAATGTTATCCAGCTAATGGTATTTCAACGTTACTAAGAATTTGGCATGCCAGAGAATACAAGATAATACAAACCTGAAAGATCTCTATTTCCCAATCCTCATGTCGTCATAAACTCCTGTCTTTTCAGGCCACCAAGTACATCTGTATACTCTGTGACGATGGCCACTTGTTTAGTCATCCACCCTGGAAGATAAAGAAACATTGTCGGGAAGTGCACTCCGGTTTTGGGTATAAGTGCCCCAAGTGTGGGAAAATCCTCCCTCGACCTATGACCCATTCCCCCTGTAAAGCTAGGCCCATGGACTTGTTCCTGTATCACCGAGAGACTGGGGCCAAGGGAGAGCGGGCCGAGGAAATGTTGAGAAAATGGGAGGAAGAACGCTTACCTGAAATGTTCAAAGTTTATTTCAAATCCCCCTTCCAGGTCCCAAAACCAGTCAGTCCACTTCCAGCTGAGAGAAGACGCTCCCCTCTTGAAAATTGCTACAAGAGGCCGGCTCCTAAAGTTTCATATAACATCCCACCTAAGAAGCCGAGGGAGTCCAAACCAGCCGCCACCGCAACGGTCGAAGATGACCTCGACCTAGGGCATGACCCAGTACCAATCAGTCTGGACGTCCCTCCTGGGTTCGAGGCAAGGCCCAATCCTTCATGGGAAGGTGTGGTGTTTGAGCCCCCGATCAAAGTGGTGGCCACAGACTTGGAAATGAGCGACGACAGTGAGAATGAAAGCTCTAGTTCTTCCAGCGGTAGTTCAAGCTCAACTGATTCGGATAATGGCCGTAGGTTTGAACCATTAACCATTACCATTCAAAATGAAACAAGAGGAGAGAACAAAAGCAGTGAAAACGAGGAGATAAACAAAAATGATAAACACGAAAAACAGAGAAAAAACAGTGTAAATGAGAAAACCAACCAAATGGACAATCATGAAAAAGAAGGTAAAAACAGTAGTACCAAGGACAAAAATGACAAACATGAGAAAGACAGTAAAACCAGGGGAAACAAAGAATCCAACAAAATCAAACAAGGAAACAAAAACAGTAATGACAAGGGAAAGAATAAAGACTGTGTAAGCAAAGAATCAAACAAAGCCGAGAAAGGAAACAAAAGTGATGACAAAGGAAAGAGTAAAGACAGTGAAAACAAAGAATCAAACAAAGCCGAGAAAGGAAACAAAAGTGATGACAAAGGAAAGAGTAAAGACAGTGAAAACACGGAATCAAACAAAACTGAACAAGGAAACAAAAACAGTAATGACAAAGGAAAAAGTAAAGACTGTGTAAGCAAAGAATCAAACAAAACTGATAACAAGGAAAAGAGTAAAAACAGTGAAAACAAAGAATCCAACAAAACTGAGAAAGGAAACAAAAGTGATGGCAAAGGAAAGAGTAAAGACAGTGAAAACACGGAATCAAACAAAACTGAACAAGGAAATAAAACTGATAACATGGAAAAGAGTAAAAACAGTGAAAACAAAGAATCCAACAAAACTGAAAAAGGAAACAAAACTGATGGCAAAGGAAAGAGTAAGGACAGTGAAAACAAAGAATCAAACAAAACTGAAAAAGGAAACAAAAGTGATGGCAAAGGAAAGAGTAAGGACAGTGAAAACAAAGAATCAAACAAAACTGAAAAAGGAAACAAAAACAGTAATCACAAAGGAAAGAATAAAGACTGTGAAAACAAAGAACCAAACAAAAGTGAGAAAAGTACCAACAAAGAGACAAACAAAACAGACGTAACCGAGAGAAATACCAACGCAGAATCAAATAGAACGAACAATTCTGAGGAAAGTGAAAACCAGGAGTCAAACCAAATGGACACATTGGAACAAACAAACAACAACAGTAGTAATGACGATACTTGTGAACTACAAAATATTCATTTTAACTTGGAGGACAACTATGCAACTTTTATGAGAAGTCTCATGTTTAGCGATCAGTCGGACACCTATACTAGTATGAACACTGATGCCAGTTCCAGTAGGGTACCAGTCAGTAATACCGTGGTACGGAAGTTGGAGGAGGACATTCTAAAAAAATTGCAGGAGATCCAAGAGGAGAGGATCATCCTGGAAGTTGGAAACCAGCAGTTTCACACTTCCAGGGTGACCATGAGGGCGGACCCTCACTCTCTTTTTGCGATGCTCTGCCGCAAAGACTGCCCATTCCGTCCCTCCACCTCCTACGGCCGTCCCACCTATTATTTTGACCGGGACTCTTCTCATTTTAGGTTTATCCTAAACTATCTTAGAAACGGGGCAATGGTGAAGGAGGATTCTTTACCCAGAGAAAGGAGGTATCTCCTCGAGATGCTGTGTGAGGCTAGGTTTTTCAGGCTGCAGGGTCTGGAGAATGCCATTCTAGCCAGGTTGGAACATGCCTCTGACTAGATTGGTACGCTGTCCCAACCAATGGCATCCATCTTCCAACCCAATGACTGCTTTTAGGCCTCCTTTCAAAAGGAGAAGACTCTTCCTCCACCTGCCTTATTTCTGAGATAGTTGCTCTTACCGTGAAAATTCTTAAAGTAATATTGAATCTCTGGTCATGACTGTCTTTCTGAAGATGTGGTCATAGTAGGCATGGATCAGGTTACTGAAAAACAGTAGTACAGAACTCTTGTTTCCCTTGTCTGATGTCTTACACTGAGATAGTAATATCTCTGTGAACTTCATTAGATAGGAAACTTGCATTTCAAGATTTTCAATATATGAATTAACTGACATCATGGTTTAAGATTTACAGTATTCTTATCAAAGATATGGTTCCACTTCAGTATTGTTAAGTAAGTGAATTGATCATGTAAAGGCTGTAATTTGGATTTCCTGAAATAACATTGTCGACTAATAGTCCATGCTACCGGGCGACACATGCTTATAGTATTTCCAAATGGCATCCTTTGCCATGATCAAACTTGTATGACATTGTTACTTCTATTTTGACGCGTCTGATTTTCGCGATTTGAGATACTCAAAATGATATTTCTTATTGCTTCTTAGCATTCTAGGCTAAGTTCTTATAGCGAGTGAAAGTACAATGTCCTGCTGATTTTAAAAGATCAGTAAAGTTGATATTGTTGATGTTTATTTATGAAAGTTGAAATGTATGTATGGTGTATTGATTATGCTTTGTGGTCAAAGGGAAATAACTGCAATTTGTAATTACAAATTTTCAATTTTTACTGACAAATATTTTGATGAACCGGAGTAGTAGGATTTTTGTATCTTTTCATAGCATTCTAAATTACTTTTTCAAAATTCAAATTTTTAACCTTTTCTAGATAGTGATTCTTTCATCTGTCTCCTGCCTGACATACGTTGTTTTTGGATACAGAGTTGTTAATTGTTTCATTTCTGAAAATAAAATAATGATAGTAATATGTTCTCATTGATCTAAAAGTTATTCTAAATTTTTGAAGTATTGACTGCAACAAAGTATTGAATAAATGGGAATAGTTTGTGTAAATGCGGAGTTACTAATTTAAAACATTGATAAATAATTGATAGCGAGGATGAGTCGCAGTGTTGCAGCATCTTGCTGGACTGCATGTGTGTCTTACTATATGCTTTTTGGATCCTGAGATTTTGTGTGACTTGGAATCTTTCAGGAGTTCAATTTGAATTCTGTGAGATTTCATCTCATTCTGATCTCACTGTGAGATGAGACATGCCTGAGTTTTGGTATGATGTTCTCGTCCTTCTCTATCATTGATGTTTTTCACCAAGATATTTATTTGGAATGTATAATATGCTTTGTTGAAATATTATGATTACATGAAACAAATGTTACATGAATGCAAACATGACTGTTTGTCTTAAAGTTTTCATACCTGAAATAATTTAGTTTCATGTAGGAAACTAGGATTTATGTGATGTCAGGTCATGATATCAACAAGAACCTTCTCTGCATTCGTCTTTGTTGTTCGCCTGTACTTAAATGAAACATGTATTTAAATCATCAAAAGATTGATCAAATTTGCTCTGAAGTTTGTTTGCAAGAATCAACCTTTAGAGTATTTATACCGCATTGAAGTTAAAATTGTTTGCCTGTTGAATTATTTTAACACGAGCACCTGAGTTGAATTTGACAAGAACTGTTTGGAATGCTTGTTTCGTTTCAAACTTGTCAGGCTTGTTCAGTGAATTCTGATCCATTTCCAGTAAGAGAGTTACTGAACTGGTTGATTTTGGGTGAAACGAAACTGCTGTTCCAGTACGCCTTGTTTGTGGTTATCCTTGAATGTGTAACATGCACGAGACGCAGTGAGCACATGATCTACTTCTCACCTCTTGTCCAAGGTAGTCTGTTCACGTTGATAATAGTGTGACCTAGTCTGTATAGACAGCCGTTTCTTGTTCATCTTAGAGATAACTGGTTGTCATGATAGCATGTTGGCCCAGTAGAGAAGTAGATACATGGTGTTCCTGGGGATCCTGCATAACATAACATAACATGGTTTATATGAATATCAATGAGAGTAATGTATTAGTGTAAATAGTTATAATTTTATGTTGAATTTGACAATTTAGCCAAAATACTTGCCTAGCAGGAAAGTAGGAAGATATTACTGCATGGTCATTAGCAGTACAGTCTCTTAAGATGCTTTGTCTGAGTTTGAGTCTTACTGGTCTGTTTTATTATGTTATGATGTATAATGTATAGCATTACAGAAGTCAAAGAATGTAATTTGAAGGCAAGATGTATTGTTTTTAACTGTTTTACAGATTGTAGATTGTTGTTGTTTTACCCAACATGTTTTCTGATAAGGATATTACAAACAGTGCTCAGCTCAATATTTCACTAATCTCATACTTCATTTCATATTGATATTATAGGCAATTTTGAAGCACATTTCAAATTCTATTCTTCATTAAATCACTATTTCTTCTTTTGAGAGCTGTTGCACTTTTTGTGAGTTCTGTTGAGATATATTTGGTCTACCAGTTCAAGATACATACCAAACCTTTGAAAGTCATCGGAAAAGTTGTTACATAGAAATGTTGGTCATGGCAGTATCCTGTAGCTACGAAAGAATAAGTACTATCATTCATAGATTAATAATAGGACTGCTGGTCATGAAGGTTTCAACACTTATATATGTGTGTGTGTATGTATCCATATATATATATATATATACATGTATATACCTGGACATTTTTGAAAGTAGGTGTTTCACCTCATGTCAATGCTTGTTATCTCCCCTTTCCTTCTATTTGAGGACAAATTCCATTCTTTGGGGAGGGAGCAATGTAGCCACCCTGACCAGCAGACCCTATTATTCCACTCACAAATACTTTAAATCAATGTTTGTTTACATTTTGCTTCATGTACACGAACTGTCATTTTACAAGGTCGCCGCGAGAGGGCGCTCGATATCCACCAATCTATTTTTTTATGCCATTTACCCTTAAAATAACCGAATATTCTCCGACCGGCATTTTATTCAAGAGATGCACTCATCTAGCATCCGATCTAGGCCTTTGCATAACCTTATGGCCAATATTAGGACCGATTTTCATCCTTAAATGTCCGATTGGAAAGCGGGTCAACTTTGGTAAAACCCCCTATTCACCTGCATTATTCCGATATGTCGATCGATCATCCAGGATCTTTGGCCATAATCGAAGTATTCCTGTGTGCTCCTTCGACTGCTATATGTAACTCGGTTTCTAAAGTCATATTTAATCCATAAGACCTGATTTTGTTGTCACAAATTGAATATTGGCTCCATTGAAACTTCCAAGATGGCGTCATCGTCTTCTCCGTTTCCATTGGCTCATCCGGATACCTCGGACTTTTCCATTCAAATGCATTAGCTTTAAGTCACATGATCGCCAAGGTCGTGAGGTTGTCGTTCGATGACGTCACAAAGTCACGTGGATTTTTGACTATATAAGCGGGGTGTTCCGCAGTCAGTCGGGACATTGTGTTTTTACACGCCTCCCGTACAGATCTCAATAGAAAACAGTCATGTGACTGTTACAATCAAAAACAGTCATAGGACTGTTTTAGCAAACCAATCCTGAACATTCAGAGAGAGCAATCTTGACTGCTTTATTAGACTGTTCTGGACTGTTTTAAGCTAGGCAGAGAAGTCATGACTGTTTTAAGGTCTGATACTCTCTGTGACTGCTTAAGCAGTCAGGACTGGTTTTACAGAATAGAACAGAACAGAATAGAGATAGTTCTAAGAGTACCAATGCACTTTATGACTGTTTTTCTCAGAAACTGTTCTTGCAAGCTTCTGGACTGTTTTAGCAGCTCTGAATGACCAGGACTGTTTTTAGCCATCTTACTCTTTTGCAGGCCTCACTCTTCTGAGTAGAAAGTATTCTTATATTTATCAAATTAATTAATACAGTCAAAAGATCCACACTCACCTTGTCTAGATCTTCCTTAAGATGTCTGGTAAACGCATAGAGAAGCCCTTTGGAGACGAGGTTATTATGTTTTTGTTGTAAATACAGTTCCCCACCCATTCATTCTTGCACTCTTGAACATTTTCTCTCCAATCAGAACAGTCATGAATTTTTACTCACCTTACCTAGGTGGATATCTAGTTCTCTCTCTCTGCGCTTAGATTCATGGAATTTATTTTATAATACTAATTTTGAAAGATAGAATTCTAATTATCTTACCATTCTTGATTATTTGTCTTCTATAAATTATAAAGTATGTTGGGTAAACTCTAGAAACAAGAAATATTAGTTCCTTCTCATTCCTAACCCTCTAGTCATTTCCATCATACACAAAGCGGATCCACATTGTGGCTCCCCTGGAAACCAGACTGCCTTATATCATACAATCCTGACAGACTGTAGAACCAGTAAGCCATACTGGTTAGGCATTAGATGAAGTGGTTGTGAATTAGATCACCTGGTCAAGCATTAGAGTGTCTCATATTTTATTTTCCAGTGAAGATACAAACCAGACTATATTTGCGAGCTACAGATACAATCTCTTGAAAAGGGGGAAGAGGATGTGGATGCAATAAACAAAGAGAATGCTTCTGACAAAGAAAAATGCAGTCCTTGTAAAGATCAGGGAAAGACAACCAATGCAACAGCGATTTGTTTAGATTGCGATGAAGCATTGTGCCAGCCATGTTCGTTTGCTCGTCATAAGCATCCTTTGCTTCGGGGCCATAAAGTCAAAGATGTTCAAGAAACTGGAGATGTAAGCGAACTCTTTCAGACGATGTGTAAACTTATACTATGTGATGAACACCTAAATGATTCTATCAAATTCTATTGCAATGACCACGAAGAATACGGATGTGAAGGATGTGTTGATGATAGACATAAGAATTGTGTTGATGTTGTGAAAGCAAACTCTTTAGATGCAAAAGACGACTACAAAACACAAATGGAATTAATTGAGGGAACTGCTGAAGCGATTCGTAAGCATGCAAAAACATATTTTGACAGAAAGACTGTCTACGTTGAGGCAACTAATCTGCGTGTTGAAGAAATTACGGATACTCTGAAATCAATAAGGAAGAAAATCAATTACTTACTGGATATCTTTGAGGCGAATACTACAAAACTTGCAAAATCTACAGCAGAAGAACATATTTTTGCGGCAAATAATGATAAAAGATTGCTAAATGATATGAGCCGCATTGTGAGAAAACCGGATTTTTGCCTAGGCGAAAACAAAGGCGCAGATCAGCTTCGCGGTAACCGCGAAGCTGATCAGCGCCTTTGTTTTCGCTACTCGGATAGTACAATTCCTCTTCTACTTAAATCCGAAATTTCAAGCTTCTAGCTCTTTTCTGAGCTGGTACAGGTCGGTTTGTGTCGGACCTGGTCGGAAACCCCGAAGACCGGTTTTCTCGCGTCGAGGCTCATATGATCAGTACGTCTGAATTGTCGATATTGCTTGTCGGAAAATTGAACTCATTGGAACATGTAAATCAGCATGACATGATAATAGAGAAACTAAAAGATAGACTGAAAGGTTATGAAGAACAACTAATTAGTATCTCAGAGATGAAAGATAATGTTATAGAACTAAAACAAAGCCAAGAGTGAAAGATAATGTTATAGAACTAAAACAAAGCCAAGTGCTCACGAACTTTATCAACGTTGGTGACAATGCCACAAAAGAGTTAGGTGCAATTACAGTTGTAACGAAGCAGTCTAACAGCCAAGTCTACCAAAGCAAACTTCTTTTCCGACAACGAACTGTTATGAAACAGAAGGACATATCAACAGCAGGATGGCTTAAAACATATTCATACATGTCCGTTCTCGCAAGTGGGGATATAGTCCTTACTATACGAAACGAACGGTTTATCTGTCAAGGTTAATCAAAATGGTCGAGCATTGGGACGTTTGAATCTTTCTGAATATTCGCATACAACTGACAGAAAGGAGGTAAATAACATACTGCGCGCAGCCAGTAAACATGACGGTATTGTGGCTAATCCACGACTTTCGGAAAAGAAAATTCTTCTAATATCTGCAGACAAGGGCTTGAAAGTAATGGCAGAAGTTAAAACTTTGTATCACCCAAAAGCAGTTCATGTCTTAAGGAATGGAAAAATAGCGGTGGCATGGAACAATCCTGCTGCTTTTGGCATAATTTCTGTCAGTGACACTACCGTTGAAAACGAGAGTTATCTTAAGCATGATGCAGTCGGACGACTATTCAAAAGCTTTGACTTCATGGCAGTTGATGAGAAGAGGTCACACGTTATCCAGCCATGTACAGTCGACGGAGCGATTTATTGTTTCGACTTTGACGGAAATCCAAAATTTAGGTACAAACAGAATGATGGACGTTTATCTCCGAGGGGCGCTGCTCATGACGCTGACGGCAACATATTCGTTTGCTTTTCCACAGACTCTGGGTGGCCTATACACGAAATCCATGTGCTCACTCCAAGCGGAACAATCCTCCGGACAATAGGTTCAGATGAAGGTTGTCCATCTTTCCCTGTTCTAATTGAATTTGATAGAACTGGTACTACGTTTGTTGTTACACAGGGGAATGGCACTGACATAACGCTGCTCAAAATACAAAGCACTCTCGGTTGTTAGGTATGGACAATGTCCTTTTCAAAAATTGATTGATGCTGTTTTATTAGGTAAATGAAAGGAAAAGAAAACAAAAAATGCGCATTCTTTTAATTTGTTTCTAGACAAACATCTGATATAACAGGTTAAATGAGTATCTTACTGCAAGCAGTGTGAGCTTTTTAGCTCACCTGTGCCGAAGGCTCACAAGGTGAGCATATAGGATGGCCATGCTCCGTCGTCCGTCCGTCGTCCGTCCGTCCGTCCACAATTTCAAAGATCTTCTCCTCTGAAACCGCTTAGCCAATCAAAGCCAAACTTCATGTGAAACATCTTTAGGAAGGGGAACAAAAGTTTATATAAATGGTCCAGGTCACATGACCAAGATGGCCACCATGGCTATAAATAGCAAAAACCTATAAAAATCTTCTTCTCCAGAACCAGAAGGCCTATGATTTTGAAACTTGGCATGAAGCATCAGGCAAAGGAGCTCTACAAAGTTCATATAAGTCATGACCCTGGGATGACCTTTACCTATTTTACGGTAAGGTCAACTTAGGTCACCCATGCATATGAATGGGGAAAATTGTCAAAATGTCATTTGAAGGAAAATAACTTGAAGAAAATGGGCAAATGGACTGAAAATATATTTTTCTGAAAAAAAAAAGAAAAAGAACCCCAGGGGCTGGTCTGCCCGCCCAGTAGCAATATATATGTATGTTACCATAATATTCAAATATCTTCTTCTTTGAAACCGCTTGGCCAATCAATGCCAAACTTCATGTTGAGCATTCGTAGGAACAGGGAACAAAAGTTTATATAAATGGTCCAGGTCACATGACCAAGATGGCCGCCATGGCTATAAATAGCAAAAACCTATAAAAATCTTCTTCTCCAGATTCTGAAGGCCTATGATTTTGAAACTTGGTGTGAAGCATCTCATGATCTGGGAATGGAGCTCTACAAAGTTTATATAAGTCATGACCCTGGGATGACCTTGACCTATTTTACGGCAAGGTCAACTTAGGTCGCCCATGCATTTGAATGGGAAAAATAGGAAAATGTCATGTAATGGCAGAAAACTTGCTAGGAATGAGCAAATGGACAGAAGATGTATGCTTATGAAAATATTTTAGGCCCAAGGGATGTCTGCCCCTGCCCCGGAGCTATATACATGTAGATGACCATAATATTCAAACAGTTTTTTCTCAGAAACTGCTTAGCCAATCAAAGCCAAACTTTATGTGGAGCATCCTTAGGAAGAGGAAATGAAAGTTATATAAATAGTCAAGGTCACATGACCAAGATGGCCGACATGGCTATAAATAGCAAAACAAAAATAAAAATCTTCTTCTTCAGAACCAGAAGGCCTATGATTTTGAAACTTGGCATGACACTTTAAGGAACGGAGGTCTACAAAATTTGTATAAATCATGACACTAGGATGACCTTGACCTATTTCACGGCAATGTCAACTTAGATCGCCCATGCATTTGAATGGAGAAAATTGTTAAAATGTCATTTGAAGGACATAACTTGCATTTAATTGGCAAATGGACTGAATTTTTATGATTTGAAAAAGACATTGACTCCAGGAGTTATTCTGACCCTGCCCTAGGGTTATATACATGCATTGTACCATTCTAGTCTAACAAGTTTATTGGTGCATGTATATATCTCAGGTCTCAGGTGAGCGTTTACAGGACCATTGGTCCTCTGGTTTAGAACTTATGAGAGCCGCGACACAAGAAAACCGGAGTTTCGCATAGTACAATTCCTCCTTTACTTATATCCAAACTTTCAAGCCTCTAGCCTTATTCCGTGACTGTACACGCCGGTTTTTGACGGACCTGGTCGGAAAACCCGAAGACCGGTTTTCTCGCGTCACGGCTCAATTGAAATGTACATGGTGGTGTTATTAAAGTATTCGGCACTTGTCTGTTGACGATTTCTGGCTTATTTAGGTCTCATCCGCATTATGGCGTGGAGCAACTTGGACTAAATGAAAGGAAACAAAATCATGAAAAAATACAAAAAAACAGGGCTGTTAAAAAAGATTTTCAATATCAAATTGTTATTATTAAATTATTTTTGTCATGCTAAATTGAATTTCAACATTGTTAGCTTTAGTGAAGTCTTGTTTTTCAAACTTTACCTGATAAATTTAGAAAACAGATACATGTAATTCATAAATATGTGAAATATGAAAAACATTATCCATCTGATTTTCACAGTGACAATATTCAATTCTAAATAATTTCAAAATTACCACTACAGTAATTTTATGCTGAGTTACATTAAGACCTACTTCTTTTAACGTTTGTTGATTTAGTTCGAGGATTTCTCTGCGGTCGCCACATCATTTTCTTAAACTGGCCCATTATCACTTCGATAATGTCATCCGAGTTATCTTTCCTTGTATCGTGAGTCACAGCATCTATACTTCCCCCGAGAATTGATAGAAAAATCGTGAGTATGAAGAACACAGTGGTTAAAATATATACCAAGAAAAAAAAAGTTTGCCAACACTGGTGTGACTGAACTAATTTCTCGGTAATTGCTTTTTCCAATTAGCGAAATGAACAACGTCCCCATTGTCTGGAATATATTTTTGTATCTTGGTAGGTTCGATCCAAACAGAAGGGTCCCGAACATGCAAAATCCAATGAAAATATAGGTGAACATTATTCCAACAGGATGGGGAGCTTGGAGATGTCCCCCCCCCCCCCCCCCCCTCATGCCATCGGTTTTTTCTTCGGTGTTAATCTAGATTATCTAGATTTCTCCAGTGGCACCTTCGACCTCTGATATTTGATAACTGTAATGTGTGAATTGCATGAACAAACGGTGGACACAACCGTTTGTTCTCATAGGTATTAACGAGGTCAATATCGCACCTGCATCGGGCAAAATAACTAAAAACGAGAAATATAGGTCTAGGGCACCAGGTCAAGGTGTGTTCTGAAAGGGTACATTGTATGTCAAGGATAATTACTATGCAAGGTTTCACATTCGCAGCTACCTTAGGTGCACAAAGAACCAAACTTTGACGTAAAAATTAACAAAGTCAATGGACCGTGAAATATAGGTCAAGGGCACCGAGGCAATGTGCGTGCTTGAAGGGTACGTCAAGGAAATTTTAAAATATACATGGTTTCACGCTTGCAGCAATCACTGATGCAGAGAAAATCAAATTTCGACGAAAAATCAACAAAGTCAATGGCCCATGAAATAAAGGTCAAGGGCATGTGAAGGAGGGTATGTCATGTGGCGAACACAATAAATATAATTTTCAGTGTCATTATTTTTATATGTTAATATAATATTTAGCCACATATAGAAAGTTAAAACTGTTAAGAGTTACTGTAGATATTTAGTATAGTTCTCAAATTAGTAGTAATTTCCTCTAAGAAGTTGGTCTATCTAGGTTACAGTCCACAGCTATTAGAATCCACAGGTCCAAAGTCGTAGTTTCCAGATAGAAGTTACAGTTCTTGATCTGTGATCCCTCGATAGTGTGAAAGTTCCTTCTAAATAGCACCAGTTTATATCCTTTTGTAGTTTGGTTGAATTATAATTCCAGTTTTATATTAAAATCACTTAACAATGTCACTTATGTAATCAATCTACTTTGTTGTCAACGTCAAGTTCTTGTCTCCAAATGGTAGTTTTAAGCAGTAGTGACTATGATGACTCCTCCAAAGTAGTAGTTTTAATGAGAGCATCAATAATCCAACTCCCTGCTCTAGTTACCATCTGTCGTCGACGTCATCTAACTCTATCGTCAACGTCAAATTACGTTGACGTCAACTAACATTATATTATTTATAGAAATTATAGACAATCCAGACAAATCTAAAAATAGACTAAATGTTTCCATGAACTATAGTATATTGTGGAGAAACCACAACATGTCATGGGCAATTACTATGCAAGGTTTCAAACTCGCAGCTATCACTAATGCAGAGACGTATAAACCAAACTTCGACTTAAAAATAACAAAGTCAACGGACTGTGATACACGTATAGGGCAAGGGCACCGGGCCAATGTGCGTGCTTGAAGGGTATATCAAGGTCAACGACTATGCAAGGTTTCATACTCGCAGTTACATGTATCACTGATGTAGGGAAAACCAAAGTTCGACGTAAATGTTGACGGACGGACGGACGGAAATTTGGACTCTTATATCGCACCCTGCTATAAGAAGGTGCGATAAAAAGCAATTGGTACAGAACAGATTCGCCGCAGATAAGAATGGAACGTAGTACAAACGTCGTAGATACGTCACGCGTACGCTTCATACGCCACACATACGTCATACGTACGTAGCACATACACCTTGATACGCCGTACATACGAAAAAGAAATTCCATACTAATACAGATACGTCACTGATACGCCACAGGAACGTAGCAGGTACGTCACACGTACGTGGTACACACGTCGCTTGAACAAAATACGTCTCACACCTCGGCGTATCGCAATTTTCATAGATACGCGAGCGATACGCCACTGAAACGTGAATATGTGACAGAGGCTTAAATGCATTAACTAAGTTCATTTAGAGGCCTTCACACTTGCATCATATTCGCATGATGCTAAATTATAGACGCAAAGCGTTATAAATACGCAATCTTTCTTCTATAGGCATATGTCAATGATGCCAAGTTGCTTATACTGTTCATCTTCTTACTGTGTACTGGGGGTTGTCTGTTGTTAAAAAACGAGAACCAGTCTCTTGCATCTAAATACAGCCTAGTTGCCTTGACTTGCGTACCTTGCATGTTACTAAAAATCACACGTTGTACATACTGGCAAACATTATGACACACCTTGATGAACATCAGGAAAATATGTCCGTGCAATGTATACCCCCTCAAACAGTAAAACTGGGGTATGCAGGGGTATACCTAAAACAACGAGAACCAGTCTCTTGCATCTAAATACAGCCTAGTTGCCTTGACTTGCGTACCTTGCATGTTACTAAAAATCACATGTTGTACATACTGGCAAACATTATGGCACACCTTGATGAACAAAACTTCAGCCAGTTGTAATTCCTGGACCTTCTCATCAGGAAAACATGTCCGTGAAAAGTATACCCCCTTGAACCCCACTTTTATATAGCAAAACTGGGGTATGCAGGGGTATACCTATTTTTCTTATTTTGCTCCAAAACATAGATTGTGGTTACTCGATAGAACCGCCTCGGCGCCGGGGCGGTTCTAACGTGTACCCACAATCTATGTTTTGAGCAAAAATAAGAAAAATATCAAAAATTTTCCTCTGAAAATTATCGATTTTTGACCTGAAAAAAAAAAAATACTGTATATCATATGGGCATGTTTTCGTAATGACAAAAACTTCAGCCAGTTGTATCAAAATTTTGAAATTCCTGGACCCTCTCTTTTTACTTTAGAATAAACAACCATAATGCAATCGATACCTATATGTTGATATCGGATTTAACACCCATTAACATTTGCATTTGAATATGATACTTGCTTTTTCTGATTCAGTGTAATGCTTCATGTCGTGTCTTCGCGACAAGTCTATTGATAACTTATAAATGAGCCGCGTCATGAGAAAACCGAATTTTTGCATATGCGAAAAGAAAGGCGCAGATCAGCTGTGCAGTAATTGCACGGCTGATCGGCGCCTTTATTTTCGCTACATGGATAGTACAACCCTCTTTCTTAAAATCAAAACTTTTAAGCTTCTAGCTTTCTTCTGTGGCTGTACAGGCCGGTTTGTGTCTGACCTAGTCGGAAACCCCGAGGACCGGTTTTCTCGCGTCGCGGCTCAAAGTAACCTTGAAATTAGTATCAAAATAAACAAGTCGCCATGACGATAAGGATACATGACATACATTAGACACTTATAATGTGCAGCCGCATAGAAAATAATTTAATGAACATATAAGTCAGTTTTACAAACATTTGTATGAACAAAAAGGATGAGTGTGCTAAAATGTAACTGAATTTTGTAGTATGACTTTCTGTTTTTCCTTTGAAGTTTTTATAACATTAAATCCAATACAAGTCAATATGAAAAGAGGCGGGCCCACATATTATTACAAAGCAAAGAGGCGGGATGAAAGCCGTACAATAACTTCCTGATATTGGAAGTTACAGTACGGATCTGCCAATTTGTGTTGTGTCATACTACAAGTTAGTTAAAGACCTCGTAGAAAAAATAAGTAAAAACAGCTCGTCTTCGACTCGCTTTATTTTACTTATTTTTTCTACTCGGTACTTTAACTCTAACATATAGTGAGTTTACGTTTACGTTTATGCTGACAGGGTAAATGGCGACCGCTGGTACAGAGAAAACATCGTTCGATTGTGTTTTATGTCATGACAAGTGTATCGGACCAAGAAAACTTCCGGAATGCGGGCACTGCTGTTGTGAGACATGCATCCTGCTCCATCTATCTAGGCTTGAAGCAGAGGGCCAAGCAGAAATAGGATTTCCGTGCCCTAGTTGTGAGGTGATCAACGCTGGACCCAAGGACGTACAAGCGGCGATTGGTTGGATACAATCTCTTGAAAGAGGTGAAGAGGAAGTGAGCACAGTAAACAAAGAGAATGCTTTTGACAAAGAAAAATGCAGTCCTTGTAAAGACCAGGGAAAGACAACCGATGCAACATCGATTTGTTTAGACTGTGATGAAGCATTGTGCCAGTCATGTTCGTTTGTGCGCCATAATCATCCTTTGCTTCGGGACCATAAAGTCAAAGATGTTCAAGAAACTGGAGATGTAAGCGAACTCTTTCAGACGATGTGTAAACTTATACTTTGTGATGAACACCAAAGTAATCATATCAAGTTCTATTGCAATGATCACGAAGAATACGGATGTGAAGGATGTGTTGATGATAGACATAAGAACTGTGTTGATGTAGTGAAAGCAAACTCTTTAGATGCAAAACACGACTACAAAACACAAACGAAATTAATTAAAGGAACTGCTGAAGCGATTCGTAAGCATGCAAAAACATATTTTGACAGAAAGACTGTCTACGTTGAGGCAACTAATCTGCGTGTTGAAGAAATTACGGATACTCTGAAATCAATAAGAAAGAAAATCAATCTCTTACTGGATATCTTTGAGGCGAACACTATAAAACTTGCCAAATCTACAGCAAAAGAATTCGTTTGTACGGCAGAAAATGATAAAAGATTGCTAAATGATATGATCAGCACGTCTGAATTGTCGATGTTGCTTCTCGGAAAATTGAACTCATTGGAACATGGAAATCAGCATGACATGATAATACAGAAATTAAAAGACAATCTGAAAGGTTATGAAGAACAACTAATTAATATCTCAGAGATGAAGGATAATGTTATAGAACTAAAACAAAGCGAAGTGCTCACGAATTTTATCAATGTTGGTGACAATAATACAAAAGAGCTTGGCGCAGTTACAGTTGTAACGAAGCAGTCTAGCAGCCAGGTCTACCAAAGCAAACTTCTTTTGCGACAACGATCTGTTACGAAACAGAAGGACATATCAGTAGCAGGATGGCTTAAAACGTATTCATACATGTCCGTTCTCGCGAATGGCGATATAGTCCTTACTGATGAAACGAACAGCTTATCTGTCAAGGTTAATCAAAATGGTCGAGAATTGGGACGTTTGAATCTTTCCGAATATTCGCCTAAAACTGACAGAAAGGAGGTTAATAACTTACTACGCGCAGCCAGTAAACATGACGGCATTGTGGCTGTTCCTCGACTTTCGGAAAAGAAACTTCTTCTAGTATCTGATGACAAGGGCTTGAAAGTAATGGCAGAAATTAAGACTTTGTATCACCCAAAAGCAGTTCATGTCTTAAGGAATGGAAAAATAGCGGTGGCATGGAACAATCCTGCTGCTTTTGGCATAATTTCTGTCAGTGACACTACCGTTGAAAACGAGAGTTATCTTAAGCATGATGCAGTCGGACGACTATTCAAAAGCTTTGACTTCATGGCAGCTGATGAGAAGAGGTCACACGTTATCCAGCCATGTACAGTCGACGGAGCGATTTATTGTTTCGACTTTGACGGAAATCCAAAATTTAGGTACAAACCAAACGATGGACAATTATCTCCGAGGGGCGCTGCTCATGACGCTGACGGCAATATATACATTTGCTTTACCATAGACGGGTGGTGTATACCACACGGAATACGAGGCGGACTCCATGTGCTCACTCCAAGCGGAACAATCCTCCGGACAATAAGTTCAAATGAAGGTTGTCCACGTTTTCCTGTTCTAATTGAATTTGATAGAACAGGTACAACGTTTGTTGTTACACATGGGAATGGCACTGACATAACGCTGCTCAAAATACAAAACACTAGATCGATTGTTAGGTAGGAACAATATCCTCATGGCAAAACTTTATAATTCAGAATTTATCTTTTGAAAATTAATTGATGCTGTTTTATTAGGTAAATGAAAGGAAAAGAAAAAAAACAACAAAGTACTTATTCTTAAAATTTGTTTCTATACAAACATCTGATATAAAAGGTTAAATGAGTATATAACTGCAAGCAGTGTGAGCTTTTCTGGAACTTGGACGCACAAAACTATGAGAGCCGCGACGCGAGAAAACCGGAGTTTTGCATATGCGAAAACAAAGGCGCAGATCAGCTGTGCAGTAACTGCACAGCTAATCAGCGCCTTTGTTTTCGCTAATAAGGGGATAGTACCATTCCTCCTTTACTTATATCCAAACTTTCAAGCTTCTAGCCTTATTCCGTGACTGTACACACCGGTTTTTGTCGGACCTGGTCGGAAACCCCGAAGACCGATTTTCTCGCGTCACGGTTCAATTGAAATGTACATGGTGTTGTAATTAAAGTATTCGGCATTATTCTGTTTTCTTGTTTCTTCATGTTTCGTCCGCATGATGGCGTGGAGCAACTTGGACTAAATGAAAGGAAACAAAACCATGAAAAAATACAAACAGCAGGGTTGTTAAAAATAGATTTTCAATATCAAATTGTTATTATTAAATTATTTTGTCATGCTAAATTGAATTTCAACACTGTTAACTTTAGTAAAAAGGTACAAGTAGGCAAAGATCAGGCAAAGGCGCAATCAGAAAAAGATTCCCACTCCAAAAACCGAGGTGGGAAAAAACCAAACTAGCAATCAGGTACTTATACCATGAAACATATCGTAAGCCGAATGAGCAGCTATTTTCCCAATAGGTGGCCACTCAGTTACCTTAACTTAACTAAAAATATGAAAACATACATAAGGCGTCAACAGCACAAAAATTTTTAAACACCAAGACATAAAACAAACCAGAGGACCAATGGTCCTGTAAACGCTCACCTGAGATCTGCTGCATATACCAATAAACATGTTTGAATATTATGGTATTTAACTCCAGTGCAGGGGCAGATGAAGCCCTTGGGCCATTTTCTTTTTTCAGAATCTTCAATATTCTGTCCATTTGCCAATTTCCTGCTGGCTTTTCCCTTCAAATGACATTTTAACAGTTTTCCCAATTCAAATGCATAGGCAACCCATGTTGACCTTGCCATAAACTTGGTCAAGGTCATCACAGGGTCATGATTTATATATACATTGGAGTACTTTAGCCATCGATGCTTCACGCCAAGTTTCCTTGAAATCAGTCTATTGGTTTCAGAGAAGAAGATTTTTGATGGGTTTTTACCATATATGGGCATGGCGGCCATCTTTGTCATGTGACCTAGATTATTTATATACACATTGATTCCTCAATTCTATAGATGCTTCACATAAAATTTGGCTTTGATTGGCCAAGCGATTTCAGAGGAGAAGAGGTTTGAATATATATTATGGAAATATACATGTATATTGCCCCGGGGTGGGGGCACATGAGCCCCTGGGGTCCAATTTTTTTCAGAATCATTAATTTTCAGTCCTACTTCCCATTTCCTGCAAGACTTTCACTTTAAATTACATTTTAAAAGTTTTCCCCATTCAAATGCATTGGCGTCCTATGTTGACCTTGCCGTAAAATAGGTCAAGGTCATGAAAAGGTCATGAATTATATACACATTGTAGTGCTTGAGCCATCGATGCTTCATGCCAAGTTTTGTTGAAATCGGTCCACCGGTTCTGGAGAAGAAGATTTTTGAAGGGTTTTTACCATATATGGGCATGGCGGCCATCTTGGTCATGTGACCTGGATTATTTATATACACATTGGTTCCCCCTTCCCATAGATGCTTCATGTAAAATTTGGCTTTGATTGGCCAAGCGGTTTCAGAGAAGAAGATGTTTGAATATTATGATAATATACATGTATATTGCCCCGGGGTGGGGGCGGATGAGCCCCTGGTGCCCAATTTTTTTCAGAATCATTAATATTCAGTCCTACTGCTCATTTTCTGCAAGATTTTTCCTTTAAATGACAATTTAACAATTTTTCCCATTCAAATGCAAAGGCGACCTATGTTGACCTTGCCGTAAAATAGGTCAAGGTCACCGCAAGGTCATGATTTATATACACATTGTAGTACTTGAGTCATCGATGCTTCATGCCAAGTTTGGTTGAAATCGGTCCAGTGGTTCCGGAGAAGAAGATTTTTGAAGGGTTTTTACCATATATGGGCATGGCGGCCATCTTGGTCATGTGACCTGGATTATTTATATACACATTGGTTCCCCCTTCCCATAGATGCTTCATGTAAAATTTGGCTTTGATTGGCCAAGCGGTTTCAGAGAAGAAGATCTTTGAAAATGGTGGACGACGGACGGACGGACGACGGACGACGGACGGACGACGGACGGACGGACGGACGCCGGATCATGGCCATCCTATAAGCTCACCTTGTGAGCCTGACGGCTCAGGTGAGCTAAAAAGTAAAGTCAAACTTTCAAACTTTACCTGATAAATTTAGAAAACAGATACATGTTTATATGTGAAATATGAAAAACATTATCCATCTGATTTTTACAGTGACAATATTCAATTCTAAATGAGCCGCATCGTGAGAAAACCGGTCTTCGGGGTTTCCGACCAGGTGCGACACAAATCGGTCTGTACAGTCACAGGAGCAGGTTAGATACTTGAAATTTTGGCTATGAGTAGAAGAGGAATTATACTATCCGAGTAGCGAAAACAAAGGCGCTGATCAGCTTCGCGGTTACCGCGAAGCTGATCTGCGCCTTTGTTTTCGCCTAGGCAAAAATCCGGTTTTCTCACGATGCGGCTCAAATAATTTCAAAATTACCACTATAGTAATTTTATGCTGAGTTACATTAAGACTTACTTCTTTTAACGTTTGTTGATTTAGTTCGAGGATTTCTCTGCGGTCGCCACATCATTTTCTTAAACTGGCCCATTATCACTTCGATAATGTCATCCGAGTTATCTTTCCTTGTATCGTGAGTCACAGCATCGATACTTCCCCCGAGAATTGATAGAAAAATCGTGAGTATGAAGAACACAGTGGTTAAAATATATACCAAGAAAAAAAAGTTTGCCAACACTGGTGTGATTGAACTAATTTCTCGGTAATTGCTTTTTCCAATTAGCGAAATGAACAACGTTCCCATTGTCTGGAATATATTTTTGTAT
Organism: Rugalucina vietnamica; assembly: GCA_964017185.1. NCBI lineage: Eukaryota > Metazoa > Mollusca > Bivalvia > Lucinida > Lucinidae > Rugalucina > Rugalucina vietnamica. The sequence goes on along the minus strand of OZ024882.1, from coordinate 10,586,034 downwards.
CTTGGTAGGTTCGATCCAAATAGAAGGGTTCCGAGCATGCAAAATCCAATGAAAATATAGGTGAACATTATTCCAAACCAGGTTAGACTACTCGCACAATCAGCAAATACTTTGACCACCGCGTCCACTCGCTTAGAAGTTTCAAGAACTTGTAGCAGCCTTAGAGTTGCCATGAAAACAAGAATGGCAAGAAAAAGGACCAAAAGCTGGTCCCAGAATTTGATGTGCTGAAAGTTAACAAAAACCCGTTTATCTTCGTTGAAATTGTCTATGGTCAAATTTGTAATAATTAATCGAAAGAAATAAATCACCACAGTTGTGGCCCCTACCAGAAACTGAACGAATTCATAAACTTGCCAAATTTTCTTGAAATACTGACACCTCTGTTGATAAATCCTGATACATATTCTTGTAAATAGAATCACTAAATAAATCACCAAAATGCATTCACAGAACAACGAATAGATTCCTTCTGGTCCATAATGATGGTATAAACGAAGTGGCGTTATAGAATAGGACGTAAGGGCTCCCCCTGTTTCTGGAAACTCCACCATAAACATGTTATAAGTAAACATGTTAGTATTAGATGTATAGACCGTGAATTCCAGAATAACAGCACGTGTGTGTCGATCTAGCCAGACGCTCAAATAGAGCTCATTCAAGATGCGTAACGTTGTATTTTTGCTGATGTCAAATTCAGTAGAGTAGCCTCCGCCACCATATGTTGCATAGACGCCAGCTATTGGGATTCCCCAAGTGTCCAAAGCTGAAATTAGATTAAAAGAAAATAATCTAACAATTGAATAACCAATATAAGAGTTTGCCATCAAGTGCTTTGAATGCTGATAGTCTCAAAATGCAGATACAAAACAAAAAATTGAAGATAAAGCTTAACTGATCAAAAATAAATTTCTGATTTCTTAGAATAGCAAATGATTTCAAGGCATATTTACATCTAAAGTAACCACCTGAAGTAAATTTCCAGGCCGTTGGAGAAAATAGAAATACTAGATCAGTTGGGGAACATGGGAACGGCTTCCACCCTACGCAATAATCGAGCGTATCTTCACCGCTCATACTGTAGGGTCCGTAGCACACCTCCTTGACGTATCCCGGAATTTCGCAGATATCTAAAATGTTAAAAAGCAAACAATGGTCAGGAATTGGACAACCAGAAACAAAGAACCACCCTAAAAGTCCATGAAATGAACTGGTAAACAACGTATACAAATTGGTACAATATACAGAAAGCCGCCTTTGAGGGTGTTACATTTATATATATATATACTATTACTACTACTACTACTACTACTACTACTAATAATAATAATAATAATAATAATAATAAAAAGGATCTCATTAGCTTGCAACAATATAAATGCTTTGGAATGAAATTTTCTAATGGATAATAGAACGCCTTCCTAAGCGTACCTTTAGTGACTCGCAGTTGCCGAAGTCTTGGTGGTCCAAGCCGGTAGCTATGGATACCATGCATATAATGACGATCCCTCCAGTGGAGTGGGTCACCATTTACATCTGATTCTGGAAACAGGCTGGGAAATACCGTCTTATCCAGCCACGTGTGGAGGTCAGATGGCGTTTTAATCTATAACAAGAAATATCTTTAAAAAAGATATCGTACGACAAAGGAGAAAACATAAAAAATGTAATGATCGACGGGTTTTTATCGTTAATAAAGGCACCGGTGCCGTTATTCACAGATAATCATTCAGCAGATTGGTATTAAAAGATGTATTTTGGATTGAAGGTAAGTTTGCAAAAACATGAACAGACCAAATTCAATGCTAATATGGTTCTTTTACTGTGTATATTTAGCAAACTGAACTGCCACGTGTTTTGTATAAAAGGAAGAGTGAGGTAAAACGTGCATTACAATTCATTTACATGACATTGAGTGAAACTTCACTTGAAAATAGAAAATCGGTAAACATAGACACACCTCTCCAAAGTGCGGTAGCTTTTTCGGCACAAGAAAAAGATTTTCCATAACTCTGTGATGATAGTATGACATAGGATCCCTGTTGCTGTATGCTATACTGCACACTATCCATATAAGGAATAGGTTAAGCAGGATATCTCGTAGGGCGGTGTAAGCCATAGTGCGGTTGGTGGTTACTCGCTTCTCCTCTTCCAGTCTATGTCCTTCAAGAGGGCGTGGCGCAGCGTAGATAGGGGCTAGTGTAAGTCAAGTTGATTATTTACAAGGTGGAATGAGAATATGTCTGTTACTAAAAAAAACTTTAATTCAGTAAAAAACTGGGGTGCTCAGAGGCATATGTTTATCCCATTTCTGCTTCAAACATAGATTGTGGATACTCTTTAGAGTCACCTTGGCGTGGCGATTCTAACGTATACTCACAAATTATGTTTTAGCAAAAAGGTGACGATCCATTAAAATGCTTCCCAATAAAAATGAAATCATGTTTCGCTTTAATGACTATTGTGTGCAAATGTCAATGATCGCGGGTTTTCTTTGTATTGCGAAAACACGCCTTGTTTCAATTACAATGTTATATCGTGGTCTCTTAAAATTTTAGGATGATTTCCTTGGTAGGTTCAAAAACGTTTATGGTACATCTCATATCAACCGGGCAAAATATACACTGAAAGAAAGTTGTGAGGGGCCACGTGATATTTTTCTTGTAGTTCAGAAAGTAAAAAAAAGATCAAACAAAATTTATGAGCATATGAATAAACCTTTATCTAGCAATGGTTCTGTGAGTTGCTGCATTTAAAAAATGCACGATACATTGGCCCAAGCGTATATGAGCATTTGAGCTAGGCTTCTATCCCATCATATGGAACACAATTTTGCGGTACCTAAACCACACAATGCTCGGACAAATAACAGTCTGTGCATATTCTATGCATTCCTGTCTTGAAACAAACCAAATAAAAAGTACCACAGGACACATATGAATGCCCATTCAGGTAGTCCATTCCGGTAATCAGGGCCCAGTTGTTCAAAATTAACGACATCGTTAGTTAACGTTTCGCTTAAATTTCAAACATGAATATTACAAATAAACTGTTATTTTCATTGAAAAATGTGAGAATCCTTTGCAATGCAAAGGATTCTCTCATTTTATCAACAAAAATAACAGTGTATTTGCTTATGTAGTCGGCATTAACTTGACGAGTTGATGTCTTAATGATGACGTTAAAAGCTAACAAAGTTTTGAACAACTGGCCCAGGCCCATTCCGGTAAAGGAACGCACCGACTAAAACCCATTTTTATCCATTTTTTTTTTTGCAATTTTACTTCAAAAACGAGTTCAGTGAAAGACAATACATTTTGTTTTATATTTGGCTTCAACACTTTTCAGCTGTAGTCATTTGAAAGACACGGGTCCTGTGTTTCGGCAAAGAATCATGTCATTCTGAATATCGCGTCAAGTAAAGAAAGACCTCTTATAACTTTCTTTCTGTGAAGCAAATTAACAAATGAGCCGCCACATGGGAAAACCAACTGCCTAGACGAAAACAAAGGCTTTGCTACTCGGATAGTACAGTTCCTCTTCTACTTAAATCCGAAATTTCATGATTCTAGCTCTTTTCTGTGACTGTACAGGTCGGTTTATGTCGGACCTGGTCGGAAACCACATTTTTGGTATTCCCACGAGGCGGCTCAAATAGCGTCTTTACCTTTATTCCTGTCCACAACACGTCTATAGTTCCTGATGAGAGTAACAAAGTCTATTCCCAGCACTGGTCTGTTGAACCTTAGTATAATTGCAAGTATGAGAGAAATGGACAAAACCTGCAAAATAGAATAAAAGAAAACTTTTACGGAATGGAATTTATAAAATGGATAAAAATGTACACATGATATGTCAGATATGAACACGAAAACTTAAAAAGGCAGCCGTTAAGATACGCATACAATAGCCAAAATGGCAAATAATTCGCTTTCTCTGCCTGCTTGAATGGCTGTTGATAACTTTATTTCCTGCATGTGAAATTATCTATGACCTCCAGTTACAAACGCGAACTAGTCATATTTGAACCTCATCTTAGGAATCCGGGAAATGCTGCGTTTTCCGGAACCATTGGCTTGTTATTTCCTAGCAAAGACCACATTGTCAAGTAAAAATCTTACCAGAAATGGATCAACAAATAATATGGATTCGAACATTGACATAAAGAATGACGTCAACCATTCCTCTGATTTCTGTTTACCCCACTGCATACTGAACAGCATGATAAAGAAAGCTGGAACCACCACTGCACCGAGAACCAGTAGCCAGGCGAAGTAAATGAAGAAATGTGGAAAATAGAAACCGCGCTCCTCCAGTGCACCTGAATAAATTAGAATTAAGTCTGAAGACATATAATTTGATCAAAATAATTTCGGTGTCCTCTTGGTACATATACATATTAAGCAAACGCTTTAGCTCCAGATGTAAGCCAAAGAGCGCGGCGGTTCACCTGGGAATATTCAATTAGATTGGAGGAATTTAATTAAAGACTGTAATAGAACATAAATTTAAATAACTATCTTTGTCCCTTAAAGTGAAAGTGGGCCTATCAAAATCATACATTTGATGGGCAAGTCCATTCTTCACCAACAGGTTTATACAAACATCTCGCCACGCTCCTCAAATGCAAATGAAATTGCAAATGGTTGCTGGGGATAAACAATTAATTACGTTACATCAAGGAAAGAATATATGTTATGTTGGCTGAAAAGGTGTCAAGCAATTTTAATGTTACTTCAGCTATAGTTTAATTAATTATATTTGGAGAAGTTTGTGTCTTCAAAGACACTACTACATTATGTTAGATTTTTACCATGTCCGTTAGCTTATCACAACACCAAAAGGGCATTGTCTTAAAGTGTGCTAAGAAAGATTAAGCCATGGACGTCCATGTAAATACCTTTACTCAGAAGTATTTTCTCAATTTCATTGTCATTCGCTTTCTCGTAGCAGAATAAACCACAACAAAAACATTTCTTAGACTCCCCGGGTAGTTCTGGCTTTCTTCTTGTTCGTTTAAATATTGTGATTATCAGCATCATTACCGGAGTGGTGATCAGGGCGCAGATCAGTGATACATAAATCTGAAATGAACCAATATTTGAGCCTGTGCGTGAGCGGAAAACCAACAATATGGGTTTCCGACCAGGCCCGGCACAAACCAGCCTGTACAGTCACAGAATAAAGCTAGTGTAACGGGATAGTCTCCCTTGTAGAGTACGTTGGTGCAACGTATTAGCGGCATATTAGCGGGTAGTAATATGCAAATTAGAAACTCGAAACTTTGTGATTAGAGTAAGTGTTAGGTATATAGCGCAGTAAACCACCCTTGGTGGATGAGCATGCTTTTCCACCGACGGGGTTGCTGTGGCTCGGCTCGGCCGTTCGTTACATTTGGTGGCAGCGGTGGGATAATGACAACTGCCAGAACGGAGTTGCCTTACCCATGTAGTCCCCAGGCCAAGACTCGGGGCGAGTCTTCTCGGAGGGGGAAGTAATGTAACGGGATAGTCTCCCTTGTAGAGTACGTTGGTGCAACGTATTAGCGGCATATTAGCGGGTAGTAATATGCAAATTAGAAACTCGAAACTTTGTGATTAGAGTAAGTGTTAGGTATATAGCGCAGTAAACCACCCTTGGTGGATGAGCATGCTTTTCCACCGACGGGGTTGCTGTGGCTCGGCTCGGCCGTTCGTTACACTAGAAACTTGAAACTTTGGACATAAGTAGAAGAGGAATTGTACTATCCGTGTAGCGAAAACAAAGGCGCTGATCAGCTCCGCAGTTACTGCGAAGCTGATCTGCGCCTTTGTTTTCGCCTATGCAGATTGTTGGTTTTCCCATGCGGCGGCTCATTTAATGTCTGGTTATTGTATAGTTTTTTTAAGATTTCCGTTTGTGATATTGTTTGAACCATACAGTCCACTAGGACCAGCCCTCTTTTCGTGAAGACGATGTCATTAACCAATTAATGACGAATAGACTTTCACATTCTTATCATTTGGGCAAGTCCATTTCCGTTTATAGGGGCCTTAAGAGTGATTTTTATTTTGTTTATTCTATTTTTTCGATTAAATTCCTCTTAACAAACAGAAGAGCCCCAGACGGGACGTCGCGCTCTGCGGCATCGCATCTGGGACTATACTGTTTGCTTATGTCTCACGAAAAGGACGCATTGCAACAAATATTTCTATGGCCGTGCTCCTATCTCGCTCAATCAAGTCAAGACTGTCCGTAAATGCCACAAAGGGTATCAGATTATCATAATCTGCCTTCGGAAGGTTTGCCAAAGATTAATATTGACATTGTTAGAATACTCGCATTCTCGACATAGCGTCAGCTGTTAAGTTGCTGTTCCCGTGCATGTAGTAAAGCATAAATCTTAAATGATCGATACGATTTCTTGCAAAGTGTAAGACAAGTGTTCAAGTGTATCAACGAATTTCGTATCGGTGCTATCTGGACAAATGACTAGAGCCAAACATGACTAAGTGGTAATGAGTTTGCTCTCAAGCTTTCGAATAAACTACTTCTAAACAGCTTATTTTATACAATGTGTGCAATAGTTACTATCCAACGCGACTTCAGCAATGTGATCATCACAGGAGTAACAGCTGAATTATGTTGATGGGTGCAATAAATGCGTTCAATAAACGTTAACATAAAAATTAGAATTTATTAGGTCTGTTTGTTATCATAAATGAAACATGGAACACAGGTAACACCCGTAACACAGACCCCTGTCATGATATCTTTAGAATAACTAAATGATATAGTTGTTCAAATGTGAAAAGTCATTATCTTATTGAATCAGACACGATTATACTAAAATGTTAAATGAAGTCTAATATTAAATTTATATATGCTAACATGTGAATGGTATTCTTTTTTTTTCTTGTTCTTCTGAATGCGATGTACATTTATTTGGGCAATACCTTAGGGCATCTGCTTTTATGATTGGTACCTGTTTCGGTGTAAATCTGAAAGGTCCCACTTCAAACAAAGCAGGCAGCTCATAATCGGACCCTGTATCATAGTACATCGCATTTGCAACCATTGTAAGTAGAATATATGCCAAGGCACAAGAAGCTCGCTCGACACGGGTGAATGAACTGGATACAGGACGATACAATATGGACAGCCACATGTGGTTCTCAGATAGTCTGTCCCGGGCATGGGTGAAGAATCGGCTCTCAAACTGTACAGTATTTCCTTCACTGACACCTGTCAGGTTGGCTTCTAGAGATGTTTCTACAGATAGCCATCGCTCACATGGAAACACGTACCTAGTCAAAGATATATGGTTTTGTGTATGTTTCATATGTTAATATGGCATAGTCACTTGTTTCAAATTGTTTCAAATTGTAATTTCATATTATTTCAAATATTCCATGTGGGGTTGATACTTTGCCTCGTGGAAAGGTGGCTTCGTTGCAAAATAACAGTAATTCTCTCTGGCTCCATGTTGCCAAATCTAACGAGTCACTGACGAAGCTTAAGTAACCAAAACCACGGTATGACCAATCCCCTTTCACATTAATATGTACCCTCTTTCAAGAACCTACTTACTTACAATGGTAATTTACAAGGGAAAAGTGTGTTCGCGAACGAAAACTCATTTTTGAAAAAATGAGCACAACGGTGCGTTGCCTTCAAATTAGGCGTTTCAACCAAAGCATTATCATTTCAGTTATACTTACAAATCGCTTAGGTTAACTCCATGGAAAAAGTTCATGTCAACGTAAAATATCATTTTCTCCATGGTTTGTTGTAAAATATATTATCATATGACGTCGCTGTTTTCCAGTGGATAACGTCATGTCATAAAATCGTATGACCACACGTGTATTAACACTTTTGCGGGAATACGTAACGTCATTGACGACGCCCGTAACAACAATGAAAATATGTCCACTTCGATGAAATCCTATTTTAAAAGTCATATGATAAAACGAATCTTACAGTCGTGGTTCTTTCATATGAAATTTATTAAACTTGCCGAAGGCTCGTTTAATAAATTTCATATGAAATGACCACTCATGTAAGATCCTCTATTTACAAGTACCAAGCTAATTCCACTAAATATAAGGGCAATAACAACAAAATATCACCATACGTTTTCCTCCATCGGATGTCATACACCATGACTTGGTTTAGGTACCATGACCCAAAACTGCCATCACCAGAATTGTCATGCCAAATTCTTAGGTACGACAATGTACCCAGACCTTTACGGTTGGCCATCAGAAACATAAAGACGCTTCCAGTTCTGAATTCCTGAAACAAAGGATTGATTTGTTTTCAGCGTTTTATGACATAACAAAATAGTGTGGATCTATGGGATATCTAAGAGTACAATAGTTCCAATCTAAATGATAAACAAGCAAAATCATAAGCATTGACAAATGTTCAATTTCAGCTAAACCTAAGCTCCGCCAAATGAAATTATAGGTAAACCCAAATATAACAATATAGATACATGATAAAAAAAATATGACACATTTACTGTAGTGACCAGCTCTTGGCCAAAAAGGTGGACAAACACTGAACGACCCAAGCCTTCCTTAAGTTTGATACTTAAAAGGTCAAATAAAGAAAGGAGGGTTGTTGTTGTTGTATCTAACGAACTTACCTTCCTAACACCGTCAAATAACAACCTGGCCCCAGTGTCTCGTTTCTCCCCGAATAATGTAAATCCTATATTGGAACGTGTACCAGCCCCATGTCTCATCCCCGTAAAAACTTTGATGATATAGTAATGGTGGTCGTTGTGGTAGTTGTCTATTAAAGGGGTTATACTCCACTGTAAACAAAACGTTTCACAGTGAAAACTCACAAACGATATTATACTTTTTTTCATTTGAAAATTGTTGACATTTTTATATGCTCAAAACATACATCGTAGGTACACGCTAGATCTTAGAACTACCTCAGGCGGTTCTAACGAGTACCCACAATATATGTTTCGTTTCTAAAACAATAAAAAATGTTTAATTCTGTATGTCCAAGTTTTGGTTCATAGAAAAGTGGGTTGTAATGGGCTGAACCGTATATTTAAACATGTACCAGCCCTATGCTCATTCCTGTAAAGATTTTTTATGATATAGTCTATCTTCTGATACTGAGTCGATCAATTTCTGATCATCACCTCAGGTGTGGGGTGGGTGGCTAAATGTAGAATTTAGTCAAGGGAGAAAAACATTTGGGGTGGGCCATTAAAACTTTACAAGATATAGATAGAGGCATACTAAAACGCATGCCTCTGGGCCTATGATTAAATAGAAGCCTTAAATTCCTCAATGGTCTTAGATGAGACCACTGAAGAAGGGAGACTATTCCAAACCGAAATAGTTCTGGGGAAAAATGAGTTTTTCAGGGCATCACTATAGGCAAATTGTCTTGTATACTGTAATTCATGCGATGCCCGAGTTCGCCTTAGGTTGGGTGCCGGGGTCAGGTATTTGTCTTTATCAAGAGACACTGTACCGGAGTGTATCTTGTAGAAGAAGGTTAAGGAGGACCGCTCTCTGCGGGACTGCAGGGATGGCCACTCAAGCTCGTCAAGCATATCACCGACGCTACTGGAGTTCCTCCATAGTTATGCAATACTCAAGACATTTCAAGATAATTAATATCATTATTAACAAACCAATAAACATCAAATATGTACTTGTGTGTTCCATGCCTTAGTAAGGCAAAGTGGCTAATCAGAATGACATGGTCCCACTTTTATTAAGAAAATGGGTATAGGGATTTACTGTGTTTTGTTTCTACAAACCACTGATTGTGGGTACTCGTTAACGCGTTAAAGCCGGAAATTCTTCATTTTAAAGTTGGAAGAAAAGAAAATGCTGCATGTTATTTTATTTCACAATGTTGATTTACATGTACCTGATAAAAATCTTTTCTATCCCTTCCAATAGCCCACAGAATAACGAGGAAGAATAGAAAGAAAAGACCCGACAAGGTACCGATAACTGCGGCTTGGTTTAATGGAGAAAACTTCAAGAAAACCGACGAGAAATCGATTGTGTTTGGGGCAACGAAGAATGAATTTCCGAATGTCATATCTTTGACGTCGTGACATTTACATTTAAGTTGTCCTTCTTCTGGTTTCCAGGTCAGCTGGAATGAATAAAAAACAAAACAATAAAACCCGTTCTTCGGGGTTTCCGACCAGGTCTGACACAAACCAGTCTGTACAGTAACATAAGAATCCTAAATGCTTGGAATTTTGTACATGTATATAAGTACATGTACATGAGGAATTGTACTATCCGTGAAGCAAAAACAAAAGTGCTGATCAGCTGATCCGCGTCTCTGTTTTCGCACATGCAGATTGTTTGGTTCTATATAGATCACAATTTTCTAATCAAAAGGAAACTTCCTTTTTCAGAGACACGTTTCCCAGCTATTTCTCGGGCTATTACACGACATTTTATAAACTTACATCACATTTGTCAGACAGCCATGAGCTTGTTTCTTCTTCCCATACCATGCAAGCAACAGTCACCAGATAGAAATGGTACTTTATCTTTTGTGCTGGAATAAGAGAGCAACATTATGTAAACACACCATAAAAATCTATAGAAACTTTTGAATTTGTGGAATTGTATTTATATATGAGCCGCTGCACGACAACACCAACGACTTAGGTTTCCGACCAAGCCCGACACAAACCGGTCCGTACAGTCACAGATAGAAGCTTAAAATTATGGAAATTGGTACATGTAGAAGAGGAATTGTACTATCCATTTATTTTTGCTCAAAATTACTCTATTGCCTAGTTCATTTTCTGCACTGTATGTCATCGGTGGGATAAAACAATTCTATTGGTCAGTTCATTATATGTACCGTATTGACGGGATAAAACAATTCTATTGGTCAGTTCATTTGATGTACCGTAGGTCATTGACGGGATAAAACAAATGTGTTGCCTAGTACTGTATGTCATCGGTGGAATAAAACAATTATATTGGCTAGTTCATTTTATGTACAGTATGCCATCGGTGGGACAAACAATTAATTTGGCCTGTTCATTTTATGTACCGTATGTCATCAGTGGTTTAAAACAATTCTATTGGTCAGTTTAATTATTTTATGTACCGTATGTCATCAGTGGGATAAACAATTATTTTGGCCAAGTCATTTTATGTAGTGCACCATATGTCATCGGTGAGAAAAACAATTCTTTTGGCCAGGTCATTTTATGTAGTGCACCATATGTCATCGGTGGGATAAACAGTTCATTTGATGTACCGTATGTCATCAGTGGGATAAACAATTCTTTTGGCCAGGTCTTTTTATGTAGTGCACCATATGTCATCGGTGGGATAAACAAGTCTTTTGGCCAGTTCATTTTATGAACCGCATGTCATCGATGGAAGAAAAATATACTATTGGGCACTTGATTGAAAATCGAAATTGTCTCACAGGCCACGTTTCAGACCAGATTCCAAGAACAATAACATGGAACCTTACCTTCTTTTGGTACCTGTATTCCAAGGTACGTTTTTCCCGTATGCCCTTGCATCTTCTTCGGATGTATACAGACCTGCCAGTTGGACTCGGCACTCACATTTACTTGAAATTCATACTTCAACAATGTTGGGTTTCTCTTAAAATTCACATACATTGGGTATTCCTGGACCTGAGTCTCGTTTTCTGGTCTAACTTTAACGCAAACTTGGTCACGTGCTGAGCTATAAATAAACTTGTGATATGAGAACTGTGACGCATCATCCGGTTCAATTTGAGGGGAGATAACTTGCACTTCCGGTGTCTCAATTTCCTGGGTAAATGAGACATTGCCGGGCGAAATAAGTTTGTCATCAGATTTGACGTCGATATGAAGGATTTTGGAGGTAACTCTTGAAGATTCCTTGTCTGTGTCATACATGAATACATTTTCTTCCAACTCTAGAGCCTGAAAAAGCAAAAAGATTTGCGTTAATCATGTATCCTGAACATTTAAATGTGATAACTGATACACGTAGCTTAGGTTGCACCAGGCAGCGATCCAGATGATTTGATTATGTAAATGGTGTTGAAAACACTACAATGTCAGTCTGGACTCGCTCTTGATAAATGGTCTGAACAATATTTGAGCCTTCTATAAAAACAACATCGATTGTGTTTCCGACCAGGTCTGACCAGCCATAAAAAATGCTTAGAAGCTTGAATTTTTGGATTTAAAAAGAAGACGGACTGTGTCATCCGTGTAACGAAAAGAAGGGCGCTGATCAGTTGCGCAGTTACTGCACAGCTGATCTGCGCCTTTGTTTTTGCCTATACATATTGTTGGTTTTCTTATGCGGGGAATATTTTTATAATTGGTTCTAGTATAGATCATGCCTTACCGAAGTTGAAGCTTTATCAGACACGCTTTTCCCAGCAAGTGCAGTTGCTAATCCTTCCAGGACAAAGCTGGAACTGTTCATGAAAATTGTTTGTTCCGACATATTGGCGACCTTGTTGTTAATCACCCTCTGATCTGTGTTTGTACTGTTCTCGTTACTACACACTGAACATAGCTTAAGTTTGTCCTGGACCTTTCTTGCTAGCTCCAGAGCCATCATAGCTGCCTGCCGGGCCTAAAATTTATCAGGATAACATATCCTTAAACGTAAAACTGGCGTAGATATAAATACTAATGACAATGCATAACTTTGCAAACTAATGCTGCCAAAGCCTGATGTGAATACAAAAATGTCTTTTGCAAAATAATTAAAGCGTGACTTACTGTTTCTCGTTTGAGATCAGTCTCATAAGCGAGTGATAGCTGCATACGGTAATAAAGCCATGCTCGTTCCTCTGGCGTTAGTGTAGTATTTTCGACGCTAATGTTTTGCCCAGCCACATCTAACATTTCAGATATCTGATCTCGGCCATGCTGGTAGCCAGAAAGCGCGCGAAGTTGTCGTAGGGAGTTTGGAACGGATGTTGCTACAACTTCTTTTGTCATCTGATTAGCATCTGGAATTGGATCACAATTACTCTTGAATGGTAGAACGATACGGATATACTTCCACACAAAATATTCTCCTATTTATTTCGGTGTAAAGTTGTCAAAATTATGTTGAATAGATGCCTTTGATATCATTTTGGTTAGATTATTTTCTAAGTTTTATCTGGTAATTTCAGAACTGCCAACTGAACCACCCCTTATGCGGTTGCTCCTATATAGACGGCTAATTCACGAAGACACCGGTAAGTATAGACCAGAGGACCAATGGTCCTGTAAACGCTTACCTGAGATCTGGGATATGCGACGTCAGCTGACCTTGTCATAAAATAGGTCAAGGTCATCTGGGGGTCATGATTATACAAACTTTGTAGAGCTCCATTCGCTGATACTTCAGGTAAAGTTTAAAAAGCATAGGTCTTCCGGTTCTGAACAATAAGATTTATATTTTTTTTTTGCTATTTATAGCCATGTTGGCCATCTTGGTCATTTGATTTTGACCATTTATATTAACTTTCATTCCCCTTTCCTTACGATGCTCCACATAAAGTTTGGATTTGATTGGCCATGCGGTTTCAGAGAAGAGGATGTTTGAATATTATGGTTATATACATATATATTGCCCCGGGGTGGTGGCAGACCTGCCCCTGGGGTCCAAGTTTTTCAGAATCATAAATCTTCCGTTCATTTGCCCATTTCCATAAAGTTTTTAGCTTCAAATGGCATTTTGACAATTTTCATCATTCAAATGCATGGGCGACCTATGTTGACCTTGCCGTTAAATAGGTCAAGGTCATCACAGGGTCATGATTTATATAAAATTTTTAGAACTCCTCCCCCTGACGCTTCATGACAAGTTTCCAAGTCATAGGCCGTCTGGTTCTGGAGAAGAAGATTTTTAAAGTTTTTGCTATTTATAGCCACGGTGGCCATCTTGGTCATGTGACCTTAACCATTTATATAAACTTTTGTTCCTCTATCCCAAGGATACTACATATAATATTTGGCTCTGATTGGTCAAGTGGTTACTGAGAAAATTAAGTTTTACATTTAATTTGTAAATGACCGTTGGCCAATGTCAAGAAATGACCTTGACCTTTTTATACTCACAACACTTCATTAGCTCAACATGTTGTCTGTATCTACTAACTTTCAGGTCACAGGCTACAAAACTGTCTGAAAAATTCAATGTTTTCACTTTTTTCCATTGAAAAGCCTATGTAACCCAAATTGAGCTTGCCGTAAAATAGATCAAGGTCAACCAAAGGTCATGATTTATATACACTACGATAGGTTAGTATCCCCAATGCTACATACCAAGTTTCGTTGAAATCGGTCCACCGGTTCCAGAGAAGAAGGTTTTTTTTATGGTTTTTACCATATATGGGCATGACGGCCACCTTGGTCATGTGACCTGGACCATTCATATAAACTTTCTTTCCCCCTTCTCAGGAATGCTCCGCATGAAGTTTGGCTTTGACTGGCCAAGCGGTTTCAGAGAAGAAGGTCTTTGAAACTGTGAACGACGGACGACGGACGGACGCCGGGCCATGGTCAACTTATAAGCTCACCACATGAGCATTCGGCTCAGGTGAGCTAATGCATAGTCAAGTTTTCGCAATGATAACGTACCCCCGGCAGCTGTTTCAATCTCCGGGGAATCATCGGTCGTCGTATTCTCAGAGGTAGATTCCAGTGACAGTGCACCAACCGTTCTTCCGAGAAAGATCAGGGTTGCCTGGAAAAGTTATAAGGGACTACATGTACATGTACTTTTGTGGTCTTTCCTCAGTTTATGGTGCGTTGGGTGGGTCCAGTCGTCACAACATAGGTTAGAAGGACCCCGGACGCTAATAATGAGGTGGTGTGTTCATGGTAAAAATTCTGTCAGAAACGTTAGTTTAATAAAGATGATAGCGTTAGCGCACAAACATTGAAAATGATATTCACAACTAAGGAAAATATGACCACGTAAGGTCCATATGTATGTATCTTTGACAAAACCACTTCTTCTGAATAGGCACAGGCCTTCTAAGCAGTTAAATCTGGTCGGTAGATAGTACTACGCTTTGCTTAGAGGTGCAAGCAGGCCACCTATTTCTCGCAGCCCAAATGGGCTTAGTTTTTGCTTTAAAACATAGATTGTTTTAAGCAAATCTAAGTGGAACTTCATTTTTAAATGAAACTTTGCAGCTCATATTGCTGCAGTATAACATAGGCATGTTTTCATAATTTTTGTTTCACCAGGCTACCCCCTTGAACCCACTTTTATATAGAGGACCAAGAGTGTACAGGGACAAACGTTTTCTTTCCAAAACATAGATTGTGGGTACTCGTTAGAACAGCCTCAGCAAGGCGGTTGTAACGTGTACCTACACGTTACAACCGCCTTGCTGAGGCTGTTCTAACGTGTACCTACAATTTATGTTTTGAGCAAAAATGTTTTACTTTCTCAGCCAAAACAAAACTTCTGTTTATTGCATAGGCATGCTTTCGTTATGGTAATTTTTGTTAGTACCTTGATAGAGTCGTTCACATACTGGTCCGCAGCTGCCAGATTAGATAAACCATTGGCGATCATAGACATAAGATGTTTGTCTCCCCTCCTGGTGCCATTTATGATATTTTTGATGGTCACCTCCTCCAAAATTATGGTGATCTCAGTTACCAACTGAAAAAAAAATGACAAAAACACAATTGTAAGATGGTCTATTGATAGTCTACAGACGTTTGTCACCAATTCTGCTACAATATAAGATACTTTTACTTTCACCTTCTCTAAAATTATGCTACTAGTATCTCAGTTACCAACTGAGAAAATGATAATTGGACACGACCATGCAATGTATACAGCCTTA
The DNA here is from genome assembly GCA_964017185.1 of Rugalucina vietnamica. Taxonomy (NCBI): domain Eukaryota; kingdom Metazoa; phylum Mollusca; class Bivalvia; order Lucinida; family Lucinidae; genus Rugalucina; species Rugalucina vietnamica. The sequence goes on along the minus strand of OZ024882.1, from coordinate 10,570,212 downwards.
AACCCCAGTCATATACAGACAACAAACTTTGGTATAGAAGGATGTGCATTTTTCATACTTTCGCTTCAAAACAAAGACTGCTGTGGGTACTCGTTAGAACCACCTCAGCAAGGTGGTTCTTACGTGAGTCCACAATCAAAGTTTTGGACAAAAAGCATCTAGAAAATGTGTTTATGAAACACTATGCCCCCAACTGGTACCTCACTTTCAAGATGAGAAAATGTCTGAAAAAATGACTAAGTTCAAATTGCAAAAAAGTGACAAAAATAATCTGAGGAGTACATCCCAACCACATGCATATCTTCAATGTCGGTAAAGTTTCAAAATTATTGGTATTAAACTGTAGGGGGAGTTACGCAAACAAGGTCCCCTCTATCCATTCACTAAAATGCCCCCAAAATGACTAAGTTCAAATTGTGAAGAAAAAAAAATAAATAAAAAATAAAAAAAAATAATAATCCAAGGATTATATCCAAAACACATGCATATCTTCGGGCCATGTCCATGACATAATAAAATTATGTGAAGTTTTAAATGAATCGGCATGAAACTGTAGGAGGAGTTGTGCACACAAGGTACCCACTGTCCATTCACTTTCATTGTCAAAATGCCCGAAAAATGGCAAAGTTCAAATTTCGAAAAAGTGACAAAAATTAATTTGAGAATCATATCCAAACCACATGCATATATTCAACGCATGGTCACAACATCCTTAAAGTTTCAAAAGTTTAAACTGTAGGAGGAGTTGCGCACACAAGGTACCCATTATCTATTCACTTCATCAAGAATTAAAAAGGGAAATAACTCTCACAGAATGGGCCCCTAGCCCCTTGAATCCACCTAAAAGAAAAAATACAGGACTCGGTCATCTTAATTTTCATATAGATCTACAAACCACATACCAAATTTCAAGATCCCAGCTCTAACGGTTCCTGACCGAGTGCTAAGCGTAACTCACGCACTGGACTGAACCGGACGGACGGACAGACTGGACTGACAAACCAAATCAATATGCCCCTTCGACTTCGTTTAAGTTGGGGGCATAAAAATTAAAAGCAGACAATATCAAAATGATTCAACTAAAAACGATGTCTTTTTTAGCAGAAAAATTACTGTTTATTATTACATCTACAGAATTGGCGTGTTTCGTGACTGCAGGGAAAGTCAAAGATAAAAAGGCCACAACGGAAAAAACTCAAAGCTTTGGGTAGGAAAAAAGTCACAGGAAAAAATGTCATTGAAGAAATATCATTGCTTTACATATTATATGTGAAAACAAAGACACAGTTCAGCTGTGCAGTATACATACGACTGATCAGCGTCGTTGATCTTCCTTATAAAATCTGAATTTTTCAAGTTTTTCACCGTCTTCTGTGACCATAGTTACAGTTTAGATAGGCGGTTTGTGCAGAACCTGGCCTGAACCCCCGATACACGTTTTATTGCGATGCGCCTTAGTTTTGGAGGACGGTCTGCCTGGCTGCCGGTCATATTTTAAAAATTTTCATATTTTACCCTGTATATTATCAAGTATGTACATATCGCCACAAGAAAACAAACCTGTGTTAACGCCACTGTTGCCGGATCAATCGTTTCAGTCAGGGCGTCCTCCGTGGCTTCATCCAGAGTTCCGATGTCTTTGTTACCCCCAGGGGCTAGGTCTAGGATAGCCCCTTCGTCGTTTTCCAGTTCTCGTGGAACTGGTGGTTTCCATATTGGAAGCTGTAAAGTTACGAAAATACGCCCATGCAATATACAGAAAAATATTTGTTTGTAAAAATGAAAAAAAAAAAAAATCACAAAAAAAAAATCACTGCAAAAAAATTCGATACGTTACCTTGTTTTGGCTCAAAACATTAATTGTGGATACACGTTGGAACCGCCTCACTGTGGCGGTGAGGCGGTTCTGTATGGATGTGTTGACTAAACAATTTTTTTCTTGGCACGTTCAGACCTTTTAAGGATAACCAGTAATAGGGTGGCCTTGAGACACAAGCAGCCTATCTTTTTCTTGCTACCCCTACGTACGGGATACGTTAGGTTCATTAAATACTTTCTATAAAGCCACGATGCAGTTACATGTACCCTTTATGTATGAAACTGATTGGAATGCAAGGCATGCAAAACATTGACCAAAAAACGTGCAAATCAATTGTTGTTAATCGTACTTTCTAGACTGAAACTGGCAAAAATTACTGAAATTCAAAGCACGTTCTAAAATAGTTTGAGTCCGCTAAATATACGGCTTAGTATTACATATATTATGATTCTATATGGAGTCTTGTTGCCTTGACTACTCGAAGTTACTGTATCACTATTAGCAACCTATAGCAACCTTAAAACGATATAATTAAGAAAAAAAAAGTAAAGAAAAATGGAACATCTTATAAGAGCAATAATCGTTCTTGTTATTTAACAAAATAAAAAATAAAAAAAAAAGCTGAACGAGCATACTTGTCCATCGGTTTATCCAGAAAAAAATGCAAATTACTGTCAAATATTTTAAAAATTTTATATTATGAATAATCTATTCATACTGTTTCAAACAGCATGGACAAGACCCTATTCAGTAAACAGACACAAACTTCAAAGCAAACTTTACAAAACTCACCCGTATGAGATACAATAAAACAAATAGATTGCAAGAGTGATGCCAGTAAGTCCCCCACCCCCTAACCCCCCCCCCCCCCCAAAAAAAAAAAAAAAAAAAAAAAAAAAAGAAAAAAAGAAAAAAAAAAAAAAAAGAAAAGAAAAAGAAAAAAAAAAAAAAAAAAAAAAAAAGAAAATCGATACAGGTATAGGTAAAATACTTTGACCATGCCGCTTTACCTCTGACATGGATATGCATTTGTTGATCGAACTGCTTAAATAAAGTTCTATATTCTCGATTTACTTTTTTCATTTATCACAGTAACTGCGTTATTTAGTAACACAATAAATAATACGTCACTCTAGGTATCTCCTTGCACAAGTATTTTTTATACAGACATAATCACCAATAAACACATAAAAACTAAAACCAAATTCACCTTTATAAGGTGAATATGAGCTGCAACGCTTGATACAAGTGGAGCTAGGAGGTCTGTTTTGCCCAGTTTTCTTATATCAGCTTCGAATAGTCTGAAGTCGGTGTTAAGGTAATCTGTGACAATATCAGCTCCGGCTTGAGATGTATCAACGGCGGTCCAGTCAAATGCAGGGGATGCCTGGAAGATAAATATTAACACTTGAACCGGATTTTTGCCTATGCGAAAACAAAGGCGCAGATCAGCTGTGCAGTAAAGCGCCTTTCTTTTCGCTACACGGATAGATAGTACAATTCCTCTTCTTCTTAAATCCGAAAATCAAAGCTTCTAGCCATCTTCTGTATGTGTACAGGCCGGTTTGTGTCAGACCTGGTCGGAAACCCCGAAGACCGGTTTTCGTGGCTCATATGGCGTTTATGACCGCCTCTTTCTCTCCACGCGGGAAGACATAATTGATTCCTGAGTCTGTTATTTAAGATCAATGCTACTGTAAAACGTATACAAAAGCTTATGTGCATAAATAACACACAGTTAACCATAATAAAACTATATTAATATTAAAAACAAACAAAAGAACAACACTAATTCCTTGTACATGCTTTGAACTTCGTTGTCAAAGTTTCTAGTGCCATAGACCGATTTTATTGCCTTCTTATATTTTGCCCGTTTTACACAGATGAATATAACGTAATTTTATAATCACTTCTGATGCCCTGAAAGGTGAAATGGGTGAAATTTTTACCTGAATCAGTATTGGGATTTCCATGTAGTTCTTATAGAGGTCAGTCACCCGGATGTATATCGTTGACTGGTAAATGACAGCCGGGTTGCCTAACTTCACTACCAAGTAAGACTTTCTTGCCCCTGAAATGATACTTTTCTTCTGCATTTCTGTTACTGAAAAGGTCTTGACCGGATTTGTTGCTCTGTCACAAATGTTTTGGTAAACCACACCGTTACCATCATAATCTACACTGTTACTAGTTCAAGAAATCGTGATGCCAAAAAAAAAAAAAAAAAAAAAATGCGCGGCTTTCCACAATACCAACAATTATTTCAATGAGGGGGACACGACCAGTATCCTGATGAATATTGATACAAATTAAATACAACTATTGCTATCTGGTGTCGTGAATTCAAAATTATTCAAATATTCAAAGAGGTATATCAATTATACACCGTTGAAGAAGGTTTTAATTTCATAATACCGTTTATACCAAATAGATAAGTGTTATTATCAGGAAAATATATAGGGCCTACCCCCTTGAGCCCCAATTTTATATAGGGTACACAAGGGTATACAATATTTTTTTTTTTAAATTTTGATCCAAAACATAGATTGTGGGTACTCCTTAGTCTAATATGTACCCACAATCAATGTTTGGATCAAAAATATTATAGATTTTTTTTTCGGTAGAAAAAATCGCTGTATATTGCATGGACGAGTTTTCGTAATGGAGAAATAACGGAAACATCAACTGACTTGTAAACAGAATTGGTTCAAGTTCCAGGACAGCGTCCGTTGTTTTCTGCAGCACACTGATGCTTAGCAACGGATTGACGTCTGCTAGAAGGCTCTTGACTATCCTATCGTCTGCTCCCTTCCAACCGCTGCACGTGAATGCGAACAGATCTTTGGCAGCGACACCTAGAATAGATAATGAATTTGAGCCTGAGCGTGAGAAAATCAACAATTTGGGTTCCGACCAGGTCTGACACAAACCGGACTGTGCAGCCACAAGCAGGCTAGAAGCTTGGAATTTCAGATGTAGTAAGGAGAGGGATAGTACTATCTGTGTAGCGAAATCAGCTGTGCAGTTACTGTACAGCTGACCTGCGTCTTTGTTTTCACATAGGCAGATTGTTGGTTTTCTTATGCAGGGGTTCAAAACAACGATAAGAAACAAGATAGTATTTTCGACATTTTGTAGTTAAAAACAACTACATTGTCAGTTTCTGTGAGAATGTTGGGTTTGTCAAAGATATTGAATAAATTTTTATCCTCATAGTTTAAACTTGCTTAGAACTTTCCATTGTAATAAATATCTGGTAGGAGGCATGACGTTGCTCGGGGATGGTTGAGCTGCATCATGAGAAAACCGGCTTTTTGCCTATGCAAAAACAACGACGCAGACCCGCGGTCTGCATAACTGATCAACACCATTGTTTTCTCTTCACTTTTCCGTAAATACGAAAGGAGAACGTCCATTCTGTATGGGAGACTGCCTATAGAAAAGGCGAAATAAGTTTTTATTTCAAAAACGCTTTTTTGTCAGTGAATTAAATAGTTTGAATATGCCTTTCTTGGTTCCTAGAATGCTTTCCTCCAGGAAAAACCATCCATTAAAATTTTTGGTGTGAAAACATAGTGTCTGCAATTAACCTTAATGGAAATTGAAAAAGTTTTTTTCAGGGGTGTCCCCCACCCCGGGACCAAGAAAATCCTTTTGCACACAGTTGTAGTTTTACATTAGAGACATCATATAAAAATGACATTCTTGGTCCCGGGGGGGGGGGAGGCTGTCAAAATGTTCAAAAACAATGTATAATGCTAGCACATCAAATTAAGTGACTTCAATAATTTTGTTTACGACTGTAGCTTGTTCGTATACATATTTCTACCTGGCTGAACATGACCTAGTGTTTTGAAAGTAGCCAAACCAGTTAAAAGTCTGTCCTCTGTTCTTCAACCAGACACACTTCTGGTGAACTTTGATGATCATCACTTGTTAGCTTTTAGAAATTAGAGTGTCTGTACCAAAGTGTTTGTTTATGTCTAAGTGATGACCCGCCTTGGCTTAGTAACATGTATAAAAAAAAAAAACTTGGATTTTTTTCAATGTGCAGGGCAGTGCTTAGCTAAGTCCAGCCTTGGATGATTTCATTGTTGAGAAAGGGTCCCAGAGCTGACAATGTATAATTGAAGTAAAGGTGACTATGCTTGTTGTCTTTGTACTATACCTGTGTTTCACCTGAATGATTTCAAAATAGGTGAAGTGTATGGTAGACGCACAAAAACATAAACATTTTGTTTCTAAAATATAACCATACAGCTTCACTCAATATTTCTATCAAGTTAGCCAATGCCTCTATTTTTGTCAACAACTCTTTGCTTTACTGATGGTACATGACCATGAACAGTCAAGGTAGCAGCAATTTTTCTGCAGCAAAAGCAGTCAAGTTAATGGCAAGTTTGCTTGCAGCGTTAGAATTAAATTTGCTGCAGCAAAATACAGTCAAGTTAGCGGCAATTTTGCTGCAGCGAAATTGGTCAATTAAGCAGCTATTTTGCTACAGCGAAAAACAGTCAAGTAAGCAGCAATATCGCTTGCAGCGAACATTTTTGTCGCAGTTTGATTTGGCTTTAATGGCAATAGCGCATAAGAAAATGACATTTAATGTCACAATCACATCTTTTCGACGTCACCTACGAAAAAAGTTCCATGTAGGTGGAAATGTTTGTCACCATTTTTTTATTATCTTATTCTTATTATTTTTTTTTCTTTTTCGTTTGGCTGTGATTGATGATGAATGCTGCAACAGAACTTTTCTAGACCACATATTACCAACGTTATGGAAAATGTTGCCAATTTTTACAGTTTCTTCTGGCTGTGAGTGCTATGGGGAAAAAAAACTTATGCCGCAAACAAGACTTTTCTATCCCACCCATAACATAGCTTAAGGACAAAAGTTCCCTGCCAACAGTAAAAGTGTCCATAGACTACAGGGTAAAAGGTGGGATATAAAACATCTGTTTGTGATGACATTCGTCATCTTTTCTTATAGACGTTGCGTCAGAAGTTGCCTTCATAGCGCTAATAGACAGACCTAAACGAAAAGGAGACACCGAATTGTGCCGTAGTTCACCTTAGTGATTTGCTTATCAGTGTAAGCTTCAAGATAGACGATGATACTCTGGAGCCTTGTCTGTATGAACAATAGACAATAGGTGGCAAAAGTTTCGATGCAGCTAACTTGACCGTTTATTTATTTTTTTTATTTTATTTTATTTATTTATTTTTTATTTTTTTTTACTGCTGCTGCTGCTGCTGCAACAGATTCGCTGCTAACTTGACTGAGCTGTCAGTGACACTTTACAGACCCGTACTGTGACTTCCAGTAAGAAGTTATTGCACTTTTTCTGCTGCTTTCATTAGTAAATTAGTAATTTAAAGTAAGCCTGCATCATTTGATATTCAATTTTATCATATGACGTCGCTGTTTTCCAGTGGATAACGTCATGTCATAAAAATCGTATGACCACACGTGTAATAACACTTTTGCGGGAATACGTAACGTCATTGACGACGTCCGTAACAACAATGTAAATTTTCATTGAAAATATGTCCACTTCGAAGGCGATAAAATCCTATTTTAAAACTCATATGATAAAACGAATCTTACACTCGTGGTCATTTCATATGAAATTTATTAAACTCGCCAAAGGCTCGTTTAATAAATTTCATATGAAATGACCACTCGTGTAAGATCCTCTATGTATCAGAATAAAAGTTTTAAACTTGAAAGGAAAAACTGAGAGTCTTACAATAAGAATTACTAAGGGAATTTTCAATATGATCATACATACAGTCATGTAGTACAGAATATTTTTCTGTGACAGTATGTGTTTACCCATCATTTTCAGTGCATGAGGTTAAATTTTGACACTGATTGGTTCAACAATAACAAGTGGGTCAAAGTAACAGTCCAAGTGAGAACTACCTATCTTTAAATGTAATGGTCAAGTTTGTCATTGTCAATCAAAAATTGACAGGCTCCGCCCTGCACATTGAAAAAAATCAGACTATAAGCTTGATTCAGCACATTTGAGGCAAGTCATGGTCTACATGGTCATCGGGTTCTATGTTTTGCTTCTTGTTATGTCATACAAACTGTGTTGCTCAAAATAAGTGGGCAAATATTTACAAGCCTTAAATCACAAATAGCTGATTTTTTTGTTGCTTGCATGTACAAGAATGTACATTAATCAGACATGTAGAGTATTCACCTTGAATTTCATGTTGACACTATGTATTTGTGATACACCTGAACGATGACAGTGTATGATATAGTCATTACAGGCAATGTTCAAAAGTTATAGATAAAATAATCATTTCACAAAAACTTTGAAATATTTTACTAGATTTTTATCAAAATGTGACCATTTGCGGCATCGTTTTACGCTGCAAATAATATTTTACCATGTATTTCAATTAATACTTGAGAAAAACTGGGTTTTTGGTATTAAAAATTTTTGTCTAAAAATTACCCCTGACCCCAAAAAACTAATGTTATGGTGAGTATATGTAAAATGTTCAAATCAAACTTGATTTATTGTGTGCACAGGATGTCAGGCTTCCACAAAAACACACAATTAATGGCATTATTTATGCATGTTCCGCAATGCAGGCTTTCAAAATCTAGGCAAACTGAATACGGGGTTTGACGTTCTCCTTTCAAGCTTCTATCCTTCTTTTGTGACTGTACAGACTGGTTTGTGTCAGACCTCGTCGGAAACCCCGAGAACCGATATTTTCGCGTCGTGACGCACATTACGAAAACATCCCCATGCAATATATAGAGATTTTTAAAGTTTTAAAAAGGAACATTTTCAGTAGAAATGTTTTGATATTTTTCTTACATCAGGAAAACATGTCCGTGAGATAACTACCCCCTTATACCCCACATTTATATAGTAAAACTGGGGTATGTAGGGGTATAGCGGCTATTTTTCTTATTTTTGCTCCAAAACATAGATTGTGGGTACTCGATAGAACCGCCCACAATCTATGTTTTGAGCAAAAATTAGAAAAATATCAAACTTTTTCTATTGAAAATTTTTACAACTCAGGGAAAATGTGTATAGTACATGGGCGTGTTTTCGTAATGTTTATGGTTAAAACAAAGATTGTGGGTACTCGTCAGCAGAGGCGGTTCTAACGAGTACCCACAATCTTTGTTTTGGGGCAAAAATAAGAAAAATAGGTTTACACCTGCATACCCCAGTTTTGCTATTAATATAAAAGTGGGGCTTGAGGGGGTAGATATTTCACGGACATGTTTTCCTGATGAATTCATAATGTACAAAGCTAATTTACTTCTATCCCCAAAAGACTTCATTCATCTGATGATTTGAATAATTCAAATTAAAAACAAAAGAGATCGACGGATATTAATCATATTTTTCAGTCAAAGCTATTTATTTCTCGTTTAGACACGATTATCTAAAATAACTCGGATAGCATGCTTCAGTGTGTACTGATAACGGGCTAATATGAAAAAACACACGATTTATTGACAAACACCAGCATGTTCTGTAGATGTCACTGGGATTTATGATACCTGTTAATAATTTAATAAGGCAACAATGCGTTTCAATAAATGCTTTTTAATAGTGGAGTGTCATATTTGCTTGAACAGTAAAGTCTGTTGTTCAGAGCGCATAAATCTAATGAAATGCGTTTTACGAAACACGCACTAAACATATCCGTGCAACATATACCCCCGTAAACCCCACTTTTATAAAGAACTAGAAATGCGTGTTTGTAAAACACTATGCCCCCAACTGTATGCTTGTCCATAAACTGGCAGTTTGTATGATTCATTTATTTCATTCGAATGAAGTGAAAATTAATTTCCTGAAGAAGCTATTTGGCTGCGTCTGTTTTGACCTCGTTCCAGAAACAGAATGTAAGCTTATTGCAGACAAGTTGGAAATGAAGTAAAAATTTCAAAATGGAGGAACTTTGTCAAAATTTGACGGAAAGCCCTCAAAAGTTAATCAGGTAATATTCTTCTCAGCCCATACCGGTATACCAAATATGAATACTCTAGCTCAAATACTTTTTGAGATATCTTGCAAACAAGATTTTCAAATTTTGTTTACAAAGGGACATAACTCCAAAAAGGGGCATAACTCGGACATGAAAAAAATATGGGTCAACTATTTTTTTGATTTATTTTTTTTTTTTTTTTTTTTTCATGAGTAATCTGTTCACGAAATTTCAAAACCCAACATTCACCGTTCAAAAGTTTCTAATTTCACCGAAAAGTGGAAAAAATCAATCAAAATTTTAAAATTCGTTTTTTTCTTTGGTCAAAATTTGACGGAAAGTTCTCAAAAGTTAATCAGGTCATTTACTTCTCACCCCCAACCAGTATATCAACAATGAAGGCTCTAGCGCAAATAATTTTTGAGACATCTTGCACACAATATTTTCAAGTTTTGTTTTCAAAGGGACATAACTCAGAAAAGGTGCATAACTCGGACATGAAAAAAATATGGGTCAACTAACTTTTCATGAAGAATCTGTATATGAAATTTCAAAGCCCTAACATTCACTATTCAAAAGTTTCAAATTTCACTGAAAATTGGCAAAATCAATCAAAATTTCAAAATTCCGTTTTTTTTTTTTTTTTTTTTTTTTTTTTTTTTTTTTTTTTTTTTGTCAAAATTTGACGGAAAGTTCTCAAAAGTTAATCAGGTCATCTACTTTTCAGCCCCAACCAGTATACCAAATATGAAGGCTCTAGCTCGAATACTTTTTGAGATATCTTGCAAGATTTTCAAATTTTGTTTTTAAAGGGACATAACTCAGACCAGAGGACCATTGGTCCTGAGAACGCTCACCTGAAGCCTGATCCTGCAGTATTAAGTCATCATGAAATGACTTTGACCTTGAATACTCACACACCTTTATTGAATTCATAAGTTGTCTGCATCTGCAAAGTTTCAGGTCTCAAGCTGCAATAGTTTCCAAACCCAGTGATTTATGAGAAAACCACAATTTTAATTTTGATATTTAAATGACTTTGGGTCAAGGTCAAGAAATGACCTTGGCCTTCATTAATTACTTACCTTCATTGACTCCATTGGTTGTCTGCATCTAGCAACTTCCAGGTCTCAGACTGCAACAGTTTCCAAAATATCCATTGTTTCCGCCTTTTCCCATGTAAAAGCCTATGTTTCCAAAATTGACCTTGCCGTAAAATAGGTCAAGGTCATCCTATGGTCATCATTTGATCAAACTAGGATGGGCTGGAGTCCCAAATGCTACATACCAAGTTTCGCGAAAATTGGCCTGCCGGTTCTGGAGAAGAAAATTTTTGAGTGGTTTTTACCATATATGGGCGTGGCGGCCATCTTGGTAATGTGACCTGGATTTCGTGATCAAACTTTCGTCTCCCCTACCCATGGATGCTCCACATAAAATTTCACTTTGATTGGCCCAGCAGTTTCAGAGAAGAAGATCTTTGAAAAGTGTGTATGGACAACAGACTGGCCAAGGTCAAGAGATGACCTTGACCTACATTAATCACATACCTTCATCTACTCCATTAGTTGTTTGCATCTACCACTTTTCAGGCATCAGGCTGCAATGGTTTTCAAAAAATCCATAGTTTTCACTTTTTCCCATGTAAAAGCCTATGTTTCCAAATTTGACCTTGCTGTAAATTAGGTCAAGGTCATCCAAGGGTCATCATTTTATCAAACTATGATGGGCTGAAGTCCCCGATGCTACATACCAAGTTTCGTGGAAATCGGCCAACCGGTTCTGGAGAAGAAGATTTTTGAGTGGTTTTTACCAAATATGGGCGTGGCAGCCATCTTGGTCATGTGACCTGGATTTCGCAATTAAACTTTTGTCTCCCCTACCCATGGATGCTCCACATAAAATTTCACTTTGATTGGCCCAGCAGTTTCAGAGAAGAAGATCTTTGAAAAGTGTGTATGGACGACAGACTGGCCAAGGTCAAGAGATGACCTTGACCTACATTAATCACATACCTTCATCTACTCCATTAGTTGTTTGCATCTACCACTTTTCAGGCATCAGGCTGCAATAGTTTTCAAAAAATCCTTAGTTTTCACTTTTTCCCATGTTAAAGCCTATGTTTCCAAAATTGACCTTGCCGTAAATTAGGTCAAGGTCATCCTAGGGTCATCATTTTATCAAACTATGATGGGCTGGAGTCCCAAATGCTACATACCAAGTTTCGCGAAAATTGGCCTGCCGGTTCTGGAGAAGAAAATTTTTGAGTGGTTTTTACCATATATGGGCGTGGCGGCCATCTTGGTAATGTGACCTGGATTTCGTGATCAAACTTTCGTCTCCCCTACCCATGGATGCTCCACATAAAATTTCACTTTGATTGGCCCAGCAGTTTCAGAGAAGAAGATCTTTGAAAAGTGTGTATGGACAACAGACTGGCCAAGGTCAAGAGATGACCTTGACCTACATTAACCACATACCTTCATCTACTCCATTAGTTGTTTGCATCTACCACTTTTCAGGCATCAGGCTGCAATAGTTTTCAAAAAATCCATAGTTTTCACTTTTTCCCATGTAAAAGCCTATGTTTCCAAATTTGACCTTGCTGTAAATTAGGTCAAGGTCATCCAAGGGTCATCATTTTATCAAACTATGATGGGCTGAAGTCCCCGATGCTACATACCAAGTTTCGTGGAAATCGGCCAACCGGTTCTGGAGAAGAAGATTTTTGAGTGGTTTTTACCAAATATGGGCGTGGCAGCCATCTTGGTCATGTGACCTGGATTTCGCAATTAAACTTTTGTCTCCCCTACCCATGGATGCTCCACATAAAATTTCACTTTGATTGGCCCAGCAGTTTCAGAGAAGAAGATCTTTGAAAAGTGTGTATGGACGACAGACTGGCCAAGGTCAAGAGATGACCTTGACCTACATTAATCACATACCTTCATCTACTCCATTAGTTGTTTGCATCTACCACTTTTCAGGCATCAGGCTGCAATAGTTTTCAAAAAATCCTTAGTTTTCACTTTTTCCCATGTTAAAGCCTATGTTTCCAAAATTGACCTTGCCGTAAATTAGGTCAAGGTCATCCTAGGGTCATCATTTTATCAAACTATGATGGGCTGGAGTCCCAAATGCTACATACCAAGTTTCATGAAAATCGGCCTGCCGGTTCTGGAGAAGAAGATTTTTGAGTGGTTTTTACCATATATGGGCGTGGCAGCCATCTTGGTCATGTGACCTGGATTTCGCAATCAAACTTTCGTCTCCCCTACCCATGGATGCTCCACATAAAATTTCACTTCGATTGGCCCAGCAGTTTCAGAGAAGAAGATCTTTGAAAAGTGTGAATGGACGACAGACTGGCCAAGGTCAAGAGATGACCTTGACCTACATTAATCACATACCTTCATCTACTCCATTAGTTGTTTGCATCTACCACTTTTCAGGCCTCAGGCTGCAATAGTTTTCAAAAAATCCATAGTTTTCACTTTTTCCCATGTAAAAGCCTATGTTTCCAAATTTGACCTTGCCGTAAAATAGGTCAAGGTCATCCAAGGGTCATCATTTTATCAAACTATAATGGGCTGAAGTCCCTGATGCTACATACCCAGTTTCGTGGAAATCGGCCCACCGGTTCTGGAGAAGAAGATTTTTGAAGGGTTTTTACCATATATGGGCGTGGCGGCCATCTTGGTCATGTGACCTGGATTTCGCGATCAAACTTGAAATGCCCCTTCCCAAGGAGGCTCCACATAAAATTTCAACTAGATCGGCCAAGCGGTTTCAGAGAAGAAGATCTTTGAAATTGTGGACGACGACGACGACGACGGACGGACGACGGACGACGGACGACGGACGGACGCCGGATCATGGCCATCCTATAAGCTCACCTTGTGAGCCTTCGGCTCAGGTGAGCTAAAAAGGGGCATAACTCGGACATGAACAAAAATACGGGTCAACTATTTTTCATGAGGTATACACATATGACATTTCAAATCCCTAGCATGTTCTATTCAGAAGTTACAATAAAGCGTAACAGACGTACAGACAGACATGCCCTTCCAACTTTTTTAAAAGTTGGGGGCATAAAAATTGGTGTATGCAGTAGTATACATAGTTACTTATTTTTGCTCCAAAACATAGCTTGTGGGTACTCGTTAGAACCGCCTCGCTAAAATAAAAAAAATCTAATGAAATTTTAGATGTTTTTACAACCAAAAAAATTCTGTATATTGCATGGGCATGTCTTCGTAATGAAGCAACACATAACGCAACCAAACTAATTCTGGGACACATTGCCTACACATACATATTGTACAGTTAAGATATAAAAAACGTTATCGACTCATCCGCGTTTTGGGTATCAGTGACGTATTTACCACAAAGTTTTTTTTTAAATATTACTCCTAATTATCAAATGTGCTAGAATTCATCGGCACTGATTACAGTTGTTTACCTTTATTTACTTGTTTGTACGAAAACTACCATGCATCTATGAATCGACTGTACAGTAATGCATGGTACACCATTTTTTGCATGAACAGGTAAATAGCGCTAAAAAATGCAATCAGTAGATGCGAACTCTAAAACTTGGGATAGCGTTGCACATTGAAATAAGCAATAATATCTAAAAGTTTTCAGTAAATACGCCATACCCGTAAACCCTAAAACGTGGCTGAGTCGATATTGCCTGTTTATAACGATTTCCTTAGATCTATAAAGGATTAATAGTATCGGTACTATTTAAAACTTGGTGTTAAACCCTAAACCCTAAAACGTAGAAGAGTCGATTTCCTTTGTTTATAACGGTTTCCTTAGATCATTGAAAGATTCATACATTCCTAAATATATCACTTCATATACAGTTATACATGCATAATTATGCATGTTTGTTACGAATTTGACAGTAGGCAGCATCGATCATAGTAGACTTATGTCATACATTTACCGTTATGCATATGAATGAAATGAATGTATTTGACCAATAGGAACAGGCGTGTCAATCTTATTAATAACGGTAAATCTGTGACGAAAGACTACTCAGATCGCCCGGGCTGTATACAGTGTATACTTATATCATCGGTTAATACAACGATATAAAACATCGATTCCATACCTGAAGTTTTGTCCAGTGTACAAATCCCACCGTACGGTACATAGTTTACCGTACCCACAATAGACGCTGACCCTGCCGAATACCCCGGCGCAGTAACCTTGACCGTGATCTTATAGTGTTGTCCTTGGATCAGAGCACCTTTTACAATTCCTATAGATCTGCTTGTAGGACCTGAATGAAAGTTGAAACGTTCAACTGTTTCCTTTTAACACATGTCGGCTCAGAAAAACGCAGTACAATTACAGCGTTTTATCATGATTAACAAATACTCTTGAGACAAAATTGATAATATGTTTGCCTTATATTTTTTTAGCCACCATACACACTGCGGGGCACTTCTAACGCAACACTTACATTTTACTCTATTTCTCAAACAGTAACAAACGAACTATTCAGTAAATTTAATGGCAATTTCGTATTCTTACTCTCTGTAAGTTTTAAAACAAAAGGTACAAAAATTGCTGTTTATTTAACATGACTCAAAAATAAAAAATCACAAAAAGCCACGCGAGTCGATAATATCGTGACTGGTAACATGGAACACAACAGTTATCTGGGAACTTCTAAGGACACTCGATCCTTGCTTCATTTATTACTCTGTGTGATCTTCCCGAGCCAAGGCAACATCGTGATTCTTCCTTCTCATGGGTAATTCATGAAAAATCCGCTTCGGGTAAACACTCCCCGGTTTGTCAAAAAAGTTCTGCTCAAGCTTCCGCATTCTCGGAGAAATTCGACCTGTTTGCATACACGCTTTTTATGCTAACACAAGGCAGACTCGGCTGTAAATCGACAATGATCAAGGATCTAAAGCAGCCCGATTTAAAGTTACTACCATGTCTGTGGAAATTCCATATTGGGAGCACACTTAGGATATAATCTCCAAAGACTTATGATACTCGACATTTATGTAACTGCCTGCGTGGCTGTTTTGAGACTTTTTATTTTTTGAGTCCCGTTAAACAGACTAAAATTTTAGTATCTTTCGAAGTATCAATTGGGATGAAATTTACAAAGACGAAGCAACCATAAATACCATTAAATGTGTTGAAAATTTCATTTAAAAATGTTAAGATATTCCTGAGATATAATGGAAAATGTAATTGCTTCGTTAGAAGTGCCACGCAGTGTATATCTCCAATAACGCAAACCTTGGGGGTATCTGGCGTCCAAACATCGTCATTGATTTTACACTTATAGTAAGTAAGTAAGTAAGTAAGTAAATTTTTTATTTAAAGAGGGTGACCCAATTGGTAGAACCAATCTTTCTTGGGGCCCTCTAAAACAAGTTAACATATATACAACAACATAAGAAAATATTTTCAAGAATTACAATAATTTAAGTAAGTTAAATCATTGCAGAGACGTGTTTAGGAAGATACACGAATCATATTTGCATGTTACAAACAAAAATCATGAACAAAGACTTTACAAAAGACATACAATTTAACACATGCATGAATGCATAAAAATGTGAAATGGCGATGGGAGTTAAAAACTGAACATATCTGTTTAATGCTTGATCCATTCAGCACATCTTTTGCTGAATACGTTTAGGGAAGATGAGTTTTTTATGTCTAGCGGAAGTTCTTTCTTTCTTTCTTTCTTTCTTTCTTTCTTTCTTTCTTTCTACCTTTCAATGCACCGATCAGAATAAAAGAAAGTACCTGTGGGTAAATTGACCGAGGAAATTGCGACGACGTAAAATATATTTGCGTAGAGCCTGTATACCGTCCACTGGTAGGTTACACCTGCCACGCCCTGTAACTCTTGCGGTATTACTGTGTCATACTGTATCTCCTCAACCAAAATTTTCTTCTCTCGACCCGCATGGCAATTCTTTACGCAGCTAAAATAAAAATAATGTCATGCTTTATTTATGGTAAATAAAATTCAATCACTTGAAAGTCAAGTAAAGTCAGTCTTTATTTAAAGAGGTTTTAATCTTATGACTTTTAGAATAGGATTTTATCGCCTTCGAAGTGGACATATTTTCAATGAAAATTTCACACAAACAACTTTACGCAAATACTGCGAGGAAACTTAAGTTTTTTTAACTTCCCGTATACTTGGTTGGGCCCAATGAAACACTATTAAAACACTTTTGCGGGAATACGTAACGTCAATGACGACGTCTGTAACAACATTCATATGTTTTCGTAATTTTTGCAACGAAGTGGCTGCTACAGCGAATGGCTTCTACACTGTACCAGTTACTAAAGTGGCACAGAACCATTTGAGCGAAAAACCTCTGCAGTCACTTGATTTTCGTATTTCATTATTTCTAGCTATAAGTTAATACGTCTATCTTTAGATATTTCAAAAATAACAACATTACATGGTCAATCACAGGGTCGAAGAAACATTTTTTCCTTGAATATAAACGAAGCTCGTTGAAATTACAACATAGCTAACCAGCACCAAGAAAGGATTACTTACGTGATTGTTACAGGGACTGCGTTTGTCACAAGTTTTATCCATTGAATAACAGAAGAAGCACGATCACCCCTCTTTATGGAAAACATCACCAAACACCACTTGTTGGTGAGAAAGTATGACGAATCGACGGTCAGTAAATATTCATCTCCTGGTTGTATCACATAGCTGGTACTTCCGATGGGAAGAGTCCTCGCGGGAAATAATTGTGTATATAAATTACTTAGAGCTGCTAATGGAGCAGAAGCATAATATACAAAACCCCAGTTCACTTCGATTGGCTCATCAGAGATTGAATCAAGGGAGCCAACTGGGTCATTCGATCGTGAAGCATCGACGTTGAAAGTAGTTCCGTGCGGAATGGTAAGTATTGTGCCGCCGTAGATTGTGGCGACTAATTCCGGTATTATTACATACACGAGCATATAGTCCGAGTTCCATGCCGACGAACTAACGTGACTGAAGGTCAGTTCTAAACTTAGAACATATAGTCCAGGGTCAAGGACGAATGGTTCGAAAACGAGTACCGAATTATCGGGTTGAGTGAAATTTGTGAATGCTTTTATAGATGAGCCGTTTACCGCGGTGAGCCTCCAGTTGATAACAGGATCTTGTGAGCTGCATGCATCTTTTACTTTCAGAAAGCTGTCAAACTGAAATGATAATAAAGTAGCAAATTTGATAGTTGAATTCAGAATCAGAATCAGAATAGTTTACTGGTGAAACGTCAAACTGACAATACCACACCAGGGGGATGGGGCTTGACCGGAGGGGATTAGTCCCGAGCTCTCACAAGAGAAGTAAATTTAGACACACAATCATCTGACAATTCAGCAGAGGAGATCAGAGAATCAGGTAGTTCATTCCAATCTCTAATGGTCTGGGGGAAGAAACTGTGTAGATAGGCATTTGTACTCGCTGAAGGTATCTGAAATGCCAAGGAGTGTTGATTCCTACAACGCCTATTTTTGGGGATAAGGTCATCCATGGGTATTTTTGCTCTCCCTTTTATACCTTTGTAAAGTAATATAATTCTATTATCCTTCCTTCTTTTCTGCAGGGATTCCCATTTTAGTTTTTTAAGGATGCCAGCCATACTACCTTTTTTTTTTTACTAAAATTTATCATCAATTTTTACAACTTCAAAATTCTCTGTATATTGCATGGGCGTGTTTTCGTAATGTATTGTAGAACACTACCATGATTCTAACGCATGTACCCACATAAATACTGTTTAAATGGCCAACAATAACATTATTTGAAATGTGAAAATAGCAAAATGTACCTGAAATGCCTACTTCTTCTTCTTTAATTTCTATTTTATTTTGTAATATATGTATATTACATATCGCAATTGTAATTGTAGAGCTGAGACTTAAACAAATGTGTTATGTTATGTTATGTTATGTTATGTTATGTTATGTTGCGTTGCGTTGCGTTGCGTTGCGCTGCGCTGTGTTGTGTTGTGTTGTGTTGTGTTGTGTTGTGTAAGAACGCCTGAATGAGATCATTTGACCTGTGACTTTGGCACGATGTCGTAACATTGTGTATAAAAGGACCGCATTGATAGACGAAAACTGCCCTCAAGAAAGCTAAAACATGTTTTACATGTAAAAGGAAGTTGAATGGAAAGCAAAACGAAACAAAAGAAACTTATTAAGTGAGAAACTAATCCATAATCATTTTCTGCTTACTGATAAAACTTAATATTGACAAATCCGCATACACGTGATCTCAGATAAAGGTCAAGGTTGAATGTCAAAAAAGTCAAACTGCCGGCCGAAGTGGGGGTCGTAACTACTTTGTCTTACCTGATTTCGCTCATTTACAAAACATTTAAATGGTGTGTTGAAGTCCCTAAATATATCATCAAACAGTTTGGGGGACTCCAAACAACCATCGTTTTGTGCTGGACAAGTCTGAGCATTCCCCGCATCATCGGAACATGAGAACTTAAGATCATAGGCACCGTAATCATCGTAGTCGTGTTCAACCTCTACCGTGGTACTCGGGTCGAACGCAACCTCATCGTTCGATCCGTCGCCCCAGTCAACGTCACATTTAGGGGCGTCCCCTTGATCCCAAGTTGTGGTTAGGGTCAGTAGCAACTTCTTGTCGTCAGTGGCGTTAATGGCAAATGAACCTTGAATATGGGAGCATTCGTATCCTAAGAAAAAGAAAATGAGCCTGTGCATGAGAAAACCAACAATTTGGGTTTCCGACCAGGTCTGACAGAAACCAGGCTAGAGGCTTGAACTTTTGGATTAAAGAAGAAGAGGGAGTGTACTATCCATGTAGCGAAAACAAAGGCGCTGATCAGCTTCGCGGTTACTGCGAAGCTGATCTGCGTCTTTGTTTTCGCATATGCAGATTGTTGGTTTTCCCATGAGGCGGCTCAAATAATAATGTTTACTGTATGATTATTATTCCCCTTACTGATCGCTTTATTTTTGCCACCTCAGGGGACCCAACTGTTAATCGTGATTATTGATGCGACGTGGAATGTTAATGCATGGTATATGAAGTTTCGTATGCGTCGGCGAGATCGTTACGAATGCGACGTTCAACATCCTCTGCCTACATCATGTTTTGCTCTCCTGAAAATAAACAAAGCCGAGCTATATAACAAAATCGGCGTCCACTTTCATCTGCAACTTTCTTCTATGTTCCCACCTGAAGTCAATCGGAATACTTACGGCACTTGTGTTTTTCAGCTAATGGTTTATAAATAAATTATAAAAATTTGATCCTTTGGAAGCAGTAAAAACAGTCAAAGGGAGGAAGTATGACCCATATTGCGCAATTTCGGGTACTGAACCCTCATCAGTGACCCTTTATAAACTGGCGACGATAGCCAGATAAATTACTGCAATTTCAAAAAATTATACAAGGGTTGTCTAAATCAGACACATGCCTATCCGGGGTTAAAAATTGAAACAATGTTTAGAAGATGGCTCGAAACATACACTATTTTGATACTCTGAAAGATGACCGGTAGAGCTGTAACGATGTCACGGAAACCCATTACATTCTTAAAGTCCTTTTGTTTTTCTTTGTCTTGGTCGTAAACTAAGAAGTATAACACAATCCTGTGGGTGTCTTTATTGAACTATGTATCCAAACGGACTTGTAAATGCACATTTATCTTCTTAGCGTGAAGAACAGTAAGATAAGCATCTTTTATGTGCTTCGAAGACGAAAGTAGTACTACTAGAATGAGTCATGAAAGAATTTACATTTTGTTGTGCTCTTTAAAAAGTTATTTTCGTCAATGCAGAAGCATAACGAGTGCCTTACCCAAGTGCAATATTGCATGGCGTGTTTTTTCCTTGGACTACATGTACTTCGTTGATCGAGCTTCAAAGCATATGCCACTTTTATTTTGAATGAGGTCACAGAGTGGGTTTTCTGATTCGGGTTTGTCAACATTCGAGTGACACAACTACAAAACCAGCAATGAAGGTTTACGGGAAGCGATCGAGCTTTGACGCAAGCTGGAACCCCTACCAAACTCCCTGCTCCCTGAAAAACAAATGTTTTCAGCTCCGGAAATTGTTTTCCCCAAATCCCTACTCCATAAAACCAAAACGGATTTTGCTTGCTCCCCAGTTCCACAATATTAAAGTGCTCCCCCGCTCCCAGAAAATAAAAGGCCCTTCTCCTTTGTCGCCCCCTAAACCCCTGGTAGGACCATAGTCTGATCCGATGATTGATATTATTATTTGAAAAAAGAAAGATGATGGAGAAGACGAAGAAGCGGATAAGCTTGCGATCGGGCACATTACGAAAACATGCCCATATGATATACAGTAAATTTTTTCAGGTCAAAAATCGATAATTTTCAGAGGAAAATTTTTGATAGTTTTCTTTTTTTTGCTCAAAACATAGATTGTGGGTACACGTTAGAACCGCTTCGCCGAGGCGGTTCTAAGGAGTACCCACAATCTATGTTTTGGAGCAAAAATAAGAAAATAGGTATACCCCTGCATGCCCCAGTTTAACTATATAAAAGTGGGGTTTAAGGGGGTATTCATTGCACGGACATGTTTTCCTGATGTTATGTTAATTCATTTTAAAAACCATGGTTGACCCCTTTAACATGTATCTAGAAAATATTAATAGAAGAAAATGCATCACTGTCTCCAAATCATATCATTTGCTATCTTATTTTACTGATTCATCAGTCTCATTCTTCCATGTTGCATTTCTGTGTCGCATAGTAAATTTAACAACGTCTTCGATGCATACAAGAGATGCTTATCTTACTGTTTTCCACGCTCAGTAGATCAATGTGCCTTTACAAAGCCGTTTGGATACATATTTCAATAAAGACGCCCACAGGACTGTGTTAGACGTGTTAGTTTACGGCCAAGACAAAGAAAAACAAAAGGACATTAAGAATGTAATGAGTTTCCGTGGCATCGTTGTATCTACCAGTCAACTTTATAAACCATTAGCTGTAAAACTATTCCAATTGACTTCATGTGAAAACATAGAAGAATTTTGCAGATCAAAGTTGACGCCGATTTTGTAAACTCGGCTTGTTTATTTTCACAAGAGCAAAACATGTTGCTCTTACCGTCCTGGAACGATCTCGCCCACGCATACGAAACTTCAAAACAGCATGCATTAACATTCCACGTCGCATCAATAATCACGATTAACAGTTGGTTTCCCGTGCACCTAGATTGGATCCCACAATGGACTGTCCCAACATCGCACTCCGTTTCTGCACGTTTCCAAAATATTGAATACAAATGTTAACCTCTACACTGAAAGAAAGTTATAAGAGGCCACCTTGTGTTTTGTTTTCTAGTTCAGAAAGTAAAATACGATCATTTAAAAATTATGATAATATGAATAAACCAATGTCTAACAGTGGCTCTGTGAGTTGCTGCATTCCAAAATGTGTACATCTCGCGCAGACGAAGATTTAATAAAGGTGCCCTAACTTCAAAAAGTCACACTTTATTAACATCAGAGTAAATATAATTTTAAGACGTTATGTTTAACAAGAATCAGTGACTATTTGGCCTGTATACGCCTATACTTTAGCAGCCCAGAACACTGTTATTAAGCTCCTGATGCTGATCCTTTATGCTGAGGACACTACTTCCATGTCTTATGAAGATACTCATGCATAGATATTTGCATATTTTCTCATTATTTGGTAGAAATATCATTTCAAGAGGGGACGGGGGTCTAAATTTCGTAAAAACTAAAGATCGAAATTTTGAGGTTTTTTCTGCATGCTCACATTTTCTATCACTAATATTTGTAATTTAGAGTGTTTAACTGACAGAGACATGCAGGAATCAAGAAAAAATCATCAAAACTGTTTAATGCCTCTACAATTTGAAATGTTATATGGAAATTATTTGGAAGGTACCTGTACGGCATTTGTACTTTTGAAATATTAGATTACCATATTTGTTATAAAGTTATAAATGAAAGTGGTACAAACTGATGTTTCCTGTCTGGAATCAACTCAAACTCCTACTAGATTTTTTAAACCTGCATGTGGCTTGAAAAATGGGTAATTACAAAGGTTTTTTTGGCATTATTTTACATGCAAAATATAATTACCCTGACCAAAACTTTATGGTAAATTCTTACAAGATTGTCATGGCCAATGTTGCATAACAGATATATACGCATGTCCTGTTTTATCTAACACGGCTACCTATCTCCACAATTCAGTATAATACAATCATTGCTTGTCATTTTGGTACTGTATCGTCCCAGTCAACATTATCGAACATGGCTAGAAAGATACACCACTTCCTGGTATTATGTGAAGCAAATCGTGTAGTTTGCTTAATGACAAAATCCAGTGATAATTGTGTTCGAACCTAGGACTTCTCAATTATGCCTTGCAAAATGAGGGTGTGAAATATGTTGATTGATTAACTGAATAAATGCTTAACATCCCAGTCAATAGCTATGGTCATGTGGGGACTTTGCCTCCATTTTATGGGACATTTATCCAAAATAAGGACATCATGACATCTACAAAATGCTTCAAATATAACCCCCCAAACTAAACAGGGCTTACAATGTATACGTAAGGTTGGTTTGACATGAACCACTTTTCCTGGGCAGGCTCAGACCTGAGTGGCTTACCAGTAATCAGGTGGTCAGACAGCAGCGTAGAAGCTTAGCCTGAAGGCACCAGCAGCCCATCTATTTTTTTAGGTTCTAATAAGCAGGTGCCCATATTCCCACACGACCACCCTTGGAAATCTATCTTGTGGCTGTTTGTTACAGTGCTGAACTGAAAACCATGTCCTCATGACTGATGAATAACAAACAAAATTAGCAACTATGTAGGTAACAGGGCGTGAAAAAATCAAGGGTGTATTTGTACAGTATGTTGCCAAAATATTGTAACGCATATTTACCAAATCCGTTTTTGCCTGCGCCCAAATTATAAAAATTGGTTTTGCAGCATCCCAGTTCAACTTCACTGCAGTTAAACTATTGTATATGATAGCCCTTTTATATGGTTTCAATTTTGATAACTGTATATCTGCTAGTTTTTCCTGAATGAGAAACTAGGACTGATTATCATATTTGGGCTCTCGTTTTTGGGCTCTAGAGTATCGTTCCCCACCTAGAGCCAGCACGCCGCTTTCATATATTGTGCGGATAATGGCAACACATTTGCAGGCAAAAGCTTTTGTTGGCTCTCGGGGGGGAACAATACTTTATAAAACTTTTCCTGATTTCTATATATGGTTGTTTCAGCTCGAAATATACATCCTGGGCCATCGAAAATGAAATAATAAATTCTTCTATTACAAAGCCCCTTATTCAGAGAAGCTAACACGCGAATCAAGAGAACAATTACCAACTTTTATTTTTCCTTCAAACCATAGGCATTTGTAAATGGAAATAGTCACTGATTCTTTAATTTGTTTGAAAGTGTTTATCATATAGTTAACTGCCAAATAATCTGTCTGCTAAACTTTGCTAAACATTCAAAATCCTTGTGCACATTTGTGTCGAGGATCTACGCTGCGGAATTACACTTTTCGTTTTTGCATGGCATGTCTAGTTTTCTACGGAAACTGCATAGAATACAGTGCATCTTGTGTTTCATTGTATATGTTTTCGCATAATGGCTTATAGAGCTGAACTGGTCTTCAGAATTGTTCCAGCCGTTTTGGACGCTATCTTGAATAAAAAATATCGGACTAATTTCTGTATTTTGCTGCAGACACTGCGTTTATTTACATAAAACAAATACGAGCTTGTACAAAATGCTAGTTTGGAATTCGTATTTCAGTTATTTCATTTTCTAATGCTTACTCGAGATTTTTTGGATATATTCTAATTATACTTTCTTCTCACACTCTTCCTAATAAGGGACTGTATATTAACTCATTTAAGCCTGGCGTCCCTTTTATGGGACATAGGCAAACAGAGAAGCCCCAGATGTGACGCCGCAGAACGCCGTCTCATCTAAGTGGACTCATCTAATTGATAATGATGGGAGAATCCATTCGTCAAATATGGGTTAATTACTCCTCTACTTTCTAAATAAAAAATCCAGCCGTGACTGTACATAAAATATAATGGTTTGATCCTTTGGAAGCAGTAAAAACATTCAAAGGGAGATAGTATGGACTATATTGCGCAATTTCGGGTAATGAACCCTCGTCAGTAGCCCTCTTTAAACCGGCAACGAACGCCAGACTATAATTGTGCTGCAATTTCGAGAATTTACACGAGGAGTCTAAATCAAAGACATATTCCTAAATTGGATCAATTATTAAAAAATTGCTTAGAAGTATGTTTCTAAACGTGAGTATTTTGAACACTCTGAATATCCCTACCGATCCCAAAGGACCGAAATAAAACATAATCTGCACTATGGATGATGTACGGGGAGACTTTTTACGGCCGCCACACGGCACAACACCAGCTGCAGTAATAGCAAATAAAATATAATGGTTTGATCCTTTGGAAGCAGTAATTGCGTCGGATTGTGCCCGGACAGCCCGGATTGTGTCGGACTTGGTCGGAATCCAAATTGTTGTTTTTCTCTCGCACAGGCTCATATTATACCAGACGACCATTGGTCCTGAGAAACGCTCACCTGAAGCCTGATCTTGGTTTGGTCAGCATGAAATGACATTGACCTTGAAAACTCATATAACTTTATTGAATTCATAAGTTGTCTGCATCTGCCAAGTTTCAGGTCTCAGGCTGCAATAGTTTCCCCAAAAAATCCAAAGTGTTTCACTTTTTTCCATGTAAAGACAGTTTCCAAAATTGACCGTGCCGTAAAATAGGCCAAGGTCATTCTTTGGTCGTCATTGAACAAACTATGATGGGCTATGATCCTTGCTGCTACATACCAAGTTTCAGGAATATCAGCCCACTGGTTCTGGAGAAGAAGATTTTTGAGCATTTGTGAGCAAGGCAGACATGTTGAGCAGGCAATCCCGATTTCATGAACAAAATTTCATTCTCCCTATGAAGCATAAGCAGGCTTCTAATAACATTTCACATTCATAGGCTGAGGGGTTACTGAGAAAACAAGTCTTTAATTTCGATATTTCAATGACCTTGGACCCAGATCAAGAAATGAGCTTGACCTTAGTTAATTGCATACCTTCACTAGTTGTCTGCTTTTGCCAACTTTCAGGTCTCAGGCTGCAATAGCTTCCAAAATATCCATTGTTTTCACTTTTTCCCATGTACATGTACAAACCTATGTTTCCAAAACTGACCCTGCCGTAAAATTGGTCAAGGTCATCCCAGGGTCATCATTTGATCAAGCTATGATGGGATGGAGTCCCAGATACTACATAAAACGTTTTGTGAAAATCGGCCGACCAGGTTTGGAGAAGAAGATTTTTGAGCGTTTTTGAGCATTTGTGAGCATGGCAGCCATGCTGAGCATTCGACCAAGATTTCAGGTATACAATTTCGGTCCCCCTAAGCATGGAAGGCTCCACATAAAATTTAACTTTCATAGGCCCAGTGATTTTTGAGAAAACGATAATCTTAATTTTGATATTTCAATGACCTTGGGCCAAGGTCAAGAAATGACATTGACCTTGAATAATTACATGCCTTCATCAATTTTATAAGTTGTCTGTATCTTGCAACTTTCAAGTCTAAGGCTGCAGTAGTTTCCAAAATATACATTGTTTTCTCCTTTTCCCCATGTAAAAGCCATGTAAAATCCAAAACTGACATTGCTGTAAAATAGGTCAAGGTCATCCAAGGGTCATCGTTTGAGCAAAAGTATGATGGGCTTGAGTGCCCGGTGCTACATACCTAGGTTCGTGGAAATCGGTCCACTGGTTCTGGAGAAGAAGATTTTTTAAGGACGTTTTACCATATATGGGCATAGCGGCCATCTTGGTTATGTGACCAAGATATCGCATAAAGAATTTCAATGCCACTACCCAAGGAGGCTTCAAGTCAAATATCAACTTGATCGGCCAAGCTATTTCAGAGAAGAAAATCTTTCAAATTCTGACTTAATTTTGATACTTCAATGACATTGGGTGAGATAAAAAGACATTGACCTTAATTTATTACAAACCTTCATTGACTCCATTAGTTGTCTGCATCTAGCAACTTCAAAGTCTCAGACTGCAATAGTTTCCAAAATATCAATTATTTTCGCATTTTCCCATGTAAAAGTCTCTGTTTCCAAAATTGACATTGCCGTAAAATAGGTCAAGGTAATCCCAGGGTCATCATTTAATCAAACTAAGATGGGCTAGAATCCCCGATGCTATATAATATTAAGTTTTGTGGAAATTGGTCCACCGGTTCTGGAGAAGACGATTTTAAAGTAAAGGATTTTATCGTATGTGGGCGTGGCGGCAACCAAGATATCGCAAACAAAATTGTAATGCCACTACCCAAGGAGGCATAATTTCAACTTGATCGGCCAAGCGGTTTTGGAGAAGAAGATCTTTGAAATTGTAGACGACGGACGGACGGACAGACGCCGGATCTTGGCCATCATATAAGCTCACCTTGTGAGCCTTCGGCATAAGTGAGCTAAAAAGTGTGGTACAAGGGGTATACATTACACGGACATGATTTCGTAACGAACAGGGGCCAGTTGTTCAAAACGCATCGTTAAGACCTCAACTTGTTAAGTAAATGCCAACTACATAAGAAAATTCACTGTAAATAACAGTGTAATTCTAATATTCGTGTTTGAAATTTTAACGAATCATTAGCTAACGACGTCGTTAATTTTGAACAACTGGGCCGAGTTTTCTAGTTTACTCACGGTTCGGTATGACGGTAGTGTCTGTGTCTAAGTCGGTCCCTGGCACAATCAGAAACGTAGCGTTGGGAACCTGACTCAGCTGACTGGGGGACCATTCCGGGACGAACGAACCACCAACTGTACAAATAGAACGAAACGTAAGCCTTTTCAAGTATACGAACGTAATTTATGGGGATTTTTTTTTTTTTTTTTTTTTTTTTTTTTTTTTGATTCAGTATTACGTCTCTTTCAAGATTATTTCAGCTCATATGAGACGGGCCAATCAGTAACTGGGGCGAAAACGGGAAAACTCCGAGAAAAACCACCTGGCACACCCGCAAGCTTGGCTTGTCTCATATGTGGCCAGTGCGGGGCTCGAACCCACCCCAGACACAGTGATAAACCGCTCGGCCACGGGGGCCGCCGGGGATTAATTTGTACTAGTAGTAATAGCAATAACACCTTAGTAATAGCAATAACATCTAAAGCAACAATAGATGACACAGGAATATATACAATTAAAATTAGAATCCAAACAAGGCGGGAAAAAATATAGCACAAAACATCATTCGAACGTGTAGCTATCATTAATGAGCCTCGACGCGAGAAAACCGGTCTTCGGGGTTTCCGACCAGGTCCGACACAAACCGGCCTGTACACGCTCAGAAAAGAGCTAGAAGCTTGAAATTTCGGATTTAAGTAGAAGAGGAATTGTACTATCCGAGTAGCGAAAACAAAGGCGCTGATCAGCTTCGCGGTTACCGCGAAGCTGATCTGCGCCTTTGTTTTCGCCTAGGCAAAAATCCGGTTTTCTCATGATGCGGCTCAAATTTTGAATATACGGTATTTCCTGATCGTAGCTACCTTTTCCTTTCTAAAAGTGTTCAAATAATTATTTTTGACAACGTTTTGTCATGCTAAAAGCAGACGATTACACCACCTAAATTCAATGGACTGCTACAGCAAACACTGAAACAGCCTACTATACCAATAACTAATTATAGCACCCTTGTAAGCTGTTTAGCATCCTTACCTATGTTGGTTACCACAAAAGGAGCCCCATCTAGAAAGAGAAAATGACTGTGTGTTTATAACAAAAACTTGCAGTGAAATATGTAGGAACTCATAAACATGAATCCATGAATAAAAGCTGTGTAAGAAATTTTAAATATTGTGGTAGGTTTAAAAAAATCAATCAACTTGTTGGCATTTGGGAACGCTGCCAAATTTGTTTTATACAATAATCATATACACATGTACGTAATTTGCAGTTCAAAGGTTTGGTTTAATAACGTCTTTTAAAAATTGAATCCACGATTTTAGGCTTTTGATTACTTATGTTATCTTATCAGTAGTCTGTATAGATATTTATAAAACAACCATAATCAAAATATTAATTTTATTCAAGCAATGTCGTTCATTCATTGTAGCTAAATGAAACGCAAGAAGAAGAAGAAGAAGAAGAAGCACGTGGAAATGCAATGGATCTTACCAACTGTCTTTGATGCGTAGGTAATTACGAGGAGTATAAGTCCAAAGCTGGTACAAAGCATTTTTACTGATCTGAAAAATAGACATACACAAAGCTACTGTCTTTAATTAGTGTACTAGTGAAAATCAGAACATTATATACAATAGAAGGAAAAAGATAAAAAAAGAGAGAAAAAAAAAAAGAAAAAAAAAAAAAAAGAAAAAGAAAAAAACACCGTTGGTCCATTGGAACCTCCCTTAGTATGCCTGTATGAAAGACATGATCAAGATATTTTGAATTTTACAGCTTGCTTATTCAGGCTTTTTTTTAATGTTTGAAAATGAGTGTACGGTCAAAAACATCTGCTATCTTACCCTGTACATTTAAATCTAAAAAGAAGAAAAATATTGTAACACTCAGTGTTGGTCTTGTTGTTAAATGATATTTTTTCAGTCGTATATTATAATTTTTCATCAAGTGTAATTTTCGTGATAGAACATTCATGAAGTATACCGAGAAATATTAATTTTTGTCAGTGAAAGTGTTGTGAGCAGAGTTGTTTCATTACGAAAACTTGTCCATGCAATATACAGAGATTTTTTTTTTTTTTCAGAAGAAAAAAATGAAAAATTCATTGAAAAAATATATATATATATATTTTTCTCATTTTCGCCCTAAACATACATTGTGGGTACACGTTAGAACCGCCTCGCCGAGGCGGTTCTAACGAGTACCCACAATGTATGTTTTGGATCAAAAATAAGAAAATTAGATATACCCATGTATACCCCACTTTTTCTATATAAAAGTGGGATATACGGGGTATATTTTATATTACATGGACATGTTATCCCGATGTTTACCCCATATGCCCTACCAGAATGGCAATAAAAATGATACTCAAGCTTGTTTTTATTAAGTTTTTACTTGAACACATGTAAGTTATAAATCAATGAATACAAAATCTGATTACCTTCATTTATATCTAAGCATATACATTCCAATCCTATATAGCAACTTTTTTTCTTTCTTTGTTTTAAGTTCAAGTTCCAGAAAGTTTGGTCACCTATGACAAAAATGGCAACATGAAAAATGTGAAATTAGTCAATATGCAGATGAAATACTAATGATATTTTTCCATGTCATTTGGAAAAGAACAATTCAAAACTTACACAACCTTTGTCATGTTCGTAGTTTTGTTTGTCTCAAAGCTTGTTTTGAACGCATGCGCTTTCCGTTTGGGCTGCGTCATGAGAAAACCGGACGTTTTCCAATGCAAAACCAAAGCGCATTTGTTTTCGCCATGTGCGGATTCAGAAAATGTTCTCAGGGGGGTCCAAATTCCCAGAAGGGGTCTGACGGAAAATTTCAACATGGCAAAAATTAATAATTTGGCAATTCCAGGGGGAGTGGGGTCCGTGCCCCCTGTCCCTCCTCTGGATCCGCCCATGTTCGCTACACTGATAATACAATCCCTCTTCTTCTTAAGTCTGAAAGTTCAAGCTTCTAGTCTTCTTCTGTGACTGTACAGGCTGGTTTGTGTCAGACCTGATCGGAAACCCCGAAGACCGACTCTCTCTCTTCGCGGCTTATTTATTCCATTGTTGACTGAGAGATGACAAATGTGTTCTGCGACGGGTAATTAAATTTCATTATGAATATGTAATGAAGGTAGCGTAGACAATAAAAGTTGAACAGTACTGAACAATAATTTTATTAAACCACATCGTATTACAGATACCTATTCATCCATGTATTGGAGCCTAATTGCAATTATAAGCTTCCATGGCCCATTGTTTATGTCACTCCATGTGTCGCAGGTGTGATTCCGGGCTTATGAGACTAACCAGAGGACCATTGGTCCTGAGAACGCTCACCTGAAGCCTGATCTTGGAGTATTAAGTCATCATGAAATGACCTTGACCTTGAATACTCACAAACCTTCATTGACTTCATAAGTTGTCTGCATCTGCAAAGTTTCAGGTCTCAGGCTGCAAGAGTTTCCAAACCATAATTTTAATTTTGATATTTAAATGACCTTGGGTCAAGGTCAAGAAATGACCTTGGCCTTCATTAATTACTTACTTTCATTGACTCCATTAGTTGTCTGCATCTAGCAACTTTCAGGTCTCAGGCTGCAACAGTTTCCAAAATATCCATTGTTTTTCGACTTTTCCCTTGTAAAAGCCTATGTTTCCCAAATTGACCTTGCCGTAAAATAGGTCAAGGTCATCCTAGGGTCATCATTTCAACAAACTATGATGGGCTGTAGTCCCAAATGCTACATACCAAGTTTCGCGTAAATCGGCCAGCCGGTTCTGGAGTAGAAGATTTTTGAGTGGTTTCTACCATAGCTGGGCATGGCGGCCATCTTGTGGTCATGTGACTCGAATTTCGGGATCAAACTTTCGTTCCCCCTACCCATGGACGTTCCACATAAACTTTTACTTTGATTGGCCAAGCAGTTTCAGAGAAGAAGATCTTTGAAAAGTGTGTATGGACGACAGACAGGCCATGGTCAAGAGATGACCTTGATCTAATTTAATCACATACCTTCATCTACTCCATTAGTTGTTTGCATCTACCACTTTTCAGGTCTCAGGCTGCAACAGTTTTCAAAAAATCCATAGTTTCCAAAATTGAAATTGCCGTAAAATAAGTCAAGGTCATCCTAGGGTCATAATTTGATCAAACTACGATGGGCTGGAGTCCCAAATGCTACATACCAAGTTTCATGAAAATCGGCCTGCCGGTTCTGGAGAAGAAGATTTTTGAGTGGTATTTATCATATATGGGCGTGGCGGCCATATTGGTCATGTGACCTGGATTTCGCGATCAAACTTTCGTCTCCCCTACCCATGGATGCTCCACATAAAATTTCAATTTGATTGGCCAAGAGCAGTTTCAGAGAAGAAGATCTTTGAAAAGTGTGTATGGACGACAGACAGGCCAAGGTCAAGAGATGACCTTGACCTAAATTTATCACATACCTTCATCTACTCCATTAGTTGTTTGCGTCTACCACTTTTCAGGCCTCAGGCTGCAATAGTTTTCAAAAATCCATAGTTTTCACTTTTTCTCACGTAAAAGCCTATGTTTCCAAAACTGACATTGCCGTAAAATAGGTTAAGGTCATCCTATGGTCATCATTTGATCAAACTATGATGAGCTGGAGTCCAAAATGCTACATACCAAGTTTCATGAAAATCGCTCAGCCGGTTCTGGAGAAGAAGAATTTTGAGTGGTTTTTACCATAAATGGGCGTGATGATGTTCCACATAAAATTTCACTTTGACTGGCCAAGAGCAGTTTCAGAGAAGACGATCTTTGAAAAGTGTGCATGGACGACAGACTGGCCAAGGTCAAGAGATGACCTTGACCTAAATTAATCACATACCTTCATCTACTCCATTAGTTGTTTGCATCTACCACTTTTCAGGCCTCAGGCTGCAATAGTTTTCAAAAAATCCATAGTTTCCACTTTTTCCCATGTAGAAGCCTATGTTTCCAAATTTGACCTTGTCGTAAAATAGGTCAAGGTCATCCAAGGGTCATCATTTTATCAAACAATTATAAGCTGAAGTCTCCGATGCCACATACCAATTTTTTTGTGGAAATTGGCCCACCGGTTCTGGAGAAGAAGATTTTTGAAGTGTTTTTACCATATATGGGCGTGGCGGCCATCTTGGTCATGTGACCAAGATATCGTGAACAAAATTACAATGCCACTACCCAAGGAGGCTCCACATAAAATTTCAACTAGATCGGCCAAGCGGTTTCAGAGAAGAAGATCTTTGAAATTGTGGACGACGACGGACGGACGCCGGATTATGGCCATCCTATAAGCTCACCTTGTGAGCCTTCGGCTCAGGTGAGCTAAAAACCGAGGTCCCGTCTCCATATTACCTTAGCTGTTGGTAAATAAACCAACCAACATTGCAAGTAAACCAATAATAACACTCATTCACCATAAAAAGGTAGATCTATACATTTATAGTATGACTTTCTCACTGACCTAGAAAATGGATAGCATTGATGCTGTTTACCAGAAACTGCCCAACCAAAAGTATCACCATTAGCCATTGGTCTGTTTGAAATTGTTTATCCCTAACCATGGCAACTCAATGTAGAAGCGGGATTATATCAGCTTCTGTACATTAATTTACACATTCTGCATTACTTATGTGCATATGAATCAAGATTATACAGAAGGGATAATGCAATGAACGCAAAATGCGTTGCATTGATTTTATAAAGTTTATTTGGTCTTATTCATATGTTTGACTTTTCTGCAGAAAAAAAGGACTTGGACCTATTAATAGTACACTTATTGTCTGTGTTATAAAAAGGGTCTTTTGATTGGCTTGTAAATTTGGAAAGTACAAGTGAGTACTGAATTTCAAGATCAGGCCTACGGGTTTTCCACAAAGTTTTTATAGCAGAAAAGTAGTTTCTTTAGTGACATTCAATATACATGTACCAGTAACCAGAGTAACGACTGCTTTTATTTTCCAAAGCTGGACAAGCTTCTACTCTAAAAGAAATTTTATTTTCGTTTGAAGTTTTTGTAAGATTAGATCCATTACAAGTTAATATCAAAGGAGGCGGGCCTACTTATTAATACACAGGAAGGAGGCGGGCTGAAAACCATACGCACGGGGTTCCAACTGTTATTCGTGATTATTGATGCGACGTGGAATGTTAAATGCATGCTATTATGAAGTTTCGTATGCGTCGGTGAGATCGTTACGAATGTGACGTTCCACATCCTCTGCCTTTGGACGGTAAGTACCACATGTTTTGCTCTCGTGTAAATAGACAAAGCCGAGTTTACAGAAGCGGCGTCCACTTTGATCTGCAAAACTCTTCTATGTTCCCACTTGAAGTCAATTGGAATACTTACGGCACTTATGTTTCATTGCATTCTTGAAGTCATTTTGTTTTTCTTTGTCTTGGTCGTAAACTAAGAAGTATAACACAATCCTGTGGGTGTCTTTATTGAAATATGCATCCAAACTGTTTTGTAAGTGCATATACATCTTTTGAGCGTGAAAAAACAGTAAGATAAGCATCTTTATGAGCCACCTCGTGGGAAAACCAACAATCTGCATAGGCGAAAACAAAGGCGCAGATCAGCTTCGCGGTAACCGCGAAGCTGATCAGCGCCTTTGTTTTCGCTACTCAGATAGTACAATTCCTCCTCTACTTAACTCCAAAATTTCAAGCTTCTAGCCTGCCTCTGTAGCCGTTCAGCACGGTTTGTGTCAGACCTGTTCGGAAACCACATTGTTGGTTTTCCCACGAGACGGCTCTTTTGTATGCATTGAAGACGTTGTTAAAATTTAATATGCGACACAGAAATGCATCTGGAAGAATGAGACCAACGAATCAGTAAAAAAAAATAGCAAATGTTACGATACGAGACAGTGATGCATTTTCGTCAATATTTTCTAGATACGTAGGTACGTAGGTCATTCAATAAGTAATGCAATATGTAGCGTATTTTGTGTATTTTTATCTGACAGAGGTAATGTTTTTAATTTTTGAAAGTTTGATTCAATCTGCATTCAGGAAAAAAAACATCAACTAAACCGGACCATACACTTAATGTTGCTTAGCAACCATAGAATGGCAGCGAAGGGGTCATGGCCGCGAAAACCACTTTTCAAAAATCAAATAAAGAAACGTAAAGCTTTGGTATTTCTTTGGTGGTGTTTTAAATAGCTATCTATTAACATGTTAGTGTAATGTCACCTTAGCCAGAACTTTCTAGGCAACTGCAATGTTCATACAGCCCCACGCGTGTCAACTGTTGCTTAGCAACGCCAGAACCTATGCGATTTCGATTTATGCATTTTTCATAGATTTTGGTTGCTAGGCAACGAAATATGTTATCTGAGAATTGCATTTTATAGCAAGTAGTTTACAAAGCGTCACTGGCAGAAACAAATAGGCGTATACATATTCAGATTAAACAAACTAGATGTCAAATTGTAGCAGAAATTGTATCTCTACCCCCATTTTTCACCCTTCGAAAGAGAAATTTTAGTCATTTTTTCAACTTTGATTGGGTATCAATTAAAATATATCGATCAGATTACACTATCTTGAATACTAAATGCAACAATTTTAAGTTTGGTGTAAGAATATAAAGTGAATATGTTTAATTTGGTTTTCCTGTTACCATGGCAACGGTTTTTTTAGAGTCGTGGCCAAGTGTCTTTTCCCAGTGTTCTATTGTTGCTAGGCAACAGGAAGTCGAGCATGTGACTAGGTGTTGAAATGTCTAGCAGAGGGCGAATTGAATTTATGTTTCAAGAAAGCTAAATCAAACTTTAATAACGTGTTCAAACAAAACATTATGGTCAATATTGCATTACTTATTGAATGACCCTCCTACATGTTAAAGGGGTCAACCATGGATTTTTATATTGTATTAACATTTGCAGAGGCTGGAGAAAGTTGACTGAGCCCGAGGCCGAGGGTTCAAAGTGCTCATTCATCTTTCTTTCTTTCTTTTTTTTTTTTTTTTTTTTTTAAATAATATCAATGACCAGACTATGGCCCTACCAGGGGTTTAGGTGGCGGTAAAGTAGAAGGGCTTTTAATATTCTCGCATACGAAACTTCATAATAGCATGCATTAACATTCCACGTCGCATCAAAAATCACGCCAGTTGGGTCCCCGTTGTACTGTATCTTCTTGTTATTGGAAGTTGCATTACGGATCTATTTATTTAAAGACCTTGTAGAAAAAATAAGTAAAAACAGCTCGTCTTCGACTCGCGTTATTTTACTTATTTTGTCTACTCGGTACTTTAACTCTAACTTACTTGCTACTAACAGGATACATGACGTAATGACTATGAATCGAGAGATTCGACATTGAATAAAGCGAAGGCAATTTCTTTACGACACTCATGTTAGTTGTATTGCAACATGTTAGCATTGGGAAAATGTAATGCTATTTACATCATTTAGTCGGCCCTGCGTTAATGTTCAAAACAAACCGGGTCAGCAAATGCCCTAAGTTTTCCTTGTTACTTTGAAAGTTTTGTATTTTGAACTTTGGAACATGTTTCATTTTGTTTTCTCACCGATTTTGTTTTATGTGGGAAAAATCATCTCATATTTATGAGAAATATTCTTATAGGAATTAAGTCTATTAAAGCTTGACTTTAAAAGGTCAATAGATTGGATGATAAGTCGCTGGAGCGGTTCTGCCATACTATGGTTCTAGTAACACAACTAAACAATACGAAAACATGTACCTCGGTTTTGGGAGTGGGAATCTTTTTCTGATTGCGCCTAATAATAATAATAGTAATAAAAATAATAATAATAGTAGCAACAATATATGTTTTGGATCAAA
Source organism: Rugalucina vietnamica (assembly GCA_964017185.1). Taxonomy (NCBI): domain Eukaryota; kingdom Metazoa; phylum Mollusca; class Bivalvia; order Lucinida; family Lucinidae; genus Rugalucina; species Rugalucina vietnamica. The sequence continues at coordinate 10,533,767 of OZ024882.1, read as the reverse complement.
ATTAAGAATAATTGTATACCCCAGTTCTATCAGGGAATATTACACTTCCCTGGTTCTACTACATAAAAGTGTGGTGTAAAGGAGTAAACATTAAAATGACATGTTTTCCTGATAACGAGTCATGATACAAGATGCTGGTGAGACTAGATCAGATCATGTCAGTTTACAGCCCAGACCCGCATCTAGAGGAGGGGGGGGGGGCATTCGGGCTAGTGCCCCCCCCCCCTTACCAAGACACCATGCAAAAAATATTTAATTTAGCCATATTTTGCACAAAATCAAAATGAAATGTGTATAACTGGCATATTTCCTACTACCAGGTGTCAATAATATGCCTCTTGGTCATGATTACTGCTGTTTTCTTTATCACCTGTTGTGATATTACCATAGTTTCTTTATTTCTTACACCTTTTCTGATTTAATCAATCCTCATGCTGTGTTATGCCCCCCCCCCCCCCCCCCCCCCCCGCGGGAGACCGAAGGATCCGGTCCTGAATTAAAGCTTGTGACTTCATATGCATATGCGGTTTCAAATAAATGTCTACTAATACCTGTACTGAGCGAACCTATCATATACAAGGCTAACGTACGATTAAATTTAATAATTCAGAGGACATATCTGTCCTCGAATCGTGATCGCGATGCTAATGTCACGCTAAATCACACCGTGCCTCCCACGGGGGCGAGATTTTAGATGAGGTCGAATTACTATGTGAATAATTTAGATATACTAAAGTATACACAAATAAGATATAAAGTCAATTGCAACGTGCCACGTTATTGGTCAAATGTCTGTAAAACTAGTTCCTGAAAGCAAATCATTATGTTATTATCCCAATGTATTTATTTAAAAAAATAATCAAGTCAGAGACTCATTTAAAAGGAACATATCATCATTTTTATAATGAAGCTATTGATCAGGCTTGAAATAAAAACAATACATATTTTGCAGATTTAATTGTGCAGTACATACTGTACAGAACAAGCGAAAACCCCATTTTTCCTCTGTTAACACTCTGCTGGGAACAGCTCAGTGATTTCAGCCCAATCAATTTTCAAAGACGGCACTTCCCTTGTGGCTCTAATTGTTTTGGTGTATATTTTCTATCAGTATATTATTATTATTATTATTATTATTATTATTATTATTATATAATGAGTTCTACAGCCAACGCAACTCGTCATTAAAGAATAAGGTTTTGTGGTTTCTGAAATTCCGAATATACATGTATGTAGTCAAACCATTTTCAAAGACGGCCTGTGGAAATCAACCGTCAGACTTTTTTTTCGTGCGCATACAATTGCGTAAAAACTGGCGAAGGGGTCATTTTGAAAAATAATGGAAATCATCGATTTTGATGAATTTTTGCTAAATTGTGCAAACCACCCTAATCTCAAGCAGCGAAACACATTGAAAAATGACTTCCCCATAGCTGCAATACACTTTATTCAATAAGGCTAGGTTGCCAACAGAAAATAAAGCATATGGTTGACATCTGCACTGACGTAGACCATGTGACCAAGTGACGCTGAACGCCTAAAAACAATCATTTTCCGGGTACTATCAATAGTGGTGCGAGTGTCTGACGCTTTGAACAAGCTAAAGTTAATTTCTTCTATAGAAAGCATTAATTGTCTTCCGGACCACTCACTTTTGTCTTGGGAGTTAAAACTTAATATTTGCCAAAGCGAACCTAGTACAAACAGGTGGGATAAATATAATCCCGGTTCAACATGGTTCGATAGAAGTAGTTTGACAGAAGATTTCCTACATAACTGTCAGGCGGATATTGATGATTTAGTTATAAAATTATAACAATCTGTAGCATCTAAAGAGAATATAAATATGGTCTATAATGATTTTGATAAATTATTGAAAAAAGAAATGAAACAGAAGCTAAAGCATAAAAATGTTAACATTGAAACAGGTATGAATAACAAAAGAAGGAAAATTAAGAAGTCATGGTGGAATGACAACCTGACTGTTTTGTGGAATGATGTCTGTAAATTTGAGAAGACAATGGTTAAGTCAGTAGGAAATACTAGAAAGCATTTTAGGGATTTATTCAAAAATAGTCGAAAAATGTTTGATAGAGAGGTTCAAAGGTGCAAAAGAAAATATGTTAAAGAACAACAGAAAGAAATAGAATGCTTAGTAAATAATGACCAACAAGCATTTTGGAAAAAGATCGGTAAAATCGGTATAGGTCAAGAAAGGGTTAAAAGAATACCAATGGAAATTTTATTAGATGACGGCTCATTAACGAACGATGCAGATGCTGTAATGGATAAATGGAAAACAAGTTTTTGTGACCTTTTGAATCCTAATCATATCTCAAATGATAATGAACAAACAATATTATCAGCAAATACAGATTGGAATGATGATCTAGCTTTTAACCGTCTCATTACAGAAGAAGAGGTAATCAAAGCGGTAAAAGAAATGAAACTTAATAAGGCAAGCGGTATTGATGAAATCCCGGCAGAAATTTGGAAAAATAAGAGACTAACGAAAGCTATACATGTATGTTTACTTTTTAACAAATGTTTCGATATTGGCATTGTCCCTGATTCGTGGAAACTAGGCGTTATTACACCTGTACCGAAATCTTCAACATCAAATGACAAAGATCCGCTTAGCTATAGGGGAATTACGCTTGCACCTGTAATATACAAGATATATTGCTCAATTCTTAACTACAGGCTGTCATCCTGGGAAGAAGACAATTATTCGCTATACTTCATGATGCACAAAACGGTTTTCGTAAAAATAGGAGTACAGTGGACCAAATAACGTCACTAACATCAATTAATGAAACAAGAAAGCTTAATGCTGCGTTTCCACTATGTTCCCGGCGGCCACGGCGGTCCCGTTTCTCCAAAACGTGGCACGCCGTGGAACTTTGGTCATTTATTTTTCTGTTAACAAGTTCTACTACGTTTTGCTAAGGTCTCTCACGTCGTGCCACGGTATACTTGACGCACCGTGGTACAGGGTTTTACTCGGTGTGTCACGGATGCTCCAAGGCGTGCTACGGGTAGGCTCACGGTCTATCACGGATGTCAGTACGTTCCATTACGGTCCATTACGGCCCATCACGTTCTGCTGAGGTCCCTTGCGTTCTGATCAAGTTCTGACACGTTTATACCGTTCTGCCACGGTCTGTCACGGTATGTTAAGGACGAAACGTGACCCTCGGGCAAATAGGAGCATGTCCAGGTATAAAAGGCCCCCCCCACAGTAAAGCAATCACTTTTGTCTGCGACTTCCATTGAATAGTATCATGAATTACCAAGGTGAAGAAGATTTTGTTTTTGTATGCTTACTGGGTGGATATATCACTTCGCTGTATCAGCAAGGTGACCTACGACAGTCACAGAGATCTGCTAGAAGGCGCAGGCGGTTACGAAGGCCACCATCAGTGTGGGTGCGTGAGTGGCTATCAGAGGACAGGCGGCGGCAGCTGGGTCACTACTCAACCTTTCTAACCAGGGAGCTCCGCTTCGAAGATGTCAGTGCGTTCAACAACTATCTTAGGATGCCCCCACAGCTGTTCGATGAAATCCTGGCGAGAATTACTCCAGCCATCGAGCGGCAAGACACAAAATTTCGCTCTGCCCTACCGCCAGGCCTGAAGCTGTCAGTTACTTTGAGACATTTGGCCACTGGGGATAATTATTCATCGCTTTCTTATGCGTTTCGTTGCAGTAAAACATCAATCTCCCGTATGGTTCCAGAGGTGTGCAAAGCTATTGTGTAATCTTACAGGGACGAGGTCTTTACAGTGCCTGTTACTCCAGACGAGTGGAAATCTCTTTCCCAGGAGTTCGAGGACAGATGGAATGTGCCGCATGCGGTTGCAGCTCTGGACGGCAAACATATTGCCATCACCAAACCAGCAAACGCCGGCTCATTGTATCACAACTACAAAAAGGTACAAGTAGGCAAAGATCAGGAAAAGGCGCAATCAGAAAAAGATTCCCACTCCAAAAACCGAGGTGGGAAAAAACCAAACTAACAATCAGGTACTTATACCATGAAACATATCGTAAGCCGAATGAGCAGCTATTTTCCCAATAGGTGGCCACTCAGTTACCTTAACTTAACTAAAAATATGAAAACATACATAAGGCGCCAACAGCACAAAAAATTTTAAACACCAAGACATAAAACAAAAAGAACCACTACAGAAGTAAAAGGCTTTTTTAGTATCCCTCTCCTTGCCTTGGTGGATGCCCAGTATAGATTCGTATGGATTGAAGTTGGTGGGGTGGGCCACATGTCGGATGCCCAGATATTTAATGACTCAGAGCTCAGTGAACTCCTTGAGGACGGACGGATAGGGCTGCCACCACCTTGTACCCTTCCAAACGATGACCAGGGCCAGGACATACCTTACTTTATCATTGGTGACGATGCGTTCGCCTTGAGAAGTTTTATGATGAAGCCCTACGGTCGGAGAGACATGCCTAAAGAAAATCTTATCTTTAACTACCGAATTTCACGTGGACGACGTGTTGTCGAGAATGCCTTCGGGATATTGGCCAAACGATTCCGATGTTTCCTTGGCACATTGGAACAGACACCAGACACAGGTGAGGCTCTTCAATTAAGTTCACTGATGTTGAATATTTTTTCTCAGCAACCAGGAAAAGCACTACTGAAGCTGGTTACATTGAAACATTCGTGAATGCATGTTGCATATGATAGTATTAGCATCCGAATCCGACATTACTCACAGAAACAGCACCGAATATATATCCGAGCTTTGGTCTGTTCAAACTGCTAAATTTACAAATGACGTCTATACAAATGATGGCATACACGAAGTTTGTACCTTGATATCTTAAAGTCGCAAAACGTATTTGTTACTACATCACGAATGCTGGTTTAGACGAGTTCTTTTACAACATGACTGAACTCTATGGACCTGGTATTACAAAACAAATTGCATTTGCACTGCAGATATTTGAATGTGATCTGTGCCCAATGAACGTATAAGTGAAATTTCCGACCAAGCTATCGCCACTTAAGCTTCTCAGAAACGAGCATGTGTCAATTATTCTCTAAAATGTCTACCCGTGCAAAGAATAGCTGATCAGTCTGCATGAATTTGTATTTCTTATTTGTTATATCTAACAACTTGCATTTCTGTTTCAAGCACGTGACATCATTGAGGGTGCCGTCGTGCTCCATAATCTCCTACGGAAACGGGCTCCAAACATCCCCATTATCGAAGTGGACCATGAAGATGCTGAACACAATCTGGTACCCGGTGCTTGGAGAGAAGAGGTCAACTGGCAGGACGTGGATGCTCCACCAGAAGGAAGGAACAGAGACACTCTGAGCGCTAAACAACAGCGGGAATACCTTAAAGCATACTTCAACTCTGCTGCCGGTGCGGTAGAGTGGCAGGACAGAATGGTTACTCCACAGTGATACTAGTAAATAACACTTCAAACGGAATAACTACATTGCCCCGAGTTTGTGCATGTGGTGGATTTTGTGGCTTCATTACGTCACGATTTTATGGGAACCCGTCTTAAATTGTTGTACGGATTCGGCTCATTTGGTTTGCAGTGCTTAGCTATTTCATTGGTTTATGGTTCAAACACAAATCCAGCCGTGTCATGAGAATATCAGCATTGTGGTTTTCAATCAAGGTGGATTCGAACCAGGATTTATTGGCATAAAATATAGCTAAAGGCATGTTTGAATTTAGAAAGAAAAAATTGTACTATCACCGTATAGGCGGAAACAAAGCGCTGATCAGCTTCGCCGTAACGCATATGCAAACTTCGTCTGCTTCCTCATGACACGACCCATTTTTGTGTAGAACGCATCAACTAGGCCGTTCTAATGATCTTCATGTTTTGGAAATGACAAAAATCATTCCAACAGATTTTTGTAGTTATAGGGACAAGCGTTTTGCAGAGTTTTTGTTTTTCAGTTTGATTTATGTTAGCATGTATATAGAATGCTGGAATAGGCTACGGAGTACAATATTTTATTGATGTACTCCCAGAACATCTATTTTGTGAATGAGTATAAAATAATCACTGTACCTAGGTTGTTCGCATGCCTCAGGAATCCAAAGAGCTAACATAAAAGCAATTTTGAAATGATATTGTTTTATTGAATGATGATGATGATGAAACACGTTCAAACAAATAGTTTAATGTATACTTATGATGACAATCTCATTACATTCTGAACATAAAACTTTGTCTTTGGTCTGTACTTGGCTGGGAATTACTGAACACTGACTTTGTGATGCAACTTCCTCAGCAGTCATAATTCGTAAATGGTTTAAATGATTAACATGTTAACTATTTTTGCAAGTCCATGTTGCTTAGAAATGTTATACAAAAATGAGTGATGCATAATTATGTTCTGAACACAAAAGTACTCTATACCTGATGCTGTACTTTGTTGCAAATAAATGAACAAAAATGTCTCTGATTACAAGAATATCTTGCTTCTCTCCAAAGCTATTAATAAAACAAACACTTTTGGGATCTGTTATAAGAGTCTTCCTCTTAGCCTTAATTCTTTTTTTTTTTTTTCAAAAATAAAAATGATAAATCACACGCACAATGAAAAAAACAAACAAAAAACAAACAAACAAAAAACACAAATTACGGGCCTGTCCTGGGGATTGTCAGTTGACTGTCCTGCATATTAACACTTAAAATGATTGTGCTACTCGCCGGTCGGTATCTAAAATTGACGTAGATCGTTGCTATGCCGTCGGAAAAGTCTAAAATCTCTGTCGAAGATTTCTTATGATATAAAATTTGATCTGGAGGACCGGCATTTTAAATGCAGTTCCTCCGGCGCAAATTCTGTAGTTGTAAAAATTATCACATAACTAAAAATAACTTACAAAGCTCTGACCTGAGCAAAAGCATAGCAATGAACTTAGTCATTAATAAACACAAATCATGGCAGCTTACTCTTGATTAGCACTTGTCGGGTTGCTGTTGGTCTGACTCAACAAGGAGGGCGAGTCCGAAGCGAGCATCTGACTGAACGAGATGGTTTGAACTTCAGCAGCTGGCATTGACTGATGCTGATTTGACGAAGGCTGTTGCGTCCGGGTCTGGTTTCCAGTTACCGGTGGTGAACAGTTAATGTTCATCTCAGGAAACTGCTCCTGCACCCAAGGTCGATCCATTGAATGCCAGAGATCAGGCGGGTTAGTAACCTCAGCCGGCCACATGGACGGACTTGGCTGCCATTGCCGGGCCGCAGGCTCTCGTGGGCGACATGCTGGATATTGGACAGAATATTCTCCGCTCCGAGGTCGCTGTCCGTCAGCTGGGACTGTTTGCTGTGGCTGTATCGGGCGGAATAGTTGTTGGTCGGCTTGGTTCTGGCATTCATGCAACACTCCAATGATTCTTGCTTCTGCTGTACGTCGAATGGCTGCAGGGAGTCTTTGAAGACTACCGTCAATGTAAGATCCAAAGGCTGTGGCTGGGTGAGCCTGGCGCTGGCGCTCGGAAAGGAAGTTCTGCAACAGTCCCATTAGGACATCCGGGTTTGAACCAGTTGTAGATGGCGTATTCGTAGAACCTGATACGCGAGAAGAGTTGGAAGATCGGGTGTCATCAGGAGTATCACGAGGAAGCCGAGCATCGTCTGGGGTTTCAGTAGTAGGTTCTTCAGTCTGGATTCGGGCAGTAAAGCTCGCCACAGTTCGTCTAGGCATCTCTGTTATATGCTCTGTCAGGAACTGGAACGCTGCCAAATCCACCTTATAAAATAAGAAAACGAAATTCAAAAGCATACATGCCAATTTAATTTCCAATTATTATTATTATTATTATTAGTAGTAGTAGTAGTAGTAGTAGTAGTAGTAGTAGTAGTAGTAGTAGTAGTAGTAGAATGAGTAGAAGTGGTGTATGAATATTCTTATTTTTTCAAATATTAACTTACAATTCTGTTGCGGTGAAGCTGCCAGCAGCTTGCCCAGACTTTTTCGCAGCTTTCTTAAGTTTCCCAAGCTTGGTGCGCATGCTCTCATACCACGTCTTCAGTTCACTGGCCGTACGATTCATCTGGCTGGCCTGCTCCGCCCACAGCCTGTCTTTGGCCGCAGTGTCTTTGTAGCCAGTAAGTCTTTTGGAATACAGTACAGGGTTCTGCTGAAGGAAATCAATTATAAGATCCTTCTCTTCCTCTGTAAAGTTCGTGACTGTTCTGGGCCCGACTCTCTTTCGAGGCCCCTCACCTCCGGGCTCCTCAGTCTCCAGCTGGTCGGGATTCGCCTCATTCACAGTGTCAGTAGTGTCGGCGGTATCGGCATGTTCAGCAGCATGCTCCTCTTCAATCTGCTGTAGATCTGGTGGTGGAAGAGGATTTTCGTGGTCCTCTTCCCGCTCCTCTTCTCGCTCTTCTAGCTGCTCCTCTTCAAGCTGTGGTGGCTGTTGAGAACGCGGAGCTCTTGTCCGCCTCTGCTTCTTCTTAGGTGCCGCAGTACTGCCCTTCTTTGGTGGCATAGTGCAATGTATACTGCTTGAGAACCCAAACTAGAATGAAGCTGATCTCCGAATTTCATCTATTTTTTTCTCAGCACGCATGCGCCGTGACGATCGTATCATAACTTAACACACCTTAGCAGGACGTACCAAACACCGTCACACACCGTGGTACGCCGTAACTCAACGCAACAAAACGTGTCAAGTTAACCTTAGCTTGCCGTGAAGAACGGGATGAGACGTGAGACATCCGTGGCGAAACGCAACAAAACGTAAAGCAATCGTGGCTTGCCGGGCTGCAAACAAGCTTCCCGTTGCGCTACGGATCTCTTCCAAGTTTCGCTACGGTATGTTACGTGCTGTCACGGTTTGTTGCGTTCATCCCGTTTTGTCACGTTTCTCATTTCCGCCGGGATTGCCGTGGCAGATTTTTTGACAGTTTAAAAATTTGCCCCGGCGGCCACGGCAGTCCCGTTCTGTTACGTTTGCTTATCCCGTCGCCCTGCGTTGCCCCACGTTCGTCCCGTTTTAGCCACAGTTGTCTGAAACGGGGCCGCCGTGGTCGCCGGGAACATAGTGGAAACGCAGCATAAGAAAAAGTCAATATTTGCCATATTCGTTGATTTCAAAAAAGCGTATGACGCAATAGATAGATCAAAACTTTTCACAGAATTAAATAAGCTTGGTATCGAGGGTAAGATGTTCAATGCACTCCGTTCCCTATACGAAGATGTAAAATGCTGCGTTAAGCTTAATGGGTTTCATACGGACTAGTTCGCGGTCAGATGCGGTTTAAAACAAGGATGTTCATTGTCACCAATTTTATTTAACCTGTACATAAACGATTTGGCTAAACAAATTTCGAGTCTTGGCATCGGTATTCAGTTAGAGAATAAAGTTGTATCTATCCTAATGTATGCAGTTGATATTGTGTTATTGGCAGAAACCGAAGAGGATTTGCAATCACTTATAGAACTACTTCAGCAGTGGTGTGATGAAAAGAAAATGAAGGTCAATTTAGATAAAACAAAGGTGGTTCATTTCCGGAACACAGCGTCGGAAAAAAACCAGAAACCTGTTCAAATTTGGCAACGATAATATTGAAATTACCGATAGCTATACATACCTTGGCATACTCTTGACGGAACATTTAGATTTCAACGCAATGGCAGCACAGGTGGCAAAATATGCAAGCCGAGCGCTCGGTCTTGTTATTGCAAAATATAAAAGCTTCGGAGGTTTACCTTTTGATACATACTGTAAACTATATGACTCAGTTGTATGGAGTACCATTAGTTACGGGTCGGCTGTCTGGGGAGATAGAGAATTCTCATGCAGTTATAAATGCGGTACAAAACAGGGCAGAACGATTTTTATGGGCGTAGGTCGGTATACACCGAATGCGGCAGTAAATGGGGATATGGGCTGGGAAAGACCTGCTGTCAGGCAATGGGCGTCAGTTGTTAACAACTGGTATAGAATCCAAAATTATTGATGAGCAACGACTCAACAAAATAATTTATAAGTGGGCGGAAACTAATGCAAGCTCGTCATGCAAAAATATAAGTTATAGACTGCAAAAGCAATTTGAAAAATCAGGCTTAAACTATCTGAATAATGCAATAAACGTAAACGATATAAGAAAACGGTTTGTTATTAATCAAGTGCAAGATACTATTCGTGTCAGTGAAGTAGAAAAATGGCACCATGAACTAGAAAGGCAAACTGCACGAAACGGAACCGGTGGAAATAAATTACGTACGCACAGGATATTTAAACGGCAATATAAGACGGAAAATTATCTTTACTATTTATTACCGAAGAGACACCGAAGCGCATTTGCCAAATTTCGATGCGGAGTAGCGCCTATACGGTTAGAGACTGGCAGATATGAAAACTTGCAAGAACAGGATAGAGTTTGTTTGCTTTGTGCTGACCGAGAAATCGAATCTGAAGCGCATGTATTGCTGCATTGTCCGCTCTACAATGATTTACGTCAAGTTTTGTTTCAATACCTTACTAGTTTAAATAAAAATTTTACGTGTCTTACCGAACATGAAAAACTATCTGTGACACTAGGGGGTGAAGATTACAATGTAGTAAAATACTGTGCCAAAACCTGCTGTGATATTTTAGACAGACGAAGGAACTACCTATAACATAGAAAACACTTTCATCATGTTGTAAATAGTCATCATTTTCGAATAGAGAAGAGACTACATATATAGTCCCACATCCAGCGCGCACACTCATGGTGACACCGTCTGCTCTGGGCACTAAATTATAGTTACCTCGAGAGACGGGGGTGGTACGTGGAGAAGTTTTCATAACGCTCTGGTACCAGTTCATGGCGGGTTAGTACCTAACGACCTACTTGAACTTTCCCTGTCCCATTCGTGTGGGTGGTGGACGTGTCCTTGGTCTTTTCCGAGGCTTACTTCTTTATTCTTAAACATATCTTTAATCTTGTAGTTGTGATGTTAACATCGTTATTTGTTTTTCTGGGCGGAATAATTCATAAAATATTAATTAATTGATAAGAAATTGTCATATCAGTGAATTGATAAGCAATGTTTAGGAAAATATTAATAAATAGTCCATTTGGTTTCAGGAAAAAAGGCTCAATAGGGGGTTCATGAAATTGCCTAAATTTAGCTCCTCTGGAAATTGTTTGGAATTTGCTCTATTAGCATGTTGTTTTGCCAGATGGTTCCATGTATGTGTTTGAGAATTTTTCTTCTTCTCGTTGATGTTATGTCTATCGGTGTTTTGATTATTTATTTGGATTTTATTAGCTTTGCATTGTTCTGTCTGTTTTCATATTCAATTTGTTTTCCCTATATGGGGCCTCTATTTGCCTCCACAGCTACAGGACCTGTCCACCATTAATTTTACTTACTTGAATCAATTGGAAATATTTTGTTTTTGTTTTATTAGTTAGTGGATATCAGTTTTGTCATATCAGAGGTTGGAGAGAAGGATTTATTTGCTTAATTTTTCTAACAATAGTTGTTATTAATGATTTTTATTTTGCAACAGGTGTCTATTGACTGTGACTGTACAAGCTGACCTACTTTCAGTTGAATAACTTGACCAAGGAAATTCCACTGGTAAAGTCCAGTTTTGAACGTTTGCCAGATGTTGAATATCTTGCTATATATTTAATATTTAGTTTTTCTTTGTTAAACCTACCGGTATTCGAAGTTGGTACCGTAGAGTATCAAAATCCACTGTGATGGAGATCAATGTTTACGAAGAAAGAAATGACTCAAGGTTTGTATCACTCTTTTTATTTGATTGTCAATCTAGAGACTGTTGAATACTTGGAAATAGAATTGCGGGGTATTTCATGAATTTTTGGTCACTACAGTAGGTAGTATTTACCAAATGTTACTGTAATGCTTTTGGAATGCAGTTATACAAGTATAAGCTTTTCAAAAAGGCAGTGTCTAGCCTCTTCAGACCAGGAATCTAGCCATCTGGGTCTGGACGCTTGCTGTCTGGTAGTGTTGGAGATTCTAACCAACAGGACCCCATTGGAAATAATCGACATGCATACTGTGTATTACATAACCATTTGTTTTATAAAAAAAAATCTGTTTTGTGGGTGCAGTTGAAGAAGCTACCTATCTTCTGAGTCGATCAATTTCTGATCTTTAGGGAGTGCGGTGGCGTAGTGGTAGTGTCGGACTCCGAATCGAGAGGTCCTGAGTTCGATCCCCACAGGCGTCACCGTGTTGTGTCCTTGAGCAAGACACATTAACTCCCTACAGTGCTGGTTAAACCCAGGAAGAGTTGGCTCCGTCCCGACTTGACTGAAAAATTGATGACTGGGACGTTAAGCCTCAATACAAAAAAAAAAAAACAACAAAATTTCTGATCATCACCTCAGGTGTGGGGTGGTTGGCTAAATTTAGAATTCAGACAAGGGGAAAATAGTTTTGGGGTCCACCATTAAAACTATTTACACTAAAACAACTGCCTCGATATGGGCCTATTTTTAAATAGAAACCTTAAATTCCTGAAATGGTCTTGGATGAGACCACTCGAGAAGGGATACTTTTCCAAACCTGAATAGTTCTGGGGAAAAATGAATTTTTCAGGGCATCACTATCAGGTCTGATGCAAGTCAGGATTGAGGTTTGTAACCTCCATTGAGTTTTGAAATACAAATGTATGCATAGACATGTGCAAAATTTCGAACAATGAAGCATTAGGCGTAAACAAAAAAAAAAGCTGTGTTTCCGCTAACCAGTCCGACTCTGAGTTTTTGCGCTGACCCTGCAGTTTTTATTGCCAATAAAAATAAAATTTGAAATATTTTCATGCAGACCGACCCTCAACATTTGAAGTGGAAAACAGACAATGATTTAAAAACTGCTATAATTTCAACAATACTAGGTCAACTCGCATTCAGCTTCCTACTGGTTTTAAACTTCATCGCATGTTTGTTTCGAGTACTTACATGTATGATTAATTTTAGCATGTTTCTACCTCTTTACCCATTTTCAAGTAAGATAAAAATACACAAAAAATAAAAAGATTTTCCCACCTACCGACTCTACCCCGTCTTCGGCATGTTAGCGGAAACAAGGCTATTTTTATTTTACGCCTTACGTTGAAAAATGCAAAATTCTGCTTTGATAAATCTGTTAACCTTGGTCGTTTACTTATTTTTGATACAACTGTTTTGAAAATTAATCTGAGAATATTTTTTTACAAAACATGTTTTTACCTAATGTTACCATTGTTTTCTGCTTACTTCTACTGTCCGGCATTGATGTCTTTCTGATTGACACAAACCTGGTTTCTGCCACTGACATCAGGTGTAAGTGGTAATCTTTTTTTTAAGTTTATACTTGTTTTCATTTTTTGTTTAATAGTATTTCAGCAATGTTAAACATCAAAATGATGATATTCTTAGAAAAAAGTATAAAATATACAGAAAGCAGCAGAAATACTTTTCAAATACATACCACACATTGAAGACTATTATTTTAAATCTCAAAATTCAAAAATTACCCCTTCCACTTATGAAATTGGAGAAATTTGCAAAGAATTCTCAAACAGATTTTGCTGAAAAATGTTTCATTTGAAAGCTGCACATTTTGCAAGCAACATTGGCCCGGCCCGGAATGATGTTGCAATTTTTGCATAGCTACATGTATTTGTTTTTTTTTCAATATAGATCTAGTAATTTCACGTACATTTTCAAACCTCTATGAGGTTAAAAACCTTACCTCCAGGGATTTTTTTGACAATTTTGGGAAGGGGCCCTAGGGCCTTTCTGATTGGGACAATTAGCGAAGTAAATTCGGAATTGGGAAATTTCAAGTTCTAGACATTCAAAATTGATATTTTCCAAAGTGGCATAGCTTAATAAGGGATTTCATTTAGAATAATTATATAATAATTCATAATCAAAAGTGTCAAAAGTTAAATAACATTTCTAACAGCAAAGTTTGAATTTCACAATGTATGGAACTGTTGAAAATTATTTTCAGCTGTAATTGGGATTTTTTTCTCCAGATTGGGGAAAAAGACACCTAATAGTAATTTGCAATGGGAATGAGGCCTAATTTCGGCCCCTGAGACACACAAAAAAAATCCCTGACCTCAATCCTGATGTGTACCAGACCTGACTATAGGTAAATTGTCTTGTGCATTTCTTTAAGGTTGGGTGCTGGGGTCAGGTATTTGTTTTTATCAAGATATACTGTACCAGAGTGTGTCTTAGGAGGACCGCTCCCTGCGGGACTCCAGCCAATGGCCACTCAAGTTTGTCTAGCATATCACCAACGCTACTGTCCTACAGGTCCACCTGGCTGCAGTCCTTTGCACCATCTCTATCTTAGCAGTCTGAGTATCATTATAGGGATACCAAATATGAGCTGCATACTCGAGTTGAGGTCGAACCAATGTTTTGTATGCAATTTCCTTAGTATAATGCCTAGGTGCCAGTGCCAAATTATATGTATTTTGCTACACGACCCATACCTGGATCTTTCCCTGGGTCTGGAACTGTGAGACATGATTTTTTCATATAATTTTTTACACAATCAAACAGTTAAATGCATCCGCTGTGATATTTTTATTACTGGTTATCTAAATTTGCATCTTTAACACATTATCTTTTAACAAAACACTCTTTAAACTGTATCTTCTCACAGACTTATTTTTCATAAAATGGTGTCTTTCAAAATGTTGATTTATACTAGTACATTTTTTGATACATTTATGCGCATAATATTCGGGTATATAGGGTGGTATGGCAGGATAGACACATGTACATTGACAGTACTACTTCAAACTTGGATAAATACCAACAGACATGAAAATGCTGAAAGAGTTCAAATGATATTTGTCTGTTTCAGATTGTTGTTTTGGTTGAAAGATTGACACACTGACAATGTTGTATGTTGGATGTCAAGCAGCGTAAAGATGTTTCAGTGTTATTTCAATGATACAGTTTTTGGTAAGATCATCTTTAGTGATATTAGTCATCACATTACATACCGTAGTAGGGAGCGGGGTGGTGTAATGGTAGAGTGTTGGACTCTAGATAAAGAGGTCCTGGGTTTGATCCCCACAGGCCTCACCGTGTTGTGTCCTTGAGCAAGACTGACTACAGTACTGGTTAAACCCATCCTGACAAGACTGAAAAATTGTTGACTGAGATGTAAGGCCTCAATACAAAAAAAAAAAAAAAAAAAAAAAAAAACCAGTTCCTCCCGGGACTGTTTGCGTAAAAAAATATTTTTCGAACGGGACATTTACTCCCGAAGAGTGCCACGTTTTAAAAAAATTGATTTAAAAAAATTGATTTTAATGTTTTTTTTCATTGAAATTATTTATTTTTATGTCATTTCAACGAACTAAGACATCCAAATAGGATAAACAAGTCGCTTAAGGACTTCTAAAACTATATTTGGTGAACCGACCCATAAAATTGATTTTGAGCGAATCGTCTCACCTTTTTTAGCAAACAGCCCCATTCGATTTTTTGCGAAATAGTCCTGGAGGAAACGTCACAAGAAGAAACTGTTTTTAGGAGCCCTTTCATAGTACTCAGAAAGTGACTGCATGTATGTCCAATTTTGATATGTGACAATGTCATTGTTTTGTTATTTTGTGTTACATGTATTACTGATGCGTGTATTCATTTATTTTCAGAGGGGAGAGAGCTTATATCATCAACAGCAAATCGAGCAGGTAGTGAACCACAACAGAAAA
Organism: Rugalucina vietnamica; assembly: GCA_964017185.1. NCBI lineage: Eukaryota > Metazoa > Mollusca > Bivalvia > Lucinida > Lucinidae > Rugalucina > Rugalucina vietnamica. The sequence continues at coordinate 10,518,050 of OZ024882.1, read as the reverse complement.
CTTATATTTTAAGTCAATTAGAGTGGATGACTGCATGTACAATAAACTGTTCACCCTAACTTAAATGATAAATAATGGACTTTAATACAATCTGTGTTTTGAAGTGGACATGAGTTATAGTAATACTGTGAAGAAGTCAAGATATAGTTGATATTACAAAGCAAAAATCATTAAAGTTTAGTTTTAAAGCCCTGCTATAAAAAGGCTGGGCTATACTGGATTCAGTGTGACAGTGCCATTGACAAGATCTATTCTTGGGTTTGAACTGTGCATCATTTTTTAGCATCTTGTGTTCTTTCCCATAGGCGTTTTATTGAAGCGAGGATTTAGTCTGATTCTCTGACAATTGTTGTTAAATACTCGTGTGTATGTATGTTTCTTCTGCATGAAGGATCTTGCTGTCTGTGACATAAGACCATGGTGAGAAGCTGTTAACAAAGATGTGCATGTGCACGAAACATGTTTCAGTGATATATAGTAAGAATACCAAACCGATTATCCAGAACTGAGAACAGCCAACGCGGATAAAATCAGTAAAAGACTCAAAGACTGTAGTATGCAATTACGTGCCTTAGAACAACTTTACAAAAAAAATTTGTGATCTGTGGAAAGTTGTCTCCACAATGGCAAGCCGTTTTACTATTTATTCAAACAAACAGATATCTTATATTGTATATAAGATATCTTCTTTAATAAATAATATATCTACTTTATTTTATTAGATATCTATTATAAAGAAGATATCTTATATAGCAAATAAGATATCTGTTTTGTTATATTAGATATCTAAATTGTCATTTAAGATATCTTATATAGTATATAAGATATCTTTTTAACTAAACAAGATATCTTATTTGTTAATGTAGATATCTAAATTAACAAATAAGATATCTTGATTGATATATTAGATATCTTATTTGTAAAAATATATAAGATATCTTAATTAATATAGATATCTGATATAGCATTTAATTTGTTAATTAAGATATCTTGTTTAACAAATTAGATATCTAATATGATAAATTAGATATCAATAATGTTTTCTCTAAATAAGATATCTTAATTAATATATAAGATATCTAAAAAGTATATTAGATATCTATTTTATCATATAAGATATCTTATTTGTCAAATAAGATATCTTCTTCAACATATAAGATATCTTAATTGCATTCACAAATAAGATATCTACTATGCTAAAGTAGATATCTTATTTGACAAATTAGTATTTAGTACATAAGATATCTTATTTGTTTAACCCAATCACAATTGGTTTCTGATACTTATATAAGATATCTACTATACCAATACAGATATCTTATTTATAGCCTTAATCAAGATATATTATTTGATAATTTAGATATCTAATATACTAAATAAGATATCATATATATTAAATAAGATATCTATTATACCTAAATAAGATATCTTATTTACCACTTTAGATATCTTATTTGCTATATAAGATATCTAGTTTAGCAATGAAGATATATATCTTATTTATGAAAGTAGATATCTTAATTAATCTTGTAAAGAAGATATCTTTTTTAGGTATAGTAGATATCTTATTTAGTATATTAGATATCTAAATTATCAAATAAGATATCTTATATGCTATATAGGATATCTTAATTGTGGGATCAAATAAGATATCTTATTTAGCATATTAGGTATCTTCTTTACTATATAAGATATCTAATTTAGGATATAAGATATCTTTTTTGATAAAAAAGATATCTTTATTGCTAAATAAGATATCTTATATCCTAATTAAGATATCTTATTTACTATTCAAGATATCTAATAAGCATAATAAATAGTAAAACGGCTTGCCATACTCCACACAGGTATTTATCATGGCATCGACATTGTTTGTTTTCATTCACAATTCTCTCTGAATATAAACCAGTGTGATATAGATTATAATACTTGCAATATGGATATGTTTATCAAGGTTGACTTTCTTTCATGACCCATTAATGGACAAACATGACAATGCAGGTCACATGGAGTTTTCATGCTTAAATTCGAAAAACAAAAAACAAAAAAACACATTGCATGTGTTTTGTACAAACATGTACATGTATTATATATGTAAATAGTGCATTTATGTTCTTTCATAGTGTGCATAAACAGAAATAAATACATGAAATTTCATGACTTATAAATTTTGCTGGTTTTAAAATTTATGACTTCGAGATCAGTAGGTGAGTCGGGGTGCAAGAAAACCTGTCGCCAGGGATTCAGAGTACTGTATGTTCCTGAAATTGAGCTATACAGGCATGATTGCTGCAGCCGAGGTTTAGCACATTACAGTCATGTACTTAGTGAGGGCAGTGGCGTAGTGTTGAATCACAAAGTTCTGGGTTCAAACCCCACTGGGACTTGGTTGCGTCCTTGAGCAAGACACATCTGAATCTGAATGGTTTACTGGTGACACGCCAAATTGACAATACTTCACCGGGGGTGCGCCAGGAGGGAAATTAGTCCATGGCTCTCATGATTTTCACCCTGGTTGATACCCAGAAAACCGTCGCACCATCCGGACATAACTGAAAAATTGATGACCAAGAAGGAATGTTAGACCTTAAATCAAACACCAGAATTTTTAGAGCTAAAATGGCGTAGTCAGCAGCTGTCAGATTTTTAAGAAAGACTAAGAAACAACACTTTACAAAATGTACAACCCACATTTGAGCTGTGCAACCTTTTGGTTTGATTTATGTACGGATGTGACGTCCCAGTCAACAATATTTCTGTCATGTCCCCAGCTTGGGACACTCCTTTGTGTGTATTAACCAGTACTTTCCAGAGTCAATGTCCCTCGCTCATCGTGCAGTGATATAAGCCAGCCACCAGTGGGGATCCACTCCCTACCTCCCTAACCAGAGTCTGATGCACTAACCACCAGGCCAACATGCTCCTTTGAATGCATATTTGTATGCTAGTATACGCGCCAGGTCCCATTTTTAGCTCACCTGAGCCGTTATGTTCACAAGGTGAGCTTATAGTATACCCATGCTCCATCGACCGTCGTCGTTGTAGTCATTGTTGTCCACAATGTTCAGTTAAACATCTCCTCTAAAACCACTGGGCCAATCAAAGCCAAACTTTATATGGAGCATCCTCAGGATGGGGGAACAAAAGTTATTTCCGCCATGGCTATAAGTAGCGAAACCTTTAAAAATCTTCTTTTCCAGAACCATAAAGCCTATGATTTTGAAACTTGGCATGAAGCATCAGGCAATGGAGCTCTACAAAGTTTGTATAAATCAATCCATGGCCCTCTGATGACCTTGACCTAATTAACTGCAAGGTCAACATAGGTCGCTCATGCATTTGAATGGGGAAAATTGTTAAAATGTGATTTGAAGGGCAAAACTTGCAGGACATGGGCAAATGGATGGACTATTTATGTTTACAAAAACATTTTGGGCCCAGGGGGTTATCTGCCCCTGCACCGGGGCTATATACATGTATATGACTATGATATTCAAACATCATGTCTGGATTGAATTGACATTTCGTAGGTTCTTAACTCTTTTTTGCTCACCACCAAAAGAAATCAAGAGGGGAGGGGTTCATCACCCGACCCTCACATATTTCTTAACCATTCTTAAGTTTTGCATTCAGTCTTATTCTTCTATCATGATCTTGTTCAGAAATACTGCATTAATTATTAAATTAAAGGATGACTGCTCGTTTGAATTTTTTAAATATCTTTTTATGTGACTACATCGCTCGAGTTAGTATACCGATTATACATTTTATTTGCCTAAACTGAGTGTGTAGTCATAGTCGGAACCGGATCATTAATGTCTGTATATTTGGTAATTGACCAAAATGCCCGAATCAGTGGAAAGCAGTCCGGTGAATGAAGGAATTTTAACACGGAGCCGTTTCCATAATAAAACCTTAGCAAATCAAGCCATATTTCTTTTTAGTATTTCTACCACTTTTATCACACCGCCCAATTATTACATGTGGCTACATGTTATAGCTTTTCTTGTTTAACATGTACATATATTTAGATGTGGTATTATTTTAAATGTCAATTTTATAGTCTCCTATAATTCTGTAAAGAATAGCTTGGTGTAGATGTTATAATTGTGTGATTTTTTATGTTTGTTAAAATGTACTCACCAAGATGAGACTTTAATAAAATATAATTGACTTGACTTGACTTGCTCAATGCCATTTCTGGCGTTGAGTCGTGGGTGTCAACATTGATATTGCTATACACTCATTGGACGACCTTTCAAAATTTGAATGGTGTGAATTGTTTTGAAACATTTCGAGCCCGCGCGCGCGGGGCACGGAAAATGCATTTTTGTACTCCGGAGCGTGTTCCCGCGCATGCGCACTAAAATCTCAGATTTGATAACACACAAAGATTTTCGAGTCATTTTAATGATGGTAGGGCACCAAAGTTTTCACATAATAGACCAATTTAAAAGATGAGAGGAAAAAATAAAGTTGCGTTTGCTGCGGAACTCAGTAAGTCCTGAGGACTGAGTGTTCACCTAGTAAAGGAAAATAGCTGCCCATTTGGCTTTCGATATGTTTCTCTAAAATTGTATAAGTGCTTGACTGTCGATTTGTTTTATCCTCAACTTGATTTTCAGAGTGATACTTTCGTTCTGATTGCGTCATTTCCTTAGTTAAAGTACCGAGTAGAAAAACGAAGACGAGCTGTTTTTACTTATTTTTTTCTACGAGGTCTTTTACTAACATGTAGTGCATGCATGGCAGAACACCAGTTTACAGATCCGTTCTGTAAACTCCAATTTCAGGAAGTTACAGTACGGTTTTCATTTCACCTCCTTCATGTGTATTAATTTGTAGGCCCGCTTCCTTTGATATCCACTTGTATTGGATTTAATGTTGCAAAAACGTCATAGGAAAAACAGATAGTCATGCTGCACATTATTGCTTACCGTATTTCTATGCCACAGTTAAGATACATTGTAGTATGGCTTTCTGTGATTTCTTTAATGTTTTTGTAACATTAATTCAAATACAACTGAATATCACAGGAGGCGGGCTTACATAACAATACACATGAAGGAGGTGTAATGAAAACCGTACTGTAACTGCCTGATATTAGAAGTTACAGGACAGTTCTGCCAACGTTCCCTGTCATACTACAAGTTACTTAAATACCACGTAGGAAAAATAACTAAAAACAGCTCGTATTTTACTTATTTTGTTTTTCTACTCTTTACTTTAACTCTTACTTAGGTTTCACGGTAAGAACAACAACTATTCTAGTTCAGTAAAAGTTTAACCGTAATTAAATAGATGTCTACCACACACACACACACACACACACACACACACACACACGCACACACTATAAGGTTTTATTTCATTATAAACCTACAAAATTAAATTATGGACCACTGGACTATTTTCTATATTGCTCAGTGTTGAATCTGGATAACGAACGTCAAGATAACCTTGTCAATTTTTAGATTAGTCGTCGCACAAGAGGCGCAGATCAGCTGTACAGTAACCGCACAGCTGATCAGCGCCTTTGTTTTCGCTCCACCGATAGTACAATTCCTCTTCTTCTTAAGTCTGAAATTTCAAGCTTCTAGCCATCTTCTGTGCTCGTACAGCTCGGTTTGCGTCGAACGTGTTCGGAACCACATTGTTGGTTTTCCCACGAGGCGGCTCATATTGTCCAGCACATTATGAATGCTGTCTTCGTTTTATGTACATCATAATGCCGTTTTCGGCACGCATAACCGCGGCCAATCTCTTCCTGACCACGTGATCTGGTACAAGTTCAAAGGTAAAACTGAAAAGAAATAAATACATCATAAAGCATAAAATAGTCAATTGAACAAAGATTGCAGTATTTTACTCTTCAGTCGTTCACTGCATTTACATTACGAAAACATGCCCATGCAATAAACAGAGATTGTTTTCGCTTTAAAAGTTGAAAATTTTCAGCTGAAAAATTTCAATATTTTTCTTATTTTTGCTCAAAACAAAGATTGTGGGTACATGTTAGAACCGCCTCGCCGAGGCGGTTCAAACGAGTACCCACAATCTATGTTTTGGAGCAAAAATAAGAAAAATACTTTAAAATAGGTATACACCTGCAAACCCCAGTTTTACTATATAAAAGTGGGGTTCAAGGGGACATGTTTTCCTGATGAACGTCCGGCGTCCTTATAGATATACTTTAAGCATTGCTAGAACCTTACCGGAATGTTTTTCTTGTAGATCCAGAAAAGTATTATGAAAACCGATATAGACAACTAAAATGGACTCATTCGCGTGTTAAGGTTTACTGGCGTGACGTATTTGCTACAGACTTAAGAAATAGATCAGCTCTAGCAGTGAATTGTTGAGTAATAATTCACTGTTTGGAGGTCAGTTGTAAAGAAGATCAAATCACGAGCGCGTAGCGCGAGTGATTTATCTTCTTACAACTGACCGACAAACAGTGAATTATTACTCAACAATTCACGCACTTGAGCTGATCTATTTCGATTCTAACACACAATAAACGGAATAAATGTTGCTGAAACCGTCGATATTGTTCAGCTTTCCGCCATTGCATTGCAGATATCCCGCCAAATATTTGACTGTAATGCTGGTATTTACACACATTTGTTACGTTTGTTGTGCGCTAAAACGACGTTTCACCGTCTAACGCTGCTTTGTGGGATAGCTGACGTCACAAATGCCGCAAAGTAACGTCACGCTTATTCGCCCAGTGAAATTGTTGCACAATATAACACGTTTTTATACTATTAGTGGAGCGGCTAAGTGAGAATTTTTGAAGGAATACTTCAGTTGATGATACAAGCATGAAATTTTCACCATAAGTTCTTTACATGATACACATTAGATTCTGATCCCTGGCCACTTGAAATTCCGCCATTTTCAAGATGGCCGCCAAAAAACAAAATGGCCGACAGTTGTGAAAGGAGTACATGTAGTAAATTGCTCATATCTTAGGTTCTTTTCATCATAGAACAACAATATTGATACCAAAATGAAGCTAGATGATTGTTCTTTCAAATAAAGTTCCAATATGCAAATTGCCTAATTTGCATATTTATGAATATTAATGAGATCTTACTTTTTTGGCTAAAAATTGAGAAATCTTATTTTCTGAACGATGTAAAATGTTTTAAAAATGAAATGGATAACTGTGGCTTTGATATTGCTAGACCATAAATTTTCATAAATTAACAAAAGATAATTAGCATGTTTATGAATATTAATTTTAGAATATTTCAAGACTTTGTATGTCCTTACCTATCAGTTTAGTTAGAAAGTACATACTGTAAATTGCTCATATCTTTGGTCCTGTTCATAATAGAACAACAATATTGATACCAAAATGAAGCTAAATGATTGTTTTTTTTTTTTTTTTTTTTTTTTTTTTTTTTCAAATAAAGTTCAAATATGCAAATTACCTCACTTGCATATATATGAATATAATGAGGTTTTTGTTTTGCTAAAAACTTGGAAAAAAAATCACATCTTCTTCACTGAAACATGTAAAATGTTCATGGTGTAGATTGTCTATAAATATCACTTTCATTGTAAAATAAATGTCATTAATATAAGACCTATGCCGTTGTGCTTTCCTTCAAAACGTGGGAGCTAAGAGTCTTGAAGAATTTAATTTCTACATTGCAAACAACATCATTCCTTTTTGTCACTATGACCTGTGCATTATTCTCCGCAAGAATAAAATTATCTACAAAAAAAACCCAAATATTTCTGTTTTGTTTTCATCACATCTGATGAAGTTGTTCCATGATTTTGGATGTCTGCAGTTACCAATTACTTTTCGGTATACATCAGTTACTATTTTCTGCCTGGTCTCATCATTGAGACTGTCTCGGCGATAAATAAAAAAACATACACCTTGGAATGTTTTCTGACATATGACTCAATATGAAAAGGTACAAGTAGGCAAAGATGAAGTACGATCACCTCCTTGGCCTAATCTTCAAAAGTTTTTGATGCTCCAGGTTAGACTACTGTGACCATGTGTATTTGGAGAAAGCAATTAGTTAATAACTTGCAAGTATGTTGTCGCCCATTCTGGTATGCTTGAAATGAGCCGTACTGGGAATTATAAATTAAGACGTTTTTATTTAACTGACTGATGTGTTTATCAAATACAAGAGAAGCACTTGGGCACTAACAAGCTGCTCTACATGGCTGTTGTTGATCTGAAGAAAGCAATTGATCGAGTCCTGAGCATGAGGGATGTAATCTGGTGGGCAATGCGAAACCAAGAATTTACGAATGACTAGTGCGTCTGGTCCAGTCCATGTATAAGATCATGAGAAGCAGGATTAGAGTGGACAGTGGATACAATGAGGAGTTTGGTGTCAAAGTAGGTGTTCATCAGGACTCTGTCCTTAGCCCGCTACTCTTCTTCATTGTGCTATAGGCTTTATCCCAGGAGTGCCGCACAGGCTGTCCTTGGGTCCTGCTTTATGCAGATGACTTATGATATGACACTGTCGAGTCCACGGAAGAACTACCTGTTAAGTTGAAGACTTGGAAAGCAGAGATGGAGGAAAGTTCTTTGAGTGAATATGGGGAAGACAAAGATCATGGTCTCTTGCCTCCGACAATCTGAACCTTCTGAAAACAATCTGATATGGGGAAGACAAAGATCATGGTCTCTGGCCTCCGACAATCTGAACCTTCTGAAAACAATCTGATATGGGGAAGACAAAGATCATGGTCTCTGGCCTCCGACAATCTGAACCTTCTGAAAACAATCTGATATGGGGAAGACAAAGATCATGGTCTCTGGCCTCCGACAATCTGAACCTTCTGAAAACAATCTGATATGGGGAAGACAAAGATCATGGTCTCTGGCCTCCGACAATCTGAACCTTCTGAAAACAATCTGATATGGGGAAGACAAAGATCATGGTCTCTGGCCTCCGACAATCTGAACCTTCTGAAAAAAATTTGGAAAGAACCCCAGGTGTAGGAAGAAATGCCGTCTTCTGTGGTGGATGCTTGTCCTGGATCCACAAGAAATGCAGTGGCATCAAAGGCTCCTTGCGCCGTGTTCCTGATTTCAGCTGTGCTGCCTGCCTTGGAAAGGCGCGTCCCATAGATGGTAGTGAAGGAGGTTCTAGTTGATGATGAAAAAGTTGAGGCTGTACCAGAGTTCTGTTATCTGGGAGACATGCTTTCTGCTGACAGAGGTTGTGAACTGGCTGCAGTCACGCACTGCAAATCGGTTTAGGGAAATTTCTGCCAACTACTCCTTCTCCACACCAATCTGCCACGTTTGACCAGAGGTCGAGTGTATTCAACTTATGTACTGCCACATGCAGCAGAAACATGGGCAAGAACTGGCTACACTTTGTCGCCTGCAGCGCAATGACCGTGCAATGATGTGCTGGATCTGTAATTTCAAGGCGAATGATGAAGTAAGCTCAGACTCCCTTCTCTCAATGCTTGAACTTCAGGATATAGAAGTAGTGCTTCGCTCCAGCAAGATGAGATGGTATGGACATGTAGAGCGCATTAAAGGCTTTTTTTCTTAAGTGTAGTTGCACAGAATAGATCCGGCAAGCTAAGGAAATCATGGACTGAAGTGTTGTTGAACGACGAAAAGAAGGCTAGAATGGATACTGCCGATCCGTAGAATCGCTAAGAGTGGAGAGGTTGTCTAAGTCTAAAGACAAAACTGAGATCCTTTGAGTATATTTGTGAGAAAGGTGATGGGCCATACCGCGGTTTCGGCTATTCAAGCCTTTTCAGTGACCCTTTAGAATTGGCATTAACATGGAGCCAAAGAGAATTGCTGTAATTTTGCAACTTTTAACAGGGTAGTCAATAATAAAGACTTGCTTAATCAAAATGGGGCCAAATACAGTAAACGTTGGTAATAATTTTCTGATTTCTCAAAATACTCTCTCTGATCTCAAAGGACCAAAAGGAAAATATAATCTGCACTATGAAAGATGCACATAGAGACTTTTTAGGGCCGCCACACGGCACAACACCAGCTGCAGTAATAGCAAATAAAAATAAAATTGAGATCCTTTAAGAGCAGCGAGTATATTTGTGAGAAAGGTTATGGGCCATACCGCGGTTTTGGCTATTTAAGCCTCTTCAGTGACCCTTTAGAGAGAATTGCTGTAATTTTGCAAGTTTTAACAGAAAGAGACTTGTCAAACAAGTGAGGACAAAGGACCATAAAAAGGATATGATGATGATATGATCAGTCGACAGACTTAGTAGATGTAAGCAAATAATTGATGGGAAATAATTTAATCGTGGGAAGCTCACTACAAACATAAAGTGTCAATTTTTAGTTTAAATATATGCATAGGGATCAAACATGCATTTTATATGATTAATACTCTTTGATATTCGGTAAGCCAGTGAACACTTGCAAGCTTAGAAAGAAAGTACAATGATATATATCTTGTATTAATGACATTTATTTTAACTATATTAATTTAAATGATATTTATAGACAATTTACAGAATGAACTGTCTTTACTAAACTGATACAGTCTTCAAGTATTTAAAAATGAATATTTATGAATATGCTAATTGGCTGTTGTTAATTTATGATTCTTTATGGTGTAGAAATATCAAAGCCACAGTTATCAATCTCATTTAACATATTACATCATTCAGAGAATGAGATGTGATTTTTTCCCAAGTTTTTGGGCAACAAAATTAGACCTTTTAATATTTATAAATATGCAAATAAAGTAATTTGCATATTTGAACTCCATTGGGAAAGAACAATCATTACGCTTCATTTTGGTATCAATACTGATGTTCTATAATGAACAAGACCTAAGCTATAAGCAATTAACTGTATGAACTTTTTTAAGCTAAACTGATAGATAAGGGCATACAAAGTCTTAAAATGTCTTAAAATGAATATTCATGAACATGCTAATTATCTTTTGTTAATTTATGATAATATATAGTCTAGCAATATCAAAGCCATAGTTATCCATTTCATTTAACGTTTTACATCGTTAATAAAATAAGATGTGTTTTTTTTTCTCAATTTTTTGCCAAAAAAGTAAGATCTCATTAATATTCATAAATATGCAAATTAGGTAATTTGCATATTGGAACTCTATTTGAAAGATCAATCATCTAGCCTCATTTTGGTATCAATATTGTTGTTCTATGATGATAAGAACCTAAGATATGAGCAATTTACTACATGCACTCCTTTCACAACTGTCGGCCATTTTGTTTTTTGGCAGCCATCTTGAAAATGGCGGAATTTCAAGTGTAAAGAACATATGGTGAAAATTTCATGCTTGTATTATCAACTGAAGTATTTTCTCATTAAGCAGCTCCACTATATTGGCTATATAGGCGAGATGTGTTAGAATTTAAAATATGAGCCGCCTCATAGGAAAACCAACAATCTGCATATGCGAAAACAAAGGCGCAGATCAACTTCGCAGTTACTGCGCAGCTGATCAGCGCCTTTGATTTCGCTACACTGATAGTACAATTCCTCTACTTTCTAAATCCAACAGTAAACGGTTATATGTAAGTTAAACATCAAACTAATCAAAAAACAATTTTTCATGTGACATAAATTATCACTTACTTCCTAAGCAGTTTTGCAATAACAACCTTTTCCTCATTTAGGGCAAAATGTTGGCCTATACAATTCCTGAAGAGAAACAACAGGAATAATAATAATAATAATAATAATAATAATAATAATAATAATAACACTCGTACTAATAATAAAATGCTACTGCTACTGATAATGATGAAGATGCTGCTGCTGCTGATGATGATGATAACTGTTTGTGATACAATTAAATTTGGAGATCTAATCCCATTAGTGACGTAAAGTATATTTTGATACTAAAGTAAAATAGGGACTCTGTTATATAATAGGTTACTGTGTGGGTAGCAACTTTAGTATTCACACCTGTTTTGATTTTTTGAAAATACCTATTAATGTCACCGTTGTAAACAAGTGATAGATCTGGTTACCTCGCTGGTGTCATTTGGCCCTTTATTCAGGAACATTGTATGGGAAACTCTGAGAAGTCTAGTATTCCTGGATCATTTCTTTCATTTGAGCCGTCTCGTGAGAAAATCAACAATGTGGTTTCCGAACAGGTCTGACACAAATCAGGCTGCACAGTCACAGAAGCAGGCTAGAAGCCTAAAATTTCGGATTTAAGAAGAAGAGGAAGTGTACTATTCGTGTAGCGAAAACAAAGGCGCTGATCAGCTTCGCAGTTACTGCGAAGCTGATCTGTGCCTTTGTTTTCGCATATGCAGATTGTTGGTTTCCCATGAGGCGGCTCAATTATTTTTTTTTCAGTGATTCCATGGTAGCTCTAAAAGAACCTAATTTATGATTATCAGGTAATATTGTACATGTTGTCTTTACCTGGGTCCCGCGGAAAAGGGGACAAACTCATAATGGCCCCTCTTGGCAGCGTTCTCTTTTGAAAATCTCTCTGGAATGAACTCCATGTCGTTTTCCCAAACACGTTTATTGTGGTGCAGAGCCCAGATGTTGATCTAAAAGAGAAATTGCAAATGGCACTCTAATCCGTATAGTGTCATCATATTTCACAGGCATATGCTAGACGAACGGGTTAGACCACTAAAGTTCTTAATGCGGCACCATCAAGATAACATGTCCGTGTTATTTGTACCCCCTTATACCCCACTTTTATAAAGTAAAACTGGGGAATGCAGGGTATACCCATATTTTCTTATTTTTGCTCCAAAACATAGATTGTGGGTACTCGTTAGAACCGCCTCGCCGAGGCGGTTCTAACGTGTACCAACAATTTATGTTTTGAGCAAAAATAAGAAAAATATGAAAAATTTTCTACTGAAATTTTCAATTTTTACAGTTCAAAAAATCACTGTTTATTGCATGGGCAAGTTTTCGTAATGACGCTACGGGTTGTCTACATCAGGTAAACATGTCCGTGAAATGTATACCCAATCATACCCCACTAATATACTAAAACTGTGGTTTGCAGGGGTATACCTATTATTCTTATTTTTGATCCAAAACATAAATTGTGAGGTGGGGCGGTTCTCACGTGTACCCACAATCTATGTTTTGAGAAAAAAAAAAAAATAATAATAATAATAATAATAATAATAATAATAATAATAAATAAAAAAAAAAAACATATCCAGAAGAAAAAATCGTTTTTACAACCACACAAAATCTGTATTTGGGCCTGTTTTCTTTATGATCAAGTCAGGATAACATGACAGGCATATACCTGTCAGGGACCGAAACCGCAACCGCCTGGTTGAAATATGCTATCTATTAGACCACCGTGGCCTGTTGTTACATTAATAGTTACTGTCCGCCCAATTAAAGATACAACAGGCATTCCACATAAGGTAATTTTATGACCAAGTGATTATTTAATTACCGTTATTGTCGTTCCCTTGGGTAGAACAGTGTCCCCTATATCCAGTTCGTTCTCAATCTGTCGTCCGACCATCGGCACAGGACAATGGAGTCTCATTCCTTCTTTAACGCACATCGTCAGGTACTCAAAATTAGCAAGATCATGCCTATAATTATGATGCAGCTGACAATTAGCAGTTGGAATTATACGTCGAGTTATGTCGACTGGAAGAGAACAGTTTACAAAAGGCTCGCCTATCCTTAATACATTGTTAAGTACTCAATGTTCGCAATCTGATAGACTTATCAGTCTCTACTTACCATCGGTATGTTACTTACTGTCATTGTGAATGGACAAAAGCTAAAAGTTGTTGATAAATTCACCAACCTGGGAAGGACTCTCTCCAGGGCAGTGCACATTGATGATGAGGTCACTGTCAGAATTGCAAAAGCCAGTGAGGCTTTTTGTAGACTCCGTGCAAATGTCTGGGAGCGAAATGGAATGAAGCTTGACACCAAGCTAAAAGCCTAGAAGGTTGTGGTACAGCCAAACCTCTTGTATACCAACGGCATGCAAAGAGACTCAATCGTTTCTATTAAAACTGTTTGAGAAGCTGTTAAAGTCAAGTGGCAAGACAAGATTACAGGCACAGCGGTCCTGAAGAAGGCAGGGATACAAAGCATGCAAACATAACGAAGATAGACTGGCCACGTTATAAGAATGCCTGATGAGTGACTACCAAGGAAAGTCTTCTATGAAGAACTACAGGAGGGAAAGCGCTCTCAAGGTGGCCAGAATAAACGCTACAAAGACACCCTCAAAGCCTCTCTGAAGAATATTGACATACCAATAGGATCTTGGGAAGGACTGCATAGGAGTGATCAAAGTGCCGAGGTCCTATCAACAAAATAGCAGCTCACTAAAAAGGAATCCATGAAGCTGAAAGAAAGCGCAGAGAACGCAAAGCCTGGGCCATCCGCAGATTTCTTGACATTGACTTGGTATATTTGAAGAACAGTTGAGAGCTAGAATTGGCCTACAGGGTGTTAAGAAAGTTCGAAGACATTGTAAAATTCCTTATAACTTCATAATGAATAATCATACAATCTCAGAAATCTACACAATTGAAAGGTACAAGTAGGCAAAGATCAGGAAAAGGCGCAATCAGAAAGAGATTCCCACTCCAAAAACCGATTTGAAACCCATTTTAATATCAGTTTGCATAGTATAAGAGAACTTCTACAACTTCTGTTTTGGCCGGTTTACATTACATTGTTTAAGTCAGGGTGCTACAGCTTACCGCAGTCTCTATGAGATATTGTGTAAAAGGGGGTAGTATATTAAACATAATTTAAAATATCCACAATATACATGTATATCAGGAAACATAGAATAACTTAAAGTGATAGCCACTGCCCTTAACATTACCATGGACATAAGATAGTTCAGGACATATTATTTTTCATCAGATGAAAAAACGTGATTTTCGAACAGAAAAGCTGTGGGTGTTTTGATAGGGGGTAGGGGTAATCAAGACTTAACGGGAACAAAAAAAAAAGAAGCAAATAAATTACATACAATATTTCATATTATGTATTAAGTGTATGTAAAGTGAACACAATTGTTAAAAATGTTCATTTTGTAGATTGTATGGTTAAAATTTATCATACATTAAGTTTGACCCCAAAAAGTTGCAAAACTAGGGGAAAATGACGGAAATTTGAGAATTTTATAAACAATATAACTATTTTTACTGGCATGGGCATCGTAAATCACAACAATACACACGCCCGCATCAAATATTACCACGCAAATCTGAATAAACTACTGTATGTGAATGTTATATTCAAAATAATGAAGTTTTTAATGCAAAATTTCATGTTAACAAAAGTGAGGGACAGGCTAAGGTATAACGTGTTGTTCATTAAGTTTTGTTCAAAGATAGGGAAGGTGCGTCAGCAAAAATGAGTTTCCGTTTTGCCATAACATATCTAATAGCATTATATCAGAAAAAGAAATGACAATAACCACACAGTTTCAAATGTTCATAAAATATTTACATATACCCCCTACTATTTGTGGCCTATTTCAAGAATGGGGGTACCCTAAGACTTTGTTGAGCAATTCCATAAAGTTTTCTAGACTACAGGAAATGATGACTCAAATGAGTATAAAAACATTCCTGACAATATTTGTAATCAATGTATTCAATATGAATCCACTTCTATTGGACATTTAGACAGTTTCTTGGACAAGCACTGGTTAAACCCACATTTTGCATGTTATGACGCTCATTTCAGAAGAGGGGTCGCTTATTACCAAGTATAATTTTCTCATCAGTTTGATATAAAACAAAGTTGTGTCCATTATATCTTGTATGCCATGCTTTCAAAATTAAAATAACAGTATATTATGATATCTAAATGCTTTATTTAACATTTAGCGTCCTTTTTAATGATGTCTTCGAACTTTCTTAACACCCTGTAGTCAGCCACCACAGAACTCACCAACACACATGGTCATCCAATATTCAAGTAATAATGATCGTCATTATCATAACTGAGAGACGAACGGCCATGTTGCTTTTGGACCTTGCTGCTCCAGTGTGCACAGCTTTTTGTAAAAAGCTGACTGCTTAGGGTCTTACCTTGGAACACAGGCCAGTTTTTCGGTTTTACCAAGTGTATTCCATGTGCAGTTTAAATGAAGACTTACCAACAAAGCATAGAGGTATTACAAACAAATAAAATATGAGATCCTTTGAAAGCAGTTAAAATGTTAAAGGGAGATGGTATGGGTCATATTGCGAAATTTCGGATTTCTGATTCAGTGATCTTTTTTTTATTCACATGCCCTATATATCACCGCGTCCAATCGAAACGCCGGACGAACGGTCGAAACGCCGGATCTGCGTTATTTTAACTCAGGATTGCGGTAGTTTCCGCTGGATTCGCCGCCATTTTCGAAGGAAATATTTTCGACCAGGTAACAAAAACGTTTATTATAAATATTAAAAGAGTTTATGTCAACGTAAGCACTAGCCTGTTCGGATCTACATACATGTCTCTAACCGCCGATTGTTCTGCTGATGCATAAGCTCCGCTAGTATATGCAAACATTCGAGGAGATTTTGGTTTTCCATGTTCGGCCATACGCTAAAATAGTGTTCGCCCCAAAAAGTTTCGTACTATTGTCATTTTCTTCAAGGTATTGACAAACTGCTGGTTGATTTTGCATTTGTACATGAGACTATATCGTAAGAAGCCAATTGCTCGTGATTTTTTGCCCGAACAAGCGTTCGTTTCAATAAAATACCGCAAAATCAAAGTAACGCCGGATAATACGGCAAGGCTGAGTTTTCAAACTTGGTAAGTATTTGCATAGATTAAGGTCTTGTAAGGTCTAGTACGCAAATGGAGTGCTCATTTTTTAGCACAATCACTTACCACTTGCAATCGGTTATCATAACCACAGTTTTCCTGTGCAAATAAAAATAAAACAAATCCTTTAAGAGCAGTGAGCATATTAATAAAAAGGGATGGGCCAAGTCTTTCTGCAGAATTATACAAACAATTATTAATGAGCAGCCGCATAAGAACACCAATACTGAATAGCATGCATAGGCTAAAATAAAGGCGCAGAACAACTGTGCAGTAACTGAAATGACTATCTTCTAGGCTGCTTCTGTGACTGCATATGTCGGACCTGGTCAGAAACCCAAATTGGGTTTCCTCACACAACGGCCCATTTGATTATTATGATTTGGGTTTCCTCACACAACGGACCATTTGATTATTATGATTTTCAATGCCGGGGACAGTAATTTGACAGACCTAGAGAGAAAAAAGTCTGCCCCAGGAGAATTGGGTTTGGTACAGTATCTGCGCCATCAGCTCCATCTAGAGTTGGTATGCAATTAGGCAACTGACGTTTTTGTGTAATTGCCTCCTTATTTGCATATTTTGTGGCTGAACGTTCCAGTCAACAGCAATGATCATGTCTGGATAATTCTTCCATACATCATTAAAACGTACATGGGAAAACCTACCATCAAATTGCCGACCAATGCCGACACATGCCCGGCTGAAATGGTACAGGGGAATACTAGATTCTTGAAATTATGTAGATTGGATTGTACTACCAAGGGCGCAATATAAGCAGCAAAAAGTGCACCAGGTTGAGAATCTGGCTAATATTTAAACACAAAGAAAATAATTGACAATTTATTTGTAAATCATATAAAACGTAAAAAAAACACTAGATCACTGAAGTCACTGAAGAGGCTTAAGTAGCCGAAACCACGGTATGGCACATCCCCTTTCACATTAATATGTTCACTGCTCTTAAAGGATCTCAGTTTTATTTTTATTTATTTAAAACAGAACAAAGGTAAAATAATGATTTTATGAGCCGCACCATGAGGAAACTTGATTATCGCTATAAGAAAACTAATGCGTAGATCAGCTATACAGTAACTGCTGATTAGCGCCTATATTTTCGCTACCTAGATGGTACATAGACTAGCACATACCAAACAAGTACATTGATTGGGTGCATCCATATCTGAAAAAAAAATTGCATCAACACAATGTTTTACTGACCCCGACCCAGTTAGCGTAGATATATGTCACAGATTTACCGTTAGAAATATAAACGGAATGCATTCATTTTTTCTCAATCAAGTGAATTAAATAACAGAACCGGATCAACAGCTAATGTCTACGTATTCAACATATCCTTATAGTTCATTTACAGCAAAACATCAACAGATGTGGGGTGGAAGAACGAAATACAATCTCTGAAAATGACTCATGGGGAGCTTATAATATGGTTCTCAAGCCGGCGTCCGTCCGTCCGTCCATATTTTCAATGACCTTCTTAGGTTACATGACCAAGATGGCCGCCATGCCTATATATGGTAAAACCCTTTAAATCTTCTTCTCAAGAACTGGTTGACCGATTTCAGCGAAACTTGGCATGAACATAGACGACTTAAGAACTACAAAATAAATCATGACACTATGTTGACCTTGACCTATTTTATGGTAAGGTCATCATTGGTCACTTATGCACATATGAATGGGGAAACTGTTAAAATGACGACTTTTAAAGGAAAATCTTGCATGAAATGGGCAGTAGGACTGAATATCAATGAAAAAAAAGTACAAGCAGGCAAAGACCAGGAAAAGGCGCAATCAGAAAAAGACTCCCACTCCAAAATCCAAGGTGGGAAAAAACCAAACTAACAATCAGGCACTAACAATGAGTCTGTAAACAATTGGATCCCAGGGGTTTATCTGCCCCCACCCCGGGGCGGGGCAATATACATGTATAAAGGGTCATTGATGAGGCTTTAGAAGCCAAAACCGCGGTCTGACCCACCCTTTTCTCAGTAATATGTTCACTGCTTTTTTTTCATAATATTTAAACCTTTTCTCCTCTGAAACAGTTTGGCCAATCAAATATGAAACATCTATAGGAAGGTGGACCAACACAAGTATTAAAATCCATTTTACCTGACCAAGATGACCATCATGCCCATATAATGTAAAAACCCCAACTTTCCTTACTCTCATGTTAGCGACCGCTCCCATTGGGCTACAAGCAGTATTAAAAGAGAAACGAATTCTTAATTCGATATCACCATCTGACATTCCTGGCTTCTGTGTAACTCCTCTGAAAGTTCTCAATGCTTCCGAAGGGTATAACCTTATTCATTTTTCATTTGTTGTTCAGAGGCCTTAGGCTGTCAATATTAACACAGAAAAACACCATAGTATGCACTCAGATTGGTCAAAATCTTAGACGAACTTGCTGCTAGAAGCATATTTTGTTCATATACAAATATCAGAGAGTGGGGAAAACACAAAAAATAAATGATTTTAAATCGTACTTTTTTCACTTTCTAGATAATTACGGTCGGTCGGGTTTGTAGATCAATAAACAGAAAAAAATCTGTCCTAAATGCATTTGACCTATAGACCAACATTTTCGGTCATATGGTAACTAATAGCACTTAATTTACTCGACTGGGCAAATATAGGCATTTTTGTCATATTTCTGACGGTAAATTTGTTGTAGGGGTACTATAAAAGAGACCGACCTAAACAGAAGTAACTTTCCATAATCTATCGAAGTATTGAGGAAACCTGTTTTATGGTCACTGCATACTTCCAAAACACGATCCAGTATCTTGCCTCTTCAATTCAGACTTAAAACCTTAAAACAAGTCAAAGATCAGCCATCCTCAATGATGACAACCGAACGTCGAACTAATTTCTGGAGGTCAGAGTCAGAAAGCAAAATTCTCATTTCCATGAAAGTGATGCTGCACAAAAATGAGCATTCCACTTGCTTACTAGACCTTACAAGACATTAATCTATGCAAATATATACTTGCCAAGTTGGAAAACTCAGATTGCCGTATTATCCGGCGTTACTTAAATTTTGCGGTATTTTCTTGAAACGTACGCTTGTTCGGGTAAAAAACCACGAGCAATTGGCTTCTTACGATATAGTCTCATGTACAAATGAAAAATCAACCAGCAGTTTGTCAATACTTTGAAGAAAATGACAATAGTACGAAACTTTTTGGGGCGAACACTATTTTAGCGTAAGGCCGAACATGGAAAACAAAAATCTCCTCGAATGTTTGCATATCCTAGCGGAGCTTTTGCATCAGCAGAATAATCGGCGGTTAGAGACATGTATGTAGATCCGAACAGGCTAGTGCTTACGTTGACACAAATTCTTTTAATATTTATAATAAACGTTTTTGTTACCTGGTCGAAAAAAATCTTTCGAAAATGGCGGCGAATCCAGTGGAAACTACCGCAATCCGGAGTTAAAATAACGCAGATCCGGCGTTTCGAACGTTCGTCCGGCGTTCCGATTGGACGCGGTGTATATACTGCAATTTTAAAAAATTACACGGGAAGTTTTAATCGAAAACACATGCCTAAATTGTTAAATAATAAAGAATATTGCTCTAAACGTTACACGTACTGAATATTCTTACTGATCTTGAATGACTGAAAGAAAAATATAATCTACACCATGATGTACGGGGAGACGCCACACGGGACAACGCCAGCTGCGTTTCTTACAATGTAAATAAAGTGCAAATACTCTGACCGAGCCGGTTGACGTCGGTCACGCGACGTTTCGATGATAAACAATATATGACCACGTGCTTCACATGACACTGGAAAAATGGGTAAAACAAATAGGTGTCCCTTTTCTAGTGTTTACAAAACATTGTCACGTGAAGTCAACTGGCACGGTCAAAGTATTTGCACATTACACAAAATTACTCCTTAGCTGTTGGTGAAACGTTAAACCCCAATCATCCGACCAACAAATTTACTCCCCTTGCATTGTTTACTGTCGTCTCCATGTGACGAGCATTATCCTTTTTATATAAATAAAAGTTTCCTTTATCCTGATCAGAAATCAAATACAGGAACCTGGATGGTAAAGCTCTTTGTTTTCTGTTTGCAAGCCAAATAACCCAACCACGGTCAAAATAGTGACGGTCCAAAACTTTATTCCAAACCTAGATTAGTTTAGTTATGTATAATATAACCATTTAAGATATATCATACATGTGATTTTTTAAAGATATTTAGCAAAACGTCATTTTTTATAGAAACAAAATGTCCTATCATATACCATTCAATTTCATCTGAATCTTTATCCTGGAAAATTTGGTCGACCTCTTCCTGGCATTTTATCTGGTATTCTGGTTGTTGCGCTAAAGAATAGAGTATCCAAGAGATTCCACTGGCTGTTGTATCATGGCCTGCAAAATTACATGGATAGTGAATGTATTATTGGCTACATTTTATTAATGCATTTAAAATAATGCATTGTGTTATAAGTAATGCATATGCTACTTCCCAGCTAAATTAAATGCTTATGTCAATTCAAATAATGCTTTGGATTAAAACGATGCTAATTCTATGTCAGTTTGTTTGCAATTTTTGCATATTCACTAAAATCATCAAGAAAACATGTCCGTGCAATAAATACCCCCTTACACCCCACTCTTATGTAGTAAAACTGGGGTATGCAGGGGTATACCTATTTTTCTTATTTTTCATCCAAAACATAGATTGTGGGTACTCGTTAGAACCGCCTCGCAGAGGCGGTTTTAACGTGTACCCACGATCTATGTTTTGAGCAAAAGTATTTAAAGTATCAAAAAAATTCTGGTGAAATTGTCAAATTTTACAGCTGAGCTATAGAATACACGGAACGTTTCTATAACTCAACAGGTAAATAAACAAGACAATGCAGGTGGGAGACGAGACTAAGCAATGCAAGGATTATTACGTAAAGATAAATCGCATCACAACTTGATTGGAAATAACTGGAGGGCTTCAATCTATTTTACCTTCAAATAAAAATGTATCCACTTCATTTCTGATCTCCAGGGGAGTCAGACCATTTCCATTCTCGTCCCTTGCCGTCAACAGAATGTCTAGGAAATCCAGGTATTTTCGGTTTTGTAATGCCTCGATTTCACCTTCCTTCTCCTGGATAAATAAATAAATAAATAAATAAATAAATAAATAAATAAATAAATAAATTATCCAATCTCATCGTGTGCTCTTATGTATTTTTCGAGGAAAACGAGATCTCAATCAATCAATAAATCAATCAATAAATCAATCAATCAATCAATCAATCAATCAATCAATCAATCAATATGAAGCCAAATCTAAAATGTAATATTTTTTTCTGCACAGTGTTTAAAAATGAGGCATTTTCAATAAACTTTACCAGTTTATGTCTCCTCTTGTTGATAATATCTTCGGCTACAGAGTGGACATATTCACAATCCTTGTTAAATTTTCTCCCAAACTTTGAAAGATTCCACGTGAAATCAGGAAACAAGTAGGGTCGTCTGAAAAGAATTGTAAATCAGCTAAAATGCCATGAGTATTATACTCATTGGAGAATTGTGGAGAAATGTGCCCGTTTAATGTTTGCATTTTATAATGCAAAATGAAGCAAAAAGTCATCTTGTTTTGTTATAAAGAACAGTATCTGTAATTCTACACACGATTTTGACGGAGGCACTTTCAAACATCAAAACACTAAAAGTACATGCAAATTATACTTTTTATTTCTTTGACACCATATACGATTTCACACCTATTTAAGATTTGTTGGTTTGTCATTGTGTTAAAATATTTAATGCTTAGGGAGCGCAGTGGCGTAGTGGTAGAGTGTCGGACTCCAAATCGAGAGGTCCCGGGTTTGATCCCCACAGACGGCATCGTGATGTGTCCTTGTGCAAGACACATTAACTCCCTACAGTGCTGGTTGAACACAGGGAGCGTTGGCTCTGTCCCGACATGACTGAAAAATTGTTGACTGGGACGATAAGCCTCAATACAAAAATAAAACAATACTTGAATGTACAAAACCATATTACCTTCCGCGATTGGCTACTCCAATTGATAGATCTGTGACCGCTTTAATGTATGGGTTGTTTTCTCTGTAGCAAAAGATGACAAATATTAGAATCAAGAAAGAAACAAAGAGAATGACAAATTCGAGTACGTACTGTTGCTGTTGGTTTGTGTTCGATTTAATAGTACCACCAAATCGCAAAAAAAAGTGTTTCACACATGCTTGTGGACTATGATAAAGATAATACAGAATAATATAAAGTCTCAAGTTATTATAAAAGTCTACGATGTTTTGTGGCAGCCAATGTATTTGTTTAGGATAGAATTTTATGCAACACAAACTACATTCTACAAAGAAACAAAAATCCGTCAGTTTGATTGCTACATGCCGCTACGCCCTGTGATATCATAAAAACATGTATAGCAAATTTAGGGTTTACATGGGTATACCTATTTTTCTTATTTTTTGCTCCAAAACAAAGCCACTATCTATGTTTTGAGCAAAAATACGAACAATATAAAAAAATAATCTACTAAAAATGATCATTGTTTACAAGTTTAAAAAAAATCTGTATATAGCATGGGCATGTTTTTGTAAAAATGCTTCGCTTGAAACGAGGATATTGAAGTCGCAGAATGTATTTCCAACAGATGCTAATTTATATTTCAGAGTTAAAATTTTCTTAAGAAATAACCGTCGTGATTTTCTGTTAAATTTCTAAGGCGCAGTACAATGTATAAAGCGACATACTGTACTGCAATACACAAATTATTGTTCTGATAACATCATTGTATTGCTAAATGCAATTAATGATTCTTAAATCTAGAATTAATGTTTATTTCAGTCTTAAGATACGAGTGAAACTGTCATACCCAAGTTTCTGCACATCTTTTTCATAGGAAAAAGCACACTTCAGAATTATATCAAGTGAACATTTGCAGATTTCTTGAAACAGTTCAAACTTGGTGCCCTCTATCGCAAACTTGTTCAAATTGTCCTGAAATCAAAACATAAAGCAATGAAGCTGACCTTTAACATCAGGAAAACATGTAATGAATACCCACTTTAACCCCACATTTAAATGAGTAACGCTGCGGTCTACATGGATATACTCGTACATGTCCCTATTTTTCTTATTTTTGCTCTAAAAGCTCAGAAACTTCGTATTTTATGACATGCCTTACCTGAGCACGCCCAGGTAATATCTCCGGTAATTTTACGAGACCTCACGAGACCTACGGTGAGCAATTGATAGAACCACATCGGCAAGGCGGTTCTAACATGTACCCACAAATCATGTTTGAGCAAAAATAAGAAAAATATCGAAAGTTTTCAATTTTTACGGAAAAAAACCGGTATATTACAATGCCGGCTCCGTTTGGATTTACAGCCGCGCCATGCAGGTACGTATTTTACTTAACAACTTACAATAAGTGTATCAGCAGATTTATTGTAGACCTTCACATATGGTTTCAGAATGTCGAAATGAAACGCCGGGGTAAGTAATCGCCGATTTCTTGCCCATTTTTCTCCGCCGGATATCAGCAAGCCTTCTCCCAGCCACGGCTTAATGAATCTATAACCTCCTGCCAGGCCTTTGGGTTTGGGCTCTGCAATGTGTACGCCATACAATTAAACCGATTATCGCCGCGGATTATAAAGCAACTATATATATCGAACAAGTTGGCTTCTTTAAAAAGAAACCAATGAAAAGGTCAGCAGCCGTTTGTTATAAGAGATTAATTTTGCTCTAGATTTCAGCTAGTGTTGTTGATTCTCTGGTTTGTCATTAATTTCGATTCTCATACGTTTCAGTTTCGTTTCCTTTACATGAATGTCGTTCTTGTTATGAACGCTTGACCAGTGTGTGTATGTGTCACTCAAGGCATTGACCAAAATTTCTGATGTTATGGAACCAATGCCAATACTAAAGGGAACACGATTACAATCAATATGTCGATGTGCAGAAAACCATTTTTGCAGTGCAGTCAATGTGTGACAGAGTTCTGAATTTTGACCTGCAGCCACACTACCAGAAACAGACCCATAGGACCGATGTGATGGACTAAAAGCCAGCCATATAGAGTTGCTATAGTTTCTGAACCCCTCGTCAGGGTATCTACGATCTAAACCTAGATGCGCTATGATAAGCAGTCACCATGATCGAGACTGCTTGCTAGATTTTACCGCTATTTGACGGGGGAGTGTCAAAAATGGATAAATTTAATTGATTGCGGTTAACTGTCTAGTCAATATAGACGGGTTCACTAGTTTTTATTAAGCGCTTTATGTGACAAAACGCGTAATTGAGAGAGAGCAGTCGATCATGGGTAGAATTTTCTTCATATTCAAAGTAAACACTGTGGAAAAAGGTCCTAAGGGACCTTTTCCAATAATAATTGAAATGGTGTTGGAGTTATACTGATTTTATGGTTTTTGGTTGGTAAGCACAATGAACTTGAAGCAATTTAATACTCCGTTGTTTACATCTTTTCATATAATCTCCTCTTTAAAAAATCCGGTCACCTGATGTTTACAAGAACTCAAAAAATATGTACCTTTTTTGTGTAAAAAATTAATTGGAAAAATCAAATGTGTCAACAGTCTTTTCGAAACATGCGCATGCTCAGTGTTTAACGCAGATCTATGGTCTATGACTATTTAAATTACAAATGGGTAGGGATCTGAACTGCCACCCTGCTGATTGACGCTTCCATGCTTGCTTCCTCTGGACATAGCTGCTACGTATATTTTTGTGGTATAGTGAAAAAGATATTCACCAAGTGTATTCAGGGATCTAGGACTTCTCCAGCCTTTCACAAATGAGCCGCGACGTGAGAAAACCGGTCTTCGGGATTTCCGACCAGGTCTGACACAAACCGACCTGTACAGTCACAGGAGCAGGCTAGAAGCTTGAAGTTTCGGATATAAGAAGAAGAGGGAATGTACTATCTGTGTAGCGAAAACAAAGGCGCTGATCAGCTTCGCGGTTACCGCGAAGCTGATCTGCGCCTTTGTTTTCGCATAGGCAAAAATACGGTTTTCTCACGATGCGGCTCATATTATTTTCAGCATATCATGTCTTCGCATGACAATAGCCGTAAGTAGGACGTAAAATCCCAAAACAGCAACAATCACCCCAGTTTAAGATCAAGACTAGACTGATTTAGGGTGTGAGCATAATTTGATTTATTCAAAAATAAGCAAAATGCGAACATGTTATGCAATTCCAAAATACAACTTTGGGTGACCGGATTGTTTGAGGAGGAGTATCCATGTAAAAGTATTGTTTTGTAATTCATGACTTTTGAAGCATTTCAAAAAAAAATACCAAGAAATCAGTACTGTATGAATACTCAAATTTATATATGTTGTAATTTGGATAGTACCTGCCGTTTTCAGAAGCTGCTTCATAGTATCTGGCGCGCACAAATGTATGAATGGTTTGAACAATCCGCCCCATAGTCGGTAGTAGCCCTTCTCCCCATATTTGTCAGCGAGATCCAGAAAATGTTGTGTTCGCTCCGCCTCGCCTTTTGGGAACTTGACATGAAATAAACAAAGGAAAACAGTAAATGTTCAAAGGGAAGCGTGGGCCATATTGTACAAATTCTAGAAACATTTTATCAATGCCCTAAAGGCCGCAACATTTATTTTTTTTTTTTTCAAACGGTGTAGACGATGAAGTAGGAATGCAGGGCACGAAGTTTTAACATTGGTGTGAATATACTCTTATATGATAAAATGAGAAATTATTTTTGAAGCTGTATTTCAACGCCGCAATTTGAAACAAAATGGACGCGAACCTACAATCTATGCACCCATAGGGGAGACAATAACCACTGAGATATCGGAACGTTATAGCTATTTTCTGATGAGCGTCAGGTGTAGGTATGGATGATGTTAGACATTTCACCTTGTTGGTTTTAATTTGAAAAATGTTTGCGAAATGTTTTAACTACTTCAGGTGCCTTTGAGAAAATTGCTACATGTATTGCATGGGTGTGATTTCATAGTGAACAAGACTTACATAGTATAAACTTCCAAAGAACCAGTGACGATTTTTCGGACCTGGCATATCTCCGTACACTTTATTCACCCATTTGACATATAACACCAGCCGAACTACCCTGTATAAACTGTAGACCATTATCGCTAAGGCTGTTGTTTGGAGCACCATAGACGCTGAAACCCGCCATGATCCGGGTACCAATGACGTCAGCTCCAGGGAACCAATGATTGACAAAAACATGGCTGGAAGTATTTTCGTTGAATGATGGGAGTTAAATCCTGTTAAATCCTATGGTCAATTATTCTGAATTACTTTTAATTAGATACAACGTCTGCAATGGACTTTGTGTTGAACAAGAATAATATTTAGAACGTTAGTATTAAATATTGTAATAACAATTAGATATTGTTCTTCAAACTTGTGTTACTTTCATAGTGTTATGATCCTCTGTGGCTTCATTTTTTGAATAAACTTTGAAACTTTGTAATATTATTGACGTGATAAAATGATGCGAAAATGATTTGCTTTAATTGTTGTTACATCTTTTTATCATTGTGCAATGTTTTGTTCTGGATTTTCAGTGTCAGATTCGTTTCTTTTGTTGGTAAGCATTATAATGTTGTTGTTTTTATGATTACAGACTCACAATTTACAACATGCTGTGGTTACCGTGCAATAAAAAGAAAGAAAGAAGAGAAAAAAGAAATGAATGAATTAATGAATTCTCAAGACTTATTAAATTACAGAATAGTGTACTTAGAAAGGAACATGACTGAGGAGTAAGTAAAATTACCTTATTTGTTCTAATTTTCCTTTATTCTTTCAGCACACAGCTTTTATCTGAGTGTCTACAAGCCGACTATTAAGTATTAGTGTATTCAATTTTATATGCGCATTTTTGAAATGTTACGTACTGATAAATAACACTGCGTCCAACTGAAATATTTGCATAAGTTCTTTATGTTATATTCCGCGGCACGAAGAAACTATATATAATAACACGTTTATCATCTCTTTCACCCTGCCATCCTTGACAAAGAGCGTATTAATTATGGTATTGAACGAACGGTGAATGTGGTACATTAACAAAAGGATCATTCGTGTTACTAGTTTAGCTCCCCCACCCACCATCTCCCGATTTCCAGTCTTAAACTGGTGACTGCGGAGACACACACTTTTTTGTTTTGATATTATATTCATACCATAAACCATTGATAGTCATTAGCTAATCTGAGCTCTTAGGCTCACAAGGTGAGCTAATAGTATACCCATATTCCGTCATCCGTCGTAGCTGTCGTTGTAACAATGTTCAAACATCTCCTCTGAAACCGCTATGCCAATCAAAGCCAAACTTCATGTGGAACATACTTAGGAAGGGGGAACGAAAGTTTGTATAAGGGTCATTATCAAAAAATGGAGCAATCCAGAAAGGCAAAACGAAAAAAAATAATTGTCCATTTTTTTCTTTTTCAATGGGATAGTTTTATTAACAGGAGCATATAGAATATAGAAATAAAATATGCCGAGTTTAACTGAACAAATAGTGCACCAGCATTAATTAATTGTATGGTACCCTTGAAAAAATATCAGTGCTGTCACGAACAAACTTTCTTGCGTAAAACGCTCATTTGATAAGACTTCCCCAATCTGTATGTGGGGGGATATATAACTTGTCACGAACAATAGTTCACACAAACCTTTAATACTTTCAATGATTTAACGAGGAAGAGATCTTCAATGAAAATACACATACTGTGATTTGTACTGTTTCTGAAACGCTTTATTTTTATAGACACTATCTTGTAGGATTAAACCAAAAATAAGTTCTTCTAAACGTTTACTATTTCAGTATAGAATCATTACATACCAAAAGCAATTACTTTTATATGATGCGTTTTGAGTATTTTAAATAATTATGACCGTGACAGTACTGATATCGTGACAGCACTGATGTTTTCGTGACAGCACTGATAATTATCCGATCTCGCCTTTTTCATTCCAATGTGTGCGGAAATGATTAATTTCTGACCATTTACCGATGAGCTTAGGGGCAGTGACTCACTTAAGGTCGCAACCAACGAAGCCTCGGCTGATGCTCTAACCAGGGACACCTTTGCGTAGATCCAATGCTCTAACAAAGCATGTTTGCTTTAAGCAAACCAAACGCGAACTGGGGATTACCAGAATAGAACACTCTTGGTTTTAGGAAGCTGGGAGCAAGGAAAAGATTTTTAGGGAGCTAGGGAGAAAGGTCATTTTACTTTTACTGAGCTTAGAGCTAATACCCCCTTGGATGGGCCTCAAATTTAGGTTAACTTGCAGCTGAGCTGCACATTTGCTTTCACATATATCCCATTACATCCCACTTTTATGTAGTGACGTATACAGGGTAAAATGGGGTATACAATGTTACTTCTTTTTGTTAGCTCACCTGAGCCGTAAGGCTCACAAGGTGAGCTTTTAGGATGGCCATGATCCGGCGTCCGTCCGTCGTCCGTCGTCGTCGTCCACCATTTTCAAAGATCTTCTCCTCTGAAACCGCTTGGCCAATCAAAGCCAAATTTTATATGAAGCATCTATAGGAAGGGGGAACCAATGTATATATAAATAATCCAGGTCACATGACCAAGATGGCTGCCATGCCCAAATATGGTAAAAACCTTAAAAAATCTTCTTCTCCAGAACCCAAAGGCCTAGGATCTTGAAACTTGGCATGTAGCATAAGGGACACAAGGTCCACAATGTATATATAACTCATGGCCCTGTGATGACCTTGACCTATTTTACGGCAAGGTCAACATAGGTTGCCAATGCATTTGAATGGGGAAAACTTTTAAAATGTCATTATAAGTGAAAGTCTTGCAGGAAATGGGCAGTAGGACTGAATTTTACTGATTCTGAAAAAAATGGGCCCCAGGGGCTCATATGCCCCCACCCCGGGACAATATACATGTATATCTCCATAATATTCAAACATCTCCTCTGAAACCGCTCGGCCAATCAAAGCCAAATTTTATGTGAAGCATCTATAGGATATGGTAATCAATGTGTATATAAATAATTCAGGTCACATGACCAATATGGCCGCCATGCCCATATATGGTAAAAACCCTTCAAAATTCTTCTTCTCCAGAACCGGTTGACCGATTTCAATGAAACTTGGCATGAAGTATCGATGACTCAAGTACTACAATGTATATATAAATCATGACCCTGTGTTGACCTTGACCTATTTTACGGCAAGGTCAACATAGGTCGCCAATGCATTTGAATGGGGAAAACTTTTGAAATGTCATTTAAAGTGAAAGTCTTGCAGGAAATGGACTGAATATTAATGATTCTGAAAAAGATTGGTCCCCAGGAGCTCATATGCCCCCACTCTGTGGCAGTATACATGTTTATTTCCATAAAATTCAAACATCTCCTCTGAAACCACTTGGCCAATCAAAGCCAAATTTTATGAGAAGCATCTATAGGATGGGGTAACCAATGTGTATATAAATAATCCAGGTCACATGACCAAGATGGCCGCCATGCCCATATATGGTAAAAACCCTTCAAAAATCTTCTCCGGAGAAACCAGTGGACTGATTTCAAAGAAACTTGGTATGAAGCATTGATGTCTAAAGTACTACAATGTGTATATAAATCATGGCCCTGTGGTGACCTTGACCTATTTGACGACAAGGTCAACATAGATTGCCAATGCATTTGAATGGGGAAAACTGTTAACATGTCATTTAAAGGGAATAAATAAAATAGAAATTGGCAAATGGACAGAATATTGATTATTCTGAAAACAAATGACCCAAGGGCTTCATCTGCCCCTGCACTGGGGCTAAATACCATAATATTCAAACATGTTTATTGGCATATGTAGCAGATCTCAGGTGAGCGTTTACAGGACAATTGGTCCTCTGGTTTTCTTAAATTTGACCCTAGGCGGTTCTAACGTGTACACAATCAGATATATTTTTTCTTCGATTTTTAAAGCTAAAAAAATCTCTGTATATTGTATGGGTAACACATTTTCGTAATGGTATGCAACATACAAACACACTGAAAGACACATGCGTCAGAGAAGGTTAAAATTTTCGTATTTTCATGTACCATTGACCCCTAGTGTGTATATTACAGGGTCCCTTTTTTCGAGGTGTATGAATTTGGTAGGTTTTACGGCACATCCGTACCAGTATTACCCCGAGTTGCCCCTCCTACCCCTCGAGGAAAGGGATGGTGTTTTAAACAAAAAGGCGATTTTTCCGTATAAAGTGGGGGGCTTAAAATGTCTTCTTTTTTTAACTGAAAAGGGGTAATCTAATTTGGAATGGACTGCAAAAAGGGCATTTAACTGTCTAAATATCATTATGGGAGTACCACCCCCGGGGGCTAATTGTATACCGTGGTCGACGAAGCGTTTTGTATCACCCACACACCTCAAATGATTTTCAAAGCGATATAAATTGGCCACTCCTGGCTGCTGCTGGCGTTAGTAGCTGAGACCCTCTCGTAAAAGGCGAACTAACTCTTGTCAGCCTAGAAAATTACCTGAATCCACACCTGCTGACAGAAGTCAACTCAGTGCTGTCACATCATTACCGTCACGACCGTGACAGCACTGATCCGTGACAGTACTGAGTTTCACACAGAAATTTAATTCTAATGACATACAACAGAATGCAGGGTGAAAACTTTGCATGTCTATTCTAACTGCTCCTAAGTTGAAATTCAGTCATGGTTTTAAAATGTATGTAATATTTGCAAGAAGCGGCAAAATGCCCGTGACAGTACTGATGCTTGTAAAATTCCCACTCCAATTCTGACATGTCTTTATGGTATAGCAACGGAGTGATGCGATTTGTTCAAAAGTTTTTTTACCGCAACTTCTTCAGCTTGGTGTCGTCTACAAAACGCGTTTGTTTTGATCCGAGAAAATGATTCGTAACTCTGGTCAAAATCGATTTTCAATAACTGTGACAGCACTGATACGTTTTCCAGGGACAACACTATATATGTGCCCCCACCCTTAAATAGCACTTTAAATATCATAAGATTTTTGAATTTGACTTCAATAACATTCTATGCAATAGTTGGTCACAGAAAATGTGATTTCTGTCAAGCTTCTTTTGCAATGGAAACAAATAAAACCACTTACCCTGACCCAGGGACACGGTAAAAATCGATAAAATAGCACTTCTAGCTTCTCGTTTTTGCAAATAACGTACTCGGAAACGTGAAATCGCGTGTGGTTCTAGTAAAGCACCGCGGAAACTAATATTACACATGGAAAAAGCAAACCTCGGACATCGCGCTTGCGAGAAAACCATCACGGACAAGGATTGCTCCATTTTTTGATAATGACCCATAAATAGTCTAGGTCACATGAACAAGATGGCCGCCATGGCTATAAATAGTAAAACATTTAAAAAAAATTTTCCCTACAACCAGCGTATGATTTTTAAACTTGGCATGAAGCATCAGAGAGAGAAGCTTTACAAAGTTTGCATAAATCATGTAGTTAGTTAAGTTCAGATTCCTAGTGACAGCCTTTTGGGAAGGAGCTGCTCGTTCGGTTTAACTATGTTCTTTTTGTCAGTGTTTATTTATCAATTTGTTTATTTCCCAGCTAACTTTTAGTATGTGAATTTGTTTATATCTGCACTAGTTCCTAATCAACATTTATTAAAAACTTTTTATCCTACGGTACGTACTATGGGCGGCTTGCCTTTTTACGTGAAGATGGACAATTGTCATCAAGACAGGCATATACATGTACCAGCCGGGTATCGACCCGGCAAGCTCCGGATTTCTAACACTTTATAAAGTACTGATATAGTACCAGTTCCTAATCATTGCCCCCTCACCCACCATCTCCCGATTTCCAGTTTTGAACTGGTGATTGCGGAGGCATACACGTTTTTGTTTTCATATTATATCCAAACCATAAATCGTTGATAGTCATTAGCTCATCTGAGCTTTAGGCTCACGAGGTGAGCTAACAGTATACCCATGCTCCGTCGTCCGTCGTAGCTGTCGTTGTAGTCGTTGTCCACAATGTTCAAGCGTCTCCTCTAAAACCGCTGGGCCAATCAAAGCCAAACTGCATGTGAGCATCCTTAGGAAGGGGAACGAAAGTTTATATAAATGGTCAAGGTCACTTGGTCAAGATGGCCGCCATGGCTATAAATAGTTAAAACATTTAAAAAAGCTTGTTCTCCAGAACCAGAAGGCCTATGATTTGAAACTTGGCACGAAGTATCAAGGAGAGGATTATAATAAATAATCTTTATTTAAAGTCGCTTCATCATTCAACAATCAATAAAAGCGCTGTAGAGCTTTTTTGTGACTATTTAAGGTCATACAGTCCCTTTCACTCAGGTTTGCCGTTTGAGCATTTGCATCACACAAGAAGACCACGTGTTCCGAAGATCTGAGTTTCTTTTCATGTTGTCCACAAAGACATCTGGATTGATTGATATGTTGATTTGAGTGACAGTTTCAAACTAAATGACCTTTGAAATGGCAAACTCGAGTGAAAGTTTTAACTTACAATGTGGAATTTTTGCCATGTAGATACCGATCAGGTAACTGCTTAAATTGATAAAACTCTGCTTTTGTCTCTATCCTCTATTCAAATGTGTGTTCTTAATATGTGTTGTATATGTTGTGCAAAGAATTTTAAAATAAAAATGTGCTTTAACCAAACAATTACAATGTTTTTATTAGAAGAGGTGACATCATTACCTTCAGATAAATGTTGAATATATTTTAAGAACACCTGGCACCTGGGACACTCTTTCAATTTTAAAATAGAACCAGAGGACCAATGGTCCTGTAAACGCTCACCTGAGACCTGAGATATATACCAATAAACTTGTTTGACTAGAATGGTAATATACAGGTATATAACCCCAGGGTAGGGTCAGAGCAACCTCTGGAGTCAATCATAAAGATTCAGTCCATTTGCCAATTTACTGCAAGTTTTGCCCTACAAATGACATTGTAACAATTTTCCCCATTCAAATGCGTGGGCCACCTAAGTTACTCTTGCCGTAAAAAAGGTCAAGGCCATCCCAGGGTCATGATTTATACAAAGTTGGTACAGCTCTATTGCCTGATGCTTCATGCCAAGTTTCAAAATCATAGGCCTTCTGGTTCTGGAGAAGAAGATTTTAAAAGGTTTTTGCTATTTATAGCATTGGCGGCCATCTTGGTCATGTGACCTTGACAATTTATAATGACTTTCATTCACTTTCCTAAGAATGCTCCACATAAAGTTTGGCTTTGATTGGCCAAGCGATTTCAGAGAAGAAAATGTTTGAATATTATGGTCATACACATGTATATAGCCCCGGGGCAGGGGCGGACAACCCTCTGGGCCCAAAATATTTTCATAAACATAAATTTTCTGTCCATTTGCTCATTCCTAGCAAGTTTTTTTTTTGCCATTAAATGACATTTTCCTAGTTTTTCCTATTCAAATGCAGGGGCGGCCTCAGTTGACCTTACTGTAAAAAAGGTCAAGGTCATCCAAGGGTCATCATTTATACAAACTTTGTAGAGCTCCATTGCCTAATGCTTCATGCCAAGTTTCAAAATCATAGGCCTTCTGGTTCTGGAGTAGAAGATTTTAAAATGTTTTTGCTATTTATAGCATTGGCGGCCATCTTGGTCATGTGACCTTGACCATTTATACAGACTTTCATTCACTCTCCTAAGAATGCTTCACATAAAGTTTGGCTTTGATTGGCCAAGCGGATTCAGAGAAGAAGATGTTTGAATATTATGGTCATACACATGTATATAGCCACGGGGCAGGGACAGACAACCCATGGGCCCAAAATATTTTCATAAACATGAATATTCTGTCCATTTGCTCATTCCTAGCAAGTTTTTTGCCATTAAATGACATTTTCCTATTTTTCCCATTCAAATGCATTGGCGGCCTAAGTTGACCATGCCATAAAAATTTCAAGGCCATCCCAGGGTCATGATTTATATAAACTTTGTAGAGCTCCATTGCCTAATGCTTCATGCCAAGTTTCAAAATCATAGATTTGGTCCAAAGTCTGATGCTCCAGAAATCATGACCCAGGGATGACTTTGACCTATTTTACGGTAAGGTCAACTAAGGTCGTCTATGCATTTGAATTAGGAAAATTAGCAAAATGTAATTTAAGAAGTAGAGGGAGTGTACTATCCCTGTAGCGAAAATAAAGGCGCAGATCAGCTTCGCAGTGACTGCTGATCTTACGGTTCTTACGACTCTTACGACGTTAACATCTAATTAGGCTCTGCAACCGCTGTTGATGTGTTTGAAAGTCTTTGCCAATGTCTTGTCCTTTCGCCGGGAATATAGCACCATGGGTTGAACTTATGGGGATGCCCATGCCAACACTTATTAAGTCTACTCTTAAAACTATTGAGAGTGGGTGCCATAACAGTATGTTCTGGGAGCTCATTCCACTGCTCTACAACTCTGTTGCTAAAGTAATTTCCTCGGATATTCAGTCTAAACCTTTTCTTGTAGATTTTGAAAGAGTGACTTCCTGTTCCTGTATACTGCGACATTGTGAACAGTTTCTCCTTGTTAACCATATCAATGTCATTCATGATTTTACAAACCTGAACCATATCAGCCCTTTCCCTTCTGTATTCTAATGACGCCAAGCCTAAAATTTTCAATCTTTCTGGGTATGTTTTACCTCTCAAGCATGGTAACATTCGAGTTGCTCTTCGTTGAACATTTTCAATTGCAATCATATCCTTTTTGTGTTGTGGTGACCACACACGGGAGGCATATTTAAGGTGTGGTCTCACCAGTGATTTGAAAAGATTCAGAAACATATCTTTATCCATAAATGTGAATGTTTTAAAAATTAGTCCCAGGTTTCTATTGGCAATTAAGATCTTGCTACCAATGTGTTCTCCAAATGATAAAGCACTGTCAATGATTACACCTAAGTCTTTCTCTGATTCAACCGTTTCTAACCTGACTTCTCCATCTGGTGACTGCATTGTGTAAATTTGTCCCATAGAATTTTTCCCTACATGAAGATGATGACATTTCAAAAGGTTAAAAAACATTTCCCAGATATCAGCCCATGTTACTGCCTTGTTTAAACATGATTGCAGAATTTCAACATGTTCTATTCTAGATACTCTCCAACAGATCTTTGAATCATCAGCAAATAGTCCTTTGTTTTCGCATATGTAGAATGTTGGTTTTCATGTGCAGTGGCTCATTTATTAATTGGTTTATTTTCCATCTGACTTTTAGTATGTAAATTTGGTTCTTACTACATTAGTTCCTAATCATCATTTACCTAAACACCTTTTTCTATCCTATGGCACGCACTATGGGCGGCTTGCCTCTTTCACGCCGGGTATCGACCCCGCAAGGTCCGGCTTTCCAATAGAATACTCTATGATTTAAAGTACTGATAAAGGATCAGTTCCTGATCATTGCTTACTTGTAACTTTTCAAACTCTCAGCAAAACTTCAGTGGCCTAACATTACAATAAAGCACACGGCCATGATAAACAAGATAATTCATTGCCAACAACAACGACAACCATAAGAAACAATGACAGAAATGGTAAATTAAATGTATTCTAATATTTCTAACGAGATCTTTTAAGGACAGATTATGAACACATTTGAGTGAGTCCACTTTAATGTTCATGAGTGATCATATATTTATATTTCATTCGTGTTTTATAACTAGACAGATAATTTCACAAAGAGGACACCGGACTTTGGGAGCGACCATTTAATTTTATGGGGTGGGGGCTGAAAGATGTTTTCGGGTCTGAATATTTTTTCATTCGCGGCGCGATCCTGTCTTTTTATTAATATATAATACAATACGTACAATAGAATTTACCTTGTTCTAGATATGTCTCCGGGCAAAATTTCAGTCCTAGATGTTTTTTCAAAACATCTTCAAGCCTCCCCCTCCCCCGCCCTCCATCACACACACACACACACACACACACACACACACACACTAAAATCCAATGGTCGCTCCCTTATGTGGATAGTTTCTGGATGGATTGCTTTCCATCTAATTTAGCATCAGTAGTTTCAACAACAAGTTCGCATGATCGTTAAACGACACCGCATTTGTCAAGTGTTAAAATTTTACATTCATAACTAAGTAAAATGGAGAGAAATAAAATTATGAACATCGATTACTTTTGAAGTGTAATTTATTTAGAAGCAAGTTGCATACACAGATTTAATAAATCAAAATTTAATCAACACCATTCAGACAATACGGATAATATTACTGAATCCGAAATAAAGTATGCACAATTGTCTCAACCATTGAGAAATTTATTTATTTTATTTTGCAAGTACACTGCCTTTCATGTCATATTCGCTGAATGGACTTTCTATGGTTTCCATTCAAATTTTTAGTCAAAAGTTTTACCTATTTACGACCAGTTGAAAGTCTACGACTTTTAAACTCACTCTTTACAAGTACAAATATAACTTTTTCTGTACATGTACCAGTTAATTACCAAAAAGGTAGATCTCTAGCTAAAAAAAAGACACACACACACACACACACACACACACACACACACACACACACACACACGAAGTTTCAATTTGACTTAATCATATAGTCTGTGAGTATAATCATGTTAAAGCAAGAAAATCCTCGACCAGCTGCATTTCAGGGTTAAGCCTACGTGTTTGAAGTTCATTAAATCACAACAAGAAATAAAAGCAAAAGTTAAAAATCACGTTTCAACTTGTATCACAGTTTTTCTTCAGTAACAATAGCGGTAGTAGTACACTCGGCAGATTCTACTCCAAATTGTAACCCAATAACACCTAATTCCGGCTCTCCAGTAACAGAGGCGAAAGAATCGAGACACTCGCTTCTGTGATCCGGCTGAAATACAAATAAAACGCATATACTGCTTCGTTTACAATTGTTCGTATTCTGCATACTGCGAATAAATTTGCTTGATGTGCACATACCCAACCCTATTCTATTCTCTTCCTTAAACGGTAATTAATATTACTGTGTCAGGGTTTTTGGTTCTTCTGCGTATGGAGTCAGGACATGCTAAAAAGCTTGTAGCAGCCCAGAATGAAACCACGGCCCTTCAATACACCGTGA
The DNA here is from genome assembly GCA_964017185.1 of Rugalucina vietnamica. Lineage (NCBI taxonomy): Eukaryota > Metazoa > Mollusca > Bivalvia > Lucinida > Lucinidae > Rugalucina > Rugalucina vietnamica. The sequence goes on along the minus strand of OZ024882.1, from coordinate 10,480,080 downwards.
GTAGCTTTCTTAACCACTAGACCACGTGTGTGTGTGTGGGGGGGGGGGGTCTTCCACACTGTTTCTGGAGAAGAAAATATCATGTAAGAGTCTTTGCACTTAACTGACCATATCTCTCCAGTATGCCCCTAATATCCTTAGAACACCTATGTTAAAAGCTAAGAATGCGCAACAGACGTATGAGCACGTACACAGCATACAAAGTTTCCAATTGACCAAAAATTACATCATTTATTTATTCCTCTTTACTAGGAATATAACCCACTTTTGGCGGAATGACTTGTCATGACCAATACCATTTTCATTCTCAGGAGGGACGGTTAAATCTGTACACACTTCGTGTATAACAAGAGCCGCGTACTGCACACCTGATCAGCACCTTTGGTTTCGTTACCCTGATAGTACAATCCCTCTTCTTCTTAATCCGGCATTTCAAGTTTCTAACATTCTTCTGTGACTGTACAGACCGGTTTGTGTTAGATCTGGTCTGAAATCCCGAAGACCGGTTTTCAGGCTTTCTCGGGACGCGACTACGTACCGGGGTTTGGGTTTTCTACAAGTGGAGATGCCTTAAATTCTTCTTCGTCTATACTTTCGTCTCCTACAAAAACGAGCATACTGGTTATTTCAAAAAAGGCTTTGTAACGAAAGTCGATACAATGATACAATATTTACAAACAAGTCTGACAACCGAAGTTTTCATGCAACGAATGTGATTACATCCTCAAAAAGTCGTGTCTCGTCTAATTCCGTTGGCATTGATCATTATGTAAATGATCATCAGGAAAACATGTCCGTGAAGAGTCTACCCCCTTAAACCCCACTTTTATATAGAAAAACTGGGGTATGCAGGGGTAGGTCTATTTTTCTTATTTTTGCTCCAAAACATAGATTGTGGGTACTCGTTAGAACAGCCTCGGCGAGGCGGTTCTAACGTGTACCCGCAATCTATGTTTTGAGCAAAAATAAGAAAAATATCAAAATTTTTCAGCTGAAAATTGTCAATTTTTAAAACTCAAAAAAATCTCTGTTTATTGCATGGGCAAGTTTTCGTAATGTGTTAATAAGAAATTTACAATGACACAATGATCTAACCGAATAAACTTTGTCGTAATAGATGCAGTTTTATGCAACAAGTTTGAGGTTCTTTTTTTTTTCTTTATTCCTTTTCAAGACCAGCTGGTATATTGTGTGTATTCATACATTTAAAGGAATGTCATAATTTTAACATACCGTTTTTATCACACAGTTCAAACAGGTCTCTGAGCTCGCTGGGATCAGTGATGTTATGACCACTCATGATGGCGTAGGCAAACTCCTCGTAGAGTAGAATGCCATCACCGTTGGTGTCATAGTCGGCTAGTTGGCTCGGCAAGTCCTCGTATTCTTCTTTGGTTTCCTGGTCCTCCTGTTGTCCGGTCTTGCTTACCTAAATGACGAAACCATATTTAATTATTTAAATTGTGAGGATTGCGCGGACTATGTGTTTAGAAACTAACTGTCACGGCGTTTACACTTTTACAACCAATGCAAACGCATGGAATATTTATATTTTGTTAACCAACTTCTCGAGATAACATGTCTACCAGGTTTTCGACTATGGCTGACATTGCACTGTACATGTAAAGCAGTGTAACATTAGTAACCGGCTTTAAATCTGGAGCTATGCGCCGTGTGCGATTTGTAGCTGATCTTCTACATTTGTGCTTGTTTTAAATCTTAACCAGGTTTTCTCATTATTAAATTCAATTCAGTGCCATTGAAAAGGCTTGTTTATGAGGCCATAACGCGATCATCTTTTGTACCGACATTCACGCATGCACTTGAACACTCCCATGACGTCGCATCGACGTCGATCTGACGTCAATCTGACATCATGTGCCTGCTGGGACTAACCTCCTGTTCTGGTTTAGACACTGCTCCTGCTTTCGCTGTCACTGATGTTATCAGCGCAATACTGACTGAACAAAGCACAAGCAGACGAATGAAGGCCTCCATCTTCTTAAATATATAAAAATAAATGGAAATAAGTGTAAAGAATAAATAAATAAATGAATAAATAAATAAATATGAAGTAAAATGAATACATCAATGAACAAATACAGAAATACCATGTACAATATAAAAAAAAATAATAAATGAAATCTGGCAATAATTGAATTATGGACAATTCGGACCTTTGCTAATTATGCCCTAGTCAATTCGGACCCTAAGATATTCGGCCCTAGTCAATTCAGACCTCGACCACTGGTCAATTCGGACCTTTTTGGTCAGTTTGGACCTCAATAAGAAAAAAAATCTTGGTCAATACGGTCCTTTTCTCTTGTTCAATGCGGACCTTTTCAGTCGGCCAATTCCGACATTTTCCGTTGGTCAATTGGGACCTTTTCCATTGGTCAATTCGGACCTTTTCATTTTTCACATCTAGAATGAGACTTCAATCCTAATATTGGCCGTATAATCTGCTGCGTCGTTTAAATAGACTACTTATTGCTTTCACGGTTATTGCAAGTTACTTGCCGCGGTGTATGACGTTCACGCATTTCATACGGTATAATGCGGTTTGCGCCAGCTAATGTCATACGACAGAGGATTGTGTTACAAAACACAAAGTACCCGTGGGAAACAGATGTACTTCATGAGCTTACAGGCAAAGCTTAGGAACAACTGACTGACCGTCTGATCACTGGTTTACTGCATTTGAGCTTGCCCAAGAAAAGTGGTTAAAGTCAAACCATCCATTCATACAAGCCCTAGTGTTTACTTGAGTGGTTATATTTTCAATCGCATTCATCCTAATATTAGGTAAAAACCCTAAAAAATAGAGGCAACATAGCTGTTGACCGAGACGCTAAGCTACAAATGGCATGTGTACTACAATAAATTTCTATCCTAATGATTTGAAGACATGGGCAGTCCTTTCACCTCGAACCGATTCAGGCATTGTCTAATTCGGACCTTATTTCTGTTTCACATGTGGCCAATTTGGACCTTAAACAGATTCTGACATCGGCTTATTCGGACCTTAAGTCGATCTGGACCTTGGCTAATTCGGACCCTATTTAAAAAAACATTAGCTAATTCGGACCTCGATTTTGCGGGATCCGAATTCACCGGTGGTCAAGGTCCAAATTAGCCAAGGTCCGAATTAGCCGAGGTCCGAAATGTCCACAGCTGAGGTCCGAATCACGTCCAAATTAGCCAAGGTCCGAATTGTTCACGTACCAAATACTTTTAAATAAATACGTAGCATGCCATACAATTACTTTTCTGGCATATTTACAAATATCAAATATTAACCGTTTATGTTTTATCTAATATAAAATATGCAGTTACCTTCAATAGCATTCAAAGTTGTAGCAGTTATCTTATAGGTTTCTCTGTGGTTTGAAACTTTGTGGCAGCGATGAGTCTTATATACATACCGAGATACCAGGAATATTTACATTTCGGATGTGTAAAAATTTGATTGGTTGGTACAAGTTTGCAGTTAATATTATACCTATTTTCATTTTTTTTTAAGATTCTTCAAAACGTCGTGAAATACTTGAAAGAATTTCAAGAACCTTTAAGTTTTTATGGTTCTTAGAAAACTTCCTGATTTTAGATGCTCTAAAATGTGGGCTTGCTTGAAGTAGGTAAACGTGAAGGTCTGCACCTTTGTGCATTACGAAAACTTACTATGCAATATAGATATTTTCTACAGCTGTAAAAAAATAAAAATTGTCATTGGAAAACATTTTTTTTCAAGGGTTCAAGGGGTATATATACTTTTCATGGACATGTTTTCTTGATGTATGAACCTTATTCTTTCGGTTACTATGGGAGAGCGAGTATTCACCTGAATCAAGTTTCTTATTTTGACACTACCACCTTATGCGTTATTGGTTGCGCCTTTGATTTAACTATTGAAAGCCTAAAAACCTTCTTCACACCTTTTTCCAGCAAACAATTTTCTGCGCCCATATAGCCCGGCTAGTGCCCCAGGTTTGGGTTAGACTCAAACACGACGCGACCCGTATTTCATAACCAGGAAGCGTCTTAGGTGCACCAATGAAATATGAAAGTATAAACATTTATGATCAAGGACACAAAAATCGCAGATTAGTTGTGTTTATTTTACATCAGCATTTATTTTCGTTGTTTTCAAAAGCGATTATATTATGCAAATCTGACGATATAAACTAATATAAGACAGTCGTAAGTACCGCTTGAAACTGTTCCCGCATGAAATATATGGGGAGCTTCTTTATGTAGATAATGTGTACAGGTCCTGTATAAACATGATTGCCCAGATTTTTGTATCCAGCTTAACAGTCATGTGACAGCAAAACAGAAAAAAGTAGCCCAAAGGCAACGATCGTCAGTTGAGTACAGTCACTGGACAAAAGAAAAATAGTTGTTTTTTTTTTTACATAATATGGGCATGGTGGCCATCTTGGTCATGTGACCTTGCTTTTCTATATACATGTACATATTATTTGGTTCCCCCTTCCAATAGATGCTTCTTATCAACTTTGGCTTTGTTTGGGCAAGTGGTTTCAGAGGAGATGTTTGTTTGTTTGAATTGATGCTTAGCGTCCCAGTCAACAGCAGTGGTCATGTCGGGACGTTGTCTCCATTTTATGGGACTTTTACCCAAAATTAGGATGTCATGACACCCAAAACGTGCTTTATTAGTCGTTGATTTAGACTATACTGGTGAAAATTCTTGAAATTGCAGCAATCATGAATGTCTGGCTTTCGCTGCCAGCTTTGTAAAGGGTCACTGACGAAGGTTCATTACCCGAAATTGTACAATATGGCCCACCTCTCTTTGAATGTTTTTACTGCTTCCAAAGGATTTAACAATTATATTTTATTTGCTATTACTGCAGCTGGTGTTGTGCCGTGTGGCGGCCCTAAAAAGTCTCCTCGTACATCATCCATAGTGCAGATTATACTTTTCTTTTGGTCCTTTGAGATCAGTGAAGATATTTGGAGTATTTCAAATATAGTGTACGTTAAGAATCATCATCTTAACAGATTTTTTGAATATTTTGCCCCTTTGGAAATATTAGTCGTTGATTTAGACTATACTGGTGAAAATTCTTGAAATTGCAGCAATCATGAATGTCTGGCTTTCGCTGCCAGCTTTGTAAAGGGTCACTGACGAAGGTTCATTACCCGAAATTGTACAATATGGCCCACCTCTCTTTGAATGTTTTTACTGCTTCCAAAGGATCTAACAATTATATTTTATTTGCTATTACTGCAGCTGGTGTTGTGCCGTGTGGCGACCCTAAAAAGTCTCCCCGTACATCATCCATAGTGCAGATTATATTTTTCTTTTGGTCCTTTGAGATCAGTGAAGATATTTGGAGTATTTCAAACATAGTGTACGTTAAGAATCATCATCTTAACAGATTTTTTTAATATTTTGCCCCTTTGGAAATATTAGTCGTTGATTTAGACTATACTGGTGAAAATTCTTGAAATTGCAGCAATCATGAATGTCTGGCTTTCGCTGCCAGCTTTGTAAAGGGTCACTGACGAAGGTTCATTACCCGAAATTGTACAATATGGCCCACCTCTCTTTGAATGTTTTTACTGCTTCCAAAGGATCTAACAATTATATTTTATTTAAATATAACCACCCAACCAAGCCGATAAGGCTTATATGTATGGATGGTTTGACTTGAACCACTTTTCCTCGGCATGCTCAGACCATGATCAGATGGTCAGTCAGTAGCGTATAAACTTTGCCTGGAGGCACAAACAGTTCATCTCTTTCTTTAAGCCCCAATGGGCGGGGGCCGAAGATGTTTGAATATAATGGTAATATACATGTATATTGCCCCAAGTGCAGGGGGCAGACCAACCCCCGGGGTTAAAATTTCAGAATCATAAATATTCAGTCCTACTGCCCATTTCCTGTGAGATTTTTTCCTTTAAATGACATTTTAAACAGTTTTCCCCATTCGAATGCATAGACGACCTAAGTTGACTATGCCATAAAATAGGTCAAGGTCATCATTGAGTCATGAGTTATATACACATTGGAGTACTTTAGCCATTTACGCTAAGTTTCGTTGAAATCAGTCAAACGAAAATGTTTGAAGGGGTTTTTACCATATATGACCATGACCGCCGTGTTGGTCATGTGACCTGGATTTTTTATATACACATTGCTTCCCTCTTCCTATACATGTTTCATATAAAATTTGGTTTTGTCCGGCCAAGTGGTTCCAGAGAAAATGCTTGTATATTATGGTAATATACATGTATATTGCCCCGGGGTGGGAGCAGATGAGCCCCTGGGACCAAAGTCTTTTAGAATCTTTCATTTTCAGTCCTACTGCCCATTTCCTGCAAGATTAACAGTTTTCCCCCATTCAAATGCATAGGCGACCTAATATAAGTTGACCTTGCCGTAAAATAGGACAAGGTCATCACAGGGTCATGAGTTATATACATTGGAGTACTTTAGCCATTCATGCTTCATGCCAAACTTTGAAATTGGTCCACCGGTTACGGAGATTTTTAAAGGGGTTTTACCATATATGGTCAAGATGGCCATCTTGGTCATGTGACCTGGACTTTTATATACACATTGATTCCCCCATTAACTATAGATGCTTCATATAAAATTTGGCTTTGATTGGCCAAGCGGTTTCAGAGAAGAAGATGTTTGAAAATGGACGGACGGACGCCGGCTATGCTCCCCATCAGCCTTCGGCTCAGTTGAGCTAATAATGAGAAAAGGGTAACCTTTGTACTTGTCTTATCACACATCCATAACAGGACAATTTTACATTTTAATTTTCAAAATGTTCTTGAATTTTAGCCAGTATCGACCGAAATTGCATCCCATAGAATGGGTTTGTTCTCATACAGGTGGGCTAATGGTTCCACCTCATCTAATTCCAAATCTGCCAAATCTGGGTTGTCATTTCTTGCGATGCAGTTTTTTTTTTCTGTCATGATGCTACAGAATTGTTTACAGATATTAACACACGACCTTTTCACCAAATTTACTGGAATTTCGTTGGTACAAAGCCAGTGAGTCACTCAGAAAATGACAAGGTAGGGTGTATTGAACAGGACATGTTCTGTTCTCAAACAGCTTCAAAGTGCTCTATCGACCAATGTTTTAAGGTGGGCTACACGCTTAATCTTGATAGACACCCAAGGTCTATAGCGCAAAGATCTTCCGTGTAACCTGTGCTTTAGCGATCATAGTTTTTAAGCGACGTCCATTTCCAATGTATTCATCAAGGTAGCAATGGCATTTTCAACGAGAGAAAAAAAAAACAACAAAAAAAAAACAAAAAAAAAACAATTCAGTAGCGTATAAACTTTGCCTAGAGATGCAAGCAGCCCATATATTTCTTTAAGCCCCAATGGGCGGGGTCCCAAATGAAACGAGTACTTTGATCGTTGATGGTCCCGACAGAAATATATTTATCTTATTTGGTGAGCACTGAGCACGAAATTTCCTTGTCTGTTCGTGCTTGGCCCAACGGAGTTCAACTAGACCAGGTGATATTTTTGATAGATTTTCAGTGTTGTTGTATGGCTTCTGATGGCCTGATAGCATATATTATCTGTGAGTCATCGTTTTGATTCACTATGGCGTTTATCATAATTTATTTGACCGTGATCATTCAATGACAAGTTATAGATTCTCCACGAGAATCGATCAACTAATGTTGTTAACCACTTTAGAAGATGAGGATGATGTTAGGCGCCTGTTAACCCGGTTAAAGCCCCCTTCCTGTAATTCTATATATCAGCCGATTCTAAGGCGAGACTGGCATTGTGTTTAATGTACATTTTAATGACCCTGTAATGGTGTTGTTTGCACCTTTCTTGAGTGTATTTAGTTAAGTTCTGGCAACTGACTGGCTAAATTTAAGAAAACATCAGGAAAACATGTCCGTGACATGTATACCCCTTTGAACCCCACTTTTGTATAGTAAAACTGGGGTTCATAGGGGTATACCTATTTTTCTTATTTTTGCTCCAAAACATAGATTGTGGGTACTCGTTAGAACCGCCTCGGCGAGGCGGTTCTAACGTGTACCCACAATCTATGTTGGCGAGGCGATTCTAATGTGTACCCACAATCTATGTTTTGAGCAAACATAAGAAAAATATCAAACATTTTGTTATGTATGACAGTTACTTGTTGAAAGATGTGCATTCAGTACTGGTAAACTTCCCAAGGGAGTATGCCCAGGAAAGTATGATGTTATACATATGATGTTTACTTGTTGTCCTTAGCAATTATTTACTTTTAGTGTCCCAGATATTGGACATAAACAGGTTGTTTACTTCAGAATTTTCTAAAAATTTCAAATTGTTCTTTGACCGAAAAGTCCGGAAAAATCTGGAAGAACCTGGAAAGATGTAGAATCTTCTAGAAAAATCTTTTTTTATGTCAAAAGAATATTGTGGAATTTTCTGGAAGGATAATGGCCTCTCTAGAATATTCCAAAACATTAAATTTTGGTAAACAACTTGTTATTTTTAGTATATGATATCATAGAATTTGCTGGAAGAATCCTGAATGTTCCTCAGTGCTATATAAGGGCTACAAATTTTCATGACAATCTTTGGGTACTGTTACTATTAAGAAGTCAAAATCTATCTTACTGGAATTTAAACTTATTCTTGGATTACTTTGTGATATTCGATTCTGGATTGGGACATAGTGCTATTTTGAAACAAACTTTAATTCTTGGGATCAGAAACTGATACAGACTTGTGTTAAAAAATTCTGAGGGACATTCAGACATTCTTTAAGGGAATTAACATCTTGAAAGGTATTGTACATTCATTTTTGTTTGATTGTATATATGCTTTTGATTGTTTCACATGTAATTACTGGTTAAATCACTTCTAAATAAATTTGTTAAATTTTAAACAAAGCTTGTTGCTGGCTAACCAACTTGTTGGTTTCCTTAATCTTCTAGTTACGCCTGGCATGTACACGTAACAGAATTGGGGGCTCGAGTCCGGGATTGAAATTTCTTGTGCACCAAATTTATTTAAAATTCTAAAGTATCTTCACTGTTTGCTGTTTAAATAGCTAAAGCCAGCAAAAAGCAACCATGTCATTCAAACTAAGTGACTTTATTGCTGCGCCTTCTCAGGAGCTGTTAGATAAGGCCAAAAAGAGTGACCTCTTAGACATAGCTGATCATTATGGGTTGTCAAATATCAAGACTTCCATGTTAAAACATGAAATTAAGAACATTTTGATTCAGTTTTTTTGTTGACGAGGAAATTTTTGATTCCTCGGCTACTTCTCAGATTCTAGTCACTCAGACTGACTTGCAGTTGAGGGAACTAGAAATCAAAAGACAAATTGAGATGGAAAAACTAAAATTTGAGTATGAAGAAAGAATAAGGTTGGAAACTTTAGAACGGGATGAAAGAAGAAGGGCAGAAAAGGCCGAAAGGGAAGAAAGAATAAGATTGGAAACTTTAGAACGGGAAGAAAGAATGCATAAACAAAAGTTAGAAATGGAAGAACGAGAGAAGGAAAAACAAAGAGAATTAGAACGAGAAAAAATTGAGTTAGAAAAAGAAAAATTAGAAAGAGAAGAAAGGCTTGAAAAAGAAAAATTAGAACGAGAAGAACGGCTCGAAATTGAAAAAGAAAAATTGAGATTTGAAAATGAAGAAAAAGAAAGAGAAAGGCAATTTCAGTTAAGAAATAAGGAAATTGAACTTAATGACAAATCAAAATCAAAATCTTTGCCTTTGGCTACTAGTACAGTATTTGATGTCACAAAACACATTCGTCTCGTTCCTCCATTTCAAGAAAAAGAGGTTGACAAATATTTCTTACATTTTGAGAAGGTGGCAGAAAACTTGAAATGGCCAAGAGAGCACTGGACCTTGCTTTTGCAAAGTGTTGTAATTGGTAAAGCTCGAGAAATTTACACTCAGCTTTCTCTTGAGCAAAGCTCAGATTATGATACAGTAAAGGAATTTATTCTTAAGGCTTATGAGCTGGTCCCTGAGGCATACAGGCAGAAATTTAGAGACTGTAGAAAAGAACATGACCAGACTCATGTTGAGTTTGCTAGAACAAAAGAGCAACTATTTGATAGATGGTGTTCTTCAAAGAAAGTAGGTTCTGATCATGCAAAGCTAAGGCAGCTCATGCTTGTTGAGGAATTCAAACGGTGCATAAATTCTGATGTTAAGGCTTTCTTGAACGAAAGAGAAGTTGAAAACTTGGAAACAGCAGCTCGTTTAGCTGATGACTATGCTTTGACTCATAAGGCTTCATTTGTCAACAAGCCATATCCTAGGAAACCATATAACCCTCAATCAAAGCAAATTACCCCTCAGTCAAAACCATATTCCCCTCAGTCCGGTCCCAAAGCCAATCCCAGTAATCCAACTGACAATTCCAGTCCAAAACCCAAATTTTCTAGTGAAAACAAAGGACAAAATCCCTTATCCCAGCCAATTTGTAATTATTGTAAGAAAACTGGCCACATTATTTCTGAATGTTTGGCACTGAAACGAAAGAAAGAAAGAGAAAATTTAGATAGTGCTAAACCGACAGGCCTCACCTCCTTAAAGGCTAAACCACAGTCTTGTATCCAGGAAGAAAACCCTATACTGACCAGAACTTGTAAAGAGTCAGTCTCTGAGGATTCTATTATGGAGATTTATGAACCATTCTTATCAGATGGTTTTGTGTCACTTAACAGTGACTCTGCCCAGTCTACCCCTATCAAAATCTTACGAGATACCGGAGCTTCTCAATCCCTTATCTTGGCAGATACCTTGCCATTTTCCGAGAAGTCTTCTTCTGGGACAAGTGTCCTTATCCAGGGCGTAGAGTGTGGATTTGTTAATGTACCGCTCCATAATATCTATTTGTCCTCAGACTTAGTTAAAGGTCCCGTGGCTGTAGGTATTAGACCTTCCTTACCCTTTAAAGGTATTCATTTGCTGTTAGGCAATGATTTGGCAGGAGATAAGGTTGTGGTAAACCCACTTTTGACCAGCACACCATGTGTTGATCAACCGCCTGATCCCATTGAGCAGGAAATTCCTGACCTTTACCCTTCTTGTGCTGTTACTAGGGCAATGGCTAAGAAAGCCAAATTATATGATGGGATGCAGGACATAAATTTAACTGACACTTTGATAGGTCAGTCCTTTAATAAAGAGATTTCAACTTCTCTTTCCCCTAGTCAATCTGATATTCAGACTGACCCTAGCAATCCAAGGTCAGGGTCAGAAAATGACCTTTCACCTTCCAACTCAAATGACCAAGGTCATGACCAGCTGTCAAGGTCACAGCTTTGTAAAGAACAACACAGTGATCCTGAGATCTCGCCTTTATTTGAAAGGGCTTTTAATGAAAATGAAATATCCCAGGTTCCTGTTTGCTATTATGTCAAAAATGGCATTTTGATGAGAAAATGGCGTCCTCCGGATGTCTCCGCAGCAGATGAGTGGACTGTTAACCACCAAATTGTGGTTCCTAGGGTTTATCGCCCTGAAATCTTAAACTTGGCTCATGAAACACCCATGTCAGGCCATTTAGGTGTAAATAAGACCTATCACAAGATTCTAAATCATTTCTACTGGCCAGGATTAAAATCTGATGTTTCACAGCATTGCAAATCCTGCCACACTTGTCAAATGGTAGGAAAGCCCAATCAGACCATTCCAAAAGCTCAATTGCAGCCCATTCCTGCCTTTGATGAACCTTTCAGCAGAGTGATTATTGATTGTGTAGGTCCCTTACCCAAAACAAAGAAAGGTTGTGAATATCTTCTGACCATTATGTGTGCTTCAACTCGCTTTCCTGAAGCTATCCCACTCAGAAATATCAAGGCTAAAACAATAGTTAATGCACTTGTGAAGTTCTTCACATTTGTAGGCCTCCCAAAATCTATCCAGTCAGATCAGGGCTCAAATTTTATGTCAGGAATTTTTCAGCAAGTCATGTACGAACTTGGAATTAAGCAATACAAGTCATCGGCTTACCACCCTGAAAGCCAAGGTGCCTTAGAAAGATTCCATCAAACTTTGAAAAACATGATCAGATCTTACTGCTTTGACACTGAAAAAGATTGGGATGAAGGCATACACTTGCTTCTATTTGCTGTAAGAGAATCTGTACAAGAGTCTCTGGGGTTCAGCCCATTTGAGCTTGTTTTTGGGCACACTGTACGTGGACCGTTAAAACTTCTAAAAGAGAAATTTCTCTCAGATGATGACAGTTCTTTGAACTTACTTCAGTATGTGTCTGATTTCAAAAACAGACTATCAAAGGCCTGTGATGCAGCTCGGTCCAATCTCAAATCTACTCAAAGCAAAATGAAGATTCGTTATGATGAAAATGCTAAAGACAGAAATTTTGAACCTGGAGACAAGGTACTTGCTCTCTTGCCCATTCCTGGCAGACCTTTACAAGCTAGATATTATGGCCCGTATACTGTTGATAAAAAGTTAAGTGACGTGAATTACATTGTTAACACTCCTGGGAGGCGCAAGCAAAAACAGCTATGTCACATTAATATGCTCAAGAAGTATATTGATAGGGATAGTTCTGTTATTTCATCAGTAAATATAGTTAATTCTGTCCCTCATGAACAAAATCAAATGGACTCTGAGGACTTCAACTTGGAGAAATCTGATCCCTCGTCATCGAAACTCCAGAATTCTGACATACTACAGAATCTTGATCAGAAACTGTCTCACCTTGATTCAGACAAAAGACTTGAACTGAAACAGTTAGTTCTCGAATATGAGCACTTATTTCCGGACATTCCATCCAGAACTGACAAAATCTATCATGATGTTGACATTATTGAAGGTTCAGAACCTGTAAAGCAACATCTTTGTGTTACTGATCGTTCCAAGTCGATACTTCTGTGGTGGTTCTTTTTGTTTTATGTCTTGGTGTTTAAAAAATTTTTGTGCTGTTGGCGCCTTATGTATGTTTTCATATTTTTAGTTAAGTTAAGGTAACTGAGTGGCCACCTATTGGGAAAATAGCTGCCCATTCGGCTTACGATTGTTTCATGGTATAAGTACCTGATTGTTAGTTTGGTTTTTTCCCACCTCGGTTTTTGGAGTGGGAATCTTTTTCTGATTGCGCCTTTTCCTGATCTTTGCCTACTTGTACCTCCTTACAGAATGAACCCTGTAAAACAGCAATATCTCAGGGAAGTTCAATATTTGCTGGACAATGATTTCATTGAACCCAGCCAAAGTGAATGGAGTTCTCCTTGTATTCTTGTACCAAAGCCAGACGGGACATTTAGAATGTGCACAGACTATCGAAAAGTCAATTCTGTCACTAAAACAGACACTTTTCCCATCCCACGAATCGATGACTGCATTGATAATATTGGACATGCCAAGTATGTTACAAAGTTTGATCTGCTAAAGGGATTTTGGCAGATACCCCTCACGGACAGAGCAAAGGAGATCTCGGCATTTGTTACACCAGATGGACTGTACCAGTATAAAGTCATGCCATTTGGAATGAAGAACTCGCCTGCGACTTTTCAGCGGCTGGTCAACAGTTTGATTTCCAATCTGGATGGCTGTAAAGCCTATATCGACGACGCTATTATCTTCAGTGAGGAGTGGCAACAACACTTGCAGACAATCAGAACATTCTTTGACCGGCTAAGTGATGCTAAACTAACTGTGAACTTGGCAAAAAGTGAATTTTGCCATGCAAACTTGACATTTCTTGGACACATTGTAGGTCAAGGTCAGGTAAAACCTGTAGAAGCTAAAGTTGAGGCTATCTCAGATTTTCCTGTACCTACTAGCAAAAGACAACTGATGCGCTTTCTGGGTATGGCTGGATATTACAGGAAATTCTGCAACAACTTCTCGGCTATAGCTGAGCCTCTGACAAACTTGCTTGGTAAGAAGGCCAAGTATGTTTGGACGGATGACTGCCAGAAGTCATTTGATAAGCTCAAGGCCATACTTAGAAGTGCTCCGGTTCTCTTAGCACCAAGTTTTGACAAAGAGTTCAAGTTGGCTGTAGATGCCAGTGATGTTGGTGCAGGCAGTGTATTGTTGCAAGAAGATGACAATGGTGTTGACCATCCTGTTTGTTATTTTTCCAAAAAGTTTAACAAGCATCAGAGAAATTACTCTACCATAGAGAAAGAATGCCTATCTCTAATCCTTGCGCTTCAGCACTTTGAAGTTTACTTAGCTTCTTCACATGCACCAATTGTTGTCTTCAGTGACCACAATCCACTGACTTTCATACATAAAATGAAAAACAAGAACCAGCATTTACTCAGGTGGAGTCTCATGTTGCAAGAGCACAATCTTGACATCAGACATATCCGAGGAAGAGATAATATCATTCCAGACACCCTAAGCAGAGCTTAAATGCCTCTACAATGCTGATGTCCAGCTTTGTGCTGTTGTATTTGATTAGTTTTGCACAAATTTTGCTAAACATATTGTATACAATTATCCAGTATTGCAAAAGAAAGCTTTATTTTATAAAACTTTCTTTTCTTTGAAGAGGGGAAGTGTTATGTATGACAGTTACTTGTTGAAAGATGTGCATTCAGTACTGGTAAACTTCCCAAGGGAGTATGCCCAGGAAAGTATGATGTTATACATATGATGTTTACTTGTTGTCCTTAGCAATTATTTACTTTTAGTGTCCCAGATATTGGACATAAACAGGTTGTTTACTTCAGAATTTTCTAGAAATTTCAAATTGTTCTTTGACCGAAAAGTCCGGAAAAATCTGGAAGAACCTGGAAAGATGTAGAATCTTCTAGAAAAATCTTTTTTTATGTCAAAAGAATATTGTGGAATTTTCTGGAAGGATAATGGCCTCTCTAGAATATTCCAAAACATTAAATTTTGGTAAACAACTTGTTATTTTTAGTATATGATATCATAGAATTTGCTGGAAGAATCCTGAATGTTCCTCAGTGCTATATAAGGGCTACAAATTTTCATAAGGACAATCTTTGGGTACTGTTACTATTAAGAAGTCAAAATCTATCTTACTGGAATTTAAACTTATTCTTGGATTACTTTGTGATATTCGATTCTGGATTGGGACATAGTGCTATTTTGAAACAAACTTTAATTCTTGGGATCAGAAACTGATACAGACTTGTGTTAAAAAATTCTGAGGGACATTCAGACATTCTTTAAGGGAATTAACATCTTGAAAGGTATTGTACATTCATTTTTGTTTGATTGTATATATGCTTTTGATTGTTTCACATGTAATTACTGGTTAAATCACTTCTAAATAAATTTGTTAAATTTTAAACAAAGCTTGTTGCTGGCTAACCAACTTGTTGGTTTCCTTAATCTTCTAGTTACGCCTGGCATGTACATGTAATACATTTTCTACTGAAAATTTTCAATTTTTACAACTTAAAAAGCTCTGTATATTGCATGGACACGTTTTCGTAATGATAGCTGCTAACTCAGCTTGCGTAATATTCTCTTTATATCAGTACCTAATTGTTTTCTCTCCTCCTGGATCACCAGGAAAACATGTCCGTGAAATAAATACCCCTTGAACCCCACTTTTATATAGCAAATTGGGGTACGCATGGGTATACCTAGTTTTCTTATTTTTGCTCACTGAGGCGGTTCTAACGAGTACCCACAATCTATGTTTTGAGCAAAAAATAAGAAAAATATCAAAATTTTTCTGATGAAAATTTTTCATTTTTTACAACTTTAAAAATCTCTGTATATTGCATGGGCATGTTTTCATAATGGTTTTAGAATATGACTTTGGTTTTGATTACACCAGGCCTCGAGGTTTTATAATTTTTTTTCAGGACCAGCTCAGCTGGGCATGAAATTTCAACTGCTCATAGATGTTGAAATAGTCAAAATTAAAGGAAAATTCTGGTTCAAAACACAAAAGCTAGTAATTTATCCTGCTCATCAATGTTAAAATGCCAACAATTGTAAGCAGAAGGAAACTTAGTAGCCATCCGCCAAGAATTGTTATTGGCCTCTATTCATTATTCCAATTTTCGAAGACTTCACCATTTTAGAAAATTTCCGTTTATCATTTATGCTACTAAAATGCTTTCCTGATAGCTTTATTTTAACTCTTCAAACGTGATGAATTACACTGCCAGATTTTTATTTGGCTGTGCATGAAAAGATATAACCAAAAAGGTGTTAAATCGGATGCCTGCGCATGAAACGAATTGCCATAAAAAGCAAGTATCCCATTTTAAACTTTGAATTTCTGCTTCAAAATGTGGGTATACAAGAAAATATCCTCACCATTCAAAGACCAATTTGTAAAAATATTTTAAAACTTAATGAATAAAACCTAAATGGACTAGTTATTCGCCAATACTTTTAAAAACTGTGTAGAAACATAAAATCTCAAATTTCTTACGATTTTTTGAAAAATCAAGTCATTGCTGCAGTTCGAAATTTTGTTTCCACAGAAAATAAGTCTGTTAAGCAACTCGACGTTAGCAGGGTTCGCGCTAGCGGTCGCCATCGTCGCCATTTGCGAAGATTTTTATTTTTTGGCTCCTAAAATTTGACTTTGGCGAAAATAAATGGCGAATATATAGAGCCACTTTGTCCAGCCAAAAAGCCATTGTTTTCCACTGAAAACCATCATTTGATTACCTGTATATTCGCATCTACAATAGAGATAATCCTATTCTTTATCGGTGTTTATTCAAGTGTTGCAGTGTGTTGCTAAAGCATTCAATTGACAGGTGTCATTTCTGACCTTGTGTATTCAGGCGTGTACTGCATAACACGCTTGGCCCACGTGGTCCGGTAACGATGTAGACTGTCACCAGCGTGTTAGTGTTGAAATAATGTTTGAGTGCAGATGAGGGGGAAATGTCAATATATACCATTTAAAAATGAAACAGATTCTTTTTAGAATCAGCAACTCAACTTTACACATGCATTTATTTTAAAGCTTTAACTCTTGATTTTGTAGAGTGTCATTTATTTTTTTTCTATTAAAGTATATGAATTTTAATATTTCAATCTGTCTGCTAATCTTAAAAGTTTGTTTCTTGATTTTGTACAAGCATAAACTAATAATTTTAGTAGTTGTTCCCCTTGTTTACAAATACAAGAACAAGCTTTATAAAACATATTTTCCCAAACTATATGTATAGGGATCTCAGTCTACACCTGCCCTTCAAATCAGTTGGAAATTCATAATTACATTACCTGGATCTACTGTTGAAATATAACTTAGTACATGTAGCATGTATGGGACTTGGGTGAGAAGGGCAATATGTATTTTTAGGGAACTGGAGAGACCAAGTTAAAAAGGGCAAACAAAATATTTGGGGGATTAAGTGAGCAAGGAGCTGAGTGAGATGTGTCCTCTTGGCGAAAAAATGGCCAAGATTTGGCTCAAACTTCAAGAAAATGGCGAAAAAAAAATCTCAAATGGCGAAAGTGATGGCGAAAGAAAAATATATCCTAGCGCGAACCCTGGTTAGACAGCGTTTCTATTGCTATATTGTACCGTAGATAACAATAGATCCATTGAAAATGCATCGTTTAATAAATTTCTGGCTTAAAAAATGCTTTCAAATTATGTGGTTAACTGCGGAAAGAACTTTCTTAGCACCGTTCAGTAACAGTAAGGCAATAATGTAGGAGCAAAAGAAAAAAAAACCGTCAAATTAAAAAAATACGATCTTTATTTCTCGGCGATAAAATTTCGCTTCCAAACGTTTTTTATGTTTTTCTTTGTTTTGAGTTGCTTTAACATAATTTTGGTTTCCCACTTTAAGCAGACCTGCAAGCTTTGATCATGCATTTTAAATTGTGACGTCACATCAGAATCGGCATAAGGTTGGATTTTTTTTTTCGAAATTTTTCGCTTGAAGGTTACAACTCATTATTATTCCAAAATATGATTTTATTCATTATGTGCAGACTGGAGAATGTTACGAAAATTGCTACATTAGATTTAATGTACATAGTATATTTTTTGAGCAATAGTATCTTTTTTTTTTCATTTTCCAACCTCGGTTTTTGGGGTGGGAATTTCTTTCTGATTGTGCCATTTCCTGATCATTGCCTTCTCTTACTTTTACAGCTGTGTTGCATGGGTTTGTTTTTTTTAAATGGCAAAAGAAACAATCCCGCTACAAGGACCACTGTATTATTTTTATAAAGGTCTAATACACAATGCTCAAGGTATCTGGTGATGATAAAACAAGTGACTCTGTATCGAAAATTCACTGTATTCAACGTTACCAAAACGAGTTCGGCCTATTCTAGAAACGAGGATTGTTTATGTTAAATCAAGCTTACACGTGTACATTTATACTTTATGTTCCCCAAATTTGTAATCTACGATAAGAGCTGTCATAGGAAAGCGTACGTTGCGCAGTGCTTGTACTTAGTGTATATATTTTTGGAAGTCATTATGCTGACCATGTGTTCTATGTAGTAGCAGAAACCTCATAAATCTTTGTATTATAGTATTTCATATGACATCTCATAAAACATAAATGCACGATTGTCAATAAAACATTTCAAATCCATAAGGTCGAGCTGCAATGCCGAAGAATCATTGTAGATCATACATCTGCTAAACCATAGCAAATCAGATTTTCCCTCTGCCCCATGATGTCATTTAAAACATAAACCCATCCACTATGTACATGTATCACAAGTGTCCTTGTGGTGTATTTTCATATGTCTTGGTAAATTAGACTTACTGTTACATCTATAGTCACAAATTGAACAAGCATAAGGTCTAAAGTCACTGTGAGTGTTTTCATGTTCTAGTAATTTCCTCTTCTCATTAAATCCTTTGTTACAAATTGCACAGAAATGTGTGTAGGCTTTTCCGTGTGTCTTCATGTGACGTTTTAAATCACTCTTTCGTTTGAAGGATGCATCGCATTTGTCACACTTTATATCTCTACTATCGCTATGCGTAACTTCATGTATTTTCAGAAGTCTCTTCTGTTTGAACGTCTTATTGCATGTAAGGCATGGGAAAGAAACAGTAGGCTCATGTGCGCTGCGCATATGATATTGAAGACTGGAGCTACTAAGGAACATCTTTGGGCACTTTGAACATTGATACTTGTCTCTTTCTTCCACATGCATATTGGCGACATGCAGCCGAAGACTGGTTGTGTTTGGAAATCTTTTGCCACATTTATCACAAATTTTTGGCTTTGGATCAGTGTGCATTTTTTCATGCGTCAACATTTTACTTTTTTCTATAAAAAGCTTCCCGCAAATCTTACATTTGTGGTCTTTTTGTTTATTATGGTATTTCATATGAACGTTAAACATCCATTGAACGTGGCGTCCCTTGAATTCTTTTCCACATACCTGGCAAATCAGCTTACATCTTCCCTCTATCAAATGACTCTCATAGCGGGATTGAATCTTAAATGTACGTTCACATCCCGAACAGTAAATGCTGGTTCCTCTGGTGTTCTGAACACATGGTTTTGAATTATTGTGACATGAAGACACTTGCTTGTCACTTTCATGTGATTCGTCACGCAAAGCTCTGTCGTCTATCATTTTTGATTCAGGTTCCACTTTGATAATGGCTGTGGAACAATCATACTCGTTCTCTGTTTTGATTATTGTTGTTAAGGTATTCATATACTGCCCCTCTTCAGGACTTTCAGTAACTTCAGCCAGCGGCACTGATTTAGAATTACTACTTTTACAATCTAACACTGAATTTGGTTTTGTTGCAAGATTTCCGTCCATTTTGTGGCCTAGTCCTTTCCCTGCCTTGTGTTTAGAAACCCGTATTCCCCTGCCATCATTCATTATCTTATTTAATGAACTATGTTGATCAGGATCAAGTGTTACTACAGCTTTTAGATGTTGTTCTAAAGTTGTCTGAGGTAGATAGCTATTCAAAACGTGATCGACAACAGCAGGAACCCCCATAGCAGCAGGTAAAACACGGTTATCTGTTCCAGTATCCTCAATTTTATTTTCTTCTAAGAAAAGAGGGTAAGGCTGCCCCAAAAACATTTGTTGATCTTTAGCGGCAGACGTACTGCTTCCTCCATACGAGCTTCGAGACAAACCACTTTCATTTTCTGCAAATATACGACATACAACAAGTACATGTAGCCATATCAATTGTGCAAGGATAGCATTTATACGAGTTCTTTCCACCTCGCCTCAGTTGTGTAAAATTGCGAAGAGACATTTACAAGAAGTTGTAGCAATTTATGACAGTTAAAATTTCCAGAGAATTTCCTGACTCGAATCAAATGTCCCTAATTCATGTTCGTATATTTTGCGAGTAATCAAGTTATCTTATGGGGATGCGGTGGGCGCCGCATAACTCAGTTTCTTCGAACTGACAATCTGGTATCCAACCATTTACCAAGTAAGGAGTGGTAAGCAGCTATGGCTTAAATGTATGAATGGTCTGATTACACCACTTTTCCTGGAGAGAGCGCTTAATCTGAAAAAGGGCGGTCTGTCATCCAGTTATAAGCTTTGCCTACAGGTACAAGAAACCATCTTTTTCTCACAACCCAAATGGGCAGGGCCTATATTTCTTATAAGCAGCGTCACGTCGACCGGTTTTCTCCCATCGTGCCTCTTATTTGAGAAGTACATGTGCACTGTGTATAACCGTACAGTGAGCCAAAACGGAAGTGACACATACTGTACGCAAATACATCATTAGTGCCCTTAGGATTTCTTTAGGTAAGTGATCATTTATATCGATGTAAATTAAAATTCAGGAAGCAAATCTAAACGCGGTTTTCGGTGTTGGAAAGAGAATTTAAAACTTAATAAGCGTATATGTTGCTTATTGTGATTTTGTTTACGCTTTCCAGAGTATCTTGTAAATTAAGTGGCAAATCACTGACTTTTCATTTTTATGACCCGTCAAATCTGTGTTTTGAAGTCCATTATGAGTAACTGAGTTCACATATTTTGATCAAACCAGTGATGGACGATAAGAAAATCATTTGCCCTACACAATGGTATTCCCCAAGTCATTAAACTCACCCGGGTATTTACCGAGGAATTGCACGCCCCCCTTCCGATCGCCTGCACGACTAGTGACAAGCGTACAGTATCACTAGTTAAAACGTATCAAGAAAAAACTGTACGACTTGTGTCATCATTGAATTTTATTTTTAGCGAATTTCGCCCATTTTTGTGCGTATTTATATATAATATGTTTTGAATATTCCGTTATCTCATATGCAGATTACATAGATATGTTTTTTGGGCCCACATGGATCGTATATAGCCACATACCAAACGTCACAGTGTGGCAGCATAAATGTTCAATTTCTGCTTTGCCTGCACCTACACGTATCTATCAGTCAATAGAGTAAACGCTATAGTAGAAAACTCGAAAATCTAAACTCAACATCGGCCTCAATTACAATGGTTGTCACCGACCATTTATCGGTTTGTATGTAGACAATACCACGTGATTCTTCGTAGTGAAATAGTTGACTATTTTATGCTTGTATATATCCAAAACCATCGCTTCAACTTAATCGATAGCAATGACAAGGTATTATCCCCAAGAGAGCGATTTTAAACCACTGTCACACTATCGTGTATCGACTCACGTATCTACGGCGTATCAAGATACGAAAGGTACGTCACGCGTACGTCGTACATACGTGAGCATACGTAGCTCATACTCCTCGATACGTAGCTCATACTCCTCATACGCCAAGGTGCTACGTTTTTATGTGTGCACTTAAAAATTCGTAGCACGTACGTTTCAGGTCCGATACGCCGTATATACGTCACACATACGTGGTACATACGAAAGCAAAGTGGCAGGTACGCCGTAGATACGTAGCGCATACTCCTGATACGCCACACGTACGTCGCGGTTAACATGCCATATAACCGTGACGTATGTACAGCGTACCTTTCGTATCTGTTACGTATGTGTGACGCATGTGTGGCGTATCCTCGACTCTCGTTTCGTATCTATGGCGTATCAGCGACGTACGTGTGGCGTATCTCACGTATCAATGGCGTATGTGCTACGTACGTTTCGCTACTGTGGAGTATGTGTGACGTATTAGGAGTATAAGGAATATTTTGTGGCGTTCCAAGAGACTCTTAATGCTTCTATATGCATGTTTTCGTTTTTCCGAAGTCATGAATCAGATGTTTCTCACGGTTCGGGGTGCCGTGCAGGGTACTTTCATGGGCTATGCTTGGTGTAGCCTCTGCCTTTGTTCAAGTCGTCTTACGACCAGGATGGGGAGCTTGGAGATGCCCCCCCCACACACACACACACCTCGGGGTTTTTTTTATCTTCGGTGTTAATATAGATTATCTAGATTTCTCTGGTGGTATCTTCGACCTCTGATAATTTATAACTGTTCATGTAATGTGCAAATTGCATGAGCTAAGTGAACATAGCCATTTGTTCTCATATGTATTTAAAAGCATGGTACAGAACAGATACACCACAGATAAGAATGGAACGTAGTACATACGCCGTACATACACTTCATACGCCTTACATACGTCACACGTACGTAGCACATACGCCTTGGTACGCCGTACATACGAAAGTGATTCCATATGAATACAGATCTATACGTCACTGATACGCCACGGGAACGTAGTAGGAACGTCACACGAGAGAGAGAGAGCTATAATGCTAGTGCTACCATCACTTCAACTTAATCGATAGCAATGGCAAGGTATTATCACAGAGAGAGAGAGAGAGAGAGAGAGTCTGTCGTTAAAATCACTATTCATGTTGAAACATTTTATTTTATTAATTAAAAATTATAAACATACAGTTGAGAGCCCGGCTTAACATTGGAGCAAGCTTCCATCCACAATCTTCACAACATCGTTTTGACGTCATGGTAACCCAATTAAGAAGTTCAACTGTGTAGAAAATTGAGGCCACGTCCCGACATGACCATAGCTGTTCACTGGGACGCAAGCCATCAATTCAAACAAAAATAAAGTTAACATTGTCACCGCCAGGTAGCGCCCTAGGTCTTCAGTCTACTGACAAGCGGTATTTGACCGATGCTTGCTAGAATGCAAAACGAACGGTTGGACTAGTACATTGAAGATACCAAGTTGCCATGGCAATATATTCTGGAAAATATTTATTTTATATGCATTTGAGGTCACCAAATTTAATTTCTTACATGGACAGATGCCTATAATTATAGTTCCCATAGAGTCCCATTGTAATTGCGCCCAAACAAGACTCATTCATATGCTTCGCAGCTCATAGTGGACCCCAACACATTCAGTAGGCGAGAGATTGCCCTTCAACACAAGTGCAGCAAATTTTGAAAAGATAGGGTGTCAGTCAGCATCTTAGAATCAGTGTAGGAGATGGTTAAACATGTATATTTTTTCAGAACTATTCGTACAGACACGAAATGTGTTAAAGTAACTACTCGTACAGTTGTTGGCAATAGGGCGGCTGTTTTCAAAAGCCAATTATTTACATGTTAGAGTTTCTGTGCCCAAATCGAGTAAAGGGTTTTTGTGATAATAGATTATATGTCTTTTCTAGCAGCAAAACTTTCCAAATTGTAAATCAGAACATACCTTTCTAGAGGAAAATCTGTCGTGCTTACGGGCGAAAAATAATAAATCTTAGTGATTTCGTGAATTATATGTTGATTTGCAGACAGATACATCGTGTTCAGGTGTTTTGAAAATCATGTATGAAAACTATGCTTAGTTCGCTATTCAAAACCGAAAACCGCTTTTAAAAGTGTCGCGTGAAAGTGAACTTACCTCGATATGAAAAACGTGAGCGTCTTTGTTTATCGCTAGGAACTAGTGATTATTTGCGTACAGTTGGTGTCACTTCCGTTTTGGCTCACTGTACGGTTATACACAGTGATGTGTAAAGATCTACAGAGTGGCAGTATTACTGAGATATACAAAATATGCTATTAGCGTATACCTATTTTCCTATAAATCCAATGTTTCTCTCTGAATAGTTCAATAATGGCAGTTTCTTGCTCTGTGGAAACCACTAGTGTTACGCGGTAGAAGTCCCTTTCTCCAACATCAACATTCTGAAGATAACCTGTAATGATATATGAACATGTCACAATAAAAGTGATGTACAGTTTTATATTTAGGTGACTCATTATGACACAGGCAATTTCCATTACTGACAAAAGCATCAATGTAACGGTATCATCATTTTATTGCTTCCCAAGAATACAGCTGTAGGTGTGTGTCATACAAATGTAAAAAATGGAGCAAAACATGTTTTAATGGGAATGTACATGGGTAAATTTACCTGTCTGCTTAGAAATGCACCGTGTATTTTACCACATGCTATACGTGATAAATACTAGTGATAAGTTTCTTCGATTTCGACTGTATATATATACCCCTGTTTTATCGTTTGGGGATAAAACAGAACTATTTATATACCGGCTATATTCAACAAACTTTATAATGCCTTGCAAGGGATGTAAGTCCCGGGAGTAGGGTTTTCTTGGGGGTTGAAAAGGTGAACATTTTATTATTGTATATGAACTTATTTCAATATGCGATTTATTCGTAAATAGTTATTGTATGATTTATAATAACAGGGTTTTCTGTATTGTATAGATACCAAAAAGTTTATTCCCTGGTGAGTAAAGTTTCTGCCATTTCACTACATCGTCAATAAGGCCAAAATTAAAAAAATGTTGGTTTGCCACTTCCACCTACCCAGCAATTTACCCCCCTACCCAAAAAATTTTATGGCCTCAGAATAAGGATTTTTTTTTTTTTTTTTTTTTTTTTTGCTTTTGATTTATGCTGACAATAAAATGCCTTAGTTTACCTTTTGTTCATGCATAAATGATGTTTTCTGTATCTATTTTACACTATTTGACAAAGGAACTATCAGAAAAAAGCTTGTGTAATCTGGCTATTTTAGACAACTTGTATTTGTTCATTAGACATAAGAATTTGTACATGCAAAAAAAAAAAATAATGCTACCTACCTACCCAACTCTTAAACCTCCCAGCAGGAAGCGGCAAACCAAATATTTTTTAAGCTTGGCCTAATTATTATTTCAAATTAGCTTTCACGGAATAAATTTTACTGAACCTGTATAATAAAACATATTTACTGATGTGTAAGATGTTTTATTAAATCAGTACTAGAATAAAGATCTATGTGATTTATTCAATAAATAAATTTACCTATGTATGAAAAAAAAAAAAATAAAACTGAGATACTTTAAGAGCAGCGAGCAAAAGGAATGGGTGGCTATTTAAGCCTCTTCAGTGACCCTTTAGATTTGGCAAAATGAAGCGATAGAGAAATGCTGTAATTTTGCAACTTTCAACAGGATAGCCGATGCAAAAAAACAGTGCCAAATATACAAAACGAAGTCTAGAAAATAAATCTAAACCGATAATGGATTTCTGATTTCTCAGAATACTCTTGCCGATCCCAAAGGACCAAAAGGAAAATATAATCTGCACTATGGAGATGTACCGGGAGACTTTTTATGGCCGCCACACGACACAACACAAGCTGCAGTAATAGCAAATAAAACCGAGATCCTTTAAGAGCAGTGAGCATATTAATGAGAAAAGGGATGGGCCATATCGCAGTTTCAGCTAATTAAGCCTCTTCAGTGACCCTTTAGATTTGGCAAAATGGCCCAGAGCCAAAGAGAAATATGCTGTAATTTTGCAATTTTCAACAGGATAGTCGATACAAAGACTTGTATTATTCAAATGCCAAATATATTAAACGTAGGTTAGAAAATGAATCTAAACCGATAAAATGAAAAAAAAAAAAAAGAAAAAGAAAATGAAATTCTGATTTATCAGAATACACTCGCCGATCCCAAAGGATCAAAAGTAAAATATAATCTGCACTATGGATGATGTACAAGGAGACTTTTTTGGGCCGCCACACAGTACAACATCAGCTGCAGTAATAGCAAATACAGGTTTAAGACTAAACATGTTAAGTGGGCCAAACATGTACAGTTCAGGGCTGGGGCCGACTACATTTGAAAGTAATCGATTAAATTATAATTATTTTGCTTGAAAAATGTAATCGATTACATCCTGGTTACTCTTGATATGAATGTAATCGATTAAATTACAATTACTTTGTCAATGTAATCAGATTACTTTAGATTACTTTTTGGAATGAGGTTTGAATTGATGATGTTTCGTTCAGATTGGTTCAAGTCATACAAAATTCTTAAAAAATATTTCATTTATTCACATATGTACATGTAAAATAGGTTAAAATATTAAGAAGTCTCATGCACAATTTTAAAACACAAAAGACCAAGTGAATAGCATGTCAGAACACCCTCTAACTATTAGATCATTAAATCATCTATGGCAGTGTCAGAGTGTTAGCACTTATGGTACCAGGTGAGTGTGGTTTAACATTTGGAGTTGCATTTAACTATCATTAATTTCTCAAATGTGTCATCCTTAAGAGAACACCTATCAGGCCTGAAAACTTTTCCCGCTATGCTAAAAAGTCTCTCAACTGGTGCAGATGATGCAGGTACAGCCAGATATTTGCGAGCCATCTTTGATAGTGTAGGATACTGGGTTCCATTTGTATTCCAAAAGACTAAAGGGTCATAGTCCATATCCTCACATGGGACAGACAAATAACTGGCTATTTCATTGTTTGTGCTTGATTTGTGTCTTTTCCTTTCAGACTTTGACTTCATGAAGCTGAAGATATCACCTTTTAGCTTTTTCGGTGGAGGCTGACCTGTTGGTTCTTCACCATTACTACTATCATTGTTTGAAAGATTTGAGGCACATTTCTGTATCACAGATTCAACATGTTCTTGAATATCATCTGGGCACCACCTCATTTTGAACCTTGGATCCAACACGGCCGCTATAATGTAGGATTCATCTTTCTGATAGCCAGGCAGTCTCTTATCAATTGATGATTTCAATGTCATCACCATTTTATTGTTATATGTTTCTGAAATTTCCTCAATCTGGTGTTTAAGTCCCAGTGTAACAGGAATGGTTAGACCTATTTCACGGCAAGGTCAACATAGGTCACACCCGTGCATTTGAATGGGGAAAATTGATAAAATGTGATTTAAAGGGCACCACATGCAGGAAATGGGCAAATGGACAGAATATTTATGTATATGAAAAAATCATCATGGAAACATCTCCGTGTGGAACTAAACCCCTTCAAGCCTATACTAATATAGTAAAATTGAGGTTTGACAGGGTCAAGAGATAAAATCAATAATTGATGTAATTATGTAATTTAAAAGTCAAAACTGCTAAATTCTAACAAAAATCAAAATAATAGCAGACCATTATTTTATGATGGGCAAGGTAAATATTTGTAAAATTAAAATTTTAGTTCATAAATACATATTCAATATGTAATTAAAAGAAATTTCAAAGTAATCATGGAGAAGTTTCCATAATGGTTTGTACCTAAGCTTCCCTGGGGCTATACATATACATGTATGACCATGATATTCAAAAATCTTCTTTTCTGAAAACCTCTTGGTCAATCAAAGTCAAACTATGTGGAGCATTGTTAGGAAATGGGAATTAAAGTTTGTATAAATGGCCAAGGTCACATGACCAAGA
This sequence comes from Rugalucina vietnamica, assembly GCA_964017185.1. NCBI lineage: Eukaryota > Metazoa > Mollusca > Bivalvia > Lucinida > Lucinidae > Rugalucina > Rugalucina vietnamica. The sequence goes on along the minus strand of OZ024882.1, from coordinate 10,452,495 downwards.
TGGCTGCCACGGGTATAAATAGCAAAAAACTTTAAAAATCTCCTTCTCCAGAACCAGAAGTCCTATGATTTTGAGACTTGGCATGAAGCATCAGATATTGAAGCTCTACAAAGTTTGTATAAATCATGAACCTGGGATGACCTTGACCTATTTTACAGCAAGGTCAACAAAGGTTGCCTATGCATTTGAATGCAGAAAACTGTTAAAATGGGATTTGAAGGGCAAAACTTGCAGAAATTAAGATTCTGAAAAGAATTTGGACCCCAGGGGTGGGTCTGCCACTGCCTCTGGGCATCATACATGTATATAACTGTAATATTGAAAGATTTTCTCTTTTAGAAAACAGTTTGGGCAATCAAAGTCAAATTTCAAAGTCATTAATACGTTACCGTATATATAGAAAGAAAAACGTGAACACTATCATGAACGATTGGAAAACTTAAATTGCACGAGGCATTATCAATATTTTTACTTGCTTATTACAGTATTTTGTGTATTATTTTCCTTCTTAGTGTGCGCTTATTAAATTGATATGTTGTTGAGTTAATTTGAAAAGTTAACAAGCGCTAATTAGAAAGAATACCTGAATATGAAGGGAAAAATATTGTCAAATTTTTTGTTCCAGTCCGGCCTTAAAATGTGTTTATATTCAAACAAAATTAAGGAAATTCACGGGGATTCTTCAAAGATGGGATCACCGGTGCGCCACTGTCTGGCGGGATCTACACTACAGAACACAACAACCCCGCGGGGAGTAAAATGGATATTCATTTTAGTCAAGACATCACTGTACCTGATTCCATAATTGTCAAACAAGTCTCTTTTCTTGTTCTGACTTACTGTTACGGAAACAAAAGGTAATTAGTAATCAATCAATACAACTCCAATGTCATAATTACAACTGCAACTGCAGATATTTCTGCATCTGTATTTGTAATAGCGGGACATCTCGGCCCATATTGCAATATAATGTGCAGTTATCAGTAAGCTGCAACACCCCAGGCCGTAGATCTAGTACCAGAAATAGTTGCTTTAACCTGATTTTAATTTCATCTTAACTATTTTAACCTATCATCTTTTATCCACCTTATTGAAAGATTTTAACCTGTCTCTACATTAATTTTCAGCCTACATTCTTTTCGACAGCGCATCTGCCTAGAATGTCCGTGAGGGCGTATGGCAGTATACGAAGATAGAAAGATAGGACAGGGTTAACTAACATCCAATGGGTTTAATTTCTTTTTCAACTTCATAAATATTCTGTTCATTTGCCCATTTCTTGAAAGTTTTTCCCATCATTGTCATTTTTACAGTTTTCTGCATATGTGACCTATGACCGTAAAATATGTCAATGTCATCACAGGATCATATTTTATACACACATTGTAGTAATCTAGTCTGTATTGCTACATGCCAAGTTTCAGCAGTTCCTGCGAAGAAAATTTTTGAAGGGTTTGAACAATATATATGGGCATATAAATTATGTGGTATTGTCAGTTTGACGTTTCACCAGTAAACTATTCTGATTCTGATTCTGGCATGGTGGCCATCTTGGTCATGTGACCTGGTTTATTTATAATTTCATTGGTTCCCCCTTCATACAGATGCTCCCTATAAAATTTTACTTTGATTGGCCATGCCATTTCAGAGGAGAAGATCTTTGAATATCATGGTTATATACATGTATAATGCCCCGGGGCATAGGCAGACCCACCCCTGGTCCAAATTCTTTTCAGAACCTTAAATCTCCAGTTCACTTACCCATTTTCTGAAAGGTATGCCCTTCAAATCCAATTTTAACAATTACTCCCCATTCAAATGCATAGCAGACCTATGTTGACCTTGCCATAAATTAGGTCAAGGTCATCCAAGGGTCATAATTTGTATAAAATTTGTAAAGCACCATTGCCCGATGCTTCATGCCAAGTTTCAAAAGGCCTCCTGGTTCTGGAGAAGAAGATTTTAAAAGGTTTTTTGATATTTATAGCCATGGCGGCCATCTTGGTCATGTGACGTTGACCATTTGAAAAAAAATTATATTGCCCCTTCCTAACGATGCTCCACATAAAGTTTGGCTTTGATTGGCCAAGTGGTTTTAGAGAATATGATGTTTAAATATCATGGTCATGTACATGTATATAGCCCTAAGTTAGGGGCAGACGACCCCCTGGGAACATTTTTTTTTTCATAAACACAAATATTCTGTCCATTGGCCCATTTCCTGCAAATTTGCCCTTCGAGTCACATTTTAACAATTTTCCCCATTCAAAAATGCATGGGCGACCTATGTTGACCTTGCCGTGAAATAGGTCAAGGTCATCCCAGGGTCATGATTTATACAAACTTTGTAAAGCTCCTCTCCCTGGTGCTTAGTGCCAATATAGGCCATACTATCTCCCTTTGAATGTTTTATTGCTTCCAAAGGATCAAACATTTATATTTTATTTGCTATTACTGCAGCTGGTGTTGTGCCGTGTGGCGGCCCTAAAAAGTCTCCCCGTACATCATCCATAGTGCAGTTTATATTTTATTATGGTCCTTTGAGATCAGTAAAGATATCCAGGGTGTTTCAAACACTCACGTTTAGAAACATACTTCTAAGCAATATTTAACTTATTTGGCTCCGTTTAGGAACGGTCTTTTGTTTTTGTTTAGACTTCGCGTGTAAATTTATGAAATTGCGGTACAATAGTCTGACTTTCGTTGCCGGTTTAAAAAAAGGCTACTGACGAGGGTCCATTACCCGATATTGCGCAATATAGTCCATACTATCTCCCTTTGAATGTTTTTTTTTTTTTTTTTTTTTTTTTTTTTTTTTTTTTTTTTTTTTTTTTTTTTTGGCTTCGCTTCCAAAGAATCAAACCTTTATATTTATTCAAGATCATAGGCCCTTTGGTTCTTGAGAAGATTTTAAAGTTTTTTTTTTTTGCTATTTATAGCCATGGCGACGATCTTGGTCATGTGACCTGGACCATTTATACAAACTTTCATTCCCCCATTCTAGTCATGCGAGATCAGAGGGTTTTACGCGCATGTATCCCTAATCAAAGTCTTACTTATTGCCCGGGATTTATTTTGGTTTTTATTTTTCTTTGTCAACGCTTTGATTGTTTTCCGATAGGTGCTTACATGATATTGTAGCGAAAAAATAAATAAAATCAAATAATCTTCAGCATTGACACAACTGAACCAGAATACATTTGCTACTAAAATGTTTTTATTCTGTGTACTGTTTTATTCAAATCAAGTTTTTCCTTACTATCTTTAGACCGACTGTCAAAGCTGCTACCTCCAAACCAAATATTGTGCCAGAGTTTCTATACAAACCCACCTGTCTACTTACTCACCTGAACTACAGTTGAATAAAGCCAGCACCACAGATACCGAAGCCCCCTTTTTGGATTCACACCTTCTCCGCCGACGCTAATAGTTCCAGAGATACAATTTAGGCTGTAACTTTTTGTTGTTCTGTTTTTGCTCAATATTTGCAAGTAACTAATTACTTATTTTATGCAGACTTACATGTTCATATTTTATTTACATGTAATTCATATCAACCTACGAATATAAGCTATGTGCATGTTTATATGTATGTATAACTTAAATGTTAGTACATGTATTTTTGCTAAAAACCACTATATATACTGTCACTTACGCCATTATGTATGTAAATATGCTGTATCCTCATGGGCTTTTCAGCCTACTGGAATTTTGAATAAATTTTCTTCTTCTTCTTCTACATCTTTCTATTGTAAATGGATTTGTATCTTCTAAAATTTATGATAAACGAGATAACTTTGATTTTGATATAGTAAATTTTAAGCTCACCTGAGCCGCTAGGCTCACAAGGTAAGCTTATAGTATACCCATGCTCTGTCGTCGTTTTTGTCGTCGACGTTGTCGTCGTCGTTGTTTACGTTTTTCAATCATATTCTCTGATACCGCTTGGCCAATCAAATTCAAATTTCATAAAGCATCCTTAGGAAGGGTGAACGAAAGTAAATGGTCCAGGTCCTATGACCAAGATGGCCACCAGGGCTATAAATAGCAAAAACCTTAAAAAATCTTCTTCTCCAAAACCAGAAGGCCTATGATTTTGAAACTTAGCATGAAGCATCAGGCAATGGAGCTCTACAAAGTTTGTATAAATCATGACCCTTGGATGACCTTGACCGTTTTTAATGCAAGGTCAACTTAGGTCGCCAATGCATTTGAATGGGAAAAAATAGGAAAATGTCATTAAATGACAGAAAACTTGCTAGGAATGAGCAAATGTACAGAAGATTTATGTTTATGAAAATATTTTCGGCCCAGGGGGTTGTCTGCCCCTGCCCCGGGGCTATATACATACACTGTACATGTATATGACCAAGATATTCACACATCTTCTTCTCTGAAACTGCTTGGCCAATCAAAGCCAATCATTATGTGGAGCATCTTTAGGAAGAGGGAATGAAAGTTTGTATAAATGGTCAAGGTCACATGACCAAGATGGCCGCCATGGCTATAAACAGATGAAACCTTTAAAAATCTTCTTCTTCAGAACCAGAAGGCCTATGATTTTGAAACTTGGTATGAAGCATCTGGGAATGGAGCTCTACAAAGTTTGTATAAATCATGACCCTGTGATGACCTTGACCTATCTTACGGCAAGGTCAACTTAGGTCGCCAATGCATTTGAATGGGGGGAAAATAGGAAAATGTCACTGAATGGCAAAAAACTTGCTAGGAATGAGCAAATGGACAGAAGATTTATGCTTATGAAAATATTTTAGGCACAGGGGGTTGCCTGTCCTACCCGGGACTATATACATGTATATGACCAAAATATTCGAACATCTTCTTTTCTTATACCGCTTGGCCTATCAAAGCCAAACTTTATGTGGAGCATCCTCAGGAAGAGTGAATGAAAATTTGCGTAAAAAGTCATGGTCACATGACCAAGATCACCACCATGGCTATAAATAACAAAAATCTTAAAAATCTTCTTCTTCAGAACCAGGAGGCCTATGATTTTGAAACATAGCATGAAGCATCCCGGGGGGGGGGTACTCTGAAATTTTCTGTATACATAGGCGAGGCTGTCTTTTTTGGGGTCAAAATTTTGAATTTCCATATTTTTTTGGGTTTTCAGAAAAACTAGTTATTTTTTAGGGTAGTGAGCTTTTTATGGATATTTTTTTTTGGGTCATGCCTTTTCTGAATTATTCAGAAAAAAAAAATCTTGGAATTATTTTAAGCCTTCTGGATCTTTTACTGATGCAATTAACTACCTTTGTAAAAAGGCTCTAAAAGCTTCATTTTTTATTAGAAAAGCCATTGGTTCAGATAAAATGAAGGCATGTGGATGCGATGCAATGCCTAAACCCCCTGGTGTTTTACACCAGTCTTTGTAACAAAATTTTGAGCCTCTGGCTATGTTCTCAAGCTGCACAGCCCAGTTTGTGTCTGGCCCGATCTGAGACCCCGAAGATAAACATTCTTTATACCATTTTAATTGATTTTCAGCATATATAATTATTATATTCTGTTCAACGCAGATTTATCTATTGCTAGGGATATTTGTATTTGTATGTATGGTGCCAATCCTGTCCTTGAATTCTATGCCAATTATTATTTATTTATTTTGATTTGAATTATTATTTTGGGGTCATCTATAATTCTAAGTAATTTTGGGGGGTTTTGCACATTTCTTGGGAAATCTCTTTATTTCTATAAAGATAAGACTTTGATCATGATGATGTTGTTTGGATTGCAAACCAAATGGAATCAAAACCATCATAAGACTTACACTTTGAGAATAAATAAAATCTTTAAATTTTATCCAACTTGGTATTTACTTCCTAGTTTCTACATATACTAACTGTATTGTGACGTGTTCTGTTGGTTGGTTGATTTGGGATTTAACGTCCCACCAACAGCTTAGATCATATGGATGTGATAAAATTGCATCAATAGGCATAAAAAAGATGAATAATTTTTTGGGGTAAGCTAAAAATCAAGTATTTTTGGGGGGTATGCCTGACAGGACTGGTATTTTTTGGGGGTGGTCAGTAAATCTTAGTAATTTTTTGGGTTTAGGGGTAGAAGCTGGGGCCTCGCCTATGTATCCACAAAAATGAGAGTATCCCCCCCCCCCCTGGGGAAGCATCAAGGAATGGAGGTTTACAAAATTTGTATAAATCATGACCCTGGGATGACCTTGACCAATTTTACGGCAAGAGCAACTTAAGTCGCCCATGCATTTGAATGGGACAAATGGAAAAATGTCATTTGAAGGGCGAAACTTGAAGTAAATTCGCAAATGGACTGAATTTTCATGATTTGAAAAGACATTGATTCCAGGGGTTATTCTGACCCTGCCCTAGGGTTATATATATGCATATTACCATTGTATATTAGTTTATTAGTATATATCTCAGGTTTCAGGTGAGCGTTTATAGGACCATTGGTCCTCTTTCCCGTTTTTGAATGGTGACGTTCCTCGCCGTGCTTCTTATGGTGTATACATTTCGCAACTTATTAGGTTTGCTAGAGTCTGAAATCATGTAGCGGACTTCAACGTGCGAAATAAATGTTTAAGAGCCAAACTTCTCAAGCAGCGCTATCGGTATCATAAACTCTGCGAATCATTTTCTAAATTTTATCGCAGACACTATGAATTGATTTCCAAATTTAATGTTGGGCTAAAGAGGATTTTACGTGATGGCCTTTCGGAACCAAAATTTTATGGTGACTTGGTTTACAAATTTAAGAAACTTATAGGAAGGAAGGAGTTTTCTTTTCAGTTCAGAAGAATCATAACAAATTAGAGACGTATAGGTTATAACTTGAATGTGATGCGACAGTCTGCATGCTTAATTTTTAACCCAATCATGGTTGATAACTATGCTGTCTTCTTTAATTGCACGCCGGTTGGTCGGGCGTCAGACTCTATGATGGTCCCGACTTAAAGCTATTCATTTTATTAGTTGCTTGAGACCGGAGCTTCTAATTTTGTCTGTTGCTTGGCCCACCGGGGTTCAACTGGTGTTTTTATTTTGCTTCGGCCGCGGGTTTCAGTAAGTTATTCGGCGCCCAGGGATCTCCATCGTCGGGCAGCTTACTAAGTTTGTGAGTCCTTGTTTTTGATTCATCATGGTTATCATGATTTTTTATTTGTCCTAGATTATTCATTGACTAAATAGAGATTCACCATGAGGACCGAACAACTAACTAAATGTTGTGAACCATAGCAGAACATGAGGGTGAGGTTTGGCGCCTGTAAAATCGATTTAAGCCCCCGGCGCAGTTCCAATGTGGTTCCATTTGTGTTATGTTTTGGAGTCGAATTGTTGTGCTGTTTGAACCTTATATACTTTTTCATATTTTATTTAAGCTCAGGTAACTGAGTGGCGGCCTATTGGGAAATAGCTTCTCACTCAGCTTATGATATGTTTTCTAAGTATAAGCTTTAAGTACCTAATTGTCAATTTAGTTTTTCCCACCTCTGTTTTTGGAGTGGAAATTTCTTTCTGATTGCCCCTTTTCCTGATCATTGCCTACTTGTACCTTTTTTACCTATCCTGATACTACCTTTTTAGGTTAAAGGTCCATTAAGTTGGCTAAAATAGGTACGAGTTGATCAAAATGGGTACGAGCTGACCAAAGAACCAAAAACAGGTACAAGTTGACTTGTGTACGAGTTAACTTAGGTACGGGTAGACTACAAACCGGTATTGCAGTATTGAACGAAATGTCCCGAAACCTAGAAAAATCTGCAGTTGCGGTTGTAATTTTGCCGTAGGAGTTGTATTAATTTGTGAGTTACAAAAACGAAAACAAAAAACCTAAGGCTTACTTACTTCAGAGATATATACTATACAGAGATTTGAAACTGCTATTGAACATCGATATTTGCCCCCGCTATGACTGTCGCTCAGGTAGACAGGTAAATCGAGGGAAAAAATCAATATTTTTATCGGCCGCTGAATCTATTCTGAAAGTTTGTATATTCGCAAAAATATATTGTTAATATTTTCTTCGTTTTGTTCGCTATTATCTAGATAATAGTAGAAATATTTATTTTTGTTAAATAGGCCTTCGAATTTCCAACAAATAGATACTAAACACACCCGGTATCTTTGTTAAAAAGAGTTATTTATTTAAGGTTGATAATTTATATAATTATTTATATGGCAGTGGCTATTTTGCCGGACCCGGCAAAATAGCTATAATATACATATAGGCTATTTTGCCGGACCAAAAACTTAGTAAAATTTTTATTTTATTTTTATTTTTTTATCTACATTTTCTTTTATTTAATACCTATTTATTTGAGATAATTATGTTTTTAAAAGAATGCACATACTGAAAATGTTGATAAAAGACTTTATTCAGATACAAATGGAAGTATGGCTGGCATTCTGAGACACTTTAAAAGGGAATCTCTTAAGAAAAGGAGGAAAATTGTAATGAAAAGGTCTGAAGATTAAAGCCAGAATACACAATATATGCATTGTAGAAATCAACACTCATTGGCATTGCAGATACGTTTAGCTAGCAAAGAAGATTACAAAAGCAGTTTCTTTCGACAGACTATCAGGGACTGGAATTTTTCACCCATCAGACTAACATATTCCTTGGTGTGCCTGTCAGAAATTTTACTATCCCAGTACTGGTAATTTTCAGTTGTCTCAAAATGTCATTATACCCCCGGCATTTATGCCAACGGGTATATAGCTTTTGCTTTTCCGTTCGTACATTAGTTAGCTCGCATGTTTATTTGTAATTCCGGAATGTTTGTAGAATTTATGTCAAAGTTTTGGTTAAAGTTTCTTTAGTGGTGTATATCTTATAGGGTTTGCTTTGTTTCCATGAGTTCGGATCCGAGGGTCCATGCCCGGGCTGGAGGTCAAAATCTAGGTCACCTTTAAAATGTGCTATTTACAATGTTAATGTTCTTCTCTAAGTTCATATCTTAGTAAACGGTCATAGAAAATGTACTCCTATATAGATCATATATACCCTGTAGGGTTTGCTTTTATTTCATGGCACCAAATCCTGGGTGCCTTCCCCAAAGGTGCAGCTAGAGGTCAAAATCTAGGACACCTGTAGAATTTGATAGATGCCATGATAAGTTTTCTGTTAGTCTGTATCTTGACATCCACAAAGTCTTGTCAGAAAGCATTATTAGACAGTAGGTACCCTGTAAGTGTCAAGACTCTTGGGTCCATGTGTGGGGTGGGGCTAGAGGTAAAAAACTAGAACATCTGGTAATCCAGGGTAGCGGGGTCTGCGCTCAAGCTTCCTGGAACTAGCCATGATCAGCTATAAGTCTATTTAAAATTTCAAAACTCTAGCATTCACCATTCAAAGATTTAAAAACGTGACCAACAGACCCAGCAAGAGGCAACATGCCCTTCCAACTTTACCAAAGTTGTGTCATAAAAAGGGCACAAAAAGCAACCTACTGATTGAGAAGTATCTTAAATAAATAAATAGATAAAAAAAAATGTAGATTAGAATACCTTACAAAATATAAAATAAAATTTTTGATAAGTATTTGGTCCGGCAAAATAGCCTATAAGTCCAATATAGCTATTTTACCGGGTCCGGCAAAATAGCTCCTAGGGACTATTTTGCCGGAGGGAGCTATTTTGCCGGGTCCGGCAAAATAGCCACTGCCTATTTATATATCCGTTGTCCTACGATTTGTAAAAGCCGTTGTTGTTGGTTTTTTTCTCCCACAAATTAATACGTTTTTAATTATGCTTATTATCTACGCGACTGGACACATTTGAAACAATTATTTACGGATTATCTTTAGATTAAAGAAATCGCCGATTGATTAATCTCGCCGTAATACTAATCATATTTAACGCCGAAAAAAGAAACGATAATTAGTGAACAAGGCGCTAATTAAAATAAAATGCAGGCCCTAAAATGCATATTTAAGCTTAACTCCGACAGTTCAAGGCATTTCAAATTCGCAATTTACGTTAAACGCGCGTCAGAATGTCTTACGGAAAAGACGATTTTTTACATTGGGATGATGATATTGATCTTGATTCTTTGCTAGGTGATTATACGTGTAGTGAAATTGAACTTACGGACGATGATGAACCATCGACAAAAAACAGAAAGCAAAAAAAAAGTGAAAAGTGACAATAGTGAAAATAGTGCTAAGGCTAAAACGTACAATTGTTCCGAGTGTACGAATTTGTCTGCGTCGATATCTGGGCTGCGCGGTCATCTACGAAAAAAACATGGAATTACAAATGCAAAAGGTAAGGAGGCAATTCAATATTTTGATCTTGTATATTTCATTGTTCGATTTTTTTCTCTCGATTTTCCCAAAAATGACTTTTTATCAGGTGTTTTCCTGCAATGTTTTCACAATGTTTAACGAACATGTGAATTAAAATAATTATACACAATTTTTATCTATCTTATTCTATCTTCATAGCTATACTGAGTCGATCAATTTCTGATCATCATCAGTTTTAAGCTCCTTGTAGCCACAGTTTAGCTAAATTCAGTTCAGAAGCTAACATCTAGGATGTCCTGAGCCTGCTGTAAAATTATTTGTCATTTTTTCTTTCAAAATGTAACTTTTTCATCTTATTTGCAATGCCAAATAAGGTGTAGAAAATATCGCCATTTTAAATTCAAAAGCGCGAAAAGTTGTGAAAAACAGCTGCTTAATTCGGACGATTTGACCCTGTCAAAAATACCCAAACAGTATCAAAGGGCAATAAAACGATTTGTAAGACATTGTTCTTTAAGAATATTGATGATGTTTATCAAAAAAATGTCATTCATGGAAGCCTTATAATGAAAAATAAAACGCATCGTTTTGAGATCGGACGGAACAGATTTTCCTAAAATTACAAAAATAGTCAATACACAGATACAAACAATACGTCACAGCCCACGTGGTCTATATTATCCAGGTAAGTCAGGTGACTTTCACGTGACTTCTTTCCACTTCCGGGTGGCAAAAAAGCGACCCCACTTCGATGAATGTGTAATGAATTGTAATGTTTTGATGTATTGCAAATGTAAAATAATGTCAAAATATTACTTGTTCATAACAAATTACATTTCCAAATATTTTAGCGCATTAATTGATGTGTGTTTCTAGTTTAGTATTATAAGTATTTAGCGTTTACTTCCCGTGCGGGATTAAAAAGGTTTGCATCTCAGTCAATCAAAAGTTTGTTTTTTTATATGGTAGAAATCAGATATCAACATTGAATAATTTCCGTGTTTGAGCCGTGTTTGAAGCAAGTTTAAGTTTTATGAAAAACGAGTTTTATGAAAAAAAAAAAAAAAAACTTAAGCCATTAGAAATTGGGTGCGCTCTCTCTCTCTCTCTCTCTCTCTCTCTCTCTCTCTCTCTCTCTCTCTCTCTCTCTCAAGAGCACACGATTTAGTTATGTCTTGCATGCGGTGAAATAATAAAAACGCTAACACTTTTTTCAGTCCGTGGAATAAATATAATTTATCCACAAGTTATAATATCTTTTTGAAGTGTATCAATTTATTTACGACACTGGAATCATAATTATCTTTTTCTAGATCTAATCCATGCGATATCAACACCTGTTATGACATTTCGACCGACTGAACATACACGCCGGCTGCCCCGGGGACTCATTAATCCCTTTCATTCATATAGTACCCCAAGAATGTGTCATTTCTTTGAAGAGGGTGTAATAAATAATAATTCAAGAAGCCGACTATCGTGATTATGGGCATCGTAATTTGAGGTGTCATAAAACTGTCTTCAGTAGCCGAAACCGCGTTTCTTTCAAATTGATTATGATCATCAATATGTGTATAGCCTTTGAATAGTTATTATTTAAACTGGACTTAGTTATATTTCAATTTGATTATTCAAATATAATTAATTAATTAATATATTCTTAAGAATGAAAAAGATGGAGAAAAAGGAGCAAAAATTCTTCCTAAAAAGCGCTAAGATAAACGCACTTTTATTGATGTAAGTCTCGGTACAAACAAGGTCGGAAAAAAGAACAAGAACTAATTATTTATTTAATTGTTTATTACCTTTTTTTATTTATTTATTTTTTTTTTTTATTTATTTATTTTTCCATTATGAATGGATTTTTTTAGTCGAATCCGGGTCGTTTCGGCCCTGGGTCGTTTCGGCCTGAGTCGTTTCGGCCTGGGTCGTTTCGGCCAATTTTAGGGGTGGGTCGTTTCGGCCTTGGTAGGTGGGTCGTTTCGGCCAATTTTCTGGGTGAGTCGATTCGGCCCTGAGTCGTTTCGGCCAAAATTTATGGAAATCTTCAGGTAAGTAACAACTCAAAGATAAATTATCTTATTGAGTACATGCGTTTTCGTAGACATATACATGATGTATGCATGTGAGATGTTTTCACATATGCTTAGTGTCTCGGAAAAAAAGCCCATTAACATTTAATGATTAGCGATAGAAAGGATTGATAGGGTTGAGGGAATGAATGAATGAATGAATAAATGAATAGATAGATAGATAGATAGATAGATAGATAGATAGATAGATAGATAGATAGGTAGGTAGGTAGGTAGGTAGGTAGATAGATAGATAGATAGATAGATAGATAGATAGATAGATAGATAGATAGATAGATAGATAGATAGATCAATTTTCATCGGCTGTCGGTGATCTAATTATAAGGTAGATTATCAAGGTGTGAAAACTCGTGTCTGTAATCAGCAGTTTTAATCCATGGTGATTGATTATCAATGTACTCAATTAAAGTGTGAAAACGTGTGCTTGTCAATTTAATTTGAGTCTACGCATGAGAAAACCAACAATTTTGGAATCCGACCAGGTTCATCACAAACCAGCCTGTACAGTCACAAAAGCAGAACAGAGTCTTGAAACTTCGTATTTAAGAAGAAGATGATTGTACTATCTTTGTAGCGACAACAAAGGCACTGATCAGCTGTGCAGTTACCTGCGCCTTTGTTTTCGCCTATGCATATTGTTGGTTTTCTTATGCGACTTTGGTCGGCTTAAAGTGAAAAGAAATTTAAAATACCGTTATAATAATAGCTTTAAAAAGTTATGAAAAAGCTCAACCTTGTTACAGCTGAATTTGTAAGTTTGAAAGTAAAATTCCATTAGATACGTATACTATGTTTACAGATTTTATATAGACTTCTTAGAATTCTGCGAGATAGAATCGTTAAGTTGCAGTTTGCATTGTATATGTAAAGCTTAGATTTGCTTACATGTAACTGATTTCATTTTTGTTTGATACAGACATTACTCGAGAAATCTCTAAAGTTGATTTTTTTTTTTTCAAAATGATATTTAGTTTGAGATGAGAAAATGTAAGGAAACTTATGAAAGTAAACCCTGTAATAGACCCACGTACCCTTGCAAGACTGGCTTCATGGTTAACTAGCCTCGTATAACATACACATCTAGCATAAAGTATATTATATAGTATATAAGGATTAAATAAAATCAGGCCGAAACGACTCACCAAAATTGGCCGAAACGACCCAGGGCCGAATCGACTCAGGCCGAAACGACCCAGGCCGAAACGACCCACGGCCGAAACGACTCAAGGCCGAAACGACTCACGGCCGAAACGACCCGTTACCTTTTAGTCTGATTGCAGACGTGGCCGCATAATGGCGCAAATTGTTATTTAATTATAAGTCATATCTAAGTAATACATATTTTCGTTCGCGCGCGGATCCAACATCGTTTGCCCAAGGTGTGAGAAATTAAATTCTTTATAAAAGAGCCAAAGGCAAAAGATTATTTGTAATTTTGTATTTAAATGTCATCGTTGTTCCCTGATTGGGATGGCGGCACACATTTTACTTTAATTTAAACTCAGTAATGTATGTAAACAACATTGAACCGGAAATGTTTTTGCCACCCGGAAGTGAAAGTTTTAACCACAATGCAACGCGCACTACGTCATCGAGGTCAAGGTCAAATAATGTAAACAATAATATTGTACCTGTCTATATTTATACGATCATAACCCAAACGCAGTCACGCGCTGAGTGCTAATTTACAAATAAAACGACTTTTACATCTTTCTTCTTTCATATTTTGTTGATTAAAAATTACCTAGCCTATTAATAACAACGCGTTGCAGTAAAAAAAGTACCGACTATTTTACGCTTGGTCGCCATTTTGAAACCTTCAACAAGGATTGCATCGTTTTATCAACGTAAAATACACGAGTAAAAACCCAATAAGAACACTACAAATTTCAGAATCTGGTTCATAATTGAAAGATAAAATGCTTATCATTTCTCTAGGACTAAAATATTGCTTCATCAGATGTATAAAATCGCCGATGGAAGTTGATTTTTATAGCGTTGAAATTGTCTTCGTTTAGAGTAAAAAAACAAAATGGCGGAAGTAGGTGGAGCCACAGGTAGAGGCGCGTCAATCAAAAGTGACCGCTAGGTGGACTTTCTTATCTCTTCATCTTTATCTCAGCTTACTTCAAGACTTACTTCAAATTTCTGATAATTTGAAGCTCTTTCAGCATATATTTATCCCCCGATGCTTTCTTCTTTACACTGTTTTCCGTTTTCCGGTTCTCCTTCCAAGCGCTCAACTTGTTTGATCTCGATTAGTGAAAAATTAGCAATATACATGTGTGATTTAGTTAATGCATTTAGCAGGAAATGCATTTTTATAGTTTCTCAACACAATAATTACTGTCTGAACACCATCTTTCAGAAACTGCATTTTTCGAAATTTCACTTTTCTGAAACACCACAAGAAAAATATGACCATGCTATCTTTTTACAACCCATGAGTCCTAAAAAGTGCCACAAAACGTTTGAAAATCAGTTCACTAATATAATAATTATGCCCAAAAATCATTTTGAATAGGCATTTTGCATGTGCAAAGGAGGTAATCCAAACACCTTAAAACTGAAAATCAAACAAATCTGTGGAATAATTTTAAGAGTTTGGTGCTCAGCATACAAAACAATTTTGTTTTGGTTTGGTGCATTTTAGATGAAAAATAATAAATTTAGATTTTTTCCGGGAAAATAGTTACTTCCCTTGCTGGCAATTTTACAATGGAAAAAGCCCTATTCAAAAATATTTTCTTGCATAAAATTATTATTTGTTAACCGATTTTCAAAAATTTTGTGGCACTTTTTAAGACTTTTGGAATGCAAAATGGTGACATGCTCATATTTTTCTTGAGGCCTTTCAGAAAAGTGAGATTTCGAAAAATGCAGTTTCTGAAAGAAGGTGTTCAGACAGTAGTACTTTTAAAATTACATTCTGTATCAATGAATTTCATCATACTGTCCATTTCTCACCAATGGTGGTCTCGAGCCGAAGAAAAAATTTCTGTATATATCAGTTCCTCTTAAAATGTAACATAAATACTTGTTCACAAAATCACATCTTCCATAACGATCCATCATCCATTAAACTATCCATTTATAATGGTAGTCTCGAGCGAAATTACATATCATCAAATCTCGGAAAGTTTATTTATCGACTTCAAAAGAACGAAATAACGTTAACAACCAACTTTGAACAAAAACTTGAACATATTTACAGTTTTCTATCTTATCATGAGTGTCTTTATTAAGTAGAGCCTGGAAAAGGCTCTGCCCCAGTGCTAGGGCCTCCTGAATCCCAACAAGACCTGGTTTGAAACATGTTTAGTGTGTTTTAGGTAGTTTGTATGTGTTTAAGATGAGGTTTCACAGTTTTTGGGTGGTTTTGAAGTGGTTTGGTGTGTTCTAGGGTGGTTTGGGGTGTTTCCATGGTCCGCATTAAAACTTTTTACAAGAAGCTAAACAGAGGCATTCTAAACCATATACCTCTGAATCCTTGATCTAAATAAGAGCCTTGAATTCTTCAGCAGTCTTTGATGAGACCACTGAAGAGGGAAGACTATTCCATAAAAGGATAGTCCTAGGGAAAAAAGAATTCTTCAGAGCATCACTATAGGCCATTTATCTTGTGTATTGTGAATCGTGAGATGCCCTGGTACTTCTTAAGTTGGGTGCTGGGGTCTGATATCTATCTTTATCAAGAGACACTGTACCTGAGTATATCTTGTAAAAGACTTCACCCTGCAGTCCTCCAGGGATGGCCACTCAAGTTGGTCCAACATATTGTCGACGCTAAGTACTCCTGTTCCACCATCGCCTGCAGGTCCACCTGGCTGCTTACTTGTGCATTTGCTCCACCTTTTTGTCTCAGTTTCAATTTAGGGATGCCAAATAGGAGCCGCATACTCGAGCTGAAGAAGAACCAATGTCTTGTATGCAACTTCCTTTGTATGCCGAGGTGCGAGAGCAAAATTGCGCTGAAGAAAACCCGATGTCTTAGTTGCTTTACAAGAAATTTCAGAAACATTCTGACCCCATTCCAAGTCGTCAGTGATAGTAAGTCCAAGGTATTTGGTGGATCGAACCTGTTCCAGATTTTGTTGATGTAGAGAGTAATTGAAGTGTATTTGATTGCTAGGGAGGTCCCGGGTCACCCTCATTGAGTGACATTTGGCAACATTGAATTTCATTTGCCAGTCTGTCTCCCTTGTGCAAGGCTATTCAGGTCATCTTGTAGAATATCATTATGGCAATCAGTGAGTGTTTTGATGTTCCTATATAAAACACAATCGTCTGCAAAGAGACAAACAGATGACCTGATTTTGTCCGGAATATCAAGAAAAGGACTGGTCCCAAGACCGATCCTTGCGGGACTCCAGATAAGACCGGGACTGGATTTGAGGCTTGGCCATCTAACACTACTTTTTGATAGCGCTCAGAGATCCATGAAGCGATTCACTTGTGAGTAGATCATCTAATCCTGTAGTAGTGCAGTTTGTAAAGTAACCTCTTATGTGGTACCTTGTTAAAGGCCTTAGCGAAATCCATGACGATCACATCTGTTTGTCTGTGACCCCGGTTCAGAGCTTGATCCAGGTTACTAACCATGTCACTGATGAAGGTTCACTACCCGAAATTGTACAATATGGCCCATCTTCTTGCTTTGAATGTTTTACTGCTTCCAAGGGATCTAACAATTATTTTTATTTGCTATTACTGCAGCTGGTGTTGTGCCGTGTGGCGGCCCTAAAAAGTCTCCCCGTACATCATCCATAGTGCAGATTATATTTTTCTTTTGATCCTTTGGGATCAGTGAATATATTTGGAGTATTTCAAATATTTTGTACGTTAAAAATAATGTGCTTAACAGTATTTTGATTATTTGGCCCCTTTGGGAATATGAGTCTTTGATTTAGACTACACAGATGTAAATTCTTGAAATTACAGCAATAATGTCTGGCTTTCGCTGCCAGTTTAGTAAAGGGTCACTGATGAAGGTTCACTACCCGAAATTGTACAATATGGCCCATCTTCTTGCTTTGAATGTTTTACTGCTTCCAAGGGATCTAACAATTATTTTTATTTACTAACCATGTCATGAAATAACTGAACCATCTGGGTTTCGCAAGAAATCATGCTGACAGTCAGCAAGAACGTTTTCAAGGGAAAGATGCTTATTTATGTTACTGACTGTAATATGCTCTAAGGTTTTGCAGCAGATGCAAGTTAGTGACACCGGTCTGTAATTAGCTGCATCATATTTCTCACCTTATACACCGGGGCCACGTTTGCCTGTCGCCAATCATCTGGTACCGTTCCCTGAGCAGATAAAGGCCAAGATGGGAGCAATTTCAGAAAAACATTCTTTTAATACCCTAGGACTCGGGCCATCTGGCCCAGGTGCCTTGTGAACCTTAAAGTTCAACCTCATTATAACGCGCCTCATTATAGTGCGGTTTTCGATATAACACGACCATGTCATGGCTCCCAAATCAATTATTTTGCTATATGTCTATTGTAAATAACCTCATTATAACACGGTTCACTTATAACACGGTCTGTTTCCATGAACCCCAAAGATAGCGTTATAATGAGGTTGATCTTAGTGAAAACATGGTGTTGAATTAATGAATGCTTGAAAAGAGCCATGATAGATCATTAGGTGTGCCCTGTCACCTTTCTCACACATAGTACGTTACCAGTTGCTCGTCAGAATCAGAATAGTTTACTGGTGAAACGCCAAATTGACAATACCACACCATCAAAATGGAAGCAAGGAATAATGAACAATTGGTCGCTGCTATCATCGACTATCGTTTGAATGCTATGAGAGAGCAAGAGGAGAAAAGGCGTCTGGAGCAAAGAGTAAGTTTTACAGTTAAAATTACATTATTTCTGCTCTGTCTTTGAGCAAAGAGTAAGTTTTACATTATTTCTGCTCTGTCTTTGACGCAATTTTCAATGCATGTTCTCTGGTCTGTCCTGATATACATATTTCATGTATTTGTCTATTTTCTAAGCATCAGTATGCAGATGACTTGAAGGCATGATTCATACCCAGGGCGGGTACTCTGAAATTTGTTTTTTGCTATACATATGCTCGGTCTATTTTGTAGGGTACAAAATTTTTATGTAGGGTGGGGGTGGAGCAAGAGTATGTCCAAATTCCTGATTTTTTTGATTTTTTTATTTTTTTTTTTTTTTGGGGGGGGGACGGGGGGACAGTCAGACCTGATATTTATTTAGAGGTCACGGGGTAGATGCTGGTCCGAACCTACTTATGGGCAAAATTTCAGAGTATACCCCCCTGGGGATGAGGTTCTAAGGCAACTTATGTCGGTTGCATAGCTGTTATTCTCTCACACGGACCTTCAGTTAAGCTTGTATTCTCTATTCTAGGTCGCAGCCCTACAGAGAACCATTGAGAACCAGACGTCGTGGCTCTGAGCTGCACATGAAGAAAAAGCGCAACTGACGCAACGCGTCCAGTTTCAGGAGGAGGTCCTTAAGAATCTAAAAAATGTGGGCGAGAGTCTGGGCCCATTAAAACTCCAGGTAAATATTCGTCTTATTTGTATTTCTGTAACATTTTTTACAATTGGTTGTCTGCCCCTGCCCCGGGGCTATATACATGTATATTTCCATAATAATGAAACATCTTCTCCCCTGAAACCGCTTGGCCAATCAAAGCCAAACTTCATATGGAGCATCCTTGGGAAGGGGGAAAGAAAGTTTATATAAATGGTCAAGGTCACATGATTAAGATGGCCGCCATGGCTATAAATAGAAAAAAAACTTTAAAAATCTTCTTCTCAAGAACCAGAAGGCCTATGATTTTGAAACTTAGCATGAAGCATCAGGCAATGGAGCTCTACAAAGTTTGTATAAATCATGACCCTGGGATGACCTTGACCTTTTTTACAGCAAGGTCAACTTAGGCCGCCCATTGCATTTGAATGGGTAAAAATAGGAAAATGTCATTTAATGGCAAAAAAATTGCTAAGAATGAGCAAATGGACAGAACATTTATGTTTATGAAAATATTTTGGGCCCAGAGGGTTGTCTGCCCCTGCCCCGGGGCTATATACATGTGTATGACCATGATATTCAAACATCTTCTTCTCTGAAACCTCTTGGTCAATCAAAGTCAAACTTTATGTGGAGCATTCTTAGGAAGAGTGAATGAAAGTTTATATAAATGGTCAAGGTCACATGATCAAGATGGCCGCAATGGCTATAAATAGCAAAAACCTTTGAAAATCTTCTCCAGAACCAGAAGGCCTATGATTTTGAAACTTGGCATGAAGCTTCAGGCAATGAAGCTCTACATAGTTTATATAAATTATGACCCTGGGATGACCTTGACCTTTTTTACGGCAAGGTCAACTTAGGTTGCCCACGCATTTGAATGGGGAAAATTGTTACAATGTCATTTGAAGGGCAAAACTTGAAGTAAATTGGCAAATGGACTGAATCTTTATGATTTAAAAAACAAATTGACTCCAGAGGTTGCTCTGACCCTGCGCTGGGGTTATTTACAGGTATATTACCATTCTAGTCAAACAAGTTTATTGGTATATATCTCGGGTCTCAGGTGAGCGTTTACAGGACCATTGGTCCTCTGGTTATCATTTTGTCTTGTCAAATTTATTACAGCAAGACCAGCTTATGCTCAGGATGGAGCAAAACAACAATGAGATTGTCAGCATTGCTGGCAAGCAAGAGCAGCTCATCCTGAGGATGGAGCAAAACAACAATGAGATTGTCAGCATTGCTGGCAAGCAAGAGCAGCTCATCCTGAGGATGGAGCAAAACAACAATGAGATTGTCATCATTGCTGGCAAGCAAGAGCAGCTCATCCTGAGAATGGAGCAGAACAACAATGAGATTGTCAGCATTGCTGGCAAGCAAGAGCAGCTCATCCTGAGGATGGAGCAAAACAACAATGAGATTGTCAGCATTGCTGGCAAGCAAGAGCAGCTCATCCTGAGGATGGAGCAAAACAACAATGAGATTGTCAGCATTGCTGGCAAGCAAGAGCAGCTCATCCTGAGAATGCAGCAGAACAACAATGAGATTGTCAGCATTGCTGGCAAGCAAGAGCAGCTCATCCGGAGGATGGAGCAAAACAACAATGAGATTGTCAGCATTGCTGGCAAGCAAGAGCAGCTCATCCTGAGGATGGAGCAAAACAATGAGATTGTCAGCATTGCTGGCAAGCAAGAGCAGCTCATCCTGAGAATGGAGCAGAACAACAATGAGATTGCCAGCATTGCTGGCAATCAAGCTACAATACTTGACCTTTTGAATGATAATGATGGTCAAATGGAGTCGAATGCTGAGGTAGTACCATCTACCTCCGCCTCCACCTCCACCGACGACACTCAAGAGGTGGAGGTAAAGGTGGAAAGCAATGATGAAAGGTGAGGCTTAAAACCTGTACAACCTAACCTGTATTAAGCAGTCAATTCCACACACAAAAAATTCATTAACGAAATTTGTAGTCATAACGAGATACATTTGAATATCTCTGTGGTACTTGCTTAACATAGGTTGGATTGCTTATAAATGTTAAAACATAAAAGCAAACACATTTTTTACAACATGTTTATTTACCGTACATAACATTTATCACAAATGTTGTCTTGTAAACACGTCATGTTTTCTGAAATAATACAGTATTTCTTGTTTCATCCAATGCATAAAATGGCAAGAGATTTGTACCTGAGTAAAACAAATCACATTACATTTTCCCTGAGTATAAACGACTGGCAATCATGACATATATTTCTTTTTTTTTTTTTCCTTCAAATATCAAGAGCGTACAAACTTTAACTAGCTTTAAAGCAGAAAGAAATATTGTTTATGAAAGGAAAAATACAATTTTGAGCAATAATAAACTGCTTACAGTAAATTAATGTTAATGCTTTTGCATTGGCTTAGAAATATTGTAGATGGTTGATCTTAAATGTAGTATGGTGCTTTCAATCACATCAGAAACTACTGATTGAGATAGAACAGTATCCTTTCTAGAGTCACAAAGGTTAACATTGTTTGCTTCTTGACATGTAATCTTGAAAAGAGCACTGGTAAGTGTTAATTCTAATTATTTCATGTCATCTATGCCCAAAAGTAGGGTCTTCATGCAAGTTACACTCAATACTTTGATGCTGTTGTCGTACCATAAAACAAAAACAAAAAAAAAACAACAAACAACAAAACAAACTGCAGTCTTGTATATTTAATGCTTAATATCATGATCACCAAATGTTTTACAAACGAGCCTATGTTTTTCTTTGGTCCTTTCTTTTTTTCAGAGTAATCCTCCTGTTGTGCGTCTTCGACGCATTTTCTCAGAAAACAAGAGGCGCAAAGTTCGGTATGTTTGTTTGTCTTTTCTTTATCCTATATTTGAGCAAGTTCCTATTGAAACAGTAAGTTCCTATTGAAACAGTAATGGTATAGCAGAACTGTTTAACATTGCCAACAATTCACTACACCGTATGACAGATTCTCGTTCTGTACTGTTGGTTTATTAATCAAACAACGTATCCTGTGGTAGCCAACATTTTATGAAAAGCTAATATTTTTTTATGAAAAGCTTTCTGCTGTTTTAATTGCTAAGAAACTTCATTATAAACACAGACAATGGCTGTAATCGCAGCTACAAATGTAATTAAATTTACACACATACAATGTTGAACTATAATTGCCCTATGTTTGATGTGGTATTTAACATCCCGGTCAACTATTTTCAGTCACATTGCAACTTGGTCACTACTTCTTGGGTAATTTTCGAATACTTTAAGTAGTTGAAATGGTCTTGTTTGACAATGCTAGTCCTCGACCACTGAGTCAATGCCCTCTGCTAAAGTGTAGAATGCAACTTGAAATATCTATGCATTTTTTATGTTTATTTTTCGTTTCTTTGTAGTGAGTAAAAGACTAAAGACATTGGCTCTGGTGTATACAGACAATTTAAGAGTGTAGACTTTGTCAATATTGTTGCTGCTTAACTTAAAAGGTGTGATTCAATTTTCATTGTTGTGAATTTGTACTTAAGCTCCACTAATTTGTTTTCCTGGTGAGACATGTTATATTTTATGTAATAAACATATAAATTGTATAGAAAAGTCATATATGTTCTCCATGCCATCTTTGTAAATATGAGCCACATCACCAGATAAGCAACGTTTTGCATATGCTCAACAGAGATCAGCACCTTTGCTGTCTCTGTCGGAAAAAGTACAATATTTCGACTTCTTAAATCCCAAATCTCAAGCCTAAAGTCATCTTTTGTGGATGTGCAGCTTGGTTTGTGTCTCGCTTGGTCCTTAACCACAATGTTGATTTTCTTCTGATGTAGCGCATATGCTTTGATAAGCAATAAAAGAGTATAATTAAAACATGTACATAGCATTTGGCACTATTTAGGGTAAAACCTTGCAAGGTTTTGCATATGCTCAACAGAGATCAGCACCTTTGCTGTCTTTGTCGGAAAAAGTACAATATTTCGACTTCTTAAATCCCAAATCTCAAGCCTAAAAGTCATCTTTGTGGATGTGCAGCTTGGTTTGTGTCTCGCCTGGTCTTAAACCACAATGTTGATTTTCGTCTGATGTAGGTCATGTAAGCAATGAATGAGTATAATTAAAACATGTACATAGCATTTGGCACTATTTAGGGTAAAACTTTGTAACAAAGATGAAGTTGTCAACACTCGATTGTGTCTCAATGAATGGACTGTGCAGAGCACACAGCAATAGAAAGAATTTCCCAATAACCCTCAGTATAACATTATTTTTGAAACATTGTTCATCGATTTTGAATGTAAAGATTCTAGCTATCACTGGGATGGCTTCAAGAATAGTGTTATGACTAGGTTAATGTTTGTTTTTTTTTACTATATTTTAAACACGTTGAAAAAAAAAGAATTTGAAAATATACATAGCATGAGGCTCTATCTAAACCAAACGACAAAAGTAGGGAAAAAATACGACAGTTTCATAAGTCTGTGGCACAATGGTCTGAAAAAAATGGTCTAGGTAACTGCCCAAGTGACAGAGACCTTAATGCAAATTTAATGCCCCCTTAACAAGGAAGAAGTTAGAATACATAAACTGTTCACATGGAAAAAACAGTCAAAGAAATAAAGCTCACAAGGGCTTTTTTGAGCAAATGGTTGACCGGTTATTGTTTTCAATAAAACAAACAAAAATATGCCTTTATCAAAGAAACATGTTTTTTTTTTTTTTATAAAAAAATATATCGTCATATAAAAATATGCCTTCATAAAATATCTTATACAAACAGATGAAAGACAAATATGGAAATGGATTATGCATGACATAAAAATGGAAACGATAACATTAAAAAAAAAAAACAACACAAAACAACAGCGAAAAAAAAAAAACCTGACTAGAATATGTACAAGCACATCCCTTTTAGTGCTCAGACTTTGAAAAAACAAAGAAACTGCAACCTATGGAAAAAAATGCATATTTTGCAAAAACCTGCAGTTGTTACTCTGACAGTCATGTCTTAATACCAGTATTTAAAAGGGACTGTGTTTCTTTTCCTTTTCATTGCATACCAAGTTGATGCATTTTTAATGGCTCATGTCTTGAGAGAGATGATCAGTTGTAAGTAAGGCGGTCTGGCTGATGGCGGTTTCGGAGGGGATATCAACGAGCAGGGGTTAGTGCTGGACCTACAGGGGGTGGTGCTGGACCTGTCTGAAAACGCTGTCTCATCCGTAGTATGAGGGCTAGCAGATGAATTAATATTCGTCGGTTAAGCTGTCTGGCCATCAAGCGCAGGTGGAAGGTAATCAAATCCGAAAGGGTGTTGAAAATAATGCCAATGATGATCAATAAAGATGCCATTATTAAATACACAAGTTGGTCTGAAATGGAAAAGAAAAGAAAAAAACAGAACCAGTTAGTCTAACAGCAAACAATATTCTTCTTTCTTGTTCACATTGCACTGAAATAGGGTCTCCTCAGAGCCTTCTATGATTTGGGGCAGTCCCTGAAATCTCTCCCCCATTTCTAGGTCTGCGGACTGACGTCTGCGTCTGTAGACTTTTCTACAGACAATGCATGTGGTGCAAGCGATGATTACAAATGATATGCTACCGATGATGATCATGATGGGTATGAGGTTGCTGTGAATATTAGCTTTGTTCAACTGAAGTTCAGGTGGACTTTTTGGATGTCATAACATCTTAATTTTGGGTACAAGTCCCATAAAACGTAAAACATATGGGAATTCCCGGCTGGTAAATATTTTGCAGGGTTCGTGCTAGCGATTTCAGAAAATTTGGCGCAAAAAATTAGTCATTGGCGAAAATAATTGGCGATAAAATAGGCCACCGTTTTAAGCCAAAAATTACTTACTCAGTGAAAATCGCCACTGATTTACCTGTAAAATTGAGCTAAATATCAAGTTAAAGTGTCAGTAAATTTTCAATTATTTTTTTCAATTTTGGTAATTTTTTATATGTTCTAGTGTTTCGTTTGCCGAACAAGGATCTGTCGAAAACTTCCATAAAGCATTACAGATAAACCAATTAAAGACTAATTAAAATTTGACTTAAATGAGTGACAGTGATAAATATATACTTTTGCCCGCCTTCACACTCGAATTCAATGCGCAAAGTTCTGGAATTCCGGAAGTAATAGTCTATGTCGAATGGGAATCTCGTGCGATTTTTTTGACGATTTATGACGACCTATATAAAACTTACCTATGGGGTATATGTATAACATTAAACCTGTTCGTCGCACTCACATCCGCGTGCGAGTCGATTTATGACGTCATCAAAATGGCGGCTATCTGCCTATATATGAATTATTCGTATTTCCATCAAAATCAATTGAAAACATCGCATTACAACTTATTTTGCAAAGAAAATGTATGAAATGAATCTGATTATACCCACGATAGACGAATTAAGTCGATGGGTCAACGGATATTGCTTTATCCGGTCGTCCGTCCGTTCATGCATACGTTGGATATACGTTTTTTCTTCTAAAACCTAGGTACACCGGGAGCTAATTTGACCTACCTTGCACCCCCGAGGGCAATTTTTCACGAGAAAACCAACAATCTGGGTTTCTTACCAGGCCTGACAAATATCTGTCTGTACAGTCCTAGATTTAAGAAGCTTGAAAATTTGATTTAACAGGAAGAGGGATTTAACTATTCCTGTACTGAAAAGAAAGGCGCTGATCAGCTGTACAGTTACTGCACACCTGACCTGTGCCTTTGGTTTCGCATATGCAGATTGTTGGTTTTCTGATGCGGCGGCTCATATATGAAAATTAATTGTTCTTTAATGTTTATCACATGATTATTTTAATAAAGAAAGAAACTTTCATTTTTGTTTGACTAAATCGAAAATGCAAAAGTGGGGAATGGCAGAAACTTACCAGGGAGTAATTAGTCAAATTATCCCTTGTATAGTTTCACAATAGACAGTATTTATTTTGCATTTCAACGATTTTAGCTGACCTGAGCCGAATGCTCATGGATAGCTTATAGGATGGTACTCGAGTCGGCGTGCGTCCGTACAGTCACATTTTCAAAAATCTTCTTCTCTGAAATCCCTTGGCCAACCAAAGCCATTTCTTTATCTACACAAGCTCTTAGGGAGTGGTTATCGTTCGTACACACGGACGAACCATATAATAAGTTGCTTATTGCACTTTTAGCACCCTGCACCTTGTGCATCTCCGGGTTTCTGACGTTGAACACTTAAAGGGTGCAATATTTTTCTACATTATTATGGTAAGGTATTTCGGTATTTCAGATATCTAACACTCATGGTCATATCATTATCATATGAAACTTATTTAAGAATACTTTGGTGAGTTGTGAAATAAGTAAAATTAATTTCCCAAAATACAAGTAAAAGAAGATTTGACAAGAAGATTGGGTATACAGGCTTAGGCCTTTCAACCCGTAGCATTGGTATCCAGGTATCCAGGTAAGATCATTTATTGCATAGCCTTTGTATTATTTTATTTTAAAGTTTTCATTGTTGTGTGTTTAGGATGCACGGCAATAGGTAGAACCTATTTATTTCATATTATTATTGTCTAAAGCATACACGAGTTCCGCTTCTAACGCAACACTTACATTTTCCGTCATAACTCAAAAAGTAATGAGCCATACTTAATGAAAGTTTCAGAAAATACAACGCAATTATGATCGCCATTTTTTCGTAAACTTTAGTTTCATTAAAATTGATTGATCAAAAATACAAAATATAGTTTCTAAACAAGACTCGAAATGAAAAGTCACAAAACTGCTGGTCATTGCAAAATTGAACCTAATCTAGATTTACTCCCAATAGTGCTGGTCGTCATGACCCAGCGGGCACATGACGTCATATCAACGTCGATGTGCCTGCTGGGGATGTAGAATTTCCGCTGGTTGGATCGTCAGTGTTTCATCAATTAACTATTTTTATTCTGAGAAACGGCCAACATGACTAATATGTTGACTGGGGCGATCTGAAACCACAAAATAAAAGAAGTAAAATATATTTAGGGAAATGACATTAAACAGGATAGAATAGGGCATGTTGTTAGCAAAGCCAACAAAAAAAAAAAAATAAATTAATAAATTAAAAAAAAATAAACACCAATTTAAAAAAAAACGCAGAGTGCAGTTGTAGCTATACAATATTGCAGTTGCCGCTGTAAAAGTTTCGCTGGAGTGGTCTTGAATTTATAGATTAATTCGTTCAAAGCTGAAATCAGAGTTTCTATGGGTAGTTGACACGTAGTTTAATGAGGCCGTGAATCAAATGGTACTACCATGATGTCATGTCAGATCAGAATAGTATAGTGAAACCATCAGGTTGGTTACACGGTGCACTGTATTTTATCTAGGACTATACATGTAGGTCATTGGCATTTTACATGCACTGAAATATGGGTGTTTTACTCAACAATTCAGTGCTAGAGCAGAGCTGATCTACACGGGGGTAATACAATAGGTACTACCTGTGTTGTCGACCGAGACGATACTGCATATATGGTTGTCGACCGAGAATTCCGGCTTCCGACCGAGTTGTCGATACACGACATAAGTGTAGTGGACGGTGATAAAATCTAAAGGTATTTTTCATTATTTTTCTGCCCGAACCTGTTGTTAGATATTTTTCTGGCCTACAAAGTGTTCCAGCGAGTTGTTGCGTCGCTAGATTTCTCATGAAAAGATATTTCATCGTAAAATAGCAGAATGCAGAAAAAATGCAGATTTTTTGTTTTTTAGCCTATCCGATATCTTATGAAGTAATGAAAGATGTGGTATGCATCATTGCAAAGACAAATACATCAGAAAGCGTCAGAAAATGCATTGCTTGTTTATGCTGTAAGGGTGTTTTATTTTTATTGTTACTGCCGTAACATGACATGTAAATGTATGCGATACTGTTGTTGATGTAGGCTGATATGGATGTCGACGACTTACGAAGATTAGGACATGTATTAATAGCCTGATCAATTCAGTTTTCAAAGCTTTATTCCAGACATTTCGGGCCAGGGTGTCGAAATTGAATTATCCATGCTGTCTACAACACAATTATGGTGCAATGCGGTCAGCGACAACAGAAACAGGCCTATTTAATCACCAATTTTGACATTTAACAAGGACTATGTGTTGCAAGCAAGGAAGTAAATACGATTAATTAAACGTAAAGCATGCAACAAATACTCTGACCAGAATGGACATGTACCCAGTCTCGCATTTTGCCTCATGGATCTTAGCTGCGGGCAGATTTGTAACGCTGTGCGTAGCCATTTGAACTAAAAGTAAACCAGATGTTTTATTTTGTTTTTAAGTATACAGTAACATACTTTTATTTTTCCAGACCGAAATGGAAAAGTTTTATCCAAATCCCAACTGAAGAGAGCTTCCACGAATTGTCAGACATTGGGTCTGAAAGCATCCTAGACCTTTCAAACATAGAACGAGAGAGGGTCTCACCTGTCTCTGCAGGTCAAGTAAATGAGCTGTATGTCTACAAACGTTCAAGGTGAAATAATGCATACTAGTACATCTGCTTTCTATGAACTTTGTTTTAATGCCCTCAAACAATTCAAAGCCCCAACTGGTCTTAAAATTGTACATGTATGATAAATGTATGAGAATGCCGGAATTTGAGTAAGACTTTCTGACGTAGCTTTGAGAATAAGGTAATTCCTATAATGCTGGTCATATAGATGGGGCTTACACAGAATAAAGTCAATATCCCGACTACAATTACATCAGAATTCTCTGATTTAATTGTGTTAATTTCCTTTCACTTCAAGTTCTAATGGAATCAGTTCATTGTACAGTATTCGCGAATATCCAAACTTGCCACTGGAGGGATGAACTACTACTTTTCGAAACTGAAGAGTCTCTGACTGGTGTCTTGAACACGCGTGCTCAATTATCATAGGAATTCAGGCTGCCCAGTGCTCCTATTTTTCCTATATTTTCAGAGCTTCCTATTTTTTCCTATATTTTGATCTCAAATCCTATATTTTTCCATCAGATTCCTATATTTTTCAAAATGCTGCAGATAATAATGAACTATCAAGGAAAAAACATGGAATTTTGGTTTGAAATGCCAGTTTTAATGTCTTTGGCATTCATTTTTTTTCCTCGCTCGCTTCGCTCGCTCGTAACTTGATAAATAAAGTATTTTTTCTTCATCAGAAAACAAGATAATCCCGTAAAGTAAGTTACTTCTACAACTTGATGTAGGTTTTAAAATAATGTTTTAGGCACATGTGTAAGAGAGAGTGGGACTATCTTGGGCACAGGAGATGCATAAAGTAGTCTATGTTTATAGGCAGTGGCTAGAGATACGGGCCCGTATCCCTAGCCAATATAGGCTAAAGATACGGGCGCGTATCCCTAGCCAATAGAGGCTAAAGATACGGCTCTGTACGATTAGCCTTTACTATAGGTATTGGCTATTCGTACGGCTCTAATAACAACTCAGTGCACTAATTATCGGTCCATAACTTTGTACTTGACATCTTTATGTTTCAAGTTTATTTGAAAATTCGTAGAGTCTAGACAGCGTTTTGGTGCATCATGAGACAAGTAAAAAGCTGATTCTGTAGTTTTTTTTGTTTTTTTTTTTTTTTTTTGTTTTTGTTTTTTTTTTTTTTTGTTTTTTTTTTGCATGTGGACTGGGTAGCAAGTTCACACTTTTGTTACCAATGCATATATTGGTTCTACATAAAATTTGAACGGTTCCAGAGCAGAAAACGGTGTAAAGACGACAGACTTCGCCGGGGCATTGGTATACTTTAAGCGCACACTGACCTGTTGAAGAACTTTGTTTACCAGAGCCTCACTGACTTAACTGTCATGTTATTTTCTGAATATCTTTCTGTATCTCATATCGATCATAGAGATGCTGCACATTCAACCTTTTTTCATTTTAATGGCCAGAGTGTATTTTAAGTTCTGTTTCACAATCATTTATAAATACAAAGTGCGTTCAGTTATTGATATGCCCCTGCCATATTCAGAAATAAATTGACAACTCTTCTTGCTTTTGAACAATCTTCACTGGCAAGAAGTAGACATCTGGATGAATTCGTTTATATAATGTGTTAAGTGTGTCTATAAATATTTACTCTGTATATAAAACTTCGAGAGTTTGTGATGCTGTATGCCTTCTTTGATTACATACCATATGGAGCCAAAGTTTTAACAAAAAAAAATCGCCGATATTCGAGTTTCAAAGATACCAAAAGGAACCATGGTTAATGGTTTGTAATTTTGTTTGTAAATTACGAAAGAATAGCCATTTTTGTACTACGGCCGAAAATTTGGTGTCTTTATGAGCTCTATTTACAATATAACACTGCTGATTTTCATTCATTGTACATATTAAAATTTCATGGTAAAGCGGTTGTTACAATATAAACTAAGCATGTCAGTGTTTTTGCAAGAAAACTAATATTCTACGACCAAAGCTTGCTTATGGGTTCCTTCATGAGGTAAGCATGTCTTAAAGTACTCTGGAGTCACCCATGACTTTGTATTCTGTCAAAACGTGGGTTGGCATTACATCATACAGTTTCATGATTGTTTCACCGAGGGGCTAAGTAGGCTTAATTTATTGTTAAGCAATGACACATATCTCCTCTTCGTGATATTCAAAACCTCTTTCATAGGGTTTAAGTCATGGAAATTAACATGCCAGTAAAGGATGTCAAAAACTAGTAGTATTATACAGCTGTACAAGGCAATATTCTTTGTATTCATCCTTAATCCGGAAAATACATTATTGATATTAGAAAAATGTCTGTCTGTGAATGTCCTGGTGATTCCCTTGACTTAAAGCATATACAAGAGGATTTAAATATCATGAATATGAGCAGTGAGACATAGCCTAAGTATAAATGTTTCTCTGTGAAAGTCCGAGTCCCCTATGGTATTCTGTGCCAAGAAAACAAACCATGAATTTTATGATGAAATGCCAACCCATGTTTTGGCAGAATACAAAGACATAGGTAACTTTGTGTAACTGATCGTTCCCAAGGCGATACTTCTGTGGTGGTTCTTTTTGTTTTATGTCTTGGTGTAAAAAATTTTTGTGCTGTTGGCGCCTTATGTATGTTTTCATATTTTTAATTAAGGTAACTGAGTGGCCACCTATTGGGAAAATAGCTGCTCATTCGGCTTACGATATGTTTCATGGTAATAGTGCCTGATTGTTAGTTTGGTTTTTTCCCACCTCGGTTTTTGGAGTGGGAATCTCTTTCTGATTGCGCCTTTTCCTGATCTTTGCCTACTTGTATCTTTCCATAGTACTTTAAGGACTTATGTGTGGTCACTGTATATATACTTATTCGCAAAAGAAACACGAAAATAACTAATACGCTTGTTTTTCTTTCTATATCGCCAAAATGTTTTTTAAGTGATATAAATATTGATAGTCCCGTTAATTCGCTTTCACAAAATTAGAAAATCATGACGTTAAGACTTACACTTGTCGCGTTGCCGCGAAAAAAAAGTTGTCACCCATTTCCATAGCTACAGGGTTAGGATACCTTTAATTACCTTGCAAAAGTTTACAAACCAATACCAATATTCGAAAGTCACGTTTGAAACAAAATCAAATCAGAAAATTTTATGTCTTTTCCGACGCTTTTTTCTTGTACGTGACGTCGTTTTTACTTTTTGATGTAAATTGGTATTTTCTAGCAAGCGAATAGACGAACTCAAAATCTTTTAGTGCCATAAGATAGCTGTTGACACACCTACAGAATCACAATTTGAAAGCCCATAGTGTGTCTGTAGTAAACAATAATGACGATCTCAAAACAATAGGCTGACGTCAACAGAAAAACGCGACCCTTGGGAGCGTTGACAAGCAGTATTTTTCCAATCTTTTTGTACGATTTCTTTAGGTTAGACACCCGGCTACTATTTCACGCCATCTGTTTTCAAATCGCATTAATCGTGAATGTTTTAGATTCAAAATCGTAATACACGAGACCGTACACTAACGTCATTGTAACGTCTTAATGAAGAATGCTACAAACATGCTACAATGAATTAATTTTGGTTGATTATTGCTCGCTGAAAATACTCAAAAGTTATATCACTGAAAATTCCATCACAATGATTCTTTTCAAGAAAATGGTGTTTAAATATTTTCGCATTTCTTTTGCGGATAAGTATACATGTTTGAAGATTTACTTGTATAAAAAAGCATTGTTTATTTTTGTCAACAATATTATATTCTTTAGCATGCTTTATCATGGGACTGATGAATATGTTGTAAATACATGGATTTGTGTATACATGATTGTGAAATGAGTGGTCAGCTCAGAGCAAGTGAGTCATTTTTCAGTTACTTCAAGGTTGAAATCGTCGGACCCATTTTTATTAGCTTTTTGAAAAAAAATAAGCCAGATTTTTCGATGTAGTCATTGACTTCAGTCACATAAGAACCTGAAACAAAAGGCATGTCATCTTTCAGCAAACAATAAGTGCACATGAGCCGCCCAAAAATACTCACTTCGAGAATTTTCCAGAAAAAAAAAAAAAACATGTTTACACTAACTTTTTCCAGAGAAATACATTTCCATGACCCCAAAATAATCTTTAATTTTTCAGATTATGTATCCTAGACATGTAGGCTTTGTGTAATTTTTATTCACATGCATTCCATTTTCCAGGAAATGGGTCCCACGAAAACCAGTTACATTTCCAATTCTAAACCAAGTTATTTAAAATTTTAAAAGAATAACTATATTTAGTCATTCCTTGTATCTGTGACATCTATTAGCAATAAATGCACATCATCATTTGATTGACAGATTAAAAAAAAACACAGTAGATGTCTGTTTAACATACCCCACCCACTCATGTCAATATTGATAAACTCTTAAGGCATGCTTACCTCATGAAGGAAAAGGTACAAGTAGGCAAAGATCAAGAAAAGGCGCAATCAGAAAAAGATTCCCACTCCAAAAACCGAGGTGGGAAAAAACCAAACTAACAATCAGGTACTTATACCATGAAGACATTTCGTAAGCCGAATGAGCAGCTATTTTCCCAATAGGTGGCCACTCAATTACTTATACTTAACTAAAAATATGCAAACATACATAAGGCGCCAACAGCACAAAAATATTTTGAACACCCAGACATAAAACAAAAAGAACCACCACAGAATGGTAATTGCCAGGGGGTGGGGCTGGAGGTTAAAATCTAGAACACCTTCAAAAATGGCAATTTTTGTGTTAAAGTTTTCTAGAAGTCCATATCTTGACAACCACTCATCAGAAACCATTGATACTTGGGCCATTGACACCCTGTAGGGTCGGCTTTCATTCCATGGCATCGGATCCCTGGGTCCATGCCAGGGGGTGGGGCTAGAGGTTAAAATCTAGAACACCATTAATGATAATGGCTTTTCTGTGATATAGTATTCTAGAAGTCTATATCTTGAAAACTTTTTATCAGAGGGCTTTCATACTTGGACCATAGGTACCCTGTAGGGTTGAGTTTCATTTCATGGCATCGGATCTCTGGGTCCATGCCTGGGGGGTGGGGCTGGAGGTTAAAAACTAGAACACTGTAAAAAATAGATGTACTGCTGTGTAACTTTTACAAGGAGTCCATATCTTGACAACAACTTATCATAATGCATTCATACATCGTACACTTTAGGTTCCATGACATCGGACCTCTGGGTCGGAGTCAGGGGGGCGGGGCTAGAGGTCAAAATCTAGAACTCCCCGATTTTTTTTTCTTTTTATTTCTTAATAGAAACAACTTAGGAAGATGGTTGGTCATTCATCTTTTGACTTTGTGACACTGACTTGTGTGTCATGACGGTAAGGGTCGGTTGACCTACTTTCCATGGTTCAGTGATTTTGCCTTATATCTTGACACTCAATTAGTATATTTTCTTACTTCTTTCAGATTATGAGTGAGTACGACCAGGCCTTTGACCCCAATATACTTATAGGTCACTGTGACCTAATTTCACGGTTCAGTGATTTTGCCTTTATCTTGACACTCAATTAGTATATTTTCATACTTTTTTCAGATTATGAGTGAGTATGACCAGACCTTTGACCCCAAGATACTTATAGGTCACTGTGACCTAATTTCACGGTTCAGTGATTTTGCCTTATATCTCGGTACTCAAATGGTTTATGAACAAACTTCTTTCAAAGTATGTTTGCGTATGACAAGACCTTTGACCCTGAAGTAGTCCTAGGTCACTGTGACCTAATTTCACGGTTCAGTGATTTTGCCTTATATCTTGACACTCAATTAGTATATTTTCATACTTTTTTCAGATTATGAGTGAGTATGACCAGACCTTTGACCCCAATATACTTATAGGTCACTGTGACCTAATTTTACGGTTCAGTGACTTTGCCTTATATCTCGGCACTCAAGTGGTTTATGAACAAACTTCTTTCACACAATGTTTGCGTATGACAAGACCTTTGGCCCTAAAGTAGTCCTAGGTCAATATGACCTAATTTCACGGTTCAGTGATTTTCCTTTATATCTCGGCACTCAATTGGTATATGGACATACTTTTTTCACAATATGTATGAGTATGACAAGACCTTTGACCGTAAAGTATTCCTGGGTCACTGTGACCTAATTTCATGGTTCAGTGATTTTGCCTTATATCTCAACACTCAGTTGGTATTTTTTCATACTTCTTTCTGATTATGAATAAGTATGACCAGACCTTTAACCCAAACATACTAATAGGTCACTATGACCTAATTTCATGGTTCAGTTATTCTGCTTTATATCTCAACACTGAATGGGTATATGATCATATTTCTTTCACATTATGAGTAAGTATCACTAGACCTTTGACCCTGAAATACTTATAGGTCAGTGTGACCTTTTTTCACGGTTCAGTGATTTTGCCTTGTGTCTTGGCACTCAGTTGGTATATGAATACACTTCTTTCACAATATG
Organism: Rugalucina vietnamica; assembly: GCA_964017185.1. Taxonomy (NCBI): domain Eukaryota; kingdom Metazoa; phylum Mollusca; class Bivalvia; order Lucinida; family Lucinidae; genus Rugalucina; species Rugalucina vietnamica. Next base: position 10,417,671 of record OZ024882.1, on the reverse strand, counting down.
AGTGAGACCTCTAAATCTTAGGTAGTTATAGTTAACTTTCATGGTTCAGTGATTTTGCCTTATTGCATCAAGGCAAAAAGATGTATGAGCATCATGCTTTGGGTTACTGGTCGGGTTTGGCCTTATGTTTGACAAAGGTCAGAAGCAGTCGAGCACGCTGTCCTGCGACAGCTCTTATTGATTATTTTGATACCCAGTCATGAAAATTAGTGCCTTAAGAACATGCTGCATCATAAACATACAGATTTTTTTGAAGTGCTCCAACTATTCCAACTTTATATCAGAAATCAGAGGAATCAGAAATTCATTATCCGGGTTTAGATTAATATTCTACCCAACGTTTCATATTTATACCCCCGCAAACCGAAGTTTTAGGGGGTATACTGTTTTCAGCCTGTCCGTGACTACGTGATTCCGTCATTCCGTCAATATTTGGACATCTTTGCTGAATAACTTGAGTAGCTTTTGCCTGATTTGTTTCAAATTTTCACCACACTTGCGCCATCAGACAATACATGTGTGGTATGAATTTAGAGGTCAAAGGGTCAGTATTGCAAGAGTTATGGGACTTTTTAAGTCTTCCTATAACATGTTTGCCATAGTACTGAAAGTACATAATTTGTGAAATCAACTCCTCTAACAGCTTTCAATGTTTCCTTTTAATAGTTTGCTGATATGTTTCAGATATATTGCAGATGTGCATGAACAATTGTCATGCTGAAAAAATCATTTTTGACAAATTTACAGCATTTTTAACTTAGCAAGTTTTCTATAATTGCTTATATTCAATAATGGTTGGTAGTGCATACTTTGTGAAATCAACTCCTCCAAGGGCTTTCAGTGTTTCTTTTCAGTACTTTGCAGACATGTTACAGACATATTGAAGATGTGCATGAAGAATTATAATGCTGAAAAAATAATTTTTGACAAATTTACAGCATTTTTTAACTTTGCCATTTTTCGACTATTGCTTACATACATACTTTGTGAAATCAACTCCTCCTAGGGCTTTCAGTATTTCTTTTCAGTACTTTGCAGACATGTTACAGAAATATTGAAGATGTGCATGAAGAATTATAATGCTGAAAAAATAATTTTTGACAAATTTACAGCATTTTTAGCTCGACTGCACAAAGTGCATAGAGCTATTGCAGTCACCCCGGTCGTCCACGTTCCCGTTCCCGTGCGCGTGCGCGTTCCCGTGCGCGTCACACTTGCGTTAAAGTTTTCTAGAAGTCCATATCTTGACAACCACTCATCAGAAAGCATTCATACTTGGACCATAGATACCCTTTAGGGTTAGCTTTCATTCCATGGCATTGGGTCCCTGGGTCCAGGCCAGGGGGTGGGGCTGGAGGTTAAAATCTAGAACACCTTCAAAAATGGCAATTCTTGTGTTAAAGTTTTCTAGAAGTCCATATCTTGACAACCACTCATCAGAAAGCATTGATACATGGGCCATTGACACCCTGTATGGTCGGCTTTCATTCCATGGCATCAGATCCCTGGGTCCATGCCAGGGGGTGGGGCTAGAGGTTAAAATCTAGAACACCATTAATAATAATGGCTTTTCTGTGATATAGTATTCTAGAAGTCTATATCTTTAAACTTTTTATCAGAGGGCTTTCATACTCGGACCATAGGTACCCTGTAGGGTTGAGTTTCATTTCATGGCATCGGATCTCTGGGTCCATGCCTGGGGGTGGGGCTGGAGGTTAAAAACTAGAACACTGTAAAAATAGATGTACTGCTGTGTAACTTTTACAAGGAGTCCATATCTTGACAACAACTTATGATAAAGCATTCATACTTTATACACTTTAGGTTCCATGACAGCGGACCTCTGGGTCGGAGTCAGGGGGGCGGGGCTAGAGGTCAACTCCCCAAATTTTTTTTTCTTTTTATTTCTTAATAGAAACAACTTAGGAAGATGGTTGGTCATTCATCTTTTGACTTTGTGACACTGACTTGTGTGTCATGATGGTAAGGGTCGGTTGACCTACTTTCCATGGTTCAGTGATTTTGCCTTATATCTTGACACTCAATTAGTATATTTTCTTACTTCTTTCAGATTATGAGTGAGTACGACCAGGCCTTTGACCTCAATATACTTATAGGTCACTGTGACCTAATTTCATGGTTCAGTGATTTTGCCTTATATCTTGACACTCAATTAGTATATTTTCATACTTTTTTCAGATTATGAGTGAGTATAACCAGACCTTTGACCCCTATATACTTATAGGTCACTGTGACCTAATTTCACGGTTCAGTGATTTTGCCTTCTATCTCAGTACTCAAATGGTTTATGAACAAACTTCTTTCAAAGTATGTTTGCGTATGACAAGACCTTTGACCCTGAAGTAGTCCTAGGTCACTAAGACCTAATTTCATGGTTCAGTGATTTTGCCTTATATCTTGACACTCAATTAGTATATTTTCATACTTTTTTCAGATTATGAGTGAGTATTACCAGACCTTTGATCCCAATATACTTATAGGTCACTGTGACCTAATTTCACGGTTCAGTGACTTTGCCTTATATCTCAGCACTCAAGTGGTTTATGAACAAACTTCTTTCACACTATGTTTGCGTATGACAAGACCTTTGACCCTAAAGTAGTCCTAGGTCAATATGACCTAATTTCACGGTTCAGTGATTTTCCTTTATATCTCGGCTTTCAATTGGTATATGGACATACTTTTTTCACGATATGTATGAGTATGACAAGACCTTTGACCGTAAAGTATTCCTGGGTCACTGTTACCTAATTTCATGGTTCAGTGATTTTGCCTTATATCTCGACACTCAGTTGGTATTTTTTCATACTTCTTTCTGATTATGAATGAGTATGACCAGACCTTTAACCCAAACATACTTATAGGTCACTATAACCTAATTTCATGGTTCAGTGATTTTGCTTTATATCTCAACACTGAATGGGTATATGATCATATTTCTTTCACATTATGAGTAAGTATCACTAGACCTTTGACCCTGAAATACTTATAGGTCAGTGTGACCTTATTTCACGGTTCAGTGATTTTGCCTTGTGTCTTGGCACTCAGTTGGTATATGAACACACTTCTTTTACAATATGAGTGAGACCTCTAAATCTTAGGTAGTTATAGTTAACTTTCATGGTTCAGTGATTTTGCCTTATTGCATCAAGGCAAAAAGATGTATGAGCATAATGCTTTGGGTTACTGGTCGGGTTTGGCTTATGTTTGACAAAGGTCAGAAGCAGTCGAGCACGCTGTCCTGCGACAGCTCTTATTTAACTTTGCCATTTTTCGACTATTGCTTACATACATACTTTGTGAAATCAACTCCTCCTAGGGCTTTCAGTATTTCTTTTCAGTACTTTGCAGACATGTTACAGACATATTGAATATGTGCATGAAGAATTATAATGCTGAAAAAATAGTTTTTGACAAATTTACAGCATTTTTTAACTTAGCCATTTTTCGACTATTGCTTACATACAATAATGGTTGGAAGTGCATACTTTGTGAAATCAACTCCTCCTAGGGCTTTCATTGTTTCTTTTTAATTCTTTGCAGATTTGTTCCAGATATGTTGAAGATGTGCATGAAGAATTTTTATGCTGAAAATTTTAGTTTTGACAAATTTACAGCTTTTTAAACTTAGCCAATTTTGACCATTTCTGCTTATATTCAATTATGGTTGATAGTACATACTTTGTGAAATTCAACTCCTCCTGGGGCTTTCAGTAATTCTTTTCAATACTTTGCAGACATGTTACAGACATATTGAAGATGTGCATAAATAATTTTGTTGGTGAAAAAATAATTTTTGACAAATTTACAGCATTTTTCAACTTAGACATTTTTCAACCATCGCTAATATACAATACGGCTGGTAGAGCATACTTTATGAAATCAAGTCCTCCTAGTGCTTTCATAGTTTCATTTGAATTCTTTGCACACTTGTTCCAGATATATTTCAGATGTGCATTAATAATTTATTTTTGACAAATTTACAGCTTTTTTTAGCATAGCCAATTTTTGACCATTTCTCATGATAACTAATGATCAACAGTGTACAGTGAAATCAACAATAATTGTACTCCCTGAGCTTTCAGTATATTATTTAATACCTTACAGACATGAGTCAGACATACGGAGGATTTTCATGAAGGATTATAATGCTGAAAAGATATTTTTGACAAATGTTTTGCATGTTTGACTTAAAGGAAGTGATTGGCCTTAGATAATTTTGCGGGGGGGGGGGGGGGGGGTATACTGAAAGCCTTGCTTGCAGCCAATTTCTAGTTTTGGCTCTATTTGGAAAAAACAGTCTGTGTATCGACTATCCTGCTGAAAGTTGCAAAATTACAGCATTTCATTCACTTTATAAAAGCTCCATTTTGCCAAATATAAAGGGTCACTGAAGAGGCTTAAGTAGCCAAAACTGCGGTATGGTCCATCCCTTTTCTCATTATTATGCTCACTGCTCTTAAAGGTCTCAGTTTTATTTTTGTTTATACAAAACTTTATACAAAAATATGGACCGTTCAACATCACTACTTTGAAATTCAAGATAATCATCAGGAAAACATGTCCGTGAAATGTATACCCCCTTGAACCCCACTTTTATATAGTAAAACTGGGGTATGCTGGGGTATACCTATTTTTCTTAAATAAGAAAAATATCAAAATTTTTCAGCTGAAAATTTTCAATTTCTAAAGCTAAAAAAATCCCTGTTTATTGCATGGGCAAGTTTTCGTAATGGATGTTGAAGGGTTCATTTTTTTAGTATAAGGTATGCGTATCTCAATGAAACATTTCACATAGACTACAACTGCATCCAGTTACATGTATGATACCAGAAAACGTCCTTTAAATTTCACCAGTATAAGGTTATGGCCTTATTGAAAGTAATTTTTATCGCCCTCGTACTTATATACTTCCAGATTATTGTTATCCTGATTATCACCAGAATGCTGATATTGATGGATCAACCTACTACCGAGTGACGCTTTTGGTTTCATTAGAGCAAGAAACTGCCATAATAGAACTTTTCAGAGAGAAAACTTGGACTTATATGAAGATAGGTATAACATGTAAAATTATTGTTATTTAAGAAATGAATGCCATTTCTCTGATGTTCATGGAGCTATGAATCACGTAGGTCGCATGCAAAGAGAATGAACCCCTTTGGGTTCATGTATACTTTACTAGTGACCCACTGCGGTTCATACATATAGCTCATGAACTAGATCAGCTGGCTAACCTGCACTCCGATACACTTCGTGACATTGCTCCTCTCTCGTGACAAAATGCAAAAATCGTTTTGTTAGCATCTGGTTAGCCTGCAGAATTTCAATAATTTTGCAAAAAGCAATCGATTTTCTACTTTGTGTCCCATATTTTTTCAGTAGTCTCCCCTTATCTATTTATAGACGCAGGTGATATTTTCCACAGAAAACATTATGTACTTTATGAATCTGCGTATCTTTACATCTAGAATATGTAAAAACTAAGTCCTATCAGTCAGAAAAGATATAACATAATATAATTTTCAATTTATCTGGCGTCTTCGATGATTTTTCATTTTCGACCAAGGGCTCAATACATGTCATTTCCGTCGGTAATGAGAGGTCTAACGGGATACCGATGGAAATATTCCGTCCACTCATGAACCTAAGAAAAATTAAAGTCATTGCTTTTATTTAAATTCATTACTCTCTACACAGTGGGTGTTCAAACATTGGACAGGCATAGACGATGTTACAAGTTTGTTTTTTAGAGCGTCACATGGGTTACAGGCGGCCCCCGTGGCCGAGCGGTTAAGAGCGCTATTTCTTAATCACTCGATTATCTCACCGCTGTGACTGGTGTGGGTTCGAGCCCCGCTCTGGCCACATGTGAGACAAGCCAAGTTCTGCTTGCGGGTGTGTCAGGTGGTTTTTCTCGGGGTTCTCCCGTTTTCGCCCCACCTACTGATTGGCCCGTCTCATATGAGCTGAAATAATCTTGAAAGGGACGTAAAACTGAATTAAAAAACAACAACATGGGTTAGGTTTTTGACGTAAAGTATGATCATGTGACGTTGTGTGACATGATGTTCATGGAGCTATGAACCACAATGGGTCGCATGCAAAGTGAATGAACCCCGAATGGGCTCATGTAAGCTTTGCTAGCGACCGACTATGGTTCATAGCTCCATGAACATCAGAAAAAATTCATCAGGGAAACACCTTCGTATGAAAACCACCCCAGATTTGCACCTTACATATAGTAAAAATGTGGGAAATCAGGGGTAGCTATTCAAAGTTGATTTTTTATGTTAATCTGTAAAATCATATATTATGGGTATCTGTTACAATCGAAACATTTAATTGATGTGATCAAAGCAGATATTCAAAATGCGCTATTTTATAGAAAACGAGTGTAATTAATGTAGAAATACAATCAAAATAAGCTGTATCATGGAGCACTTTGTGCAAACGGAGATGTTTTGTAATGAAACTCATTGCTTATATTTACATTCATTTCTCTCTGTCGCTTGATGAAAAATTATCAAGGAAGCAAATAGAGAATTTACACACAGTGTGTGTTGAAAAAGCGGAACGGCGTCGACGACGTCATGACGTTTACAACGTCCAATCACATTGGTGAGAGCCAATGCTTCGTGACGTCAAATTTTGTCATGTTGACTGCGTGTGACACGATGTTGTTCGTGGAACTATGAAGTATGAATCGTATTTCAATTCTGCAGATTCATTTAAGACTTTGCATCAGAAATGTAAATATTAGAATATAGATGTTACAATATTCGTAGTTGGTTGTCTGTTGAGGAAGTCATGGGACATGTGCTCCAAAATGGGCTTCAGTTTCGTCATTATTTATTTACAGACTGTGAGGGTGATTCTTCAAGGTACAGTAACGTCCGAAATAATGTACGTATCCCAAAAGATCAAGAAGTGTACATCAAGCCCTCTGAATCAGAAGAAAGGCCACATCCTCTTTTCTTAGAGGAAAATAATGCTCTTAGTAATGGGACAGATATTCATTCCTCCGCTACCAGAATTGACTGTGACTCGAACAGTAATGATCCTATTCAAAATGAAACTACATCATCGAAGGAAATGCAAACTAAATCCATAAGAGATTATTTAAATGCTGTTATAACCTGTAATACTGCTATCTTGGATAATGTATTGAAACACAAAGGCAGGAAACGTTCGAACATGAAAGCGAGGAAAAGAAAAGGCTGTGACAAGGACAAACTTCCATCAAAAACAATTCTTAACCAGAATTATGAATGTGATGACTATGACACTGAAAGATCTGAACAGAAACTATGTATGGAAACACTAACAACTACTGTCAAAACGGAGAACAACTCTGATTGCAATGACGGTGTCGTTAAATTAGAGCCCGAATCGAAAGAGTTAGATAATGCAGATTTAAGTGACGTGTCATATGCGTGTGAAAAGCGTCAGTCTTCAAGTAGCCAGTCTCCAGATTTAACTAGTAATGTTTATTGTAAGGAATGTGAACATACATTTAAGAAAAGGGTTTGCTATGAAAAACATTTAAGGGAGGGCAGATGTAAAAAGACTTGCGAGTACTGTGGTAAAGAGTTCCTGTACAAAGGGGCATGGAGATACATGATACATATGAGATACCACAATAAACAAAAGGATCAAGAATGCAAAATTTGTGGGAAAATGTTCATTGAAAAGTCTAAAATGATACAGCATGTTAAATCCCATGCAAATCCAAAACCAAAAATTTGTGAAAAATGCGGAAAAGGGTATCCTAATACAGTTAGTCTTAACCTGCACATGTCCACTAATTATGCATGTCGACAAAAGAGACATGTTCCAGTGTTCTGAATGTGCAAAGATGTACACGAATAAATCGAGTCTTTCGTATCATATGCGGAGCGCACATGATGCCAGTAGTTTCTTTCCATGTCTAACTTGCGATAAGACATTTAAACACAAGAGGCTTCTGAAAATACATGAACTGACACACAATGATACAAAAGATTTTAAGTGTGACAAATGTGAAGCAACATTTAAGAGAGCCAGTGGACTACTGGCTCATCAAAAGAGACACGAAAAAGCATATACGATTTTCTGCAGGACCTGCAATAAAGGATTCTATGAGAAGAGGAAACTGCAACAGCATGAAAACATCCACACGGGATCGAAGCCGTTTAAATGTTCACTTTGTGACTATAAATGTGCATTTCAAGGGAATTTGTCCAAGCATATGAAAATACACAGGGGTAACTATGTAATACCAATGGAATGAATGTGATTGAAAAGTATGTAAATTAAGCAGTTCCCTTGATGTTTTACATCCTCGGTAAACAATTCAGGTCATATCGAAATCGTCGTATGTTGGACCTCCTGATGCCAATTACCGCACTAAATACTCAAATGAATGTTTTCGCCATTACATCAGGAAAACATGTCCGTGTAATGAATACCCCATTGAAAGTAAAAGGTATACCTATTTTTTTCTTATTTTTGCTCCAAAACATAGATTGTGGGTACGGCGAGGCGGTTCTAACGTGTACCAACAATCTATGTTTTGAGCAAAAATAAGAAAAAATATCAAAATTTTTCTACTGAAAATTTTCATTTTTTCAACTTTAAAAATCTCTGTTTATAGCATGTGTGTGTTTTCGTTATGTTTTACTTAAGGATTGAAATTCAGATTTTAGCTTTCACTGGATGATGAAAAACATTAGGCTGTTTTAATGTCTGATCATTGCATACTTCTACTTTTTTGTTCTCAAAACAACTAATGATATTTTTTAAAACATTCATGCTTTGAATAAATTAAAAACAGATCTTCACTTTTTGTCTGTAAATACCAAATGCATGTAGATCTATATAATCAACTCTTAAATTGAAAACATCAAGTATTGATCAAACAGCAGAACCCAATTGTTCAAAACTTCGTTATCTGTTGTTTCACTCTCAATATGTTAACTATATATATCTTGAAAAGCAAATACACCGCTATTTTTCGTTGAAAAAAATAACAGTCAATTTGTAATATTGCCATTTGAAGTTTTAACAAACGTTAACTACCGACATTGTTAGTTTTGAACAACTGGCCCCTGACCACCAAACCATGACATTACACAACAAGTCACTTCAAGTGATTTTTATTTCTTTTTTTTTTTCATTGTATTCATACTGTGTACATCCTCTTATCTCAATAACCGCACTTTACCCCCATTTTCCTATGTTTTGGGGGTAAAGTGCAGTGTCCACTTATGCTGTAATACCTGCTGTGATTATATGCAGCTTATCAGTATTGAGCTGCCTCTCCTGGGTAATTATGCAAGGAATGGCCAGATTTACTGTAATCTGATACCTAGAATTCCAGGTATTCTCTACAGTACAAACCAAACATAAAAATAGATTTTTGTTCATTTTTCCTCAAAATACAATTTAATCAAAATAATTGAAATAATCATAAAAAGTTAAGCGACATTACATTTTCAATGGTCTGAATCGGTTCTGTATTAAGGATTTTGTATGGTCATTTGTACATGCTGATCAGAGCAGATGTTCCTTACCTGGAATTTCTTATCAGAGGCTGCTGAACTGAAATTATCCCTGCTAATTGGTTTTACTGCCTTTTGCACCATGGGTGTCTAATGACCAAAGTGGATTTTTGGAGTTAAGAGAATGTACACACTATGCTAAGTGATTACCAAGAATCCAGGTAATTGGTTCCAAAGTACCACCTAAAAAAATGGGATAACACATTAAGAAAACAAAACAACCCTTTTTGAAGATCTTTGCATGTTTATTATGCACACATCTCGGGCTTGTCTGTTCGTAATAACTTGTGATTATGTTTTTGATTGTTTGTTTTGTACAAGAATTCATTCAGAATGACGAAAGCAAAATCGGTTCCCATACTTGTATTTTGACTGAATTTCTCCTATTGGCTCTTAAATGTATTTCGCTCGTACTAATATAAGCTTCTTTAGTGTCTTAAGTAATTCACAAAATGTATGAAAATGTAATACATACATATCACACGTTCATAATGGAACCCAGTGGGTCAGCTAGCTATTGAATTGAGGAGGAAATCTTTGGTAGTGCATCTACCTTCATACACAGAGAGCAAGCTTCTCTTTTCAGCTTTACAACACGTTAAAGCCGTACAGGATACTTAATAATTGCATTGGTTACGCCTTGGCTTGGTTAATAGATCAGTTGTTCAAGTTTGAGTTTCAATTTTATTTGCTCAATTCATATATACAATGGTGACATGAAGGACATTGCCGGTGAACGAGACTATATAACATCTGGAAATAAGATAAATACCGCAGAATATATACATGATTACGTGAACGCTCACAAATTTCAATGATATATAAACAGTATTCAAAATGGATGGAATGGTGTTCATAAAGATAAACTGTGTTGCATGAAAATACATTAAAGTAGGATAACAGACGATATACTCACGACCTATGCTTCTGACCGAGAACACACTTGAACAAAACAACAGGAAAACATGTCCATGTAATGGCTACCCCTTAAACCCCACTTTTATACAGTAAAAATGTGGTATACATGGGTATACGGCGAGGCGGTTCTAACGTGTACCCACAATCAATATTTTAAGCAAAAATACGAGAAATATTTATTAAATCAATTGATTTTTTTTTTTCATTTTCAAAGCCGAAAAAAATTTCTGTGCAATGCAAGGGCAAACAAAATCCATTACGAAAACTTGCCCTTGCAATAAACAGATTTTTGAGCATTAAAAATTCAAAGATTTTCAGCTGAAAAATTTCGATATTTTTCTTATTTTTGCTATAAACATCAATTATGGGTACACGTTAGAACCGCCTCGGTGAGGCGGTTCTAACGAGTACCCACAATCTATGTTTTGGAGCAAAAATAAGAAAATTAGGTATACCCTTCATACCCCAGTTTTGCTATGTAAAAGTGGGGGTTCAAGGAGGTATACATTACACGGACATGTTTTTGTGATGTCAGCCCATGCTAGGTAATCATCAGTGGGTATTTCCGTACGGTACCCCTCCTCAAAACATCCGGTCACCCAAAAATGTAAAAATTGTAAATTGGTTTTGCATTTTATGTATATATACTTTTGATTAAATCTGGTTGATAGGTTTTTACTCTTACGTACTCTATTCCCAACCTAAATGTGGAATGAGTTTTGCTGTGTAAGGGGTTTTACGCCCTTTCAACAGCTTATGTCATATAAACATTCACCATGCTAAAAATGTCATCAGAAAGGCTAAAGGAGCTCTGGATCGAGCAAATGATCCCTAATTATACAGTGAATGACGCTACATCACGGAGGCTTCTTCGCTGTGGTCGTGTCCGTAGGAGCAAGCATTGGAGAGTCACGGGGCTGGGCTGACTTTCTAGATCCCCGCCCACTTAGATCCTTATCATCCTAGATCATCCGAATGTAATACTGAGCATGCACCAAAGGTGCATACTGTATGCAAAAGGGCAGTTGACACACCAAATTGTGCTATACACTTCTTAAATTGACAAAAACAGTACGTAATTCCTATTCCTTAATCGTGCAGTTGATACACAACTGGGTGACCGGATTTGTTTTTGAGGAGGAGTATATTTGAGCCACATCGTGGGAAAACCATGTGGTTTCCGACCAGGTCCGACACAAACCGGCCTGTACAGCTACAGAAGCAGGCTAGAAGCTTGAAATTTTGGAGTTAAGTAGAAGAGGAATTGTACTATCCGAGTAGCGAAAACAAAGGCGCTGATCAGCTTCGCGGTAACCGCGAAGCTGATCTGTGCCTTTGTTTTCGCCTATGCAGATTGTTGGTTTTCCCATGGGGCGGCTCATTTCATAAATGAAAATACGTCCATGCAGTTCATTGCTGTATGATTGTTTACTCAGATGCCCATTATTCTAAAGATCATATTTGAACTTATAAGTAGTAATCTTTGCAATTTTGTCCTGGCATGACGCCACGGCAAGTAGGTCATTCGCTTGATCAAAGCACATTGATTGTAAGTATCCGTCTTTTTCAGATAAAATAGTACCACAGACATCACCCTGTGACTCGATCAAGTGTATGCATTTTGAACCTCTAAAAACATCACAAGCTATCAAGTTTCCATCATCATCGCATATTAGGGTGTTGAGGTCCTTCAAAGTCGCTGCCCTGATTACTATAAGTCCATGTCCCTCTTTTGTCAAACACTTAATGAACAGCGACGAGTAAGATCCTGCTGAGTAGTATATTTTTGATCCGTCAGTATTTGTACATACGCACTTGGGGTTTCCGATGTCTCTTTGTTCAATAAAGTACAATTTACGCCCAAAACCCTCAAGAACTTGTATTCCATAAATTTTCTTCTCATGATCTGCAATAGCAACAAAGATAGAATTCTCATGCACTGCGACACCAAAGCATGGATGGCCCACATCTACTTTATATCTTGGCTGGATTCCAGGTTTAATTTCAATGTATTCCATAGACTTGGACTTTGGTATAGTTACAACAATTTGATAATCACCCAAACAGGCGACGTCCCATGGTTCTTCTTGAAAAACAATAGAATAGAATATTTTCATATCCATAGTTAAGAACTTTACTTTTTTGTTGTAACGGTCACAGATAACAAGTCTTCCATTTGGTATGAAGCAGCACCCTGATATGTCCGGTGTCTCAGAGTCATTTATCATCTTGATATCTTTTTCTTTTACAGGTAAACATTCCTTTATTTTCAAAAACGACTTTTTCTTTGGCGTTGCTATTCCATCTTTGGCTACTTCCTCAGAATCTGTTACTTTTTTGTGTCCCATGTCTGATATCTGCTGTATCAACGATTTTAATTTATCGTCTTCTGTAATAGTATACTCAGATGACACAGTTTCATTACTGATATCTTTAAGCGTAGCCGTATACTCTTTGCAAAGTTTATTCGTTTCTATTAATTTTATCAATTCTCTCAACGAGTGTCCTTCGTTTCTTTTCAATTTATCATTTTCTTGTGTCAAATGCGCATTGATACCTTTGCAAACTTTGATATTGCTAATTAAAAGATCAATTTTTGACGCATGTTGGATGTTTAGTTGCTGTAAATATCTATCAAACACACAATTTATTTCAGCCCTTAGAAACTCAATCTTATGTTTTATTTCATCTTTGTGCTCGTTCACTTTATCCAACGAAGACTGATTGTTTGTTACTGTTTTCTCTGCTGTTCCGAGTAATGTCATCACTTGTGTTGTTACTTCGTTGCGGAATTTAGAAACGTCAACCTCCGCACAGGCCGATGAAATATCTTGAACGTCACATTTTCGATGCGACGAGTATTTACAAACATTACAAAGAACCTCTTCGTGATCTTTACAGTATAGATCTATATTTTCCGTTGAATGCACTTTGCATAGGACGAATGCTTGTTTATCGTCAGTGTCATGTACTGACATGTCATCGCCATAAACAACTCTGTGATCCTTCACAAATTTATTATGTGCTTTATCACAATCTACACAAAGCATGCTATCACAGTTAAAACAGTAAGAATGGGCTGTGTTTGAAATCCCGTCTCTTTCACAGCTTGAACAGCAACGCGAGCCCGATTTCAAAGGCACAGCAGTCGCCATTGTTCATTTATCCTGATTTATAATTTAGGTCATTCAAGTTATGCAATATTGACTGTAGTTGTAACTTTATACACGTTAAATCGATAATAACACTAGATACCAACATACACAAAGAATGCACATCATGTGTGCATCGTATGCAAGGTAAAAGTGGGCAATGAGCAGGAAATGGTGCAATTATAAATCATTTAACGCCATTTAACATGTTTAAGTGAACAATAAATATATATTTAAACTCATAGAACATTCGGTAATGTTTTGCAGTTTTTGCATCAACACAGCTACACTTTTTTACATTTTATGCTGTATTTGCCACACTGGTCAGTGGAACCGCATAGACAACCTCAGAAGCGCACATGCTTCCATAGTAGGACGCACTGGACTCCTTATAAAATGGCGAATTGTTGAAAGCAGAAAAAGATACGATGCATACTTTTCAATTGTTTTAACATATTTCAACGTTTGTAAAATCTGACACATGCCTAAAAGTAACAACGGGAGTAAGTTGAAGCCAATTTATTTCGGAATGAAAAAAAGTCAGTATTTCAGGATTTAATAAGGTATTCTTTACTATGCACATGAGGATGTAACGCGACGTCGGATTGGATAACGTCAAACCTTTGCGACAGTATATTCTGCGATATACCGTCAGAAACCCAATGTCATGAACAACGTCGCTTGTGATTAGTTAACGTCGTGGTTATACGTCGCTCGTGACGCTCACGTTTCGTGGAAAAAAAGGAGAAGAAATAAAACAACATTCTTGCATAGATATCTATGCGCATAGCTGTTTGAAGCCGTTTTCGATTGGTCGAAAGCCGTGTTCAAACAGCGAGACCCATGTTCAAATCATGAAATTCACGTGCCGTTTGAACATGGGTTTTGACCGACGTCATTGGTCAAGGCGACGTGACGTCATGTGTTTTGTAGAAACAAAATGGCCGACGTTGAAGAAGCCCGCGGTTTTGGGTGAGTTTTTACGTTGTTAATGTTATTTTCGTGAGATTTTAAGTGGATTAGAGTGAAAATGCAAGAATAGCGATCAACCATGGTTTGTTTCAGTGTTCGATCACTCGGAAGGTGTTTGAACACGCGGCCTGCGGCCTTGTGTTCAAACACCTTCCTCGTGATCCATCGAATGTTTGAACACTGAAAACCATGGTTGATCCCTAGATTCTCAAATTTGATACCGTCAGTATATTCTGCGATATACCGTCGGAAGCACAATGTCATGAGCAACCTCGCTTGTGATTGGTTAAGGTCGTGATTATACGTCGCTCATGATGCTCACGTGTCCTGAAAAGCAGTGCGTATTCGATGTCTATAGTTAAAACGAATATTAGAATGGGGATAACAATATTCAAAATTTTTCATAGGTCGGAAATCATGATTTACGGCTCCGCTAACGCGTCGCCGTAAAACAAAATTTCTGACCGTATATGCGACGATATAATATACAATGTACCGCTCCATATAGAAAATTTGAATACATGCATTTTCGATGTTTATAGTTTCACATTAGAATGGAGATATTTTTTTTTTTTTTTTTTTTTTTTTTTTTTTTAGTTCATTTTTACTTCCCTTTCAAGATTATTTCAGCTCATAGGAGACGGGCCAATCAGTAGGTGGGGCGAAAACGGGAGAGCCCCGAGAAAAAAAAAACACCTGGCACACCCGCAAGCAGAACTTTGCTTGGCAGAACTTTGCTTGTCTCACATGTGGCCAGAGCGGGTCTCGAACCCACACCAGACACAGCGGTGAGATGATCGAGTGATTAAGAAACAGCGCTCTTAACCGATCGGCCACGGGGGCCGCCTAATGGAGATAGCTAACGCGTCGCCGTAAAACAAAATTTCCAACTGTATATCCGACGATATACCGCCCAAAATGAAACATTTGAATACAGTTATTCCCTAATTTTGATGAAGTTTCGATATAACATTTATCATATACAACGTTTTAAAATTTTAGAATACTTGTTAAAAATAACTTTCCCATGGACGTTAATGGTGACGTTACCCGGCAAAAACTTTTTTATAGGGAGCGCGATGGCGTAGTGGTAGAGCGTCGGACCGAATCGAGAGGTCCTGGGCTCGATCCCCACATGCGTCACCGTGTTGTGTCCTTGAGCAAGACACATTGACTCCCTAAAGTACTGGTCAAACCCAGGAAGCGTTGGCTACGTCCTGACTTGACTGAAAAATTGTTGACTGGGACGTTAAGCCTCAATACAAACAAACATTTTTTAAAACATCTACAGCTTTAGAACGCGTGCATAGGCTATGGAGTTTTGCAAATGTGACGAATTACTTTTGTTCACCTTCTGTATTTCCGTGTATCCCTATACACCCTTCTAAATACCCCCGGCATACAAAGTCTAAATCGAAGACAAATGCCTAAGCGGAGTCAAATAACTACATGTATAACTAGGGCACTGTTTATAAGATGCCTCTAAACATACAATTATTTAAAAATTGTATCTATACGAGAGAGCCATCTTCTCTACAACGTTTTATTTGACCCCCTTTAGGCACGTGTCTTTGATATACATGTAGACTTAACCGTGTGTGAAATTAGATAACAATATATATATTCATCTTGCTATCGTCACCGGTTTATAAAGGGTTACTGATGAGGGTTCATTATCCGAAAAATTTGCACAATATGGCCAATACTACCTATGAACGCAAAGGATCAAACTTTTAGATTTCATTTCATGCACTCCGATGCAATTTATTTACTTTATTAACGTTGACTTTTGATGAATTATTCCAACTTAAACTTTTGTTATTGTTTATTACGTAATTGCTTCAATATTACTCTGTTTTCCAAGCCATTTTCTGAGATGAAACACTATCAGAAACGTAATTATCCGTAGAATTTGTAAACAGAAGGGGTTTAATAATGTCTGGGTATGATCTATGGGGTAAGTGTAGTCGTTATTATTTCTGGTGAATATGATTCGCCAGTAATTTGCAACCACGCCTCTTAGCCTCAGGAAGGGTTATGGAAACTAGTCGGGTTATGTCTTTGCAATTCCAGCAGTACGGGAGAAACACCATGGATTTATATGATATTATGAAAATAAGTGTAATGTGGTCATTACATGTAGCAGACTTCAGTGAGAGGGAGGGGGGCGTGACTTTACCTTTTCAATTCAGTTTAACGTCCCTTTAAAGTTTTTTTCATCTCATTTGAGACGGGAATATCACTAGGTGGGGAGAACCTGCTGAAAACCCACCTGGCACACCCTCAAGCAGAACTTGGTTGTTTCCACATGTGTCCAGTGTGGGGTTTGAACCCAAACCAGACACAGCGGTTTCCTTTTCTTCAAACGAGCTATAGGATGATGCAATGTCTGGTTTTATACTTATCGCCCTTTATGTACATTATTACCATAACTGCATATCCGCATATCTGCATATCCGAATCCAAGTTACTGAACAGCTGATCAGCGCCTTTATTTTCGCTACTCGGATAGCACAGCACCTCTTCAACTTGAAATGCCGGGAGCCTAGTATAAAATCCAATGGGTCTGAAAAATGTCCAGTGTTTCCATAGCCCCCAAACTGTCGGCTTGTTGTTCATATCACAGAAAATTCAGAAATGTAAATCACTTAATATCCAACAAAAGCTGTGAGCTTTGGCACAATTTTTCGTAAAAACTTTTACGGACTTGATATTCCAGAATACACGCTTCAGTAAATCTCCTTTGACTTCTGCTAGAAAATTCTAAACCCCCCACCTACAATGTATAACTGCCAGCAAGCGGGAAGGATTTCAAAAGTTCATAACCTCTTATGCTCAAAAGTTCATAACCTCTTATGCTCCCATGCAATATACAGACATCCTTTCAGCTGTAAAACAACGAAAATTTCACCAGAAAAAAATGATCTTTTTAATAATCTTTACCAACATCTAAACAACATTATCATCGTTATTTGTCTACAGGAACAGCCTATCCGACACATGGCGGGGAGATCATTATCATTCAATTTCTGGTGTGGTTTGACAGACAGCATCATTTTTATTCTCATTCTGAAAACCGATCCATGCAAATATACAGAGTTTTTAAAACTGTAAAAAATGAAAATTTCATTAGAAAACATTTGATGTTTTTCTTAATTATGCTCAAAATATAGATTGTGGGTTCACGTTAGAACCGTTCACTTTATTTGGCCTGTAATGACAGGAAAGCTTTTTTCACTTCCTTTGACCAAAGTTTATATACGCTTTGGTCATGTCAGAATGTATGCGATGCCTTATCCTATCTCCTGGAAAATAATTATATTAGATTCGGTACCAAGTTATACAGACAAATTGTTGGAATTCCGATGGGTACAAATTGCGCGCCTCTCGTAGCTCATTTATTTTTATACACTCGACGAAAAGATTTCATGGATTCTCTTAACCATGATACTCAAGCTGATGTTATCGAGGCCTTTAATTCGACTTCTAGGTACCTCGATGACCTTTTGAACATCGACAATCCTTATTTTGAAGACATGGTCATTCAAATTTATCCACCTGAACTACAGTTGAAAAAAGCCAACACCGCAGATACCGAAGACCCTTTTCGGATTTACATCTTTCTATTGCAAATGGATTTGGGCACGAGACTTTCTGATACCATTAATGAGATTTTCGTTATGGGGCGATGCGTCTTTAAAACGTAACGCGAGAAAACGTATCTGACCAGAGTTGCTAGGGGAAAAATTTTAGGACCGCCATAATCGGGCAAAGCATTTGATTTTGTTTTAATTAAATTGAAGAACTCACGATCGAAGTTGATTATGTAATTTGTATCCATCATCGGGAAATCTGTTGAA
The DNA here is from genome assembly GCA_964017185.1 of Rugalucina vietnamica. NCBI lineage: Eukaryota > Metazoa > Mollusca > Bivalvia > Lucinida > Lucinidae > Rugalucina > Rugalucina vietnamica. The sequence goes on along the minus strand of OZ024882.1, from coordinate 10,399,206 downwards.
AAGGATTTGTTTCTTATAAAATTTATGATAAACGCGATTACATTGATTTTGATATATCAAATTTTCCGTTTTTGGATGGTGACGTTCCTCGCCGTGCTTCGTATGGTGTATACATATCGCAACATATTAGGTTTGCTAGAGTCTGCAATCATGTAGCGGACTTCAACGCGCGAAATAAATGTTTAACAGCCAAACTTTTCCAGCAGGGCTATTGGTGTCATAAACTTCGAAAAACGTTTTCTAAATTTTATCGCAGACACTATGAGTTGATTTCCAAATTTAATGTTGGGCTGAAGACGCTTTTACGCCGTGAGGGCCTTTCGGAACCAGAATTGGCTTACAAATTTAAGAAACTGTAGGAAGGAATGATTTTTCTTTTCAGTTCAGAAAAAAACATAATACGTTACAGACGTATAGGTTATAACTTGAATGTTATGCGACAGTCTGCATGCTTTGTTTTTAACCCAATCATGGTTGATAACTATGCTGCCTTCTTTAATTGCACGCCGGTGAGTCGGGCGTCAGACTCTATGATGCCCCGACATAAAGCTATTCATTTTAGTTGGTACGGGCCGGAGCTTCTTGTCTGTTGCTTGGCCCACCGGGGTTCAATTGGTGTTTTTCTTTTGCTCCGGCTTCAGTAAGTTATTAGGCGCCCAGGGATCTCCATCGTCGGGCAGCTTACTGAATCTGTTGAATCCTCGTTTTTGTTTCACCAGGATTGTTATCGTGATTTATTCGTTTGTCCTTGGTGATTCATTGACTAATAAGAGATTCACCACGAAGACCGAACAACTAACTTAATGTTGTGAACCACTGCAGAAGATGAGGGTGACGTTAGGCGCCGGTAAAACCGGTTTAAGCCCCCCATTAATTTTATATTACTGATCGTTCCAAAGCGATACGTCTGTTGTATTTTTTACTATTTTGTGTTTTGGAGTCGAATGTTTGTGCTGTTTGAACCTTATGTGCGTTTTCATATTTTTAGTAAAGTTTGGGTAACTGAGTGGCCGCCTATTGGGGAATTGCTGCTCATTTGGCTTACGGTATGTTATCTTGGTATAAGTACCTAAAAGTAATTTTGTTTTTTCCCACCCCTCGGTTTGTGGAGTGGGAATTTCTTTCTGATTGCGCCATTTCTTGATCATTGCCGGTAAGGCAATTCTAACGAGTACAGACAATCTATGTTTTGAAGCAAAAACAAGAAAAATAGGTATAACCCTGTACAGCTTATATCCTAATACTTCTGTATAGGTGTGGGGTATAAGGGGGTATATATTACACGGAAATGCTATCCTGATGGAGTACTTTCAGCTGAGGATCCACTATGTAGAGTTTTACATATCGTTTTAGCTCGCCTGCACGAAGTGCACAGAGCTATTGTTGTCACCTCGGTCGTCCGCGTTTACGTGTACGTCCGCGTCCACGTCCGCGTCACACTTTCGGTCAAAGTTTTTAAAATTGTTATATCTTGATAGTCACTGACCAGAAATCATTCATATTTGGACCATTGCTGCATATGAGGGTCCTCTGTGATTTAGTGTGAAGGGACCCGTGGGGTCGTGCCTGGGGGCGGGGCTAGAGGTCAATATCTAGAACACCTTTGTACAATGCTCAGATGCTGTGTTAGTTTCTCATCAACTGTAAAGCCTAGAACTGTCAAACCTTACATAAGGCTTCTCCTTGATGTTCCAACTCGGCACCCACATTGACCTACTGACCTTGACCTATATTACATGCTCCAGTGACTTTGTCATTTTTGAAGCCAACCCTTAATATCTCATCAACTATAAAGCCTACAACCATCAAACCTTGCATGTAGCTTCTCCTCGATGTCCCGACTCGGCACCCACATTGACCTACTGACCTTGACCTATATTTCATGCTCCAGTGACTTTGTCATTTTTAAGCCAACCCTTAATATCTCATCAGCTATAAAGCCTACAACCATCAAACCTTGCATATGGCTTTCCCTCGATGTCCCAACTTTGCACCCACATTGATCTAGTGACCTTGACGTATATTTCGTGCTCTAGTGACTTTGTCATTTTTGAAGCCAACTCTCTTAATTTCTCATCAACTATAAAGCCTACAATCATCAAACCTTGCATATAGCTTCTCCTCGATGTCCCGACTCGGCACCCACATTGACCTACTGACCTTGACCTATATTTCATGCTCCAGTAACTTTGTCATTTTTTAAGCCAACCTTTAATATCTCATCAGCGTTAAAGCCTACAACCATCAAACCTTGCATATGGCTTCTCCTCGATGTCCCGACTCTGCACCCACATTGATCTAGTGACCTTGACCTATATTTCGTGCTCTAGTGACTTTGTCATTTTTGAAGCCAACTCTTAATATCTCATCAACTATAAAGCCTACAACCATCAAACCTTGCATATGACTTCTCCTCGATGTTCCGACTCTGCACCCACATTCACCTAGTGATCTTGACCTATATTTCGTGCTCTAGTGACTTTGTCATTTTTGAAACCAACCCTTAATATCTCATCAACTATAAAGCCTACAACCATCAAACCTTGCATATGGCTTCTCCTTGATGTCCCGACTCTGCACCCGAATTGACCTACTGACCTTAACCTATATTTCATGCTCCAGTGACTTTGTCATTTTTTAAGCCAACCCTTAATATCTCATCAACTATAAAGCCTACAACCATCAAACTTTGCATATGGCTTCTCCTCGATGTCCCGACTTTGCACCCGTATTGATCTAGTGACCTTGACCTATATTTCGTGCTCTAGTGACATTTTCATTAAAGCTTTTAGAAGTCTATATCTCTTGAACATGTTGATGGATCAAGTTGATACTTTGCTTGTTGGTAGATATTGGTCTGAAGTTTTATGCAGTACCATTATGACCCACCCTGGGTGACCTTGAGGTCAAGGTCACAGACTTAGAATTTTTTTGTTAAAGTTTTCGGTTAAAGTTTTTAGAAGTCTATATCTCTTGAACATGTAGATGGATCAAGTTGGTACTTTGCATGTTGGTAGATATTGGTCTGAAGTTTTATGCTGTACCATTATGACCCACCCTGGGTGAACTTGAGGTCAAGGTCATGGCCTCAGAAATTTTTGGTTAAAGTTTTTTAAAGATTTTTGAAGTCTATATACCTCTATGTTGATGGATCAAGTTGAAACTTCGCATGTTTGTGGATATTGGTCTGAAATTTTATGCTGTACCATCACAACCCACCTGAGCGACCTTGAGGTCAAGGTCATGGGTCATAGATTTTGATAAGTTTAGTGGCAAAGCACAAGTCAGGCGAGCTACGCTGTCCTGCGACAGCTCTTATTATAATATGCTACTAGTATTTATGCAAGCGTTTCAGTAATCTGAGACTGCATGTAATTAGAGTGTTTTATTGCTGTACATAATATGTTATTTTATACGATTCAATTTGTAAATGATTAATGTTTTTAATTTTAATTTGACGAAAAGTATAATTGATATTCTCATGTTTTCAGAATTTATGGGGGAAATATGGACGCGTGAATGGCAAAATCTGTTTTTCACAAATATTTAATAACCGCGCAGATTATAACTGTGTGGTTGTGAGGCAGATGTTATCTCCCTTTAATAATTACATTATGTCTGTCTCCTTACTTCAAAATTTAAATTTCGATAAAAACAGTAATATCCTGTCATTATACATCGCCAGTCTTGATTGGAACTCCGAACGAAATTTTAACGAATGACGACTCCAATTTTATTCCACTAACCATTGTTGCCATTATAAGGAGAGGAAGTCAACAACTGCGCAGCTTCAGTCTTAATCATCTTTTGGATGCACGGTTTGTATGTATTTGTACAATTCAATTCATTACGTCGTTAAATTATTCAAATTTTATCATTTGTAATTTCAAGGTACATGATTATTTGGCTAAATAAAAATTAAAAAAACTGCGATCCTTTAAGAACAGTTAGCATATTCAAGAAAAAGGTGTTTACATACCATGGTCTCGGCTACTGAAGCCTTGACATTGCCCCTTCAGATTTAGCAACATGGAGCCTAAATGAATTACTGTAATTTTGCAAATTTCATATCCGTTTCATAGTCCATCGTCCTCTTCTGAGGGTTGGGCTTGTTTGACAAGTCTCTTTCTTAGACGACCTATCCACTCTGAGCGATTCTGGGGATCAGCAGTATCCAAGCTTCTTTCTGTCATCCAACTACACTTCATCCTGTGATTTCCTTGGCTTGTCAGATCTCCGTTTAGCTTGCACACTTGAACAATCCAGCCTATGCTGCGCTCTGCAATTCCATACCATCTCATCCTGCTGGGGCGGAGCACCACATCTACACCATGGAGTCCAAGCTTTGAGATAAGAGAGTCTGAGCTTTATTTATGATTTGCATTGACATTACAGATCCTATGGATCATGGCTCTGACTTGCGCCGCAGGCTGTTAAGTGTTGCCACAGTCATTGCCACTGTTTCTGGCGCATGCAGCATTACACTTCTACATGTAACATGAGTTGAATACACTCGGCGACCTCTGGTCAAAAGTGGCAGGTTTCGATTGGTGAGCTGGCGGGGAGCAGCTGTCGTAACATGCCCCAAACCGATTGGCAACGTGTGATACAGGCAGTTGACAACCACCACCAGCAGAAATCATGTCTCCTAGATAACATAACTCTGGAACAGCCTTAACCTTTAGGTCATCAACCTTTACCTCCTTCACCAGTCTGCCATCTATTGGACGCGCCTGCCTTTCCCAGGCAGAAACACAGGATCAGTGCGCAAGGGGCCTTTGATTCCACTGCATTTCTTGTGGATCCAGGACAAGTAGCCACCATAGAAGATAAAAATTCTTCCTACATCTGACATCTGTCTGACAGACGCTACATCCTTTCCAGATTTTTTCAGAAGATCCAGATTGGGGCCAGAGACCCTGATCTTTGTCTTCCCCATGTTCACCCAAAGGCCTTTCTTCTCCGTCTCTGCTTTCCATGTCTTCAACTTAACCTGTAGTTCCTCCATGGACTCGGTACTGATCATCATGTTATCTTCATACAACAGCTTCCAGGTGCCACCTGTTCTTAACTCACTGGATAAAGCCTCTAGCACAATAATGAAGAATAGAGGGCTAAGAACAGAACCCTGATGAACACCAAAGTCCTCACTGTATCCACTGCCAACTCTTACCCTACTTCTCACATCTTTATACATAGACTTGACGAGGCGCACTAGCCACTCGTCGATCCCCAGTTTTCGCATTACCCACAAAATGACATCCCGTGAGACTCGATCGAATGCTTTCACCATATCAACAAAGGTCATGTATGGCAGTTTGTTAGCAACTAAATGCTTCTCTTGTAGTTGACGGACAATGGAAATCACATCTGTAATGCCACGATCTGACATAAAGCCACACAGCATCTCATCACTCTCAACTATTTGCCGGATGAGTCCTTCTACGACACGCTCCAATACTATCATCGTCTGTTCAATCAGCTTCAAGCCCCTGTAGTTGCATCTGTTCTTGTACAAAGTGACAATGTAACTCTCCTCTGTCAGTCTGTTGGAACGCAAACTTCTGAGAGCTGCCATCGATAAGATCACGAACCTAAGTTACACCAGCTTCCCCAAGGGGCTTCAGCATCTCAGCAACAATACATAATGGTCCAGCTGCTTTGCCAGATGCTATCTTGTAGATAGCCTGTTTGATCATCTACAATGTGAATAGCTCACTTGGGCCTTCAACTGGGTTTTCCACTGACAGGTTCTCCGGATTTTATGGGATGTGGACATTGAGGAGAACCTCGTAATGCTCTTGCCAGGCCTCTTTCGTTGCATCCTCATCTAGTGGCAGTAGGTCTTCATCATTCTTTACGCGTTTCTCTCCCATGGCATCTTGACTGTCATGGCTGAATTGCTTTGCCAGACGATATGCTTCTGCTGATCTTGGTTCCATTTTCTGGAGGGCAACCTTCTCAGTCTCACTCTTGGCCATGTGCACTGCACGGTTGGATTTTCTATTGGCTGAGCTGTACGCAGTCCGATAGCACAAATGATCTAGTCTGTCTAGAATTAGGTTAGTCATTGTGGGCAAACAGAAAAAATGAAATAGTCTGGTAATTGAATTGTATATTATATCTTATATAGGAGTGCTTTAAAAAGTAATTTAGACTCAAATAAAAATTAAAGGTTCCAAGTTTCATGGTCGACCTTAGTTTCCTTTATCACGTTCTCGTTATTTACTAAGAACGTTTCATGTTACGATTGAATTACAATACCGATATATAATACAGATAATTCATAGATGCATTTGAGTAGATGCAACTTATATTATAAGGAAAACATGTCCGTGAAATGTATACCACCTCAAACTCCAGTTTTATATAGCAAAACTGGTAAACAGGGGTTTACCTATTTTTCTTGTTTTTGCTCCAAAACATCCATTGTGCCTTCTAGGTAGAACCGACTGTGCCCACAATCTATGTTTTGAGCAAAAATACGAAAAATAGCAAACATTTTCTATTGGAATTTTCATTTTTTACAACTTTTAAAATTGCTGTATATTGCAGGGGCAAGTTTTCTTAATGGATTAGCTCCCACAAAACATTGTATATTACAGAACAATGTGGCGAGAAAATTTCATTCTAGTGCTGTCCATCGTCCGCTTGTTTCTGCCATTGTGTTCTACTGATGCTTCGTGTGTGATTGAGTGTGACTGTAATACCCCAGTATGTTGGAATCAGTTATCATGTTGCCCAGAATCTCTTATCCATCGAGATTCAAGAGATTTGATGAATGATATGCCTGTTATGCCGCATCGTGATTATCGATCCACCTTTAGTCTACCTGTTATGTCGACTCTTGATTATGGTTCCACTTCTATTACATCTTTCAAAGCAAAGCACAGACTTAAGCGGAAAGCCCTTCCTACAAAAACGAAGTACTCAGAACGACACAGCTGGCAAAACCAATCGTGCGTATACACTTTCGTACACTCGCAATCGCTTTATGAGAGATTCCGATATCTCGAATACGCTCATGAAATTAGGGTGATACATGATTGCCGAGAAAACCACATTGGTTCCGATTTACAAAGGAAATGTTGGGATTTCAGAAAACTCAACGATTTAGATAGCGAAATATTTGTTTTTGATCCGAACACTACGATTGTATATGCAAACAGATTCTGTGCCGAATGTTGCGACGTGAAAAACTATACGACATTCCAACATAGGTTTATTTGTAGCGGCTCCTTACTAGGTGACTGGGCCCTATTGACGTTAGAAAGAACTCCAGAAAATGAAATGGCTTTGATCAGATCAGGACTATGTGTTTACTTTCTTACGGCTCCTGGACCAAACGGGGGATCAATTTCCAGTGCCAACAAGTGTTTCTCAGTCAGATATACTGAGTGTATGATTACTGTGGATGACTCGATAGCAAACGGATTATCTTCGAATGTTTGTCTTTCGACACAGACATTTAACGACGCTAACTGGAAGTATTGTGCGTTATGTGATGACAATCGCTACATAGACAATGCTGCGGAATTTGTATCAGAAAATAGAAGCGTAATCACAAAATGTGGTACAATGAAATGTTTTTATGAAGACCTTATGTCAAATTCTTTCTTAATTTTACTGAATCTTGACGCAGCACTGCTTCCAGCAAGGGATGACCGTATCACGGAACCAACTAATCTGGACTGCGGAAATCAATCAACTGACCTAGTTTATGACAAGTTCATGGTAGGAATTATCTTTCTTTTTATCTCATCTGAGCCGTCAGGCTCACCAAGTGAATGGTATTGGCATCGTCCGTCGTCCGTCCGTCCGTCCGCCGTCAACCATTTTAAGCTCCCTTTTTCTGAAACCGCTTGGTCAATCCAAGCAACATTTCATGTACAGAATTCTTAGAAATGAGGAACCAAAGTTTGTATAAATGGTCATGGTCACCTGACCTAAAGTGTAGCCACAATATATAGTAAAAGCTTTAAATCTTCATCTGTAAAATTGGTGGACTGATTTCAACAAAACATTGTATGTAGAGTTGGGAATTATAATTTGTATAAATCATGACTTTGAGTGACACAGCAAGATCAAATTTGGTCTAATTGGCTTTTCATTGGGAAAAAGTTAAAGAAAATGGAGCCGATTTCTAGGCTTTTCAATGTAATGATTTTGTTTAGAAAGTTTTAGCCTGTGGCCTAAAATTGGTTTATACAGAAAGAACACTGAATAATGAAATTAAGTTAGAATTTAATGCCAATGTTATTTCTGACCTTTGCAAGATGACCTTAGCCAAAAGACATTTTTCCAGAGCAAATACACATGTATCAGGGGAACGTTCTCGCGACCATTGGTACGAGTACTCTGGTTTCTGTTTGTTTTGTAAATTCTGCAAGGGTAATGTTATAAAGCTGTGAAATGCACGTCCGGCGATATTCAATATATTCATCCACATGCTAATCATTATTTCATTGGAACCGATGGACCGATTTCAACGAAACTTTGCATAAACCATTGGTGACTAAACAAAATACTATATAAATCATGACCCTGTGATGACCTTGACCTGTTTTATGACAAGGTCAACATAGGTCGCTTTTGCATTGGAATGGGGAGAACTGTTAAAGTGTCATGTAAAGATCTTGCAGGAAATGAGCAGCTGGACTGATAATTTATCATTGATTCTGAAACTAATTGGTTACCATGGGTTCAACTGCCATTCCCCCCACCCCGGGGCAAAATACATGTCTATTACAATAATATTCAAACGTCTTCTCCCATGGGACCGCTTAGCTAATCAAAGCCAAATTTTATATAGTGCATTTAAAGGAAGAGGGAGTCAATGTGTATATGAAAATTTTAGGTCACATAACCAAGATGGCCGCAAGTTGATCGCCATGCCCATATATTGTAAAAAACTGCAACTACTTTTCTTATGTCCAGTGACTGTACATGTTGACGCTTAGGTGAGCATCGTTGCCCTTTGTGCTAGGTTCTAATAACCAGAGTTGGTAATAGTCAAAATCAAATATAAAACTCAACTGAAATATCGGAAAATTCGGTCAAGATATTTGCTTAGGTTTATGAAGCTATGACTTGTAGTGAGTCGTTTGCAAAGTGAAAGAGACCCAATGGGGCTCATGTTCTCGTGGTTTCTTTGCTAGCGACGCACATAACTCCATGAACCTCAGTAAAATTAAACCCATTGCTTATATTTGCATTCATTTCTTTCTTTCGCTCGTTGATAAATTACCGAGGCGATCACATTTACAAGGATGATTACACACATGATGCGATCAAACAGCGGAACGGCCTCGATGACATCATTGCATTTACAAGCATCAGTCACATTGATGAAAGTCATGGTTCTTGACGCCACGTTACTTGATCAGGCATTAAACTATGAATCGCATTCAAGATCTACAGGTTCATAAAAGCATGCTTACATCAAAATGAAAATATATTACTAATTACAGTGATCCTAGGAACGCGTCATTTAAAAATTGAAATTCAGATTTTTACTTTCTCTGCACACTGAATGAGCAAAAACATTAGGCTGTTTTATTGTCAGAAAAGCCTGAAGGGCTTCTCGGGGACATAAAAACGTTTTTCTTTCATCATCCAGTAAAAGCTAGCAATCTGAATTTCAATACTTGTATTTACATTTCATATTTTCAATCATATATCATATTTTTATTTGCGCATATCATTGCTAATTTTGAACTTTAAATTGTAAATCTGACGCAATTTTGGAACAGCAATAACGTCAATTTTTCGCGCTTTATGTTACGTCTACACCGGACCACGTTCCCACCACGTCCTTACTACGTCCTAAAAATTAAGGACACAGTAAGGACGTGATACAGTCTTGTAGGACGTGGAAGGAACGTAGTAAGGACGTAGCGAGGTCTTGATGGACGTGAAGGTCTTGGTCAAAATTTGAACATACTCAAAAGAAACGTGGCGAGGACGGGGTGGAATTAGAACGCAGTAAGGACGTAGTAGGGACGTGGTAAGGACGTAGTAGGAACTTGTAGGACGTAGTATGAACCTAGTACAAACGTAGTAAGATCTTCATGGACGTGGTATACGAACGAGTTGCAGACCACCAATACCTCACTACGTCTTCACTACGTCCGCGCTGCGTCCATCAGGTTCTCGATAAGACCCTACCACGCTTCTCGTACGTCCACACCACGTCCTAGAAGACTTCACTGCATTCTTATCACGTCCTTGCGGTTCCCAACACGTCCTCTGTAGGTTCTTACCACGTTCGCGCCAGGTTCTTATCACGTCCTCCCTGAATGCAGAAGTACTCTTGCAATTCTCTCTCCTTCAATAACACTAAAACTTACTCGGTGCACTCGCAGTGTAGGGTGAGATATTTCTGGGTACGTCCCTAGCTGTTTCATTTTGGCACCGTCCTCGCCACGTTCTTAATTATTTAGGACGTGGTAAGGACGTGGTGAAAGCGTGGACCAGTGTAGACGTAACATTACGTCATGAAGATACGCGACCGACGTCACGCCAACATAAGTAAGTAAAGAACGTCACTGATTGCTTTTGATGTCACTCCGCCCATAGGCGTGGTCTCTAGATCACTTGACTTAATGCTTTTCATCGGGGAATGAAGAACACCGAGTTATTCTGGGCGATTGCAATGAAAGTGTAAATATATTGAACTTAAGTATCAGTCACACCAGGCGAACGGACGTCAAACGGGTTAAGTCCGTTGGTGTCCGTTGGTGTCCGTTGGCATCCGTTCCTTATCCGGTGAACCCGTTCCGTGTCCGTTGATGTCCGTTTTACCCGTTGGTGTCCGTTGACAAGTTTTGTGCATGTTCAAAACTTGGAACGGGTTCCAACGGGTTAGACCGGATAAATGAATCCGCTGGGCGTCCGTTGGTTGTCCGTTAGCTGTGCGTTGGTATCCGGTTTGCCCGGTACTTATCCGTTCTACATTCGGTAGTCATCCGGTAGATACCCGTTCGCGCCAGGTCGAAAGTGGTGGCCAACGGACGACTAACGGACATGTAACGGTTAAAACGGTCTGGAACGGACGGGGACCGTTTGCTAAACGGACAACAATGGACAGGGAACGTTCAAGTAATGAATATAAGCTCTGTTTCATGTGATCGAACCAATTACCTCAATCTTAAAAGATGCGACTTGCCCAATCCTACACTCATTTTATTTCTATCACTTTGTGTGTTAGGACATTCAGGAATATATACTGAGCCAAACTTATAACGCAACATGGGTTTATTTTTAATGTCATACTCCGGAACGTTATCAGATAAACTTTGTCTCTATTGAATTACATTGCCGGACGACTGCCACATCTCACAACATCTTGGTTGTAACATTCTTTGTTATGCGTCTCACGAAATAAATCATGTTTCAGAGGTAGGGTCTTGGCAAAAATGAAATGCATTATGATTTTCTAGAACGCGACATGTGACGTGTATTCGTACCCTAGAAATTAATGCCGGTTCTTCAGGATTACACCTGCTCCACTTTAGACAATGAATAATTTTACTGTCAAAAGATCAATTTTGCTCAATTTTGAGCAGAGTTGAAGCCTCATTTTCGCCCCAACCATTCAAGTTTACTCACATTTTAACATGTGTTACAGACGTTCCTGACCCAACAATTGGAAGTTATTGTGTTTTCTAACAATGCTGAATGATGGAATGAACATGTTTCCACAAAGGTTTCATTTAAGAAATTTACCGTTAGAAATTTTCACCAATTCCATTTTCTATTGTGTTCAATGGAATGCTCAATATTAAACGTTCGATTTCCAATGATGCAAACTTTGAATAAAAATTTTGGGTACGAATGGAAGGCATTTTGCAATTACCTCATCAAGCCTCACTGGACGATCCATAAAGAAGCAATTTGTGTTAAAACTGACTTCGAGAATCTCTCAGGAGGCGCATGCCACTCAGATAACCGTTTTGACCAATCAGATTCGAGCTCAGTGACCCATGCTCTGAAAATCAAAATTTTTGTACCCAATTTGTTCACTGGCAATTGCAGACCGTCTTGCATTACATTAAAATGCGAAAAAATGCCATTACTGTGTTGCGTTATTAGTTTGGCTCAGTATAGAATATAAGTTGAATAAAATATTAGTGCAATGGACTGTCGTGTAAGAGCCGGCCTTGAGTGCCAAGCAGCGCTGATCCAGGTGAGATAGACCTGCTTGGGGTCAGTATTGATGAGCATGAACTGGCCAGTCAGGGTAAGAAGAGACGAAGGCGGCGATGGTGGTGTAGAGCCTGGTTAAGCCCAGAAAGGAGAAGACACTTTGGTCTCTATGACCAACTAATGACAGAACTTCGGCGGGAGGACCAGAAAGACTTCGTCAACTTTCTAAGGATATCACCCGAAATGTTTGACGAAATCCTCGAGAGAGTGGGTCCGAGAATAACGAGACAGCGAACCCACTCCAGCACTTGGGCTTCTTCTTGTTCATCTCGCAGCCTACAAGACTTTTTCGTTCTTTTTGTGATTTTTTTGGCTGCCTCTGACTGACGTTTCTCCTCGACAAGTTCCTCGGGGGAAGGCTCAGCTGTCTTTTCTCTCTCCTCGAGATCTTCCTCCTTTTCGCTTTCGTCAATAGGGATTAGACGACGCGGCTGAGGGGAGGGCACTACGGCATTCTTTCGCCCTCGTCCCTTTCCCTTTGTAGGTGTTCTTTTCGACTTGCCTTTTGGTGGCATCGTGACGTTCTGAGCACAATTTTTCTTGCCTGAGTATTTATACCCGTTTCATCCGTCACGTGACCGTTTAAACACGTTCGTTAACCGTTAGACGACCGTTTTGCCCGTTTCTCGTGCGGTTCATGTTCGTTCTGTCCGGTATACATCCGTTCCTCATCCGGTAATATCCGTTAGTTAAACGTTCCTTGTCCGTTCTGTCCGTTGGTTAACCGTTCCTTGTCCGTTACAAATGCGGTTCTCGTCCGGTTTACACGTTCCTGAAATCTTCCGCGATGGTCTTCACCGCCCTCGAGACGACTTTTGGGAACGGATATCAACGGACAAGTATTTTTTGCATATTTTCTGTCCGTTCGGCATCCGTTCGGCATCCGTTGGAACCCGTTCTCTGGTCTGACTGATCCTTAAACATCGTTATTCGCCTTTTGCATTTATTCCACAGGGAGTTTGCCGACGTGTATCGTGTCCATTGTTCTATGTGCGCGAAGAAGAAACTTGTCGTTTTGTAACCAGCAGCATCAACCAGCTACCTAAAGTAGCGATAGTTCAGTTTCATGAACTCAACAAAACTGTTAAGAATCAAGATCCTTACACCAACATTGACAATGATACGCTCAGAGATTTAATTGAAAGCGATATTTTGATGGCATTTTTCTTTCCAGAATTCAACTTGAAATTTGGGAATTCTTGGTTAGAAAATCACGGGTCATACTATAATTTTTATCACAGACAAGGTGTGAATGAAAGTGATTTTATCATTGAAGTTGCGTGGGTGTCCAAAAATGACGGAGACATTGTTACCGACTCTATCAAACGATTCTTTGATACTGTAAATGTAAGTATTCCAATCCCAAATAGCAGCACACTGTTTGAAGCAAGGCTAATCACAAATGCTGTCATAAACGATGGAACGTTAACGATTAATCGAGTTATTCATAAACTTATCTTAAGGAAAATATTTTTCAGATATTATGAATACGAAGACACGCGATATTTACAAATGAGTCCATTGATACTTTGTAATCGAGTGTCACTCCCGTTGTCAGCATTACGAATTACAAACGAGTCATTTTTTCGTCATACAAGTGACATTGCTGTTTCTTTACCGGACGACTATATTATTACAGAAAGTTTCATCGACATGTGTGCTGATGACTACTTTAATCTTACAAGTCAGGCGCTTGCATTGTCCTCCAATGGAAACCAAACGGACTCACTTGACATAATGGAGGAAATCGCAAAAATATTGTCCTTTGTCTGTTCATGTATTTCAATTGTTTGTCTCATTATTAGTATCTCTACCTATTTGTTGTTTGATACCCTGAGAACAACGCCAGGAAAACTCAATCTAAACCTCTGTATATCACTACTGATAGCACAGATCTTACAACAGTTCACGATTGATCTGATAGAATACAAGATAGCTTGCATTGTCTTTGGAGTTCTCACCCATTTCTCGTGGTCTGCCACTTTGTGCTGGATGAGCATGTCAAGTTTCAACCTATTTAGATGTTTCTCACCTTCTAATGTCAGAAGTGATTTACACCAATCTGTAATTCCCTATGCTGCCTTTGTAGTCGCCATGTCTGCATTGCTCGTCGTAGCAAATATGGCATTAAGTCTTGTGAATGATGGAAACTTAGGCTATGGCGGGAAAATTTGTTACATTTCATCAAATTTGGGTCTACTATTGACATTTGTTACCCCGGTTGGGCTCATTGTTTTGTCAAACTTGTGTTTTCTATCAATCACTATCTGGCGAATAAGTCATGTACCTAAACTGCAAGGTACAAAATCAGCTGACAGAAGTAATGTCCTTATATACATAAAAATGTCTACGCTAACTGGGGCTTGTTGGATATTTGGATTTCTAGGAATACTAACGAAAGTTAACGTCTTTGAAATATTATTTATTCTGGCGAACGCGTCCCAGGGATTGTTTCTTATGATATCATTTGTGTGCAACAAGCGAGTTTTTGCATTGTTCAAAACACGTTTGTCTGGATAAAATATTGAAATAAATGTCAAATAAATGTAGCCTTAGCCATAAGATTTTAGGTCACCATACGATGTCAAGATATTTCTAGATTTTGATATAATTTTCGTTAATGAAAAATGTACAGTGTGTTGTCTATCGCTTGGTACAGTACCTCTGTTGAGTGAAACATTTGTTTCGTAAACAGCCTTTCAGTTACTGCTCAAGTGTGCTCATATGCTGAAATTCGGTCATGCAGACATAATATCTGGACATCTAGGAATCACAATCGCATGTGAACGTTCTAAATTACGGGACGAATCTCGTACTTGTGGATGTACCCATTTTATTAAAATAGTTCTTATTTCAAACTAAAAGAGAAATTACTGCGTTTTTAGAATTCTTACAACTGTCATCAAAAAGGATACCTTCCGTATGCATTCAGTATGCCTTAAGTGTTTTCTAGAACATCTTTTACGTGTCTATTACAGGTTTCAGATAAATCAGCTGAAAATGGCCCCGACACAAATAAAATTGAAAGAAAACAAAATGCTCACCACTCTCAAGCACATTTGCCGAAAAAAAATATTTACTGGGTTAAATAGCATCCACTTTTTAATGGAACACATGAAAATCTATTGAGTGGTTATGAACTCTTTATACCAATAATAAATACAACTGTTACGAACTCAAAAACGAATTTGTTGTTGTTTTACAAGTGTCATTTATGTCGTCTGGAAGCAGAATATCACGTGAAGACATATCATATTTTCTTGCACACCAGATAGAGAAATCCTACATTTTACCCCATGTGAGAAATTCTTATCTCACCCTCGTTATCTCACCCCGGTCGCACCCTGCGTTCAAATGTTCTTTTTTTTAACACTGGTTGTATAGGACGTCACGTTATTTCGTCGCTAAGCGCACACGTCACAATGACGTCAAAACGTTTTAAATCAAAATGGCGGACGCCGCGATTTTATCCTTTTTATAGGTAAATAGTATAAAAATCAGTCTTCGCCACATTAAGGTGAGCAAGAAAAAGAATCCATCATTCGTGTCAGGTATGGATAGACAAATCTGTCCCTCGGGTCACAATTTGGCATCACTCTGCCAAAATGTGACCCTCGGGACAGATTTGTCTATCCATACCTGTCACTCATGTAAGATTCTTATATTGTGTGCTTTGGTACAATCATGCTTTAAATGTGCTGACACATTTATATGTTTTATGTGCCTTTTAAAACGTCTCACTGTAATTACTTTTGTTTAATATTTTAAACATACCTGTAATATTTTTATTTAAGAAATAGATCAGCTCTAGCAGTGAATTGTTGAGTAATAATTCACTGTTTGGAGGTCAGTTGTAAAGAAGATCAAATCACGAGCGCGTAGCGCGAGTGATTTATCTTCTTACAACTGACCGACAAACAGTGAATTATTACTCAACAATTCACGCACTTGAGCTGATCTATTTCGATTCTAACACACAATAAACGGAATAAATGTTGTTGAAACCGTCGATATCGTTCACCTTTTCGCCATTGCATTGCAGATATCCCGCCAAATATTTGACTGTAATTAAGGATTGAAATTCAGATTTTAGCTTTCACAGGATGATGAAAAACATTAGGCTGTTTTAATGTCTGTGAAGCCCGAAGGGCTTCTCGGAGACATTAAAACAGCTAATGTTTTTCATCATCCAGTGAAAGCTAAAATCTGAATTTCAATACTTATATTTACATTTTATATTATCAATCAAGTATCAGATTTTTAATTGCGCATATCACCGTTCATTTTCGTGTTATTTGACATTAAATCCGACGTAAGTTTGGAACAGCCAAAAGGTCAAATTTTCGCGCCTAACGTCATGGCGATACGCGACCAACGTCACGAAAACAAGAGTAAACAAACAACGTTACTGGATGGGTTTTGACGTCGCCCCGCCCATAGACGTGGCCTCTAGATCACGTGACATAATGTTTATCATTGGGAAATGAAGAACATCAAGAAAGATACTTTCATCTAGGGCGATTACAATAAAAATGTAAATATTGCTGGTATTTACACACTTATTACCGTTTGTTGTGCGCTAAAACGACGTTTCACCGTCTAACGCTGCTTTGTGGGATAGCTGACGTCACAAATGCCGCAAGGTAACGTCACGCTTTTTCGCCCAGTGAAATTGTTGCACAATATAACACGTTTTTTACCATTGGCTATATAGGCGAGGTGTGTTAGAATGTTTTATTATGCATGTTTGTAAATATATGTATATATGTTTTATAGGGACACATGGTAGACTAGCTTATTTCAGCTAAATGTGATCTCCTCTTTAAATAATGTATAAATAAAGACAGGTGTACAAGTAGGCAATGATTAAGAAATGGCGCGATCAGAAAGACATTCCCACTCCAAAACCGCGGTGGGTAAAATCTAAACCGACAGCTAGGTACTTATACTAAGAAAACATACATGTATCGTGAGCCGAGTGAGCAGCTATTTCCCAATATATTTTATTAACAGACGTAATGACAACAAATCAAACACGCTTCCCTATTTTTTCTGATTCCAAAAGTTGTAATTCGAACAAATTTTATGAACTTCTAGAAAACTTTTTCTGCACCCAGCACCAAATAACGAAACAAAAAAGTATGTAATCAAATTACTGTCCATACACCATCTTGCTGAAACTGTCGATCTCAAAGTCTCGCTTTTTCAGGAACACCTAAAAAAATATGATCACATCGCCTTTAAAGTCTTCATAAGTGCCGCAAAAAAAGAAAATCGGTTCACAAATAAAAAATATACCAGAAATTAATTTGAATAGGACTTTTTCCCATTATGAAAATGTATGTAAAATGAATGAAAAAAGAGTGTACCTATTTTCCTGGAAAATATCTAAATTGATTATTTTTCATTTGAAATGCACCATACAAATCAAAATTGTATAGTACGTATACATAGCTGTGCTCCAATCTCTTAAAATATTTCAAATATGTTTGGATTACCTCCCTTGCTTATGCAAAAGGCCTATTGAAGATAAATCTTTGGACAAACAATTTTTATTAGTGAACCACTTCTCATTTTTGCGGCACTTTTTTAAGACTTTTGGAATGCAAAAGGATGGCAGATTATAAAAATTGTTTGGTGTTTCAGGAAGGGCTGCTTTTGAAGCAAACAGTGTCTGAAATATCATCAGGAAAACATGTCCGTGAAATGTATACCCCCTTATACCCCACTTTTACATAGTAAAATCGGCGAGGCGGTTCTAACGTGTACCCACAATCTGTGTTTTGAGCAAAAATAAGAAAAATATCGAGAAAATTCTACTGAAAATTTTCAATTTTTACAACTTAAGAAAAATCAATATATGTGCATGTATTGCGTGTTTTCGTAATGCTTTAATTGCTGGAATGTCCGGAAAGATATGATCGCGATGTGCCGCCTTGTACATGTAGTTTTCGGGTTTTATATGAGCCTGTGCATGAGAGAACCAACAATTTGGGTTCCGACAGGGTCCGACACAAACCAGCCTGTACACTCACAGACGCAGGCTAGAAGCTTGAAATTTCGGATTTAAGAAGAAGAGAGATTGTACTATCCATGTAGCGCAAAACAAAGGCGCTGATCTGCGCCTTTGTTTTCGCCCAAGCACTTTGCTGGTTTCCTTATGCAGTGGCTCATATATCATCAAAGTATTATCAGACTAGTCATTTTGATATCTAAATAAAGAGGTAAAAATAGGCAATGATCAGGTAATGGCGTATTCAGAAAAAAATTCCCACTCCAAAAACCGAGATGGGAAAAATACTAAATTGACAATAAGGTACTTAAACTGAAAGAATATATCGTAAGCCGAGTGAGCAGCTATTTCCTAATAGGCGGCCACTCAGTCACCTGAACTTAACTAAATATATGAAAACGTACATAATGTGCAAATAGCACAATAATTCAACGCACAACATAAAAACAATTAGAACCACAATAGAAGTATCGCCTTTGAAGTAATATATAATTACTGGTGGGCTTAAGGATGATACCGACCCTGAAGGTGATTTCAAATGGTTTGATGCATTGTTCTTAGTTTTATTTAGAACATTTTTAGCATGTTTTCTTTGCACTTAGCAAATAAAAAGTGGTGGTTACCAGGCTTTATTTTTTATTTATACCGATTGAAAGAACACCAGTTGTGTGTGCCGAAAAAAGACACTTTTTACTTAGTTGCGACTACACTTTGGCGAACGAGAAAATCGAAACGTACATGTACAAGCAGTACTATTCCAAATACCAAACATTTCAATAAGGCTATTCGTTGTTGAGTATATATAACCATCATCAAGTGTGAGCTTTGTCAACAAGTGGTATTACTAGCAGATGTTTGGTACATTTATGTTTTATGGTTATTTTGATTTAATCATACTTAACATAGCAAATCTTATATTGTTCAAGAACTCGCTGATAATTTTTTCGCGAGAAACTTTGCATTGACATTGACAGACATCTTATAAAAGTTTGACTGTTGTGGTAAGAAATCTGCTTTCAAGTCCCTGAGAAGATGTTAAAGTTAATTGAACATCTTCTCAGGGATGACTTGAAAGCAGTTTTCTTACCACAACAGTCAAAACAACAACGCGGCTTTACTGAACATTCGTCCCCACTCAACGCTGCATTTCTTGTAGAGGAATTTCATAGAGAAAACACAGACTTAGGAAAAATTTTTGGATCTTAAATCTGCCTTTGATGTTGTTGTAAATGAGATTCTAATGAGAAAAGTATATCTGTACGGAGTCAAACCTTCAACTTGGCAGTTAATAAATGAGATTCACATAAACTCTTACTCGGCTATACACTGGAATGGAAATATTTCAAGAAATTTTGAAATAAAGCAAGGGGTGAAACAAGGAGGCCTGCTGAGCGCCGATCTGTTTAAAATATACTCAAATGACACTTTTGACTGTTTGGACAACACAAATGTTGGTGGCAAGATCGTTGATATAAGTGTTTGTGCACCCGGATGTGCGGATGACATTGCAGTTCAGTGTAATGACCCAGCAGACCTACAAATTCTAGTAAATGGGTCAAAACTGAAAAGTGATACTCACAGATGTGTTCTTCAACCTCAGAAAAGTGTTGTTGTGCAGCCAGAGAAAAGAAACCGGATCATACAAACATTTGAAACCATATGAATGGAAGATTGGCGATAATGCTATGCCAGTTGTTGAAACTGCTACTGTACTAATCTCGGAATAGTCAGAGGTGCCAGTATTAAGAGAACTGAAATAGAAACTGTTAAGCAAAATATTTCTAAAGCCCAAAGAGCAACATATAGCTTAATGCCAGTTGGATTACATGGGCTGAATGGCCTTGATCCAGAGACTTCGTTACATCTAATAAGAATATATATTACACCAGTGTTGACTCGAAATAATTTTACCAAGTTGTAAAGGACTTCAATGCCTTGAAATGTGTCAAAAGAAGTTACTGAAACGAATATTATCATTACCCAAGAATATACCAGATCCTGCAGTTTATATATCGACTGGTTTTATTCCTGTAGAAGGTCAAGTTGACATGAAGATATTAACTTTCTTTAATAACATTTGCCGTCAAACAGATGACAGTTTGAAAAAAAAAAGAATTGCATATCGACAGATAACTGTAAAAGATAGTAATAGTTGCAGCTGGCTAATGGGTCTTCGTCGAATCTTACACAAGTATAACTTACCAGGACCAATGGCTTTGTTAGATAACCCTGTGAGTAAAATGAATTGAAAAAGACAAATCAAGGAAAGAGTACACCAATACTGGAGAAACAGGATTATTACAGCTGGGGAACTCTAAGTATGGGCAACATAACACCTAAGTTCTTTCTAAAGTTGCAAACATTCTATATAAAATCATTGATGGGCTATTAACTTCTTTGTGAAGTAGTGAAGAAATTACCCTATCAACTTTCCAACATAAAAATGATCTTTCTAACAATTTTCATGTGGTGACTGATTTATAAAGCAACTTAGATTGGTAGCAGATTTGGCCACCAATTCTTGGTTCTCTTCAGGGTTGACCAGAGCAATTTGCAATTGATTAAGTAGGAAATTTAAGTTTGGCCACCCTAACCAATTTAAAGATTAAGAAGTACAAAGAAAACCATTCAGTTACTTTGCCCATAGTTTGTCTTCTTTTGGTGTAATGACTCAGTTATACAGTTCACTTAACTACCTAAATGTAGAAGCATATCAACCCGAGCAAATGCATCAAATACTGAAAATTACAGGTAATCCAGTAAGAGAGTCTACTCGCCTAGCAACTAAGTTAAAGCTAGTGACTGATACATATATTCTTCAAACAAAACGGGTTAGATTTAGTAATACTGAGCAAGGAGCACAGTGTTTATTATGTGAAGAAGCTGACGCGACTGTTCAACACTTTATTCTGAAATGTAGAGTGTTAGAATCTATACGTCAAAACTCAATTAAAACTATTTGTGTCAAACATTATGGGGATTCTTATTCAACCCTCAGAGACTGTGAAAGGCTACAGATACTAGATTCTAGTAAAGGTCATGAGTTATTTTATAAAGGCATAAACTCGGATCACCTATCAGAAACGGAAAGCCGCAGGTTGTGCTACATGTTACACGGAGCTAGATAACGATTTCTCACCGGTGGAAACAAACCTGCCACATAAGTTAATAACGTAATGTTCCTATTTATGTATACAGTGTTTTTGAGGTGGTGGAATGGTGATGTAATATAACAGTGTAAGACCCTTTATGTAAATAAGCCCCTGATGTTACAACATGGTGGTGGATGTACATTGTACCTTTGAAATCAACATAAGCCATACCTACGCTGGAATATCAGTGGGTTGTTCCTTACGGGACGGAGAAAGAATTTCTACAAGTTACAAGATGAGGAAAAAAAACATGTGGTCACAAGAACGAAACAAATACTGCAGACAATTATGTTACCCCACCCACTTTGATTTGAATTACTTTTTTCGTGACTTTGTTCTTAATGAAAACGTGTTAAAATTGCAACTATATGTTTTAGATCATAAGTGTAGCTTAATGTATCTGTGTTGATATTCAGTAAACGTTGAGTACATACTGTGTGCTTGTTTAATTAAACAATCGAGTGTCGAAATTTTCAAATGAACCCCGGTAGGCCAAGCAACAGACAAGAAACTTCGCCCCCAACCAACTATAATGAATAGCTTTATGTCGGGGCCATCACAGAGTTTGACGCCCGACCCACCGGCGTGAAATTAAAGAACGCAGCATAGTTATCACTGAATTATTTTTTATCCATGCCAATACCACGAAGCATTCTCTGCGACAAAGATTTCTGTTAGCACGAACAAATTTTACTAAGCTCGCTCACCATTGACATAAATTTTTGCCAACGAGACTTTGCCATAGAGTTTAGTTCATACGATCAAAAATTTGTCTGTGACAAACCTCCTGTGTTTAGAAGAAATTGCCCGTGTGATCTAAGCTTTATTCAGGCCGATGAAGTTGAGTATCGCAAAAATCCCTTCATTATGACCTTTTCTCGAGAAAACGATTTATACGCAGAAATGCTAAGCTGCAAAATCGTTAAGTATTCTATCAAAGTGTGTAATGGACAAACTGGAAAGGCCTTTTTTGCAGTCTCATTTGGAATATTTGAATTTTGATTTTGCAGAAATGTTTATTGAGAAGTCCTTTATATTTTATTTGACTTTGTTCACATTGCTCAATTCAAACAAATTGTTATCGGGCTACCATAATAAGGATGAATTTCGAAACTAAAGAATCCATGGGCCTGTACTATTTTTTTTTTTTTTATTTTGGCTTTATTCCAATTCATTTGTCTCAGACAAATTTCCGGAAAATGGAAAGTGTGATTAATATTAAGCAGTCTTTTGCAAGATTTAGTACACAGTGAAGAGTAAACAGGACAATCGTGTTTCCAAGGAAATGTTCAGTCCATTACAGTTAGTGCCTTGTCGCAGAAAGAGCAAAGGAGTAACTGCACAGCTGACCAGCGCCTTTTCTTTCAATACACGGATAGTATAATTTCTCCTCTACCTATACCCAAACTTTCAAGATTCTAGGTTTCTTCTGTGGGTGTCACAGTTTGTGTCGGATCTTGTCGGAATTCCAGAAGACCGGCTCAGATGATTGGAGTGGTTAAAGACCTATAATCCTATGTATTGAAAGTCATTATTGCTGATAAGGAACATGCCATAGAAAACCTGTCAGACTGACAATGTCTCTCAATAGAGGTAGGGACCCAAAAAAGAAATATGAGCCTGTGCGTGTGAAAACCAACAATTTGGGTTCCGACCAGGTCCGACACAAATCGGGCTGTACAGTTACAGAAGCAGGCTAGAAGCTTGAAATTTCTGATTTAAGAAGAAGAGGGATTGTTCTATCCATGTAGTGAAACCATAGGCGCTGATCAGCTTCGCGGTTACCGTTACCGCGAAGCTGATCTGTGCCTTTGTGTTTGCCCAAGCATTTTGTTTGTTTTCTTATACAGTGGCTCATATCAATATTGATTTTAGAAGGTGGCGGTTTTATTGCACAGGTAATCAGGGGTCATAAAACCAATAGTCTGTACATACACAGGAATTATCATTTAGGGGCCTCTTCAATACCCCCGGCAGAGATATGTGACAATCACCTTATTATGACAGTCCTTTGATGCCTGGATCATATTGCAACAGCAGGGGTCATAAACCGAATAAACAGTGGGACCACTTTAGCTTCTTCGGATTGTACCTGTTTAAGGTATATCCTGCCGGGCCAGACGCAAAAAACGTCTAAATTTTAAAAACACACTTAGACTCCAGGGGTTGGTAACTCAACGCCATCTTAAGCTTAAGATCAACTTACGACCAACTTAAGTATCTCTTAGGGATTATGGTGAATAACTGAAAAGGACCTTAACACACGGTGACAACTTCACAGCATCGTAACTGTGGCGTCGTCTTGTCTTACGAAGTGGCTGAAAACGTTACGATGCCTTAAAGTAACTGGAATAGAAACTGCGTAAATTTTAAGGTAGTCATCTTAAGTATGTTGTATGTAGGCCGAGGACGTAGGGGAACTTATGATGCCTTCGAGTTACTGGGCCCTGGGTTACAAGTATGTAATGAAAGCTCCCGTAGAAGTCCCTCTTCTCAGAAACCTTCAGGACATTCAAATTTAAAGCTAAATTCATTCGAAGTCTCCGTTTGGGGAACGAATGTTCCTATAAAATATATATCATCATCATTATCACCATCAAGTTTCTTGACACATGTCAAGAAGGTGATTGGTTGAAATTCAGGTGAACTTTAAAAGCCGCCTTTGCATTAACTCATTTATGCCTGGCGTCCCTTTTATGGGAAAAAGGCAAACAGCATAGCCCCAGATGTGACGCCGCAGAACGCGGCGCCCCATCTGGGGCTATTCTGTTTGCTTAGAGAAAAATCGAATAAAATTTAAAAATCACTCCTAACACCCCTAAAAATGAAATTGGACTCACCCAATTGATAATGATGGGAAAATCCATTCGTCAAATATGGGTTAAGTAAGTAAGTAAGATTTGATGAATTTGTTGTTTAAACATTCATAGATTCCATAGATTACTTGTAACAAATAGTTACCATCAGGAAAACATGTCCGTGTAATATAGGAATACCCCCTTAAACCCCACTTTTATACATGATAAAAAGGTACAAGTAGGCAATGATCAGGAAAAGGCGCAATCAGAGAGAAATTCGGACTCAAAAAATCAAGGTGGGAAAAACTAAATTGACAATTGGGTACTTATACATGTACTTACAAAACATTATCGTAAGCCGAGTGAGCAGGTATTCCCCAATACGCGCCACTCAGGTACCCGAACTTAAATAAAAATATGAAAACGTACATAACGTTTAAACAGCACAAAAATTCGACTCCTAAACATAAAACAAATGGAACCACAACAAAAGTGTCGAATTGGAACGATCAGTAATATAAAATTACTAGGGTATGCAGTGGTATATGTTTTTTTTTTTTCTTATTTTTTTATCCAAAACATAGACTGTGGGTAGTCGTTAGAACCGCTTCGCCGACCATGCTCTTGACCTTGATATAAGGATGTTTGGGTGTAAAACAGATACTACTGGGTTAAAAAAATAAAAAAGATAAACTTATTTAACAATGTAGAACTTTTATCATGGACAAAAAATACGAAACAATATAAATCGCAAAGACAAGTGCATGACGAAAACATGTCCATGTAATGTATACCCCCATAAACCCCACTTTTGTATAGCAAAACTGGGGTATGCAGGGGTATACCTAATTTCCTTATTTTTGATCCAAAACATACATCGGCGAGGCGGTTCTAACGTGTACCCACAATCTATGTTTTGAGCAAAAATAAGAAAAATATCAAAAATTTTCTGATGAAAATTTTCATTTTTACAACCAAAAATTTTCTACATATTGCATGGGCAAGTTTTCGTAATGAAGGCAAATGTGTAGTTCATGTTTTACAGACTAGAGCCATTAGTCATAGTCGGCAACTGCATACCATCAGACCCATTATTATTTATCTGTGGTGTGGAATGGTCTAGCTTACGGCCATTTTTACAGGAACATCCAAATTGACTTAATAGCTTTTTTCGAAATTTTTCACTGCTTATTCCGTAAATGATAAAGTTTGTTGAGTGATTTGTTTGAAAGATGACTAAGGTACAAACTCTGGCTACGGTTGAGGCTTCTGTATCAATTTCATATCCTTCCAAATTTAAAGCTAAATAGCATGTAAACGGTATGCCAACTAGTATAATATAAGCAACAACTACACTCATCAACATAACTGAAGTTTGGAATATTCCGATCCTTCGCTCTTGATTCGTTAACCTCGACCTTATCGCTCGTATTTGGTTCAGTTTGTAGATGATAACTGGTGTTAAAGATAGTACTGTGATCAGAGGTATTATAATAACAACGGTATATAGCATAGCACGAAGAGGTGGATATGGAATGCTTGGGTTTGAGTTGACATTTATACGACATCTTCCTCCGTTGACTTGTGAGAAGAGTGCTGCAGGAAAGACTCCGGCTGTCAAGTCAAGGACCACACATATGCTCAGTAATATTAGGGTTTTCCGTAGAGAAACAAAGTTGACCTTCAGTGGGAATACAACGACCACAAATCTTTCGATGCATATTAATACTATTATTGATAACGTAAGGCATGCTAGAGTTTGACGTGTTGATAAGAATATCAGGCACCCAATTTTGGTCCCAACTGTAGCATCTACGGTAACAATCTGCAGAAGCGTTAGCTGATACATCGAATTTGTAAGTAGTGCCAGCATGTCGCTGATGGCTAGAATAACAACTAACAAATTGTATGGCCGCAATCTCCCGAATGATCGCATTACCACCATCACTATCGAGAAATTGCCGAACATGCCGAATGTGAATAATACAAAATCCACGCTGGACATTGTGTATTTAAACCATGTTGGTGATTTCCATCCTATTTCCATGAGAGAAGAATTAAACGTATTGTTCGCACCATTATTTGACCAGTCGGTGTCAGAAATGTTGGCCTCCAACGTCGTGCCATTATATATCATATCCAGGGTTGTTGACTCCATAGTAACGCTATGCCTTCTGAAATAGAAAATAGTTTAAAAGTTTAACAATCGATACATACACGATATATACTAACCCAAACTCCTAACGCAATATATCTGAATTTTATGGATTTAAGTTTTCCAGGCAAACCAAACTGATCTCATTTAGTCAAAAATGACCAAAAACATTTTAAAACCATTATTTTGTTTCTACAGATTAGGGATCTTTGAACTGTGTTCTGATTGGTCAAAACGCTATTTTCCCATTTTCAGGATTTTCTTTAAGTTTGAGAGACCATGGCCTTGCATTTTTCCAATCTGTGACGCATGCCCATTCTGGTTAAAGTTGCTGCATAAGGAAATATTGCCCCAATGTCGCACAGGATAAATCTGAACTCAACACATTGGAACTTCTGTGTTTTGCTCATGAAAGCCTATTCATTCAATGCAAATTAAAAATTCAACGAACTCAAAACCATGTTTTTTTATCATTTTAACGTCTGAATGTGTAAATTTATGCTGCTTAGAAATGTAAACAATCAAGTTTCCTAAGATCGAAATGATTAAGGTGATTTAAACTTATTCCTCGAATTATGTTGACGATCCAATTTAAGCCTTTCATCAGACAACTGCACATCATGTAAATTTTAACTGATCGCCGGTCCTCAAAATCTAAATCAAAAATGTTACGAATAACACATTTATGCTCAAATGCGTTTGGATGTTTCATTAACATAAATTGTTTGAATTTTTTAAAGTTTCTTTTTCAAGCGTTCGAATTAAAGTCGCATGCCGAATACCAGCATTAATCGACTGAGCGTCTGGTAATTAAAATTTAGATTTCATGCGACAATTAGATAACCCAGCATTTTATTTTCCGACGAAACTTTGGACGGGATGAGAGCAAATGACAAAACGATCCACTTTTGCGTTGGCTCTTTGGGCTAGTATGTATTACTTCACTTTGAATAACAAAAACTGCAAAGGCAAAACACAGATGCTTACATTCTCTCTAGAATTCGCAGAAGTGGCAAAGACAACATGCTAAGCATGTAGAGTGAACAGAGCTATTTGACCAGACAACACTTTCCAGTGACAGAGTTCAGCTCCACTGCCTTAACATGCTTTGCCAAAGCCATTAAGAAATTCTTTGATAGATGTTCTGTGATAATTTGCTGTTTGTCTGCGTAAAAGCCCTACTTTGTCTGATATCATAGAGAAATTAGAATTGAGCCGCGACGTGAGAAAACCGGTCTTCGGGGTTTCCGACCAGGTCCGACACAAACCGGCCTGTACAGTCACAGAAGCAGGCTAGAAGCTTGAAATTTTGGAATTAAGTAGAGGAGGAAATGTACTATCCGAGTAGCGAAAACAAAGGCGCTGATCAGCTTCGCGGTTACCGCGAAGCTGATCTGCGCCTTTGTTTTCGCCTAGGCAAAAATCCGGTTTTCTCACGATGCGGCTCAGATGATTCCCTTAGTTCTTTCAACTCAAGAAGATATTTTAAGGTTTCTTCATTGATTTTATAAAGAAATGCTAAAGTAAGAAATGATGAGGAAATGTTGCAATCAAAAAGAAATTTCCACTCCAAAAATCAAGGTGGGAAAAAATAAATTGACAATCAGTTGCTAACGCAAAGAGTATATATCGTAAACCAAGAGAAAAATACAAGTAGGCAAAGATCAGGAAAAGGCGCAATCAGAAAAAGACTCCCACTCCAAAAACCAAGGTGGGAAAAAACCAAACTAACAATCAGGTACTTATACCATGAAAACATTTCGTAAGCCGAATGAGCAGCTATTTTCCCAATAGGTGGTCACTCAGTTACCTTAACTTAACTAAAAATATGCAAACATACATAAGGCGCCAACAGCACAAAAATATTTTAAACACCAAGACATAAAACAAAAAGAACCACCACAGAAGTATCGACTTGGAACGATCAGTAACACAAAGTTACTGGCGGGTTTAAATCGATTTTACACGGCCGTAACCTCACCCTCAGCTTCTGCAGTGGTTCATAACATTTAGTTAGTTCTTCGGTCCTCGTGGTGAATCTCTAACTAGTAAACAAACAAATAAATCATGATAAACATCCTGATGAATCAAAAACCAGGACTCACAGATTCAGTAAGCTGCCCGACGATGGAGATCCCTGGGCTCCAAATAACTTACTAACTCCGGAGCTAAAGAAAAACATCAGTTGGACCCCGGTGGGCCAAGCAACAGACAAGAAGCTCCGGCCCCAACCAACTAAAATGAATAGCTTTAAGTCGGGGCCATCATAGAGTCTGACGCCCGACCCACCGGCGTGCAATTAAAGAAGGCAGCATAGTTATCAACCGTGATTGGGTTAAAAACTAAGCATGCAGACTGTCGCATAACATTCAAGTTATAACCTATACGTCTGTAACGTGTTATGATTTTTCTAAACTGAAAAGAAAAATCATTACTTCCTATAAGTTTCTTAAATTTGTAAACCAAGTCACCATAAAATTCTGGTTCCGAAAGACCCTCACTTAAAAGCGTCTTTAACCCAACATTATATTTGGAAATCAATTCATAGTGTCTACGATAAAATTTAGAAAAGGTTTTTCGAAGTTTATGATACCGATAGCCCTGTTGGAGAAGTTTGGCCGTTAAAGATTTATTTCGAGCGTTGAAGTCTGTAACATGATTGCAGATTCTAGCAAACCTAATAAGTTGCGAAATGTATACACCATAAGAAGCACGACGAGGAACGTCACCATCCAAAAACGGAAAATTTACTATATCAAAATCAAAGTCATCGCGCTTATCATAAATTTTAGAAGAAACAAATCCATTTCAACAGAAAGATGTAGATCTAAAAAGGGGGCTTCGGTATCCGAGATATTGGCTTTGTTCAACTGTAGTTCAGATGGATAAATTTGATTGGCCATACCTTCAAAATAAGGGTTGTCAATGTTCAAAAGGTCATCGAAGTACCTAGAAGTGGAATTAAAAGCCTCGATAACATCAGCTTGATTATCATGAGCATTTATTTCCCAATCGATGGTCACGCAGTAAAAACAGACTTAACTAAATATATGAAAACGTAATACGGTGCAACCAGTACAAAAATCAACACGAAAACATTGAACAATTAGAACCACAACTTAAGTACAGCATTGGGATGATCAATAATATAAATTGCTGGGGGCTGAAATTGATTTTACATATACCTCACATCACCATCCGCTTCTTCAGTGGTTCACAATATTTAGTGATCTCAGTTGGAACATTCATTGTCACGTACAATGACGTGACCGTGTACCTAACGAGTGGGATCGTAAAAGCGTACAAATAGGCAATGATCAGGAAAAGGCGCAATCTGAAAGAAATTCCAACTCCAAAACCCGAGGGTTGATAACTAA
The DNA here is from genome assembly GCA_964017185.1 of Rugalucina vietnamica. Lineage (NCBI taxonomy): Eukaryota > Metazoa > Mollusca > Bivalvia > Lucinida > Lucinidae > Rugalucina > Rugalucina vietnamica. The sequence continues at coordinate 10,369,504 of OZ024882.1, read as the reverse complement.
ATTGACAATTAGGTACTTATACTCAGCAAACATATCGTAAGCCAAGTGAGCATTTTTTGCCCAATAGGCGGCCACTCAGTTACCCAAACTTAAATAAAAATATGAAAAAGTACCTAAGGCTAAAACAGCACAAAAATTCGAAAACAAAACATAAAACAAATGGAACCACAACAAAAGTATCGCCTTATCAGTAATATAAAATTGCTTGGGGGCTTAGATCGATTTTACAGACACCTAACCTCACCATCTTCTGCAGTGGCTCTAATATACACAAATATAAACAAGTAGTAAGACAATCATGTTGAGAAATATACTTAACACCAAAAGTAACTTTACACTTTTCATTTCTAAATAAATCTTCATTCGTTTTGCATTGTAACAAAGCATCTACTGGAGTGTGTCCCCAGCACGCGTCCGATCATAATACATGTAAAACGATCGATATAACTCAATCCATTTGCGAGTTAAGCCCGTAGGAATAAAACCCTTTACATACACCGTCGATATCATCGTTACACTATTGATCGATTGATATTTTATACGTGCTTATTTTTAGCTATTTGACTCCGCCCACAGGAGTGACAGCTAAGTATATTTTTGGATCGATGACCTTGAGTTTGCTGGGTTCTTTGAATAACTTTAGACTATGGTAATTAATAATGCTCAAATCGCCCCACAACTCCTATCTCAATATGACCGTACTGTTTAGGTGGGACGTAAAACACTAATAAAAGATACCAACAGAATCTTACTGAAGAGGACAGAGATAGATCACTGGATGACAAAACATTGAGTACTTAAGTAGGGCTACGAATGACTTTATTTAACAATGGATATTGACCAGTGTATTTGTCATCAAGTTTCAAATTGAATAAGATAAGATCTTTTTAGACAAGTGAACCTATAGAAGTGGTCTCAAACTGATTCAACAAAATAGCTCTGATATGATGTCAGTTTGGATTGATCATAATGGACATATGCATTTTATTCGTTTGAAATCAACCAAGTGACACGTTTAAACGCATCAAAGTCGGTGGATTAATTTGAAAATATTGTGCAATTTGTTTCGGAATCTAGATTTAGAACCCTCAGTTTCAACAAGTGACACATGCGCGGATCTAGAAGATTATCTCAGGGGGGGTCCAAATTCCCAGAAGGGGTCTGATGGAAAATTTCAACATGGCAAAAATTAATAATCTGGCAATTCCAGGGGGTTCCGGACCCCCTGTCCCCCCTCTGGATCCGTCCATGTGACATTGCCTTCAACGACTGGCATTGTCCGATTTGTAGACTGCATTTAGCTAACCATAGACTCGATGCTGAAATGTGCGTGACGTCCGTGGATATTCATGTTATCTAAATTTTCCGGCATCAAGCATTCATGAATCTCGGGTATGATTTTCAGATATTACCAAGCAGTGTAGATATGGATTGAATCAGATCCAAAATAATGTTTACTGGATCCGAGGTTTTATACAGGTAGTCCTCTACACAAGTATATCGACACACATACAATGCGTATGTATAATTCAAGTGAGTCGGCTGTCGACAATACCGAGGCATGAAACCCATATCGGTATACTCGCACGACAGTAACCTTTTGCGGATTACAAATGACTCGGTCGACAGCACACTTGCTCCCATGGTATCTGTACCGATCTGGTGCTAAACCTGGCTTAGCTATCTCCTCTTTGTCGTATTAACGATGAATTTGTCACGAATATGTGTCAAGAATTAGATGATGTGATTGTAACGTTCGACCATCTGCTTGTGCACACAAATTAGCTAAGCAGCACCTGTTTCAGACTATCCCATATTGCGTGTTAAGGCGAAGTTGCATAGACCAATGCTGATTGTGATTATTACTTATAATCGTGGAATTTCGCCATAAGAAGCTCACGGCAGCCATAGAATAGTTTGAAGACATACTTTTAAACTTCTTTGACACTGTCTTGTCACCAGCACTAGGATACCGAGTCTAGGATTGAGGATACGCAATCTCACGTAAATGTTTTTAATATTTTAAGCTCAGTATTTACAGAATGCAACACTGATGATTGTACTGACAATAACCATCCATCGATCTCCGAGTGGTCACAGTATTTAAATGAAAAATCTGGTTTCTCTGATGGTACTCAGTCTTCTGAACATCGAGCATCTGAAAACGTCCCCTCGAGTAACAGACATATTGATTCCATGCAAAACCTTAATTTCAACCGAAAAGGTTCTCATATCTGTTATCTAAATATATGGCATTTAAAGCCGAAACTTGACGATGTAAAACTTCTAGATTCTTCCAATTCAGTTGATATTCTAGGGCTTTGTGAAACGTTCCTAAATATATATGTCGATGATAAGACAGTTAGTATTGAGGGGTAAATGGCGGCCCCCGTGGCCGAGTGGTTAAGGTCGCTGAATTCAGTGCTCTTGATCATTCGATCATCTCACCGATGTGGGTTCGCGCCTCGCACGGGGCACGAATTCATATGTGAGACAAGCCATGCTCTGCTTGCGGGTGTGTCAGGTGGTTTTTCCCCGGGTACTCCGGTTTTCGCCCCACCTACCGATTGATTCGTCTCGATATGAGTGAAAAAGCTTGAAAGGGACGTAAAACTGAATCAAAAAAAAATGAGGGGTACACAAATCGAGATCAATGCACTGGAATCGTAACCGATAATGGGGGTGGAATACTCATGTATATTGCAAATTATATAAATTATAGAAGGAGATCAGACATAGAGTCCCATAATATAGAATCTATTTGGATAGAGGTTCAGATAAGAAATAGCAAGCCGTTTTTATTGTTCTCAGTGTATCGACCACCTTCTGCCACAAATGACTGGTTTGAAAAATTCGCGCTACAAATAGAAAGGTATTTATCAAATTGTAACGAGGTTTACATAATGGGCGATATCAACATTGAAATAAAAAAGTCTCGCAAATGTTACATGGAAAGAAATCATTGAAAATAATGATTTGACTCAAATCATAAATGAATGCACGCGTGTCACATCTAAATCGAAAACAAACAATAGACCATGTTTATTCCTCAAAACCAGGAAATATATTTCTGAAGCATTTGTTCCAGCTATAGCCATCAGCGATCATTATCCTATCTGTTTTACGCGATCGACATTAAAAATCAAATAAAAAGGAATGCTCATAACATTAAGAAAACTGTATGTATGTTTCTCGGCACAAGAATACAATTCGATAAAATCGACATTCTGATAGATAACGAGATTATTGAAATGGTAGACTCCCATAAACATCTCGGGATAATAATAGATAAGCATCTTTTATGGGATAAACAAATAGACGTCATATGCTTAAACATCACTAGACGAATTACCTTATTGAAACTTCTATCAAAATACTTAGACAAAAAGAGCATGAATACTTATTACAATTCATACATCCTACCAATTTTCGATTATGGCTGTCTTATATGGGGAAGATGCTCCAGAGGAAATACTCTTAGACTATTGAAATTACAAAAACGAGCAGCAAGAATCATTCTATATGTTGATATAATGACACCGTCTCGACATATGTTTACTGAATTAAAATGGCTATCATTTCCATATCGAGTGCAATACCACACGTGTATTATGGTGTACAAAGGTCTAAACGATTAAGCACCAGAATATATAACCGATTTATTTGTCAAGACATCGGAAGTGCATACAAGAAATTTGTGATCAACTGGCGATGGAAAACTAAGAGTACCTAAAATGGCACTTTGTATGAAAATTCTTTTGCAGTCTCAGCAGCCAAACTCTGGAATAGTTTGCCAACAACTATAAGCAAGAGCAGTTCTCTAAATCGATTTAAAACCACACTAAAGGTATATTTATTAAACGAAGCAAGCAAAGAACCGGCCTAAGTAATGCCACTGTCTTTCTTGTGCGATGTTTGGTTCGTAGGACTGGGGATGCGTGTCAGAAACGACCTAGGTAGTTTGTTGTCACAATGACTATACAATTGCTGAGGTGTTAACCATTTCTTTCGAGGTCATTTTCTGTAAAGGGTCATTTTAAACCTATCTAGTGCAATAATTACTTTTATTTCAATATTGTAACTAAACTGTAGTCCTTAATGCTATAGTGACGTGCTCTCATGCACAGATCCCTCGATGCATGTCTGTCATTTTTGTCGACTGTCCGCTGTTGTGGGTGGACCGCGGGGTAAGGAACATGCTGTCTGGACATTGGTTTCCGCCACATGTCCTTTGCCCCGCACTACCTGTTTGATCTGCGGCGGTCAGCTGACATGGTAACTTGACATCTTGTTCAGTGGGACGCTTTAAATCTTCCTAGTGCAAACTTACTGTTCGTTTTAACATTTTTTCTATCATTTTATGTTAAACTGTATTTCTTAATGTACCAGCTACAGTCCATCTGGTAGTTAGTTTATACACTTAGTCTCAGTTTTAAATTCAGACTCTAACACACTCTATCTGTAAATTAATTGTAAATGCATTTGCCTAAATTCTTATATTATTTCACATTAATGTTAATGTTTTACTGCAAATTATTAATCAATTATCTTTTAACTCACATTTTTGAATATTAACATAACTGAGTTATGTTTTAAGACCATTGTATGTATATTTGTATGATTCTGTAAATATTGATTGTGTTTTACCATGTTTTATGAGGACCATATGTTAGATTAGTGCTCGCACTAAATATATTATCCTCTTTAAATAAATAAAAATAATTGTTAGATCCTTTGGAAGCAGTAAAACATTCCAAGCGAGAGGGTGGGCCATATTGAACAATTTCGGGTAATGAACCTTCATCCGTGACCCTTTACAAAACTGGCAGCGAAAGCCATACATTTTGCAGCAATTTCAAGAATTTACATCTTTGTAGTCTAAATCAGAGACTCATATTTCCAAAGGGGCCAAATAATCAAAATAATGTTAAGAAGATGATTCTTAACGTACAATATATTTCAAATACTCCAAATATATTCACTGATCCCAAAGGATCAAAAGGAAAATATAATCTGCACTATGGCTGATGTACGGGGAGACCTTTTAGGGCCGCCACACGGCACAACACCAGAATAATTGTTAGATTCTTTGGAAGCAGTAAAACATTCCAAGCGAGAGGGTGGGCCATATTGTACAATTTCGGGTAATGAACCTTCATCAGTGACCCTTTACAAAACTGGCAGCGAAAGCCATACATTTTGCAGCAATTTCAAGAATTTACATCTTTTAAAGACTTTATTATTATTATTATTATTATTATTATTATTATTATTATTATTATACGACTATCATGTGTTCACATGTATTGAGCAAGTTCGATTGTTTCAAAAAACGTAGTTAAGTTCCTGATGCTATTATTCCGCATGATCAGGCGTTTTGTATATGTATATCAAAATTTGCGTAAAAGAAACACTAACTCAAATAAAAAAAAAAACTAACATTGAAAGCGCTTGAAACCATTCCTTGGTATTAAACTTTTACTCTATACATCTGAATGCTCCTCCTATTCCAAACCTTTATTTGTCCTTCAAATGTCAGTCTGACATCGGAGTAGGCAACAAAAACGGAATTTCATCATCAACATTGTATCATGACTTCTAAATACATAATTGGTTTATACCCCACGCACGCTGTGTCCAGTTGATTTTATCAGTTAATGAATATTTGCTTAATAGTTTTGCTGATCTTTTGATACTGTGTATAAAGTCCTGTCAGTTAAAGGTGTTGTAATGTCGGCATGTTCAAGTCCGTTTTCAAATATCAGTATGTATATCATATTATTGAGAGGATAAATTCCCCTACAACAACCCGAGATGGGAAAAAACTAAACTGACAATCAGGTGCTATATAAAAACAAGAACGCCGCGGAGGTCAGCATACGACCTCTACACATAGGTACTTCTTAGAGGAAAAAAACCGAAGCTTTGTAATCCCTAAAGTCATGCTTTGTGTTTCATACAGTGTAGGTATACATTAGAACCGCTTCGCCGGTTACGTTTTCCTGATGCTTGTGTATGTGCTCAGTTAAACAAAGCACCTTTGCGGACAAAATACCACTGGTATATTTTTAATATTTAAATGCGATTTAGGAAACAAGGCGTGTCAACGGTCGCATTTGGGTCTGTGTTTCCTACAAATACCAGGGCCCAGAATTACAATGCTTCCTTAAAGTGAAGGCCCACCTTAGTTAAGGTGACAAATTTTGACTTGATATTTTACCGTTAAAGATTTAATGCTGTTACGTGAATATATATAAATGTCATTTACATAATAAAACCGATAAGTGTACTATTTCAGTCGGCTTTAGATGCATGTTCTTGGATACTGAAATTAGTCACCTTAACTAAGGTCTTCTTAACTTTAAGGGACGATTGTAATTCTTGGCCCAGGAAAGCTGGACAATGCATGTCACGAGAAGATGACAATAAACAATGCAAGGATTATAGTCCTAATCCACCAGTCATTTGTAAGCACGCTCCCACCTGCGTGGAAGGGTGAGGGATAGCCGGTCTAAAGTGGGGGCTTTGATATCAAGATCCCCGACCCAGGGAGATTTCTATCGTAAAGGGCAGGGCAAAGAGTGCAGTTTGTCACCTAGGGAGTCTATAGCAGGGCACTGAAATCTGAAAAGTCACAATCTACACCCTTCCCCGTATGTGGGGGAGCTGTGGTTACAAATGAATGGTGGACCGTTGAAATTCGCCATAACCAAGTCTGACGAAAAGAATTATAGGACGATTTGATTGATATCGGTGTCCGTCATTCTAAAATAGCGACTTGCAGCACCAGTCTTCTTCCTGCATCTGCTGTGTTTGTCCATGAACATTGTGGCTAGAATAATTAATTTACCTGGTTGATTATCCCGCCTGATCATGGTTTATGGGACCCAATGTTTCCAATTTCACTGTGATTAGGTCGACGATGTTAAAATTCATCTTTTAGAAGCCTCCGTGGCGCAGTGTTTTAGTCACTCGCCTTGTAATCCAGGGTTCGGAGGTTCGATCCCGAACTTCTCCAACTATAAACCGACGTCCCGTCTCCATATGATCTTAGCTGTTGGTAGGACGTTAAACTCTAAATCAAATCAAAAAGTAATCTTATTTTCATCATGGTTATATGACAATTTATAAACAGGGTTTCGTAACGAACCTTATGGAAGCCTATTGACACCCATGACAATGACATGGATTGCAATGTTGACATATCTATTTCAAGGTCGCGAGAGGCAGAACGGGCGAGATACTGTTGTATTCATTTAGGAAACTACGCGTCTAAAAATTTCTTACCTGTGTCGCAGCCAAATATTTACTACAATTCTATAGCTAAAAATAAACACTGATGGATCGATGTAGGTTGATGCGACTTACATACGAAAGTAAAGGGTTTATTTTCCTGAGGTGTATCTGTGCTTTCATTAAAAACACAAAATTGGCATTTTCGCACCACATCTAAGGTAGACAGAAGATTTGAACATGCTGTGTTAAGGACCACTTATTGTCCGTCAAAAATACTGCCCGCCATTTTCGCTCCGAAATTTGGTTAGATTTTTGTAGGCTGTTAAAATTGCCTCGCATCGAAATAACCTCCCTTTGAAATAAACTAATAGTAAACTTTAACCATTTCTAGAAGCTTTTCATTTAATTGTATCGAACTTTTTTCTTTCCGAATCTTTTGGGCCTTAATTGAAATGTGTGGCAACACAGGCTGGTGAAAAAAATCCCATCGGTTCAAAAGAAAAATGACAATCAATTTGTGATGGGAGCTTCCATTGAAACCATTGTTTATGTCGCAAAAAGGGCCATGGACCTAAAACATCACTCCAGTGTGTTGTTTGAGCAGGAAAATTCGTGTTAATTTGAACTTAGATATGCACTACAATAACATGTCTTAAAGACCTACTTCTGAAGCAGCTAAAAGGGGTAACCCTGTTTATTCGGTTAATGACCCCTAATTGTGCAATATGGTCCTTAGATCAAAGGACTGTCATAATGAGGTGATAATCACATCTCTGCAGGGGGTCATAAAGAGGCCCCTAAAGGAGAAAACCTGTATTTACACTGTTTATTGATTTTATTGTCCCTGATAACATATGCAATAAAACTGCCTAACTCTGCAATCAATATTGACTTTTCCTGTTTTGGCCCCTACCTGTATTCTGAGTCAATGTCAAGGAACTAGGTTTTCTAATGCCCTGTCCCTTATCTAATGACCCTCAATAGACATGGAAATAGGTCTTTAAAGACTTGGTCTTCAAACTTTAAAACTGTTAATTCATAAAACTACAGTAACACTTCAAAGGTGATGTTATTTGGAAAAACATTATTTTGACCCCTTGCATGTTTTGTAGGGACGTGCGGCAGCATTCTTTCATTAAAATCCTTTAATTTTTGCTTACCTCATGCGTAATTGATCGGACTACAATAAGATATCAAACACTTTATAAATATTATGCACCTATACCCCAAAAAAAACTACCTACAAAAACAGTGTAAAGTTACTTATGGCTTCGAGTATATAAAACATAGGTACCAAAGTAAAACATGTGTAACGGAAAGCGGGATGAGCAGCTACTGAAGTGTGGTGGTCACAGTGCTAGTTTGGAGAGAACAACTAAAAAGCAGAGGGCTAAGTGAACGGCTAAATCATATAATGGTGGCCACAAAGTCATAAAAGCCTTGTGGTTGAGCGTCGGACGTAAGTCGAGAGTTTCTTGGCTCCAACTCCGCTGAGGTGTCCGATATTGTGTCCCTGAGTAAGATACCTGTACGCAAGGGAGTATTTCACAAAAATTTGTCCATGTAAGATACAGCGATTTTTTCAGCTCTTAACAATGAAAATTTTCAGTAGAAAAAAATTGGATATAGATTGTGGGTACACTTTAGAACCGCTTCGGCGAGGCGGTTCTAACGAGTAGCAACAATCTATGTTTTGGAGCAAAAATAAGAAAAATAGGTATACTCTCGCATACCCCAGTTTTGCTATATAAAAATGGGATATAATGTGGTATACATTTCACGGATATGTTTTCGTGATGAGACAATAGGGTGGGAGTTCTGTAAAAAGTGAAGCAGAGGAATCTGTAACTTCAAACACTACTCAAACCAAGCTGCGTATAAGTTAAGCATCGAATGATTTTAGTGATGAGATGCTTAAATCGATGAACACAACAGACAATCAGTCATCTAAACAGCAGCGAGCTCTTTAGTCATTGAATCGGCATTCATTCGGTAGTGAGAACCCTGGGAAGCAAAATATAAGCGGCTATCATCGAGGTCATGGCTATGGCCGAGGTCAATCATGAAGAGCTTTTCAGAGGTTAAACCCAAAAGACACAAATCAACAAGACACAAATAAGGTACCAAAATAGAAGATGGCAACAACCAATGTCACAATTTAGAACCATAGAGAAATGAGGTTTAGCACTGGTAAACATAACTCGTAGGTTCTGCATGTATTTATTAAAATATAGCTCTCGCCACTTAAAGGAATTAGATCATAATTATTATGATATTATGCACAACTGTGATAAATGCAAGATTAGAATATTGACCGATCCATTTTAGACTTTCTGAAGCATACTTGTTACATAATTTGCAGGTTGTTTTCAACTCACCTAATTATCAAAGACATGATAATTTCAAAATGTGATAAACTGATCTTACCATAATTTATCATATGACGTCGCTGTTTTCCAGTGGATAACGTCATGTCATAAAAATCGTATGACCACACGTGTATTAACACTTAAGCGGGAATGCGTAACGTCATTGACGACGTCCGTAACAACAATGTAAATTTTCATTGAAAATATGTCCACTTCGAAGGCGATAAAATCCTTTTTTAAAAGTCATATTACACGAGTGGTCATTTCATATGAAATTTATTAAACTCACCAAAGGCAAATTTCATATGTAATGACCACTCGTGTAAGATCCTCTATATTTATAAATGTATGGAAATTTTATAAGGGTCATTATTCTAACATTGTCCTGAAAGTCAACATCAGGAAAACATGTCCATGCTGTGTATACCCCCTTATACCCCACTTTTATATAGCAAAACTAGGGTATGCAGGGGTATACCTACTTTTCTTATTTTTGATCCAAAACATAGATTGTGGGTTCTCGTTAGAACAGTTTTGCCGACCATGCTAAAATTATCATTTTTACAGCTGAAAAAATCTCTGTATATATCATTGGCATGTTTTCATAATGAGGATCACTATTTCAACGTTGTCCCTGAATACATTACTTTGGTTATTTTATACTTTTGTTAGACATTTTTTCATGTAAAGAATTTGAACCTTTGTTTAAATTTGAAAGGGCTAAGGTCGAGGGAGGTCGGTTTGTGTCTCGGCTTCAAAATGGCTGATGTTACACGTTTTTGGTAGTACAGGATTTGTCATTTACAAAATGACTTTTTTAATTCGTTGCAATATACAGTGATTGTTTGCATAAGAAAGAATTGGAAATTTCATTGGAAAAAGTTGTTGTAGTTTTTTTTTCCTAATATTTTCGCTCAAAATATATATACATTGTGGTTACGAGTTAGACACGAGTACCCACAATGTATGTTTTGGATCCAAAATAAGAAATTTAGGTATACCCCTGCAAATCCCAGTTTTTCTATATAAAATTGGGGTATAAGTGAGTATACATTACACGGACATGTTATCCTGAAAACCATGGTTGACTGGCACTGTCAGTTTGTGCCCTGACAATATCATGCACTTCATCGATGAAGTTATTCTGTTGCCGTAAGACTGACTGATGCTACATGTAAATACATACATGTACGATTGCATACTTGCGCTTAATAATATTCATAATACATAACAGATAATTGCGCTTTTAAAAATTCTTTATGCACTAGATCTATTAGACAATTATATTATGTGCACGATGTTAGGAAACCCCTGTAAATAAGTATATATATATATATTCTTACTTTTATGTCTCAATGTAACTAATTTTCCTGCAAGATATGATCCAACAATCGACTGATATTAAGACCTTTAGTTTTATTTTCCAATGACCAATGAATAAGAATGGGCAGTTGTTGAATAAGAGTTCTGGGCAGTTGTTATATAAGAGTTCTGGGCAGTTGTTGTATAAGAGTTCTGGGTAGTTGTTGCATAAGAGGTCATAGAGTAATTGGGTAAATTTTCCAGAACTTTCATGTCCACCATAGGATACAGAATCTGCTAATGACAGTTGACCCATTTTGCCCTCATTATATAAGGGACAGAGCACTAGAAAACCTAGTGGCCTGACCATGATAGGGGTCAAAAACAGGAAAACATAATATTGATTGCAGAGGGAAGCAGTTTTATGTGCAGGTTATCAGGGACCATAACACCAATAAACAGTGGAACAACAGGTATTATCCTGTAAGGGGGCCTCTTTATTACGCCCTGCAGAGATGTGATAATCACCTCATTATGACAATCCTTTGATCTAAGGATCATTAGGGGTCATTAACCGAATAAACAGTGGTACTAATATAGCGACTTCTGGAGCTAAGTCTTTACGACACCCCCACCAGTAATTTTATATTACTGATCGTTCCAATGCGATACTTTTTTTTAATTTTTGAAATTGCTGTTTATTTATCTGGTTATCGTTTGCCAGTTTATAAAGGGTCACTGATGAGGGTTTAGTGCCCGAAATTGCGCAATATGGCCCATACTACCTCCCTTTGAACGTTTTCACTGCATCCAAGGGACCAGGCTTTTATATTTAATTTTCTATTACTGCAGCTGGGATTGTGCCGTGTGGCGGCTCTAAAACGTCTCCCCGTACATCAGTCATAATGCAGATTACCGCCTAGGCGGTTTTAACGAGTACTCACAATCTATGTTTTGGATCGAAAATGATGAAAATAGACATTTCCATGTGCACACATGTATACTCAATACATAAAGAAACGCAAAACGTATATTTTCGGCTATAACTTGTACGAGGGTGGGTCAGAAAGTTCTGTCATAGGTATTATAACTTTATAACTGCTGATCAAATTTTCTCCAACTTTACAGTGATGAATAATAGTATATTTAAAAAAGCAATGTGACAAAAATTACCGTTATAGATGTTATGCTGACTTTATAGCAAAGCGATATATATGACGTCATTCAAATACGTACCCCTATAGCATTTCTGGTATCGATGAACCATTATATTTGCTTGCTTTTTTATAAGTTTACTATAGAGCACACTAGGATGAAACAATAAAATGGTAAATGTATTTTAAGCTCCCTGGTCTACGTGTAGATGTCAATAAATGTCCTTTGAATTCAAACTGTAATTTAATGCGTGTTGACCAAGCCAATTTCAATATTTCATTTTGCAATAACTCAATTAAATTCAGTTGTATGATTTTGATTTTTGCAGGATATATTCATCTGTGTCTGACAAATATATTGCATGGATTATATTTTTTCGAAATCGTTTTTCTTTCAATAGTATTCACAAATTCAAGAAAAGTGCCAGAGGTATTACCCCAGGTGTCTTTCAATGCGTCTATTTCGAAGTATTTTTTTTTTTTTTTCGTGCATTATATTGGCATCATTATAAAGGGGAGATATAGCCCTTTGGGTCAAGTATAGTATAAGAAAAAAATAATTCCTGCTTTTTTATGTCTTTTTAAATAGGTAATTTGGTTTAATATTTGGTATTGATGGGTACATGTAGTATACTATTAAAATGTATTTTTTTTTTTTTTTTTTTTTTTTTTTTTTTTTTTTTTGAAAGGTAATTTGGTTCAAGATTCATAATTGAATGCTATTTTTTTTTTCGGCACTAAAAAGTAGAGAATAAATAATCCCTGCTTTTTAGTTTGTTTTAGCGGTAATTCGGTTTGAGCTTTTAGTATCCGGGTTACCGGGTCGCCGAGTTGCCAGGTTGCCGGGTCGCCGGGTTGCCAGGTCGCCGGGTTGCCGTGTCGCCGAGCTGCCGGGTCGCCGAGTTGCCGGGTCGCCGAGTTGCCGGGTCGCCGAGTTGCCGTGTCGCCGAGCTGCCGGGTCGCCAAGTTGCCGGGTCGCCGGGTTGCCAGGTCGCCAGGTTTGATTTATGACATGGTAGATTAGGAGACAAAGGGTAGTTACGAATGCAAGAGTGACGCCTTGGCAAGACCAATATTCGACGATTCGATTAACAGGATGAATGAAACATTTGAAAGCAATTCATTGAACCATACAATTTATCATGAAATATGGCATAAAAACCTAGTCTTGTTGTATCTTACAGGTGATTAACACAATGCTTCGTCATGAGAACCTAAATGTGATTTAAAAATGCTTCGTCCTGAAAATCTATGCTCTTTGCTCAGATCCCTGTGCCTCTAAATGACAGATCACACATTTTCAAAGTATTTTAAGGTAATGAATGTTACATGTTGGCGGGCTTGATTGAAAGGGGGATGAGTTCATTCCATTCATTTCTGATTATCAGTGCTGTTATTTAGCCGTGCGATATCCCGCCAACCCTACAAACTGGCGACCCGGCAACCCGGCGACCCGCCAAACATGTCATACAATCACTTGGCGACCCAGCAACCCGGCGACCCGGCGACCTGGCGACCCGGCAACCTACCATACATATAGAATCACGCGTCGACCCGGCAACCTGGCGACCCGGCAACCCGGCGACCCAACAAACACGTTATTGAATCAGCCGGCGACCTGGCAACCCGGCAACCCGGCGACCAGCTAAAGTTGTCATAGAATCACCCGGCGACCTGGCAACCCGGCGACCCGGCGACCCAGGAACCCGCCATTGAAACATATCATATAATCACCCGGCGACCCGGCAACCCGGCAACCCGGCGACCTGGCCAAACATGTCATAGAATCCCGAGAACCTTTGCATTATGGTCCTTATGGTGTATTAGGATCATTTGTCTTCGGATTAATACATCAAAGCTGACAATTATTGCTTGCTACTTCGGTTTTACAGTCGGTTTCAAAGTACAATGTAATTGCAAAGTAGTGCAAAGAGTAAAGATTTATACTATAAAACAAACTCCGTATGCTGTCAAGTGGTGTATTATGACCATTTATACTGTGGTATTGATACTGTAGACGACGAATATGCATTTTACCAGCGCATTAATCTTCACTCTTTGAAATACTTTTAATATGCGCAATAATCTTTATACATGCACTACTTTTTGCTTATACTATACTTGAGCCAGCCCTTTCAATGAAGATTTAATACAGCAACCTGTCATGTCTATTAACAAAGTTATAACACCTATGACAGAACTTTCTGACCCACCCTCGTACAACTTTAACGATAACTATTTCAAATATTCAGGAATCAATGACTAATAGTCTCCTACCAGCAGACTGAAATCCAAAACTTTCCGAACCCGTAAACGTTATGTTTTTCTTTGTCAAGCAAGAGTATTTATGAACAAAAAGTCGCAAGAGTATGTGGTGATAAATTTCTTTTTTTACTCCTTTAAACAAACTTCTTATGGACACTTTGTTTTCTTAAACCGATATTCAATCATTTACTGATTGCTTCTCGTGAATCAGAATTTGTGAGTCACTCAGACTAGCCTGGGCTGATATAGTTAACAGCGTTAATAAGTAGCCAAATGCCCAAAACGGTGGCCAATCTGTCACACTCAGAAGTAAAATTTCGGGCTTGGCTGAACATAAAAAGTGTCAAACCCTCTTCCAAAAGAATAATACTGTCTAAAAACGCAGTTGTATACTGTCCATAAAATGTAAGGCACCTTACATTTTGCCAAAAATTGGCAAAACTTCGAGAACGTCAAGGCTGTCATCTTCTAAATGGTTGCTTTAACCTGAATTGTATCTCTAAGAGAAACCTTTTTCAAAGAACCGGAAGTTCGGACAAACGGCTTGAAATTTTAACTGAATGTAAGCATTAAGATTGTCACATTTATGTAAAGTAACGTTATTTTATCGAAAAAGGGACATAGTTTTCAAAACTTTGATCAAAATGTCGAATTTCAAATGCGCTTGATTTTTTTTTGTAAGAAGCAGTTGTTTTGTTTTTTTAAATCCCAGTTAATGAAATTCAATTAATTTGTGTTTTTCTGGTTTGCTGGTCCTCAATGATCATACTAAAAGCAAAATTCCGTTTAAGTTTTTCTCTAGAATTGTAATTCTTTGGGGAAAATGGTGATTTCACAAGTTTTCTCCTACAACATTTCACCGTTTTTAAATCGCAACGAAACTCAATTATGAAACGCTGAATTGAATATGAATGGCAAATCCTTAGAAAATTTAAGATTTTGAAAATATTTTATACATACGTGGAAAAATGAAACTGAATTTTTTGTGTCTTTTTGTATTAAGTACATCTGTTTAAAAGTGGGTTTGAGGGAATATTCAGTACAAGGACGTGTTTGCGTAATGGCATTGTAACCCTTGGTCAACTGTCACAATAATTCAATAACTTGACATTGGCCTAGAAAACGAAACGCATATGGTCTTGAAATAATGTCATAAGCAGTTTGACATTATTGTTATTGGTGTCGATTCCAATGCTTTATTGCTCGAATTCTTCGCCTTCTGTACTTTTGTATTAAAAGAACTGGGACAAAAACATTAATTCATATCACTACGTCTATTTTTGCTGCTTTTTCTCTCATTTAGCGATATGGTAACATTTTTACTGCTTTTTACCACGAGAAAACAAGACTTAAATTTGCAACAATCTAGCTTTCGGATTGTTGCAAATTTAAGTCTTGTTTTCTCGTGGTAAAAAGCAGTAAAACTGGGATATGTTGACATAATTAGTTCCCGGTCTCCTATACTGCACACTTTTTGAAGGAATTCTTCTTGTTCTGTGTTGTATATGACAATTTAATGTTTTTCGAATAAACTTGTATGATTTTTACTTGTTTTTTGTCTTTTTTAGTCCCAAATATCTCATTTTAATTACCTATCCCCTCTGAAGCAATATAATGAAATAAATCAGATTTTAACAAAGTAGAGTAGCACTAAATGCCAAAGTAAAACCCTCATTGCAACAGAAATGAACCTCATATTCATTTGAAATTTTCAGGAAATAGTAAATGTAAATTATTGTATTATTGCTAGAATAGAACATTTCAGATGAAGGCATTTAAACCCTCATTGCAACAGAAATGAACCTCATATTCATTTGAAATTTTCAGGAAATAGTAAATGCATTATTGTATTATTGCTAGAATAGAACATTTCAGATGAAGGCATTTAAAGGACCCTACAGTGATGCAATTACCCCACCCACCCCATATTTTTGGTCATTTTCTACCCCCATGCTATTACATCATATCTGTCACAGAGATTTTGATTTTCACCCTGAGCTTGCAGTTTTGATTTAAATGGAAAACAGTATCTATATTAAACATCATATTCATTGGCAGAACATACTAAAATATCAGTTATTCTGCAAGTCAAAATTGGGATATTCCAACCTTGGGGCTCAGTGATTTTACAGTGGTACTGCGGCCGAAGCCACATGTACTGCTTGATGGTGAAAAAAAACTGGTGTGGGCAAAACCTATATTAATTTGCATTTTTATCCTTTCCTGGTTGCTACTTGAGTAAATAATAGTACATACAGAGCCAAACAACACTTTTCAGTGACATTCTGACATCAAAATGACAGAAAAAGAGCAAAATTGAGACAATTTCCTTTAAAATATAAGGAAATTCACATTTAAAAGCCCTAAAACCACTAAAATGCAGCTTATATTGTGGAAAAATAATTTAATTCTTCTTATAGCAGTGCATTCTTGTCAAAAAAAAGAGGAAAAATAAACAAAAATAGCATATATTTACTCCAAGAGCTCTGCAGCAATACAAGGGTTACAACTCTACTCCAGTGTTCGATCTCCTGCTAGTAGCAGAAAAAGGCATATAATATTGGCCGCATCACACTAAAACTGGCTTTACGCAGATGAAAAACATGTAAATCTGGATTATGCAGCGTGCGCGCATGCTGAACACCTCTTTTCTTGTCAATTCACTGATTTCAAAGCACTGGCTCTGACTGCTGAAGCAGTATTTCATACTGGAAAGCTACAGGATACCACCCCACCCCCTTCCTAGGGTTCTCTTGGAGGATCTTTTCAGTTTTTTATCCAAAAATGCACATAGCATCCATATTAAGACATTAATTTATCATCTAGATGCTGCATTCATCCCAAGAAATGGATAATTTGACCCTAAATCAGCCAAATTCATCCTGTTGAACAATTAGTATAGGGGATTGTGAACTAATTATTTATTCCATAGGCTCCAATGCTAAATTCTTGCTCTTTGACAGTTTATTCTGCATTCCAGTATCACTTGGGTCATCAAAATATACCTGAATTTCAAAGCCAAAAGACAGATAAGAAGATTTAAAATTGAAAAAAAACAAAAACATACCATCACCGGCTCTTTTCTCAGCTGTTGCATGTTGAAGAATGGCCATCAATTTTTAGAAAATCCCACCTGACCTCATTTTCAAAATCACTGTTTTACTTTTTGGACCAGAAATAACACATAATTCATGTGCATCAGGTGGTAAATTATATACCAATTTGAAGAAAAATAGATTTTTCAATTGCTAGAAAGAAAAAAGGTATTTTTAGTTCACAATCATCACCCAATCATATGCCTCCATTACCAGATAACAGTCTCGGAGCAACCTGCAGATTTTGACTTCTGGGATATGTTGACATAATTAGTTCCCGGTCTCCTTGAAAGGTATTGAGCGGAAGCGATATTCTGACGTCAAGAGTTAAAAAAGGTACAAGTAGGCAAAGATCAGAAAAAGATTCCCACTCCAAAAACCGAGGTGGGAAAAAACAAACTAACAATCAGGTACTTATACCATGAAAACATTTCGTAAGCCGAATGAGCAGCTATTTTCCCAATAGGTGGCCACTCAGTTACCTTAACTAAAAATATAAAAACACACATAAGGCGCCAACAGCACAAAAATACTTTAAACACCAAGACATAAAACAAAAAGAACCACCACAGAAGTATCGACTTGGAACGATCAGTAACACAAAGTTACTGACGGGTTTTAATCGATTTTACATGGCCATAACCTCACCCTCAGCTTCTGCAGTGGTTAAAAACTAGGTCTTGTCAATGCTTGAGTGCGTACAAACTATGGTTAAATTCTGTCAATTCATCCTCAAAATATTGAGCGAAAACGAAATTCTGACATTAACTCATATAAGCCTGGCGTCCCATTTGTGGGACATAGGCAAACAGTATATCCCCAGATGGGACGCCGCAGATCGCGACGGGATGATGGGAGAATCCATTCGTCAATATGGGTTAATCTAGGATCATCGTAACTCTTAAAATTTTGCGAAAAATGATGAGCAACGATCCCAAGCTAGGTCTTGTTAATGTTGATGTACATATAAAATTTGGTCAGATTCTGTAAATTCTGTCTCAAGATACGAGCGTTGTTCTTTAATACTTGTAATTTGCTTGATTACTTTTTCTGTGGGCAATCGATGAGAATGATGCTTGCCTATATGTGGTGAAAGCTTAATCTTTTCTGATCTGATTAGTATAAGAATTATTGCTAAATGATGCACGGTAATATAGTAATTGCATTCTAAAACAGGGTACAGTAATAACACTGCGTTGTTTTCCAGTAAATTTATCTAGGCAGATGAAGTCAATTTTTTAGTATAAGAATCAAACAAGCATGGAATTTTGCATGGAAGCTCAGAATGACCAACTGTTTTGAAAAAAAAATCGTTGTCCTTTAGAGACTCAGTTTGCAATGATAAATTAAAAATGGTTGGGTGATTTCAATATGTACCTTTCTTATGGTACAGATGCTGGTTTAGGTTAAAATGAGAAACGAATTAAGGAACAACACTCGTATTGACCGGAAACGAAATGTGCACGAAATGTCGGAAGGACAGGGTGAATTCAGTATAGTCCCAATTTTCCATAGCGGGGCTATGAAAATGACATTTGCATAGTGCGGCTATATATATACATGTATATACATGACAGGGTAAATAATCATTTTATTCATTTGGTTTCAAAATTATCAATCTTCTATCCATTTCTCCATTTCCTGTATGCTTTCCCTTTTCAAATGGCTTTTTGAACAACGTTTGCCTTACGAATGCATACACACTAACATTCAGCATGACCATTCCATGAAATTGGTCGAGGTCATTCATTCTTAGGTCGGGTTGAGTCCCCTGTTCCAAGATTAACTAACTGTTTTAGAGAAGAAGGGTTTAATCTTTATTGTATGGCGGACAACTTGGTTTTGTGATCTGCGTCAGTTGAGCCGCAAGGCTAGAAAACCGGTCTTCGGGAGTTCCGACCCGGTCCGACACAAACCGGCCTGTACAGACTCGGAAAAAGACCAGAGACTTGCAGTTTTGACTAATATATTAGTATAGTACAGTGACGTGCCAAATTAATGTACACAACGTCGCAAACTCCAAAGACTTCAATGTACAGCTCCGTTTCATAAGTTTAGTACATACCGATTTTTTTCATAAGTAATGGCATAGCAGTATCCGTACTTGAAGCTTGGCCAAATTTTATTGGCTGATTGCAGATTTGAACGAATTTCGCTAAGTCAATCTTTATACATAAAATTATTCACTGATTGTAACAATTTAGATTTTGATCGATTTTTAAATAGATAATAACACATTAAAT
The DNA here is from genome assembly GCA_964017185.1 of Rugalucina vietnamica. Taxonomy (NCBI): domain Eukaryota; kingdom Metazoa; phylum Mollusca; class Bivalvia; order Lucinida; family Lucinidae; genus Rugalucina; species Rugalucina vietnamica. The sequence continues at coordinate 10,349,840 of OZ024882.1, read as the reverse complement.
ATGATAAACGAAATGTTAACATTGATTTCTCACATTACAGAACAGCTTGAACTAAAAATGTATTATTCCAATAAAATGACAGAGCGTCCAGAAGACTACACCTTACATAATATTTGGTCTACCCTATGTACAGTCGGGGTTATTGAAGCTTGAATTCATGCATCCTACTAGACTGCCTTACCTTGTTTGGACTGTCATTTCGCCATTTTGTGTTCCAGTACTTTTCGAGCGGCTTTCTTTGGATCAAATGTTTATATTCAACTGTTTGACCAGTGTTCTTTGTAAAAACAAACGGTTGTATGTGTAATTATGTATCAAACGCTGACTGATTGTATAATTTGGTGTACCATGGTTATTAGGATGCAATATTTCAAGCTTCAATAAACGTGAATATACACAGAGTAGACCAAATATTATGTTAGGTGTGGTTTGTCGGGTGATATGCCAATTTAACGATATAATCTGTTTTTGGTTAAAACCTTCTTGAAGTGTATGAAATCAATGTAAAAATTTACATTTGTATCCCTGAAGTTATGATATTTTGCCTGTCATTTTAATGTGTTACTATTAATAAATCAATTGATTAAAATCTAAAATGTTATAATCAGTCAATAGTTTTATGTATTAAGTTTGACATAACGAAATCCGTTTAAATCTGCAAACACCCAATAACATTTGGCCAAGCTTCAAGTACGGGTACTGCTATGCTATTACTTATGAAACAAATCGGTATGTACTAAACTTATGAAAAGGAGCTGTACATGTATTTTCACATTTACAAGAAAAATTATCCTGTCTCTCCTGGTCAACATATTTTCATAATTTTGTTATCAGTTGAAAGGTAAATGAATAAAGCAATAAACAAGATTTTTGGTGAAATTTTCTGAATTTGCATTTTTCATATACAATAATTTAAGACTGATGGAAATTTTGAAAAATTCATTTTCCCATTGACGTCAGTGGTGACGTTGCCAAAAACTGTAAAATTAATCGCACATTTTCTTTAAACAATTGCATCCTTGAAACGCACGCATAGAATTAAATGAAATATCTTGTTTATTGCTTTATTTATTTACCTTTCAAGTGACACTAAAATCGTGAAAATCGGTTGACCGGCAGAGGCAGGATAATTTTTTTGTAAACGTGAAAGTACATTGAAATCTATGGAGATTCTGACGTTGTAGACATTAATTTGGCAAGTCACTGTAGAAGAGTTACTGCGAAGCTGATTTGCGTCTTTGTTTTGGCATAGCCAAAAATTCGGTTTCCTCATGACGCGGCTCATTTATACAAATGTCATGTCCAACTTACTTACGGCATGAACACTAGTTTTAAGTTTTAATTTGTCACGTGTTTTTTTCATAAAGAGGCATTTGCATATTGTGGCCATATATTTTTTTCCATGAAAATCAGTATCTTATTTTCAAAGGAGAGAGAAATCTAAAAGCACAGTTAGGAACAGTATACATATATTACAGAAACATCGAATCCCAAAAGCTGTTAATGTCTAAAACAGTTCTTAAAACACTGTATACTGCACGGCTTAAGTAGCGGTATTTTGAAAATACAGTTATTTTGCCTACCTGTATTTTCTAGTGTTTCTAGATAAGAGTCCAAGTTCGATGTGCTGAGAACAGTTTAGTGGTAAATGTGCTCGTACTGAAAAAATATATATTTATAAGCATTGCAAATGACTACTGTAATCAAAGTTATGGAATGTTGATAATTGTGCGTTAATGGTGATAATGTGGATAATTTTAAAGCCTCGTCACTTGAGAACTTTACACATAATGAAAACGGTCGGGAAAAGTTCTATATAAGGCTTAATTTGACAACGTTTCCTCGTCTTTTATTATATGCATTAAACGCTAATCCTTTTTATAATACCTCATAAATATTCATTGACTGTGTGTGGAATTTGATTGGCCCAGAGCAGGTCACGCGGAGGGTGCTGTTCTGTCATGTCGCATGATCATTTTACCCTCTGACGTCATATCTACCTTAAGCAGTGCAGGTGCACTTATAGTCACATGCTTTTGTCTACAGTGCACATGGAGGGTGCTTTTCTGTTTTATTACCCAACCCACTATATACTGAGAAATTGTATATTTTTCGCTATATCATGAGTTGGTCTCTGACCGGTCCATAGTTTTGGATATAACATGGGACTATACCATGGCCTGGTACCCTGCTTAAAACTATAAGAGCTATAACGGTATTCCGCTATGTTGTTGTTGTTGTTGTTGTTGTTTCGTAGAGTCCCGCCGTTGACTTATCGGCGCACCCGGTAAAACCGGTGAAAAGGGGGGATTGTTTTGGGTAAAAGTTATTTGCACTTTACACAATCACTATTTTGGTGAAGTCTAAAACGTTCTTGTGAATAAAATAACTGTGAGCTCCAGTGAATAAAAGTCTGTGAAGTCTAATAAAACTACTTGTGTGTTGTGAATAAAAGTCTGTGAAGTCTAATAAAACTACTTGTGTGTTGTGAATAAAAGTCTCTTCCACACTGGGCAGCGCTCTGATAGCTTTACACGGCTGTTTGTGAGATGGCCAGTCTTCTGCTTGGCACTTCTTACTGTTAATTTCCAATGAGCGTGGACAAACGAATTTACCTGTTTTTTCAAACTGTAGTCAGTCAGTCAGTCAGTGTAGAAGAAAAATCAATACTGTCACTTGGATACTTACAGTATCAGTGCACAGAAAAATCTATTGTTTGTCTTCATAATTATAACTCTATACATGGAAATATGATAACCAGCGAACACTAGAAATCCAAATCAAAACAAACTTCCTCAAATAAACTTTATACATACCTAAAGAAAGTGAAAAAATGCAAATAAAATTGATATAATAATTTCATGTTGTTTACTTCTTTTTTTTTCTTTGCCTTGACCATGCTGAATCACAAAGGGTAAATGTTCTAATTTAAGACACTTTGTGTAAATTGATTGGTCAGTATCTTACAAGTGAAGTCTTATCAATGAAACTTTTTACAATGATAGTCCATTTACAGTAGAGCAGTATCTCACAAATTTACAACCTGGGCATTTTTGGAAGTCCCCTTCTGCTAGGCAATTTGAGCAGCTGCTTTGCGGTTCAACATCAGTTTCCGGTATCCGATTGAACAAACACTTTCGGAACTGCGAATCGTCACTATCAGAAATCACTGATATGTCATGATATGTCATGAGTTGGCCCCAACTACGCATGCTGGGACCAGTCCATAGTTTTGGATATAACATGCGACTATGCCATGGCCTGGTACCCAGCTCAAAAAGATAATATACTATGGGCTGGTACCCAGTTCAAAAGATGTAAGAGCTATAGCAATGTTTCACTATGTCACAGGTTGGTCTCAACTGCGCATGCCTGGACCGGTCTAACATGGAGCTATACCATGACCTGGTACCCAGTTCACAAGATAATATGGAATGAACTGCTAGATGTAATAGAAAAACCAAATCAGGGAATAGATAGGTGATAATTGAAAACACAAATGTAGTCGACGAATGTGTATCTAAAATACACTGAACAGTGTTTTTTAAAATACACTGAATAGTGTTTTTGATAGCAAATTGTCTCATTAATGACAGTGTATCTTTTAAAGATGCTAGAAATCCAATTTGATTTTGAACTGATATGGAGAGTCAGATGAATGGAATCTTAAAGGTATCTAGTATATATGTTATTGTTGGGTAATAAAACAGTTATTTGATGGATGTTTGGTGAATAGTCAAATCCATTGCCCCTCGGTGCCTCGGATGACCCGATGGACTAGACTAATAGTCCACCATGGTCATCCTCGTCACCTCGGGGCAATAGTTTTGACTATTCACCAAACCACTATGAAATAACTGTTTAATAACGCATAATTATATTACCCTCTGACGTCATATTCGTGCAGTTGCACTTGTAGTCACATGTGTTTGTCCTGTGGTATGTCGCTAATTTGTTTCGCTAAAGGGTTCGCTATAATAAAACAAGTGTTGCCCTTGCGTGAGGGTGACATGACGATTTGTTCACCCTTGACAGGTCATATTGCCCTCGGGCAATCACCTGCCTCTGGTGAACAAATCGTCATGTCAACCTCACTCAAGGGCAACAACTGTATAATATGGGATCAGACAAGTTTCACAGAAGAGAAGAGTGCCACAGTCGAAGCCAACGTTGAACGTTTCGACAATTGGGATCCTTTGGCATATGTTTCGAAATATATATACATGTATATAAGGTCTAAAGCAATGGTCCAACTGAATATATTCTACACAAGTGTTCAACTTCTCTTTCTGCTCATACGAATGGCAAGTTTATGTCTATGTCATTCAAATCACTGTTTCAATCGTTACAGCTACTGTAAGAATAACCTATGGCAAATTAACTGGGAACGAACACAATGAAACAGTACCCTTTGATATGATGATTTTACTATATGTGATCATTAAATTCAATAGTTTAAATACTGATCTGATAGGAAAAAAAGTTAGGCTTTCGCCATATGTATATAAACAACTTGATAGGGTAATTTGGGGTAAAATGGACCGTTGGGGAATATGGACCACCCTGATGTTTTCTTCAAATATTTTCCTCAAGACACATGTTTGACAAAAGGTAATAACATTTTGTTATTCCCCTGGCTATCCGTCACTTAAAATCGAAATCAATTTTTACATTCATACCTAAGCTGGTGTTTTCGGACAGGTTAAATCAATGGACCCCATAAAACAACCTGTGAAAACCATGTACTTAAAAATTCTCAGTCTACACTTAAGAACCAATAAAAAAAAATCAAGAATATTTATATAGAACTAAGTTTCACGCTTAAAATTAAACTAATACTTCATTTAAGATGATGCAAATGGTCATTTGCATGAGGTATTTTTCAGTGTTGGGAAAATTTCTCTGTTGACATAATCATCGTGTCTGGGGTAATATGGACCACCAACTTCCCAATCTATTTTTCCATTTGGGGTAATATGGACCACCTAAGAATTTTGTCTCAAAATCTTTCTTAAAGTGATACACTGAACATTTGATATCACATGTCTTTAGAATTTTAACTTTTGCACTTGCGTGATATGTTTTAAGCTATTTTTTTAAAATAAATTATTTTACAAGGGAAGTTTGTAAGCAAAATTTACATATTTTGAAATCTGTGACATTTTTGTCCGTTTTGAAAGTTTTCCAAGTTTTTTTTATTTTGATGCGAAATAATTTCCATTGAATTTCTTTCGTGAACATCTAAGTTTATTTTATGCTAATTATGCTTTTAAATAAAAGTTTACATTTTGTTTTCAGAATTCATATATATGTTGACATCATCAGCATTTTAAAGTTGTGGTCCATATTACCCCAGTGGAGTGGTCGATATTACCCCAAACGGTGTGTTTCTCGTAATACGCAACGAAAACTAGCATGCGGAATGAAGTAATTTTTGTATTAAAATGGTTCACAGATGCCCGCCTCAAACTAAACACGATATAAAATAATAACGTTTTAGCCTGTGGTTGAACTGATCCGTTTTGTGCTTAAGCGGTCCATATTCCCCCAAATTACCCTATCATTGTTCGTACAGAAAAATCAGACAAACGACTTGTATTTTGTATCAGGAAAACATGTCCGTGAAAAATATACCCCCTTGAACCCCACTTTTATATAGAAAAACGGGGGTATGCAGGGGCATACCTATCATTTCTTATTTTTGCTCCAAAAATCGATTGTGGGTACTCGTTAGAACCGCCTCGGTGAGGCGGTTCTAACGTGTACCCACAATCTATGTTTTGAGCAAAAATAAGAAAAATATCAAAAAATTTCACGGGCAGCTGAAATTTTTCAATTTTCAAAGCTCAAAAAATCTCAGTGTATTGCATGGGCAAGTTTTCGTAATGGTAACGCAATTTTTGACATCATACCTGATTTGGCTATGTTTATTTGCTATGAAAAATAATCTGTAACCACTAACCTTATTGTACGAAGACATTATCATGCTTATATCTGAACCTCAACGTGACAAAATGTACCTTCGGACATTCTGACATTACTAGTAGAAAGCAGCAAAAAGCGGGAAAATGATGTTATATACGTTTTAGAAATAACACTGTATTTGTAATCTTTGAGCACTGGGCTACCAAATGAAAGAGTATTAAAACATCTTGTTGTTCAATATATGGAGTTATCTGCCCTTGTTTTAGCCCATAATACACATAATTTCCCTATATCTATCGTTAAACGGTAACCATAGCAACCGCATCATCATAAAATAGACAAAATAATTTTGGCATATTGCATGTAAGGATGGTATACTTCTATCTTAACAATAGGTTCTGGACCAGTACTTAAACAGTTTTAAGAAAATGCATCGAGTTTTGTAAGCTCTACTAACATGCAGAAATGCATTACACAACTTTGACGTCATTTTTCAGGACAATAACGCCTGTAGGGTTCATATAGTAAATTGGTCATAACTCACAAAATAACTGAAATAATCTGGTCAAATAAAGACTAACAGACTCTAGAAACATCATACATTCAAAGTAACTTTGCTTTTCATATACTCAAAAAATTGTCCCAAGGTACATTTTCTCACGTTGTGGCCCATCTATGAAGCTACTTTTTTTTCTACAGATTCACTTTCCGTTCCTATGTTGCTATTTACAAATACAATGCCATATCAAGTCTAACAAGCACGTTGTTCTGAATTGAGAGCTATATAAAACCCTTGTATATGAGCTGCATCTTGAGAAAATCCGCTGTTTTGCATATGTAGATCACTTGCGTTGACTAGTGCTTCGCACTTCATACTACATGTAGTTGTACATGAAATCTGAAATAAAGCCGCATCATGTTAAAGCTTCTTTTTGCATATGCGAAGACAAAGACGCAGATCCGCGGTGCATGAACAAGCTGACTGTTTTGTTTTATAGCATGTGATTGGACTATCCTTTTTTTTTTTTTTTTTTTTTTTTTTTTTTTTTTTTTCTTGCTTGGAACATTACGAAAACTTGCCCATGCAGTACACAGAGATTTTTTGAGCTTTAAAAAATTGAAAATTTTCAGCTGAAAAAAAATGTAAGGCGGTTCTAACGAGTACCAACAAACTATATTTTGTATATTTTGGAGCAAAAATAAGAAAAATAAGTATACCCCTGCATACCATAAAAGTGGGGTTCAAGGGTTCAAGTGGTCATCGCACGGACATGTTTTCGTGATGACAATCCCTTTTTGTCTTGCTGGGAAATCGCCTTGGTCCATTACGAAAACTTGCCCATACAATATACAGAGATTTTTTTCACCTGTAAAAATTGAAAATTTCACTGGATTTTTAAAAATATTTTTCTTATTTTTGCTCCAAAACATAGATTGTGGGTACTCGTTAGAACCGCCTCGTCGAGGCGGTTCTAACGAGTACCCACAATCTATGTTTTGGAGCAAAAATAAGAAAAATAGGTATAGCCCTGCAAACCCCAGTTTTACTATATAAAAGTGGGGTTTAATGGGGTATACCTTGCACGGATATGTTTTCCTGATGCAATTTTATCACAACAAGCGGCTTACCATTTTCAGTTTAATTATCTAATGGTGGTACAGTATATGTGGGCTGTTCTTTAATTCTTGTTACTTTTCTGATTATTGTTCCTGTAGACGAATGACGACGATAATATTGTTTAGATGTTGTAAAAGCTTATTAACCGCTTCTTAAAGAAAAGTATGAAAATTATTACTCTTTAATATCATACGAGCCGCTGCATGAGAAAACCAACAATTTGGAATTCAGACCAGGTCTGACAAAACCGGCCTGTACAGAGGTAGCTAGAAGCTTGAGATTTGGATTTAAAAGGAAGAGGGATTGTACTATCCATGTAGCGAAAACAAAGGCGCCAATCATCTGTGCAGCTACTGCTCTTCGTCTTTTGAACGTTATGTACGTTTTCATACTTTTATTTAAGTTCGAGTAACTGAGTGACCGCTTATTGGGAAATAGCTGCTCACTCGGCATACGATATGTTTTCTAACTATAAGTACCAAATTGTAAATTTGGTTTTTTCCCACCTCGGATTTTTGATTGGGAATTTCTTTCTGATTGCACCTTTTTCCTGATCATTGCCTACTTGTACCTTTCTATAAATATCACCTAGCACAGCTATTTTATACAATGTATCGAATAAGTACAATCTCTGATATCCTGCAACAAATATTCGACTTTTTGGCTCAGTGGTTAGAGCATTGTATTTCTACCGCGCCGGCCCGGGTTCGAATAGCATTTTTTTTTTTTTTTTTTTTTTTTTTTTTTTTTTTTTTTTTTTCATCTTCCTATGCATCCTCTCGCATCTTCGTAAGAATACTGTACTAAGTACATATCTATTGATCATTCATATGAGTTGAAAGAAACACTTGGCTTCCTTAGCTCTTATTTATGAGTTCCGGTTTTGACAGAATACGTTGAGGATCGTTTCTAAAGAAGACTGAAAAATATCTGAAAAAAAAATCATAGTGTTTGACGACAATCGGGGACTCATTCGATCACAATCATACTCATGGACATTTCCCATCATTGTAGAAACATTAATTCTGAAAGACTGTGGCTCCAAATAGAAACCAGAGGACCAATGGTCCTGTAAACGCTCACCTGAGACCTGAGATATATACCAATAAACTTGTTTGACTAGAATGGTAATATACATGTATATAACCCCAGGGCAGGGTCAGAGCAACGTCTGGAGTCAATTTCTTTTTTAAATCATAAAGATTCATGATCAGTCCATTTGCCAATTTATTGCAAGTTTTGCCCTTCAAATAACATTGTAACATTTTTCCCCATTCAAATGCATGGGCAACCTAAGTTGACCTTGCCGTAAAAAAGGTCAATGTCATTTCAGGGTCATGATTTAAACAAACTTTGTAGAGCTCCATTGCTTGATGCTTCATGCCAAGTTTCAAAATCATAGGCCTTCTGGTTCTTGAGAAGAAGATTTTTAAAGGTTTTTGCTATTTATAGCCATGGCGGCCATCTTGGTCACGTGACCTTGACCAACTTGACAAACTTTCATTTACTCTTCCTAAGAATTCTCCTCATAAAGTTTGGCTTTGATTGGCCGAGCGGTTTCAGAGAAGAAGATGTTTGAACATTATGGGCAGGGGCAGACAACCCTCTGGGCCAAAAACATTTTCATAAACATGAATATTCTGTCCATTTTCTCATTCCTAGCAAGTTTTTGCCATTAATTGACATTTTCTTATTATTTCCCATTCAATTGCATGGGCGGCCTAAGTTGACCTTGCTGTAAAAAAGGTCAAGGTCATCCCAGGGTCATGATTTATATAAACTTTGTAGAACTCCATTGCCTGATGCTTCATGCCAAGTTTCAAAATCATAGGCCTTCTGGTTCTGGAGAAGAAGATTTTTAAAGGTTTTTGCTATTTATAGCCATGGCGGCCATCTTGATCATGTGACCTTGACCATTTATATAGACTTTCATTCACTCTTCCTAAGAATGCTCCACATAAAGTTTCGCTTTGATTGGCCAAGCGGTTTCAGAGAAAAAGATGTTTGAATAATTTGGTCATACACATGTATATTGCCCCGGGGTGGGGGCAGACAGACCCCTGGGGTCCAAATTTTTTCAGAATCATCAATCATAAGTCCATTTGCCCATTTCCTGCAAGTTTTTCCCTACAAATGACATTTTAGCACTTTTCCCCATTCAAATGCATGAGCGACCTATGTTGACCTTGCCTTAAAATAGGTCAAGGTCATCCCAGGGTCATGATTTATATAAACTTTGTAGAGCTCTAGTCACTGATGCTTCACACCAAGTTTCAAAATTATTGGCCTTCTGGTTCTGGAGAAGAAGATTTTTAAAGGTTTTTTCTATTTATAGCCATGGCGGCCATCTTGATCATGTGACCTTGACCATTTATATAAACTTTCTTTCCCCCTTCCCAAGGATGCTCCACATGAAGTTTGGCTTTGATTGGCCTAGCGGTTTCACGGGAGAAGATGTTTGAATATTATGGTCATATGCATGTATATAGCCCCAGGGCAGGGGCAGACAAACCCCCCAGGGGCTAAAATTTTCCATTAACATTAATCTTCTGTCCATTTGCCTATTCCCAGTAAGTTTTACCCATTAAATAGCATTTTACCATTTTTTCCCATTCAAATGCATTGGCGACCTAAGTTGACCTTGCCATAAAATAGGTCAAGGTCATCCTAGGGTCATGATTTATATAAACTATGATGGGCCCGCGTCCCCGATGCTACATACCAAGTTTCGTGGAAATCGGCCCACTGGTTCTGGAGAAGAAGATTTTTAAAGGTTTTTGCTATTTATAGCCATGGCGGCCATCTTGGTCATGTGACCTGGACTATTTATATAAACTTTCGTTCCCCCTTCCTAAGGATGCTCCACATGAAGTTTGGCTTTGATTGGCCAAGTGGTTTCAGAGGAGAAGATCTTTGAAAATGGTGGACGACGGACGACGGACGACGGACGGACGCCGGAGCATGGGTATACTATAAGCTCACCTGTGAGCCTTCGGCTCAGGTGAGCTAATAATAGCCCTACAAGCGGCACGAGCGGTGGTGCACTGGCCAAGCCACGCCGGGATTTGGAGGATTTTCAGACCCAGTTATGGGATATGTGTAACGATACTGACAATATACGAGCCGCCTCGTGGGAAAACCAACAATGTGGTTTCCGAACAGGTCTGACACATACCGGCCTATACAAGCACAGAAAAGAGGTAGAATCTTGAATTACGGATTTAGGTAGAAAACCAACAATTTGGGTTCCGACCCGATCCGACTAAAACCAGCCTGTACTGTCAAGGAAGATGGTTAGAGGCTGATAATTTTGAATTTAGAAAGTAGAGGAATTGTACTATCCAAGTAGCGAAAACAAAGGCGCTGATCAGCTTCGCAGTTACTGCGAAGCTTATCTGCGCCTTTGTTTTCGCCTATGCAGATTGTTGGTTTTCACATGAGGCGGCATATACATCAGATGCTGAACTGGTGAGGAGTAAAAGTCTAAAATGAGCTCTGATGATCGCACTGTATTCAATGTGGTGGGGTGTATTGCCCCCTTTAAGCTATCGGCCTGTGCAGTTGCGGATAGTCTGGGCACCATCAAACAGAACATTGATAAGAATAAGTCTAATATCAGGGCCATCGCCTATGCTCAGGAAAGGCTAGAGTAGTACACGCGACGTGACAATGTGAGACTCTTCAATTTCCCTGCCTGTGAAGATGCTGGCTTATTAAGGGTCAGTTTTATTGAACTTGCTATAGATTGTGGGTACTCGTTAGAACCGCCTCGGCGAAACTTTTCAGGTGAAACTTTTCAATTTTTAAAGCTCAAAAAATCACTATTTATACTTCATGGGCAAGTTTTCGTAATGAACATTATACACCATCTGCCATCAAGATCTCCTAACAAGCCTATCATTGTATGATTGTTAGGTTCAACAATCGCCACATCAGAAATCAGCATTACGAAAACTTGCCCATGCATTTTTACAGAGATCTTTTCACTTGTAAAAACTGCAAATTTCATCAGAAAAAAATGATATTTTTAATATTTTTGCTCAAAAAATACGGTTCTAACGAGTACCCACAATGTATGTTTTGGATCAAAAATAAGGAAATTAGGTATACCCCTGCAAACCCCAGTTTTTTCTATATAAAAGATGGGTTTAAGGGGGTATACATTTCCTGATGTACTTTATGCTACGAAAGCTGTTCTTAACACGGATGAGTGCCCCTTCAAAGGGGTATATGTTCAAGAGGATCTCACCATGCAGCGCTCCAAGATGCTGCGTTATCTTAAGGGACTTGCTAACGTGGAACGAGTCAAAACGTCAGAGGGTAAACTTCATGTATCGTTGAAAGAAGACAAGGGCTCGGACAAGAAAGTCACCGTAGAGAATCCTGATGGCCTTTTCAGGGTTAGGGTTTGGGTTAGGATCGATTTGGTCGAGACGGCTACAAAAACATTTAGGAAGGGCATGAAAGCTTTTATCCGAACATTCAATCAAGTTATTCGTTTCAATTTTAATGTTTTGCCAGTTAATTTAAATGTTAGTTCAAGAGTTCATCTGATGATGTTAGTTCACTCAGGTGTTAATTCTAGTTATAATAACTCAACAAATGATACTACATTAAATTATGATTATTCAAATGACCTATATTATGACTCTCAAGACACAGTGATTTACTCAGAAATCAAGATACTCTCCCTTAATGCGGGTGGACTGAGAAGTACACTGAATAAACCCGAGTGGGAAGAAACTGTTATGTCTTATTGTCCCAAACAAGTCATCAATTTAGTCATAAATGGAGAAGGGTCTACTTGCAACATCATTGCTGAGTACGTCCGTACCCAGTACGTTTTTATATCTCTGCCCAGTACGTTATAAGAGTTATCGTTATTTCTTAAAAAAGCTATTTTAAGCTAAATATAAATAGACTTATATATGTTTTTAACATATTATGACAATTAGTCCTTTTTGTGGTCTAATTCATAATAAGAGTAATTCATAATAAGAATATTTTTATAGCTTAATTTTATTTGATGATGTTCATGTGTAACATTCACGGTCTATATATAATATTGAATCTACATGTAGTCTTCGACTTTAAACCCACCTGAATATAATAAAATTTGAAATTGATGGGTATATAAATTACGTGTTGTAAAGTTTCAAAAGCGATTTTACATTAGTCCGGCAGATTAATTTATACATATATAACAGTCAGATAGTTTTTGTTTATTTACGTCCCAGTTTAAACGATGTTTCAGTCATTGTCCTGGCGGGCGAAAGCTAATCTAGTTGTTAGATTTGGGCATGAAAGGGCACGTACATGCGACCCATTTCCTACAGAATTTCTTTCTAATTGCATCATTATTTTATAACCTCTCTATTATCATGATTCCAGAAACATGATCCCTGAACAACAATTTAATTAAAATGCCTTTACGAATGCAAAACTAACACTTATGATGGATATAAGTGTTGTTGTGATCATAAAAGTTCAATCGACGTTTTGGATTTACCCCCCCACACACACACACACACTTTTTGAATCAGTTTTACGTCCCTTTCAATATTATTTCAGCTCATATGAGAACGGCCAATCAGAAGGTGGGGCGATAACGGGAGAACCCCTAGAAAACCCACCTGGCACACCCGCAAGCAGAACTTGGCTTGTCTCACATGTGGCCAGAGCGGAGCTCGAACCCACACCAGGGCGGGCCCCGTGGCCGAGCGGTTAAGGGCGCTGTTTCTTAATCATTCGATCACCTCATCGCTGTAAATGGTGTGGGTTCGAGTCCCGATCTGGCCACATGTGAGACAAGCCAAGTTCTGCTTGCGGGTGTGTCAGGGACGTGAAAGGGACGTAAAACTGAATTAAAAAAAAAAAAAAAAAAAAAAGAAAAAAAAAAAAAAAAAAAAAAAAAAAAACAGAGACAGGGATGACATGATCGAGTTATTAAGAAACAGCGCTCTTAATCGCTCGGCCACTGGAGCCGTCATTGTATGTATCTAGTCAACAATTATTAGCTTTCTGAGCCGAAGGCTCACAAAGTGAGGTGGTCATGCTCCGGCGTCCGTCCGTCGTCCGTCCGTCCACATTTTGCAAAGATCTTCTCTTCTCAAACCGCTTAGCCAATCAAAACCAAACTTCATGTGAAGCATCCCTAGGAAGGGGGAACCAATGTTTATATTAATTGTCCAGGTCACATGATTAAGATGGCCGCCATGGCTATAAATCGCAAAAACCTTAAAAATATTCTTCTCCAGAACCAGAAGGCCTATGATTTTGAAACCTGGCATGAAGCCTCAGGGAGAGGAGCTCTACAAAGTTTATATAAATCATGACCTTGGGATGACCTTGACCTATTTTACAGCAAGGTCAACATAGGTCGCCCATGTATTTGAATGGGGAAAATTGTCAAAATGTCATTTGAAGGGAAAAACTTGAAGGGAAAGGGTAAATGGACTGAACATTTATGATTCTGAAAAAATGCACCCCAGGGGCTGGTCTACCCCCACTCCGGGGCAATATACATGTATATTACCATAATATTCAAAGATCTTCTTCTCTGAAACTACTTGGTCAATCAAAGCCAAACTTCATGTGGAGCATCCTAAGGAAGTTGGAACAAAAGTTTATATAAATGGTCCAGATCACATGACCAAGATGGTCGCCATGGCTATAAATAGAAAAAATATCTTTCTCCAGAACAATAAGGTCTATGATTTTGAAACTTGGCATGAAGCACCAGGGAAAGGAGCTCTACATAGTTTATATAAATCATGACCCAGGAATGACCTTGACATATTTTACGGCAAGGTCAACATAGGTGGCCCATGCATTTGAAGGGGAAATTTGTCAAAAAGCCATTTGAAGAGAAAAACATTAAGGAAATGGGCAAATGGACTGAAGATATATGATTCTTAAAAATGGACCCAATGGGCCGGTCTGCCCCCACCCTGGGGCAATATAAATGAATATCAACATAATATTCAAAGATCTTCTTCTCTGAAACCGCTTGGCCAATCAAAGCCCGGCAAATTTGATATGAAGCACATGTAGGAAGGAGAAACCAATGTGTACATGTACATAAATTATCCAGGTCACATGACCAAGATGGCCGCCATGTCCATATATGGTAAAAATCATTCTAAAATCTTTTTCTATGGAACGGGTGGACCAATTTAAAACTAGGCATGTAGCATTGTAGACTAGAGTACTATATGCGGGCATAAAATTATGACCCTGTGATGACCTTGACCTATTTTACGACAAGGTCAATATAGTTCGTCCATGACCATACTAGTCAAACAGGTTTATTGGTATATATCCCTGATCTCAGGTGAGCGTTTACAGGACCATTGGTCCTCTAGTACAGGTTTTCAGCTATGTCTGGACAAAGCCAGCGCTTTTTGAGTTTTAACCATTACTGTTGTGAGTTAATGTTGTCTTGCTCAAGGACACGGCCCGGAAACCCCTAGTGGGAATCAAACCCAATACCTCTCGATTCGGAGGCCGGTGCTCTACCACAAGGCTATCGTGCTCCATAAACTTCTTATAAACAGCCAAGAAACAGGCATGTTTATGAAAGTTTTTTTACGATATATTCGTTTATCGAGATACATTAGAAAAAAAGAAAGATCTACATGCGTTAAATACGCTTTGAACGCTTTCGACGTCTTTGTATGGTCCTCGCCCATTTGTGGCCTAAATAAATAGAAGGGCTGCTTGTGCCTCCAGGCAAAGCTTCTACGCTACCGACTGACCGTCTGATCATGTCTGAGACTGCCCAAGGAAAGTGGTCAAAGTCAATCATCCATACAAAGTTTATATGGGTCATTATCAAAAAATGGAGCAATCCAGAAAACTGTAAGGCAAAACGAAAAAAAAATCGTTGTCCAGTTTTTCTTTTTTAATGAGATAGTTTTATTAACAATAGCATTTAGAATATAGAAATAAAATATGCCGAGTTTAACTGAACAAATTGTGTACCAGCATTAATCAATTGTATGGTACCCTTGAAAAAATATCAGTGCTGTCACGAACAAATTTTCTTGCGTACAACGCTTATTTGATAAGACTTTCCAAATCTGTAAGTGGGGGTATATATAGCTTGTCACAAACCTTAAATACTTTCAATGAATTAACGAGGGAGAGAGCTTAAATGAAAATGCACATACTGTGATTTGTTCTGTTTCTGAAGCGCTTTTTTCTGTAGACATAATCTTGAAGGATTAAACCAAAATTAAGTTCTTCAAAACGTTTACTATTTTAGTATAGTATCATTACATACCAAAAGCAACTACTTTTATATGATGCGTTCTGAGTATTTTAAATAATTATGACCGTGACAGCACTGATATCGTGACAGCACTGATGCTGTCGTGACAGCACTGTTAATTATCCGATCTCGCCTTTTTTATTCCAATGTGTGCGGAGTTGATTAACTGATTAATTTCTGACAACCGATGAGCTTAGGGACAGTGACTGCCTTACGGTCGCAACCAACGAAGCCTCGGCTAATGCTCGAACCAGGGACACCTTTGGGTAGATAACACAACACGTTCGGTACACGCAAACCAAACGCAGTGTAACACGACAAGCGCAATTAGCGTTATTCAGCTTAACACTTTAAGCAGCTGCAGCATGAAAAATGTTTTTTGGGGCTTTCGACCAGGTCTAAAACAAACAGGATTGTTCACGACAAAAGAGTGCAATTAATTTGGGACCCTATCACGGGTTTTCTGTGTAGAAGGGCCATTTATAATAACAATAATAATCTCTATATTTAAAGGGGTTAACGTATTTAGCACAACGGCCAGTCTTCCATACGGTCCTCTAGTGAATACAGACATTGATTATTTTCGGACCTCTTTTGTTATTATTCGGACATTTTCATATTAGACATGCGATGTTAGTGATGCTATATTTTGTTTTGGGAGAAGAGAAGCCAGTGCTTGCCTAATAATGCTCAAGCGCCAAGCAAGGTAGCCACTGGTACCATTTTTAAAGTCTTTGGCATGACCCGGCCCGGGATCGAACCCACGACCTCCCGCTCCCGAAGCGGACGCTCTCACCATTACGCTATCGGAATCGGCAATTCGTTATCAAGGAGCTTGGGAGAACTGGAAAACATTTGAAGGGAGTTGGGGATTACTAGAAGAGAACATTTTTAGTTTTAGGAAGCTGGGAGCAAGTAAAAAAAATAGGGAGCTGGGGTCATTTTTCTTTTAGTGAGCTTGGAGCTAATACCCCCTTGGAAGGTTACACTGCAGCTGAGCTGCACTTTTGCAAAATCATGTCTTCTCATGACGCATCTGATATTTATTTTTTATGCACCCGAGTCAATAACTTTCAGTAATGTCGGGACGAAACTACCACTTTTTTATCTTCGTAGTAACCAGCCTCATTGGGTATACCCTGGTCGACGAAGAATTTTGAATTTGCAGTTTTGTATCACCCCCCCCCCCCACACACACACACACACCTCAAATGGTTTGACCTCTTCTGACTGCTACTGGTGTTAGTAGCTGAGACCCTCTCGTGAAAGGCGACCTAACTCTTTTCAGTGTAGGAAATTGCCTGAATCCACACCTGCTGACAGAAGTCAACTCAGTGCTGTCACACATCAGTACTGTCACGACCGTGACAGCACTGACCGTGATAGTAATGAGTTTCACATATAAATTTAATTATTATGACTAACAGCAGAATGCAGGCTGAAAACTTTGCATATCTATTCGAACCGGCCCTAAGCTGAAATTCAGTCATGGCCTTAAAATGTACGTGATATTTGCAAGAAGCGGCAAAATGCGCGTGATAGTACTGATGGCTAAAAAATTCCCACACCGATTTTGGCATGTCTTTATGGAATATGAACGGAGTAATTTTCTCAAAAAGTTGTTTATAGGGCTGTCACACATTCGCGTATCGACTCACGTATCTACGGCGTATCGAGATACGAAAGGTACGTCACACGTACGTCGTAGATACGTGGGCATACGTAGCTCATACTCTTCGATACGTAGCTCATACTCCTCATACGCCGAGGTGCTACGTTTTTTTATGTGTGCACTTAAAAATTCGTAGCACGTACGTAGCAGGTCCGATACGCCGTACATACGTCACACATACGTGGTACATACGAAAGCAACGTGGCAGGTACGTCGTAGATACGTAGCTCATACTCCTGATACGCCACACGTACGTAGCGGTTAAAATGCCACGTAACCGTGACGTATGTACAGCGTACCTTTCGTATCTGCTACGTATGTGTGGCGTATCCTCGAATGCCTTTTCGTATCTACGGGGTATCAGCGACGTACGTGTGGCGTATCTCGCGTATCAATGGCGTATGTGCTACGTATGTGCTACGTTCGTTTCGCTACTGTGGAGTATGTGTGACGTATTAGGAGTATTAGGAATATTTTGTGGCGTTCCAAGAGAATCTTAATGCTTCTATATATATGTTTTCGTTTTTCCGAAGTTTCTCACGGTTCGGGGTGTCGTGCAGGGTTTTTTTCATGGCTACGCTTGGTGTAGCCTCCGTCTTTGTTCATGTGGTCTTACGACCAGGATGGAGAGCTTGAAGATGTTCCCCCACCACCACCACCACCTCGTTTTTTTTTTCGGTGTTAATCTAGATGATCTAGATTTCTCCGGTGGCATCTTCGACCTCTTTTATGAGCCTGTGCGTGAGGAAACCAACAATTTGGGTTCCGACCAGGTCTGACACAAACCGGCCTGTACAGTCTCAGAAGATGGTAAGAGGCTTGAAATTTTGGATTTAGAAAGTAGAGGAATTGTACTATCCATGTAGAAAAAACAGAGGCACTGATCAGCTCCGCAGTTAATGCGTAGCTGATCGGCGCCTTTGTTTTTGCCTATGCAGATTGTTGGTTTTTTTTTCATGCGGCGGCTCATATTTGATATCTATAATGTGCGAATTGCATGAGCAAAGTTTGTTCTCATAGGTATTAAAAAGCAATCGGTACAGAACAGATACGCCGCAGATAAGAATGGAACGTAGTACATACGCCGTAGATACGTCACGCGTACACTTCATACGCCATACATACGTCACACGTACGTAGCACATACGCATTGATACGCCGTACATACGAAAGTGAAATTCCATACGAATACAGATACGTCACGGATACGCCACGGGAACGTAGCAGGAACGTCACACGTACGTGGTACATACGTCTCTCGAGCAAAATACGGCTCAGACCTCGGCGTATCGACATTTTCATAGATACCCAGACCCGGGGACACGATAAAAATCTTGCATTTTTTCTTTTAAATAACATACTCGTAAACGTGAAATCCGTGTGGTTCTTGTAAAGCACGGCTGATAATATTATAGAAGGATGAAGCAAACCTCGGACATCGCGCTTGCGATAAAATCATTAAGGACAAGGATTGCTCCATTTTTTGATAATGACCCATATATACAATGCGTGTCTGCAGCGTAGACGCGAAAATGGACTATTTTGAAAATTGTACGGCATCATACCAAATATGTGATACCGGAACGTTCCAAGTAGAGATCTACAGCGCCATACTCTACCACAACGTTCCAAGTTGAGCTCTAGAGCGCTGTATTCTACCGTTACCTCCATAATAAAGAGCTACAGTGCCATGCGCTACCGCAACGTCCCCAGTAGCATTCTACAATACCATACTCAACCGCAACCTCTCCAGTAGGGATATACAGTATCGTACTCTACCACAACGTACACATTAGGATTTACAGCACCATTGTTTACCGCAACGTCCCCAGTATCGATCTACAGTATCATATTCTACTGCAACGTCCCCAGTAACGATCTACGGTTAGATACTCTACCATAACGTACTCAGTAGAGATATAGTGCCACAGTTTACCACAAGGTCCCCAGTAGGAATCTACAGTGCCATACTCTACTGCAACGTCCTCAGTAGAGATATACAGCCATATATTTTACCGCAACGCTATACTCTACCACAACGTACCCATTGGGGATTTACCGCAACGTCCCTAGTAGGTATCTACAGCGTCATAGTCTACCGCTGCGTTCCAAGTAGGGTTCTACAGTGTCATATTCTACCGCAACCTCCCCTACAGCTCCATACTCTGTCACAACGTACCCAGTAGAGATATACAGCGCCTTAGTTTACGAAAATGTCCCAAGTAGGTATCTTCAGAGCCATACCCTACCATAACGTCTACAGTATGGATCTTCAGCGTCCCCAGTAAAGATATACAGCACCAAACTGTTATGCAACGTCTTCAGTATGGAAATACAGTGCAATAATCTACAACAACGTACCTGTAGGCATCTATAGTGCAATACTCTACTACAACATCTCCAGTTCGCAACTACCGTGCCATAGTCTACCGCAACGTTTCCAATTTGGTATCTGCAGTGTCATACTCTGCCTAAAAGTACCGAGTAGAGATATACAGAGCAATATTTTACCACAAGGTCCCAATTAAGGATTTACAGTTTTTATCTATACCGCAACGTTCCCAGTAGAGACCAATAGCGCCATACTCTATCACGCAGTCTCTAATTGAGATCTATAGCCAAATACTCTACAGAAACGTCCCCAGTAGATATCTACTTTCAACCACAACATCTGCTGTTTGGATCTTCAGCCACATACTCTATAACGTCCCATTATGGATCAACAGTGCCCTACTATACCGCAAATTTCCCAGTAGGGATCTACATGTCCATAGTCTACCGTCACGTCCCCAGTAGGGATCTACTGTGCAATTCTCTACCGCAACGTCCCAGGTTGTGATATACAGCGCTATTTTCTACCACAACGAAACCAGTAGGGATCTTCAGCGCCATGCTGTACCATATTGTTCCAAGTACAGACAGACATATAGCGCCACACTCATCTGCAACGTACCCAGTAGAGATCTACAGCACCATACTCTTCTGCGACGTTTCCAGTAGGTATCTACAACGACATACTCACTGACGAGGCTTGAATAGCCGAAACCGCGGTATGGCCCATCACCTTTCTGGAAAATATGCTCACTGCTCTTAAAGGATCTCAGTTTTATTTTTATTTGTTATTACTGCAGCTGGTGTTGTGCCGTGTGGCGGCCCTAAAAAGTCTCCCGTACATTATACTAGTCTTTGTATCGACTAGCCTGCTGAAAGTTAAAAAATTACTGTAACTCTCTTTGGCTCCATGTTGCCAAATCTAAAGGGTCACTGACGAGGCTTGAATAGCCGAAACCGTGGTATGGCCCATCACCTTTCTGGAAAATATGCTCAGGGCTCTTAAAGGATCTCAGTTTTATTTTTATTATCTACTGCAACGTCCCCAGTAGAAATCTACAGACATAAACACTACCGCAACGCCCCAACTAGGTATCTACAGTGCCATTCTGTAGCGCAACGCCCCCAGTAGATATCAACAGTGCCATACTCTAGTGCAACGTCTTCAGTAAGAATGTACAGTGCCGAACTCTACCACAACGTGCCCAGTAGGGATATACCGCACAATTCTCTACCGCAATGTCCCCCATAGTGATAAACAGTGCCATATTCTAGCACAACGTCCCCTTGTGGATATTCAATGCCAAAATCTATCGCAAACTCCCTGTTATGAATATACAGCGCCATACTCTACTGCTACGTCTACAGCATCTATAACGCCTTTCTCTACCGCAACCTCCCCAGTAGGGATCTACAGTGCCATACTCTACCACATCGACCCCAGTTAATATCTACAGAGCCATACTCTACCACAACGTACCCAATAGAGATCAACAGCGCCATACTGTACCACAACGTCTCCAGTAGGTATCTAAAGCGCCATACTCTATCGCAATGTCCCCAATAGGGATCTACAATGCCGTATTCCACCACAACGTCCCCAGTAGGGATGTACATGCAGTGCCAAATTCTACAAAACGTGTCTGTTAGGGATCTACAGAGCCATACCCTACAGCAACGACCACGTATGGTTCTACAGTGTCATACTGTACCATAACGTAGACAGTAGACAGTAGCAAAACTAACCGATTGATTATTCGATTTCTTTTGCAAATCAATTGTAATTGTAATCGAATAAAGCCAGGAAAAAATACTTTTAATCGTTATCGTTAATCGTTGAAAGTAATTGTAATCGTTAGTAATTAACTTTGAAAGTAATCGATA
This sequence comes from Rugalucina vietnamica, assembly GCA_964017185.1. Lineage (NCBI taxonomy): Eukaryota > Metazoa > Mollusca > Bivalvia > Lucinida > Lucinidae > Rugalucina > Rugalucina vietnamica. The sequence continues at coordinate 10,328,138 of OZ024882.1, read as the reverse complement.
ACAGGTCTGCCAGGCTCTACCGCAATGGTCCAATAGGGATCTGCAGTGCCATATTCTAATACAACATCCCCAATATGGATCTACAGTGCCAAAATCTACCCAACGCCCCTAACCACATACTAAGCAGCTATGTCCCCAGTAGTGTAGCCTGGGTTCCAGTCTGATCCTTTTTTTTTTTTTTCTTTTTTTTTAATTTTTCATTTTTTCAGCCTAGCCTGGGTTCCAGTCTGATCTTTTTTTTTTTTATTATTATTATTTTTCAGTTTTTCAGCCTTGGCAACTTTGACTGCATTACTATACTGCAACGACTACCCTACCCTACCGCAACGTCCCCAATAGGGATCAACAGTGCCATACTCTACCGCAAAGACCCCAGTACGAATCTACAGCGCCATACTCTACATCAAGTAGAGACAAACAGCGCCATACTCTAGCGCAACGTCCCAAAAGGAATCTACAGTGCCATACTCTACCGAAACGTCCTCAGTAGAGATAATCTGTCACATATTCTACCGCAACGTCCCCAGTAGATATCTACAGCACCAAACTCTATCGCAACGTCCCCAGTAGCCTAGCGATCTCTGTAGCGTCATACTCTACTCACCCGTCCCCAGTAGAGATAAACAGCCACATATTCTACCGCAACGTCCCCAGTAGATATCTACAGCGCTTTACTGTATCCCAACGTCCGCAGAAGCGATCTCTACAGCGCCATATTCTACCATAACGTCCCCAGTAGGAATCTACAGCCACATGCTGAACCGGAACGTCCCCAGTCGGGATCTACAGTACCATACTCTATCGCAACGTCTCCAGTAAGGAACTACAGTGCCATACTCTACCACAACGTACCCAGTAAGGATATAGAGCTGAACAGCGCCATAATGTATCACAACGGATTCAGTAGGGATATACAGCCACATACTCTACCGTAACGTATCTAGTAATGATCTATCGTGACATACTCTTCCACAAGATCCCCAGTAGAGATCTTCAGCGCCATACTCTACCGCAACGTCCGCAGTTTGGATCAACAGTGCCATACTATATTGCAATGTCCCCGATAGGGATCTACACTGCCATAATTCACCACAACGTCCCCAGTAGGGATATACGACACTATTCTCTACAACAATCTACCAAATGATATAAACAGCTCAATTATTTCCACAAGGTCCGTAGTGGATTTTCAGTGACATACTCTTCCACATTGTTTCCAAATTAAACCTTTAATCTACAACAATGTACCCAGTGGAGGTCTACAGTGCCATAATCTGCTACAAAGTCACCAATAGGGATATAAAGCGCCATACTCTATCGCAACCTACCAAGTAGAGATCAACATCGCCATAATCTACCGCAAGGTCCCCAGTATGTATCTTTATTCCATACTCTACCACAACGTACCAAGTTGGGATCTACAGCGACATACTCTGCCGCAACGTCCCCAGTAGGATTATAAAGTGCCACAACTTCCCCAATACATATCTACAGTGTCATGCTCTACCACAACGTCCCAAATAGGGATCTTCAGTGTTATATTCTACCACAACGCCCCAAAGGAATCTACTGTGCCATACTCTACCGCAACGTAATCATAACCTCAATTCTAAGTTAAATTCGTTTTGCGCAAGAAATCATGGCTGCCTTCTTGAATTACATCTTGAATACGATAATCACTGCATCTTGATAAGGCAATCTAGCTTGAGTAATGGTTCTGAAAGTAAAAGTGCTTATTGTATGAATAAAAAAGTTAAACCAAAATTACGAAAAACCTTGACTTATTTCATCTATACAGTGTTTTTTTTTTTATCCTGTCTTGAAAAGAAACTATGATAGAATGTAAATACTTATACAAAACTGATACCTGTTCATCATTTTGTACTGAAATAAACACAGTTTTGCCAGATAAAAACAATCAGAGACCCCTGTTAAATATTATTATATATTCTGGCCGCCATCTTAAACGCCATCTTGAAAATACAAAATTGCTCAATGATGCCAAAGTGGCATCACTCAGAGTCTTGTAAGGCAATGCCAACTGAACATAATTCAGTAAAGAAAAAAAAATAGAACACAATTCCAGGTCAAATTTGTTTTCTGCCGGACTAAGGGGACGGTGTGGTAGATTATGGTGCTATAGACCTCTATTGGGGACGTTGTGGTAGGATATGGCGCTGTAGATCATTCTGGGGACGGTGTGGTAGGGAATGTCGCTGTAGATCTCTACTGGGGACGTTTGGGTAGGGAATGGGGCGACAGATCTCTACTGGGGACAGAATGGTAGGGTATGGTGTTGTAGATCCCTACTGGGGAAGATGCGGAAGAGAATGACACTGTATATCTCTACTGGGGACGGAGTGGTAGAATATGGCGCTGTTTATCTTTAATGGAAACGGTGTGGTAGACTTCCGCACTGTATATCTCTACTGGAGACGGTCCAGTAGAGTAAGGTGCTGTAGATCTCTTCTGGAGACGTTGGGTAGGGAATGGGGTGATAGATCTCTACTGGGGACGGTGTGGTAGATTATGGTGCTGTATATCTCTACTGGGGACGGTGTGGTAGGATATGGCGCTGTGGATCTTTACTGGGGACGGTATGGTAGGATATGTCGCTGTAGATCTCTACCGGGGACGCTGTGGTAGGGAATGGGGCGATAGACCTCTACTGGGGACGGAATGGTAGGGTATTGTGTTGTATATCCCTACTGGGGACGATGCTGATTAGAATGACTCTATATATCTCTACTGGAGACGGTGTGGAAGGGTATGTCGCTGTAGATCTCTACTGGGGACGTATTTGTAGAGTAGTTTTGTTTTGTATGTCTACTCGGAACGTTGAAATATGTAGCTGTAGATCTCCACTGGGGACGTAATGGTAGGGAATTGGACGATAGATCTTTACTGGGGACGGTGTGGTAGGGTATGTCGCTGTAGATCTCTACTGGGGACGATGTGGTAGGGAATGGGGTGATAGAGCTCTACTGGGGACGGTGTGGTAGATTATGGTGCTGTAGATCTCTACTGGGGACGACGTGGTAGGATGTGGCGCTGTAGATCTTTACTAGTCAATGTTGAATGGGAATCTCGTGCGATTTTTTTGACGATTTATGACGACTTATCTTTGGGGTACATGTATAACGTTAAACCTGTTCGTCGCACATACAGCCGCGTTAGAGTCGATTTATGGCGTCATCAATATGGCGGCTATATTACTATATATGAATTATTCGTATTTCCATCAAAATCAATTGAAAACATCGCATTATTGCCTTTTTTGGCGAAGAAATGTATGAAATGCATCTGATCATACATACGATAGACGAATTAAGTCGATTGGTTAAATGATATTGCTTTATCTAGTCATACGTTCGTTCGTGCATACGTTGGACATACGTTTTTCTTCAAAAAACGCCCACAACTTAAAGACCCCTTGAGCTAATTTTATGCACCCCCAGGACAATTTTTCATGGTTGCCGAATCATTCCTTGGGACCCCAGAAATACGAAGAATTTTTTTCCTCAAAGATAAACTCAATTGCGCTATGAAAAAATGCATGGTTTCCATGGCAACCGTTAACGAGATTCTTGAGCATGGGTGTGTACAATACAAAATTGATCATATCTCCATTGTTACTTATCCTAGACTACTGTACTTGGTCTCATTGTAAAGCTTAGACATAGCCCTTTACTTTTATGGTAAGTTATGCAAATCATCTAATTAGCATATTCATTAATTTTAATAAAAATATGAAAAATGACAAAAAGTCGTTAAAAATCCATAAATGAACTAATTTCAGGCCCAAACTGTCATTGTGACACTTTGACACTTTGATATTGAACCAGTAATATCATATGACAAATTTATCGATGAACTGGCCCTATATGAAGATTACCTCATTTGCATATTTATGATATTAATAATATGTAAAAAAAAGTGAGGAAAAACGAGGGAAAAACTATAATAATTGCAAGTTATTGCATATGTTATATGGCCTTACTTGCATCTCTGGGACAAATTCTCAAGGCTGTTAGTGTTGTCAGAGGGACCTCACTAATGCCATCAAATATTGTCCTCAGCAACAAAGTCATTTGCATGATGTAAAATTGCTTAGTTTTTGCACCACCTCTCATGCGATTCTAAAGAATAGGGTGTACTTACAAAAAATACTCATATTTCACCAATAGAATGCTCTAGAATACTATAATTAGTCTAGTAGTGATGCACGAACTGAACAATTTAACCTTTATACCTCATATTTAAAGCACTGAATTCACTTATTCATGTAAATTACATTGTAATAAAATAAAAAAAAAATATAAAACAATATATAAATAAAATAAAGACATTTAATTGGAGAAGAATTGTGGAACAATAGGGGATATATGTACCAAAATCGCTTGTACCAGAGCTGTTTATCAACCCAGGATGCTGAAAGAGGTATTCAATGAATGCTATGACAATGTACTATGGTCCTGAAGTAAGATATAAGAATAATCTGATTTCCAATATCATGAATTTTAATAAAAACTAAAGAAATTTTAGAGAAAAGACAATGAAAAAAATATGGGTTAACCTACAAAATGACTTGTATGAAGTCCTATAGTACTGAAAATGGCATCAAATGGTGTGTAGGGCAATATTATTACATCCTGAACTACAATTTACGTGTCATTTGGTGTTAGTTTCATGAGTTTTAAGAATATCAACAAAACCTTTTGAATTTAGTGGGTTGGGAATACGGAACAATTAAGGGGGTATACGTAGAAGAGCTATAATTGGCATCAAATGATTGCTAGGACAGTGTTCTGTAACGATATAATCAGCTATTTTTTTGTTGTATGGATATTACTGAGATCTTCATAAATAAGAGAAAAACGGGTACATCAAATAAAATCGCTCATATCTCAGCTGACAATATCATTAGAATGCTGAAAATGGTTCCATTAGAATGATGGGAGAATGCACTAATGCCATGCAGTACGACAGCTTAACCACATGTTATTAAATTTTCTGAAAGTTACACAAAGTTTCGAAAAATATGAAAATGGAAGGCTGTGCTTCACCAAAATTTATTAAATCTTGCTTGCCAGAAAGCATGATTTATATATCTGAGCACATGATAATAAAACATTGTCCTAGCAATAGATTGATGCCATATTGAGTTCTTCACGGCTCTTGGCAGCTGAGATATAAGCAATATTGTTGGTGTACCCCTTCATGTTTCATTGATGGTGCTATTATTTATTAAGATCTCATTAATACCAATATATCTACAAGAAAAATAGCTGGAAACCGCGGTATGACCCATATTTCTCATTTATATGTTAACTGCCCTTCAAGGATCTCAGTTCTACTCTTTTTCTTACTTTATATATCGGATTAATATGGTTACAGAACATTGTCCTAGCAATCATTTATTACAAGTTATAGCTCCCTAGGTCCTTCAGTAACCCGGTTACGCGCGTTTTTCTACGCATGTATACCCTTAATTGTTCTGTATATTTCTCTAAATTCAAAACGTTTTGTTAATATTCTTAAAACTAAAACACAAATGACCCAAACTTTATAGTACAGGATGGAATAATAACGCCCTAGACACCATGATTTGATGTCATTTTTCAGCACCATATGACTTTTGACTGCCGAGATGCAAGTAATTTTTTAGGCTAAATTGTTCGGTTAATGTATCTTTATCAAACCAATTATAGTACTCTAGCGCATTCTGTTGGTGGGATATAAGTATTTTAGGAAGATCATCCTATTCTTTAGAGTCGTATGAGGAGTGGTGTGGAAACTATGAAGATCATGCAAATGTTGTTTCAGTGCTGATGACAATATTTGATGGCATTAAGGTTGTCCCTCTGAAAACACTGACAGTCTTGAGAATTTGTCACAGGGATGCAAGATAGATTGGATCTTATAACCTATCCAGTATACCTTGCAATGGATATAATTTTTCTCTTGTTTTTCCTCACGTTTTGGCAATTTTACTAATATTCATGAATAAACAAATGAAATAATTTTCATATAGGACCAGGTCATCAATAAATTCGTCATATGATATTACTGGTTAAATAAGTGTCACAACGACAGCTTGGGTCTGAAATTACTTAATTTATGGATTTTTAAAGATTTTTCTACCATTTGCATGTTTTCATGAAAATTAATGAATATACTATTTGGAAATTTTGTATTACTTACCATAAAAAGAAAGGACCATGTCTAAGCTTTAAAATGAGACATTTTTCAATAGTCTAATATCAGTGACAGTGGAGATATGATCAATTTTATATGAATACCCCCATCCTCAAGAATCACGTTAACGGTTACCATGGAAACCGTGCATTGTTTCATAGTGCATTTGATTTTATCTTTGGCGACATTTTTGTTTTTGCATTTCTGGGATACAAGTAAATGATTGGCACCCATAAAAATGTCTTGGGGATGCAAGGTAGGTCAAATTAGCTCCCGGTGTACTATGTATAATTTGGCACTTTGTATGCAGATTTTGTCGTGACGTGGCTCATATCTTTAGTGCTATGCTCCTTGTGAGAGAATTTTGTGCTAAAATAGCTTTCATAAATACAATTGGTAAAATCCACCCATTTAAAAACATTGGAAATCATTTTTATCTGACAAGCATAGTATGAAAATGATTGTTTAAAATGCATATTTTGAATGCGCTGGTCGCCATTTTGATGACTTCATATTTCAGCCCAGACGCGGGTCCCAGGGCGACGAACTGATTTAAATTGCTGCATATGCCCCAAAGTTTGATTTAAGGTAGGTCGTCACAAATCGTCATGAAATTCCCACGGGACGATTTTTTGTGCCCATTCGACATTGACTATACTGGGGACGGCATCGTATGATATGTCGCTGTAGATCTCTACTGGGGACGTTGTGGTAGGGAATGGGGCGATAGATCTTTACTGGGGACGGAATAGTAGGCTATGGTGGTTTAGATCCCTACTGGGGACGATGCTTAAGAGAATGACACTGTATATCTCTACTGGGGACGGAATGGTAGGGAATGGCGCTGTATATCTCTACTTAAGACGGTGTGGTAGACTAACTCACCGTAGATCTCTATTGGGTACGATCCAGTAGAGTTTGGTCCTGTAGATCTCTGCTTGGAACGGTGGGTTAGGGTATGTAGCTGTAAATCTCTACTGTGAACGCACTGGTAAAGTAGTTCGCTTTAGATCTCTTCTGGGGACGGTGTGATAGGGTTTGTAGCTGTAGATCTGTACTGGGGACGTTGTGGTAGAGATTGGGGCAAAATATCTCTACTGGAGACGGTGTGGTAGATTATGGTGTTGTAGATCTCTACTTGGGACCGTGTGGTAGGGTATGTCGCTGGAGATCTCTACTGGGGACGATGTGGTAGGAAATGGGGCGATGGATCTCTACTGGGGACGGAACGGTAGGATATGGTTTTGTAAATCCCTACTGGGGACAATGCTAAAGAAAATGACACAGTATATCTCTTCTAGGGACGGGGTGGTAGGATATGGCGCTGTATGACTCTTTATGTCTCTACTGGAGACGGTGTGGGAGACTACCGCACTGTATATCTCTACTGGGGACGTTGTGGTAGGGAATGGGGCAATACATATCTCTACTGGGGACGGAATGGTAGGGTATGGTGTTGTATATACCTACTGTGAAGGATACTGAAGAGAATGATACTGTATATCTCTACTGGAGACGGTGTTTTAGGGTATGATGCTGTATATCTCTACTGGAGACGGTGTGGTAGAATACCGCTATGTAGATCTCTACTGGGGACGGTCCGGTAGAATATGGTGCAGTAGATCTCTACTGCAGACATATTGGTAGAGTAGTTCGCTTTAGATATCTACTCGGGACAGTGTGATAGGGTATGTAGAGGTGGATCTCTACTGGGGACGTTAAGGTAGGAAATGGGGCGATAGATCTCTACTGGAACGGTGTGGTATGGTATGTCACTGTAGATCTCTACCGGGGACGTTATGGTAGGGAAAATGTCGATAGATCTCTACCGTGGACGGAGTGATAGGGTATGACGCTGTAGATCTCTACTGGGGACGTTGTGGCACGGAATTGGGCGATTGATCTCTACTGGGGACGGAATGGTCGGGTATGTTGTTGTAGATCCCTACTTGGGATGATGCTGAAGAAAATGACACTGAATTCTCTACTGGGGACGGATTGGTAGGGTATGGCGCTGTATATCTCTACTGGTGACGGTGTGGTAGACTACCGCATTGTAGATCTCTACTGGGTATGGTCCAGTAGATAATGGTTATGTAGATCTCTACTGGGGACGGTGTGGTAGGGTATGTCGCTGGAGATCTCTACTGGGGACGTATTGGTAGACAAGTACAAGTAGGCAAAGATCAGGAAAAGGCGCAATCAGAAAAAGACTCCCACTCCAAAAATCAAGGTGGGAAAAAACCAAACTAACAATCAGTAGTTCGTTTTAGATGTCTACTTGGGACTGTGTGATAGGGAATGTAGCTGTAGATCTCTACTGGGGAAGTTGTGGTAGGGAATGGGTCGATATATCTCTACTGTGGACGGTGTGGTAGATTAATGTGCTGTAGATCTCTACTTGAGACGGAATGATAGGGTATGGTGTTGTAGATCCGTACTGGGGACGATGCTAAAGAGAATGACACTGTATATCTCTACTTAGGACGGAGTGGTAGGGTATGGCGCTATATATCTCTACTGGAGACGGTGTGGTAGACTACCGCACTGTAGATCTCTACTGGGGACGCCCCAGTAGAGTATGGTGCTGTAAATCTCTACTGGGGACGGTGTGGTATGGTATGTCGCTGTAGATCTCTACTGGGGACGGTGTGATAGGGAATGTAGCTTAAAATCTCCACTAGGGACGTTGCGTTAGGGAATTGAACGATAGATCTTTACTGGGGACGGTGTCGTAGGGTATGTCTATGTAGATCTCTACTTGGGACGTTGTGGTAGGGAATGGGTTGATATATCTCTACTTGGGACGGTGTGGTAGATTATGGTGCTGTAAATCTCTACTGGGGACGCTGTGGTAGGTTATGGCGCTGTAGATCTTTACTGGGGACGGTGTGGTAGGTATATCGCTGTATATCTCTACTGGGGACGTATTGGTGGAGTAGTTCGCTTAAGATGTTTACTTGGGACGGTGAGATAGGGAATGTAGCTGTAGATCTTCACTGGGGACGTTGTGGTAGGGAATTGAACGATATTATTTTTTACTGGGGACGGTGTGGTAGGGTATGTCTCTGTAGATCTCTTTTTGGGACGTTGTGGTAGGGTATGGGTCGATATATCTCTACTGGGGACGGTGTGGTAGATTATGGTGCTGTAAATCTCTACTTGGTACGCTGTGGTAGATTATGGCGCTGTAGATCTTTACTGGGGACGGTGTGGTAGGGTATGTCGCTGCAGATCTCTACTGGGGACGTTATGGTAGAAATGGGTCCATTTATCGCTACTGGGGACGGTGTGGTAGATTAAGGTGCTGTAGATCTCTACTGGGGACGTTGTGGTATGGTGTTGTAGATCCCTACTGGGGGACGATGCTGAAGAGAATGACACTTTATATCCCTACTGGGGACAGAGTGGTAGGGTATGGCGCTGTATATCTCTACTGGGTAAAGAGTAGAGTATCTAGTAGAGTATAGTGTTGTACATCTCTACTGAGGACGGTGTGGTAGGGTATGTCGCTGAAGATCTCTACTGGGGACGTATTTGTAGAGAAGTTCGCTTTAAATGTCTACTTAGGACTGTGTGATAGGGTATGTTGCTGTAGATCTCTACTTGGGACGTTGTGGTAATGAATGGGGCGATAGATTTCTACTTGGGACGGTGTGGTAGGGTATGTCGCTGTAGATCTCTACTGGGGACGTTGTGGTAGGGAATAGGTCGATAGATATTTACTAGGGACGGTGTGGTAGATTATGTAGATCTCTTCTGGGGACGGTGTGGTACGGTGTGGCGCTGTAAATCTTTACTGGGGACGGTGTGGTAGGGTATGTAGCTGTAGATCTCTACTGGGGACGTTGTGGTAGGGAATGGGACGATAAATCTCTACTGGGGACGGAATGGTAGGATATGGTGCTGTAGATCCCTACTTTGGACGATGTCGGAGAGAATGACACTGTATATCTCTACAAGGGACGGAGTGGTAGCGTATGGCGCTGTATATCTCTACTGGGGAGGGTGTGATAGACTACCGCACTGTAGGTCTCTACTGAGGAAGGTCCAGTAGAATATGGTGCTGTAGATCTCTACTGTGGACGGTGTGGTAGGTTATGGCTTTGTATATCTCTACTGGGGACGGTGTGGTAGGGTATGTCGCTGTATATCTCTACTGGGGGCGTTGTGGTAGAGAATAGGGCGAAATCTCTACAAGGGACGGAATGGTAGGGTATGGTGTTGTAGATCTCTACTGGGGACGATGCTGAAGAGAATGACACTGTATATCTCTACTGAGGACGGAATGGTAGGTTATTGCGCTGTATGTATCACTGGAGACGGTGTGGTAGACTACCGCAATGCAGATCTCATCTGGGGACGTTGTGGTTGGGAATGGGGCAATAGATCTCTACTGCGGACGCAGTGGTGGGTATGGTGTTGTAGAACCCTACTGGAGACAATGCTGAAGAGAATGACACTGCATATCTCTACTGGGGACGCTGTGGTAGGGTTTGACGCTGTATATCTCTACTGGAGACGGTGTGGTAGAATACCGAACTGTTGATCTCTACTGTGGACGGTCCAATAGAATATGGTGCTGTTGATCTCTACTGGGAACGGAATGGTAGGGTATGTCGCTTTAGATCTCTATTGGGGACGTTGTGTTAGAAAATTGGGCGATAGATCTCTACTTGGGACGGAATGGTAGGGCATGGTATTGTTGATCCATACTGGGGACGATGCTGAAGAGAATGACACAGTATATCTCTACTGGAGCGGTGTTGAAGGAAATGGCGTTGTATATCTCTACTGGATACGGTGTAGTAGAAACCGCACTGTAGATCTCTACTGGGGACGGTCCAGTAAAATATGGTGCTGTAGATATCTACTTGGGACGGTGCGGTAGGTTATGGCGCTGTTGATCTTTACTGGGGACGGTGTGGTAGGGTATGTCGCTGTAGATCTCTTCTGGGGACGTTGTGGTAGGGAATGGGGCGAAAGATCTCTACTTGGGACGAAATGGTAGGGAATGGTGTTGTAGATCCCTACTGGGGACGATGCTGAAGAGTATAACACTGTATTATCTTTCTGGGGACGGAGTGGTAGGGTATGGCGCTGTATATCTCTACTGCAGGCGGTGTGGTACACTACTGCATTGTAGATCTCTACTGGGGACGGTCCAGTAGAATATGGTGCTGTAGATCTCTACTGGGGACGGTGTGGTAGGGTATGTCGCTGTAGATCTCTCATGGGGACGGTGTGGTAGGAAATGGGGCGATAGATCTCTACTGTGGACGGAATGGAAGGGTATGGTGTTGTTGATCCCTACTGGGGACGATGATGAAGAGAAAGACACTGTTAATCTCTACTGGGGACGGTGTGGTAGGGTATGGCGCTGTATTTCTCTACTGGAGACGGTGTGGTAGACTACCGCAATGTAGATCATTACTAGGGACGTTGTGGTAGGGAATGGGGCAATAGATCTCTACTGGGGAAGCAATTGTGGGATATGGTGTTGTAGATCCCTACTGGGGACGATGCTGAAGAGAATGACACTGCATATCTCTACTGGAGACGGTGTGGTAGGATATGTTGCTGTATATCTCTACTGGAGACGGTGTGGTAGAATACCGTACTGTAGATCTCTACTTGGGACGGTCCAGTAGAATATGGTGCTGTAGATTATACTGGGGAGGGTGTGGTAGGGTATGTCGCCTTAGATCTGGGGACGTTGTGGTAGGAAATGGGGCGATAGATCTCTACTGGGGACGTTGTGGTAGGGTATGGTGTTGTTGATCCCTACTGGGGACGATGCTGAAGAGAATGACACAGTATATCTCTACTGGGGACGGTGTGGTAGGATATGGCGTTGTATATCTCTACTGGAGACGGTGTGGTAGTTAACCGTATTGTAGGTCTCTACTGGGAACGGTCCAGTAAAATACGGTGCTGTAGAACTTTACTGCGGGCGGTGTGGTAGGTTATGGCGCTGTTGATCTTTACTGGGGACGGTGTGGTAGGGTATGTCGCTGTAGATCTCTACTGGGGACGTTGTGGTAGGGAATGGGGCGATAGATCTCTACTGGGGACGAAATGGTAGGGTATTGTGTTGTAGATCCGCACTTGGGACGATGCTGAAGAAAATGACACTGTATATCTCTACTGGGGACGGAGTGGTAGGGTATGGCGCTGAATACCTCTGGAGACGGTGTGGTACACTACCGCATTGTAGATTTCTACTGGGGACGGTCCAGTAGAATATGGTGCTGTAGATCTCTACTGGGGACTGTGTGGTAGCGTATGTCGCTGTAGATCTCTCCTGGAGACGTTGTGGTAGGAAATGGGGCGATAGATCTCTACTGGGGAAGAAATTGAAGGGTATGGTGTTGTTGATCCCTACTGGGGACGATGATGAAGAGAATGACGCTGTTAATCTCTACTGGGGACGGTGTGGTAGGGTATGGCGCTGTATGTCTCTACTAGAGACGGTGTGGTAGCTTACCGCAATGTAGATCTCTACTGGGGACGTTGTGGTAGGGAATGGGGCAATAGATCTCTACTGAGGACGCAATGGTGGCGTATGGTGTTGTAGATCACTACTGGGGACGATGCTGAAGAGAATGACACAGCATATCTCTACTGGTGACGGTGTGGTAGGATACGGTACTGTATATCTCTACTGGAGACGGTGTGGTAGAATACCGTTGTGTAGATCTCTACTGGGAACGGTCCAGTAGAATATGGTGCTGTAGATCTCTACTGGGGACGTTGTGGTAGGAAATGGGGCGATAGATCTGTACTGGGGACGGAATGGTAGGGTATGTTGTTGTTGATCCCTACTGGGGACGATGCTGTAGAGAATGACACAGTATATCTCTATTGGGGACGGTGTGGTAGGATATGGCGTTGTATATCTCTACTGGAGACGGTGTGGTAGTTAACCGTACTGTAGATCTCTACTGGGGACAGTCCAGTAGAATATGGTGCTGTAGATCTCTACTGGGGACGGTGTGGTAGGTTATTGCGCTGTGGATCTTTACTGGGGATGTTGCGGAAGGTTATGGCGCTGTGGATCTTTACTGGGGACGGTTTGGTAGGGTATGTCGCTGTAGATCTCTACTGGGGCCGTTGTGGTAGGGAATGTTGCGATAGATCTCTACTGGGGACGGAATGGTAGGGTATGGTGTTGTAGATCCCTACTGGGGACGATGCTGAAGAGAATAACACTGTATATCTCTACTGGAGACGGAGTGCTAGGGTATGGCGCTGTATATCTCTACTGGAGACGGTGTGGTACACTACCGCATTGTAGATCTCTACTGGGGACGGTCCAGTAGAATATGGTGCTGTAGATCTCTCCTGGGGACGTTGTGGTAGGAAATTGGGCGATAGATCTCTACTGGGGACGGAATTGAAGGGTATGGTGTTGTTGATCCCTACTGGGGACGATGATGAAGAGAATGACACTGTTAATCTCTACTGGGGACGGTGTGGTAGGGTATGGCGCTGTATGTCTCTACTGGAGACGGTGTGGTAGACTACCGCAATGTAGATCTCTACTGGGGACGTTGTGTTAGGGAATGGGGAAAAAGATCTCTCCTGAGGACGCAATGGTGGGGTATGGTGTTGTAGATCCCTGAAAGGGACGATGCTGAAGAGAATGACACAGTATATCTCTACTGGGGACGGAGTGGTAGGGTATGGCGCTGTATATCTCTACTGGAGACGGTGTGGTACAGTACCCCGCATTGTAGATCTCTACTGGGCACGGTCCAGTAGAATATGGTGCTGTAGATCTCTACTGGGGACGGTGTGGTAGGGTATGTCGCTGTAGATCTCTACAGGGGACGTTGTGGTAGGAAATGGGGCTATAGAGCTCTACTGGGGACGGAATGGAAGGGTATGGTGTTGTTGATCCCTACTGGGGACGATGATGAAGTGAATGACACTATTTATCCCTACTGGGGACGCTGTGGTAGGGTTTGGCGCTGTATGTCTCTACTAGAGACGGTGTGGTAGACTACCCCAATGTAGATCACTACTGGGGACGTTGTGGTAGGGAACGGGGCAATAGATCTGTACTGGGGACGCAATGGTGGGGTATGGTGTTGTAGATCCCTACAGGGGACGATGCTGAAAAGAATGGCACTGTATATCTCTACAGGGGACGGAGTGGTAGGGTATGGCGCTGTATATCTCTACTGGAGACGGTGTGGTACAGTACCCCGCATTGTAGATCTCTACTGGGGACGGTCCAGTAGAATATGGTGTGTATATCTCTACTGGGGACGGTGTGGTAGGGTATGTCTCTGTAGATCTCTACTGGGGACGTTGTGGTAGGAAATGGGGCTATAGATCTCTACTGGGGACGGAATGGAAGGGAATGGTGTTGTTGATCCCTACTGGGGACGATGATGAAGAGAATGACACTATTAATCCCTACTGGGGACGCTAAGGTAGGGTTTGGCGCTGTATGTCTCTACTAGAGACGGTGTGGTAGACTACCCTAATGTAGATCTCTACTGGGGACGTTGTGGTAGTGAACGGGGCAATAGATCTCTACTGGGGACGCAATGGTTGGGTATGGTGTTGTAGATCCCTACTGGGGACGATGCTGAAGAGAATGACAGTGCATATCTCTACTGGGGACGGTGTGGTAGGATATGGCGCTGTATATCTTTACTGGGGACGGTATGGTAGAATACCCGACTGTAGATATCTACTGGGGACGGTCCAGTAGAATATGGTGCTTTAGATCTCTACTGAGGACGGTGTGGTAGGATATGTCGCTTTTGATCTCTTCTGGGGACGTTGTAGTAGGAAATGGGGCGATAGATCTCTACTGGGGACGTAATGGTAGGGTGTGGTGTTGTTGATCCCTACTGGGGACGATGCTGAAGAGACTGACACATTATATCCCTACTGGGGACGGTGTGGTAGGATATGGCGCTGTATATCTTTACTGGGGACGGTGTGGTAGAATACCCGACTGTAGATATCTACTGGGGACGGTCCAGTAGAATATGGTGCTTTAGATCTCTACTGAGGACGGTGTGGTAGGGTATGTCGCTTTAGATCTCTACTGGGGACGTTGTAGTAGTAAATGGGGCGATAGATCTCTACTGGGGACGGAATGGTAGGGTGTGGTGTTGTTGATCCCTACTGGGGACGATGCTGAAGAGACTGACACATTATATCTCTACTGGGGACGGTGTGGTAGGATATGGCGTTGTATATCTCTACTGGAGACGGTGTGGTAGTAAACCGTACTGTAGATCTCTACTGGGGACGGTCCAGTAGAATATGGTGCTGTAGATCTCTACTGGGGACGGTGCGGTAGGTTATTGCGCTGTGGATCTTTACTGGGGATGTTGTGGAAGGTTATGGCGCTGTGGATCTTTACTGGGGACGGTTTGGTAGGGTATGTCGCTGTAGATCTCTACTGGGGACGTTGTGGTAGGGAATGTGGCGATAGATCTCTACTGGGGACGGAATGGTAGGGTATGGTGTTGTAGATCCCTACTGGGGACGATGCTGAAGAGAATAACACTGTATATCTCTACTGGAGACGGAGTGGTAGGGTATGGCGCTGTATATCTCTACTGGAGACGGTGTGGTACACTACCGCATTGTAGATCTCTCCTGGGGACGGTCCAGTAGAATATGGTGTTGTAGATCTCTCCTGGGGACGTTGTGGTAGGAAATTGGGCGATAGATCTCCACTGGGGACGGAATTGAAGGGTATGGTGTTGTTGATCCCTACTGGGGACGATGATGAAGAGAATGACACTGTTAATCTCTACTGGGGACGGTGTGGTAGGGTCTCTACTGGAGACGGTGTGGTAGACTACCGCAATGTAGATCTCTACTGGGGACGTTGTGTTAGGGAATGGGGAAATAGATCTCTACTGAGGACGCAATGGTGGGGTTTTGGTGTTGTAGATCCCTACAGGGGACGATGCTGAAGAGAATGACACTGTATATCTCTACTTGGGACGGAGTGGTAGGGTATGGCGCTGTATATTTCTACTGGAGACGGTGTGGTACAGTACCCCGCATTGTAGATCTCTACTGGGGACGGTCCAGTAGAATATGGTGCTGTAGATCTCTACTGGGGATGGTGTGGTAGGGTATGTCGCTGTAGATCTCTACTGGGGACGCTGTGGTAGGAAATGGGGCTATAGATCTCTACTGAGGACGGAATGGAAGGGTATGGTGTTGTTGATCCCTACTGGGGACGATGATGAAGAGAATGACACTATTAATCCCTACTGGGGACGCTGTGGTAGGGTTTGGCGCTGTATGTCTCTACTAGAGACGGTGTGGTAGACTACCCCAATGTAGATCTCTACTGGGGACGTTGTGGTAGGGAACGGGGCAATAGATCTCTACTGGGGACGCAATGGTGGGGTATGGTGTTGTAGATCCCTAGAGGTGACGATGCTGAAGAGAATGGCACTGTATATCTCTACTGGGGACGGAGTGGTAGGGTATGGCGCTGTATATCTCTAATGGAGACGGTGTGGTACAGTACCCCGCATTGTAGATCTCTACTGGGGACGGTCCAGTAGAATATGGTGCTGTAGATCTCTACTGGGGACGGTGTGGTAGGGTATGTCGCTGGAGATCTCTACTGGGGACGTTGTGGTAGGAAATGGGGCTATAGATCTCTACTGGGGACGGAATGGAAGGGAATGGTGTTGTTGATCCCTACTGGGGACGATGATAAAGAGAATGACACTATTAATCCCTACTGGGGACGCTAAGGTAGGGTTTGGCGCTGTATGTCTCTACTAGAGTCGGTGTGGTAGACTACCCCAATGTAGATCTCTACTGGGGACGTTGTGGTAGGGAACGGGGCAATAGATCTCTACTGGGGACGCAATGGTGGGGTATGGTGTTGTAGATTCCTACTGGGGACGATGCTGAAGAGAATGAAAGTGCATATCTCTACTGGGGACGGTGTGGTAGGATATGGCGCTGTATATCTTTACTGGGGACGGTGTGGTAGAATACTCGACTGTAGATATCTACTGGGGACGGTCCAGTAGAATATGGTGCTTTAGATCTCTACTGAGGACGGTGTGGTAGGGTATGTCGCTTAAGATCTCTACTGGGGACGTTGTAGTAGGAAATGGGGCGATAGATCTCTACTGGGGACGGAATGGTAGGGTGTTGTGTTGTTGATCCCTACCGGGGACGATGCTGAAGAGACTGACACATTATATCTCTACTGGGGACGGTGTGGTAGGATATGGCGTTGTATATCTCTACTGGAGACGGTGTGGTAGAATACCGTACTGTAGATCTCTACTGGGGACGGTCCAGTAGAATATGGTGCTGTAGATCTCTACTGGTGACGGTGTTGTAGGCTATGTCGCTTTAGATCTCTACTGGAGACGGTGTGGTAGGGTATGGCGCTGTATATCTCTACTGGAGACGGTGTGGTAGAATACCGTACTGTAGATCTCTACTCGGGACGGTCCAGTAGAATATGGTGCTGTGGATCTCTACTGGGGATGGTGTGGTAGGTTATGGCGCTGTGGATCCTTACTGGGGACGGTGTGGTAGGGTAATTAGCTGTAGATCTCTACTGGGGGCGTTGTGGTAGGGAATTGGGCGATAGATCTCTACTGGGGACGGAATGGTAGGGAATGGTGTTGTAGATCCCTACTGGGGACGATGCTGAAGAGAATGACACTGTATATGTCTACTGGGGACATTGTTACGACATCACCCTTAAACCACTGATAGTTCTCCATTGTAGAATATAAATATAAAACTTAGATCCTTTAAGAGCAGTGAAAATGGGTGTTTAGGCTACTTTAGGCTCTTCAGATAGCCCATATGGCATACTATACTATATGCCAACAATGAAAATCGCGGTGTTTAGGACAAACACGTTGTCTTTCGCTGTTCAATAGATCTGCAGTACTTAATTACAATCTAAAGCCGTGTTCATATGCTGTATTTGCAACCGGGTGTAATTTTTCATCCGCTTGTGTAGCGGCCATATGCAGCGAGATCATGTTCATATTCGCCTGGTTTTGACATTAAATTTTGACTAAAATGCTTATTATTAGCAGAGGTCATTTGATGTAGATGGGCTGTTTGTGCCTCAGGCAAAGCATGTTCGCTACTGACTGGTAATCTGACTACTGGTCAACCGCTGCGGCTTGAGCCTGCCCAAGAAAAATGGTTTCAAGTCAAACTGGTCATACCTATAAGCCTTATTGGCTTAGCTGTGTGGTTATATCTTTAGCATTTTTGGATGTCATGACATCCTAACTTTGAGTGAAAGGCCCATAAAGTGGATACAATCTCCAGATATGACCTAAGCTATTGTCTGGGACGTAAAGTATCAATTCAAACAAACAAAAAGTGTAACGATTAAGCGTTTTGCGTTCATATACACACAATACACACGGGTGCAAAAATACACCCGGCAGCAATTCAATTTGCTCCACCTGGAAAGTAGGAGAAAATTTGCACCAGAGTGTAGTTTTGCAGGGTGTAGTTTTCATGGCATACTATACACCCGGGGTTCAAATTTACATCCAGTGTGCAAAAATACACCCGAGTTCAAATGTTGCACATGAACATGGCTTTAGAAATAGACTCCACGTCACTCAGGATAGCACGGCCTAGCGGTAGACCAACTAACTCCAAATCGAGAGGGCCTGTGTTCGATCCCCACTTGGGCTGCCGTGTTGTGTCATTGAGCAAGACACATTGGCCCATAACTGTCTTATACCTATGGAACATTGCCGCTTTGCCGACATGACTGAAAATTTGTTGACTCCCTCGTTAACCCTTGATACAAACAAACAAACCAACCAACAAACAAACAAACAAACAAACGTGAAACAAACAGACAAACAATCAAAACGGTCGCCTATCGGTCGATGATCGGACTCAGAACGAAAAGGTCTTTGGATGAGAACCCAAATGGATAGCAGGTATGAGACCTTTCACAAAACACGTTGAATCTTTAACACTGTTAAAAACTTGAGCTCTTGCTAGACATGACAGTGACTGAAACATCGTTGACTGGGGCGTTAATCCACAAAAACGCAAAACTCACTGTCACGACCGTATAAAAATGCATATCTGCTAGACTATCTCTTGTCGGCCAAAAAAAAAAATATATATATATATATATACCCTTCAATTTTAAGTTTTACTTTATACAAGTGGGTTTAAGGGTCTGCAGAATACAATAATATTTAATCTTCTTGACAATGAATTTTAAACTTGAACGTAATTAAATGAAAACAAAAATAAAAAATCTATATACATGTAAAATTGGACCATCAAAGGTACTCATTATGTAAGTTACACTTTCAATATATCTAAACGATTTTATTTATAAATAGCTTTTTAACGATTCTATTTATAATTAGCTTAAAATAGCTTTTACCGTACTGGGCAATGATATTAAACCGTACCCAGCAACGACGTACTCGGCAAGGATGTTGCAAGTAGATACTACTGCATAAATGTGTCATCAATTTAGTCATCATAAAATAGAATGGTAAAAGTCAGTAAGTAAGTAAATTTGATCTGCCATGCTCGTTATCCTGTATTTTTGTATTATAATTGTTTGTATGTTTATATGCTCATGGGCCGAAAGGCTTAATGCATTACCAAATAAATTTGAAAAACTTGAAAACTCTTATGACATAGTGTGTATTCAGGAAACACATTTTGACGCGTTTGATTCAATTGACATGCTACACGGCTAACAAACCTTTAAATGCGTAACCGCGGTTAAGAAAAGAAATCCGATTCATGTCCTTCCGGTTTCGCATCAGATGGCTAACAAAAGGTAAACAAACTTTTGCAGCTCGTGTTTCCGAGTAAAATATTTCGATTCGAAGACAAATATTATAATTCTTTCAATGCTATTTTATTAGTTAGACATTGCTATATTTGGACCCCAAAGGATTTCCAGATTTTTTTCTTTATAATCATGATTTTTATTCCCTACCCCAAAACACATTTTGGGATTGCATTGCACACGACGAAAATGTGGGTCAGTCGCAGGGATATTTTTAGATTTCCGCTCATTACGTCCATATTCACGGAAAGCAATACAGTGCGCAGATGATTTTAACATTGTGTGAGGTCTGGTGACAGTTTCGTTGCCTCTGACCAATGCATTCTATGCATATGTGCTTAAATGCTGTGTCAACATTTCGGTTACGAATTTAATCATTAGAATGATAGCAATATAATCATTATAGAACACATGTATTAAAGTTTTTGTTTTTTGTTAATTGTTTTACGCTGAAGATTATTGTCACAATAGGTGCTTACTCAAATTTGGTGTGTTTCTGATATTTGCAGTGAAAATGTTTGATATAAAATAATACAAACTGTCTATGAAATACATGTAATACAAAAGTTCACATGCATGATATTCCTGTTCATGAAGACGATTTTACAGCATTCTGTATACTTTAATTTGTTTTTTCTTGGTTTTATGTCTTTCAAAACGCTTTACAGGGAAACAAATACCATAACTTGAACAGGTTTAGGTTTTCGAACGTATCTTGAAATATATCCTTCATATTTTAATGATTAAATGCGTACCCATCTTTTCCTTCCCTTCAAATCGATAATGCCGGGCACTAACACAACGAAATACTGGCACAGACATCAGATGCAATTTAGTTAATACATATCTGTAAATTTGTCGTGGAGCAATCACTAAAATTTGATATTTACCAGCAAATTGTCCAATTTTTAGTCGTATTTCGCCGACTTTGGCCTTGTTGGAACACCGGGTTCGAAGAAGGGAATAAATAACTCAAAGACCATCAAATTATTTTGCGAGCTACTTTGGTGCTGACTTACAATAGTAAATAAGTGACAAAATAGCATTCATAGATAATCGATATATTTCTGTACTAAAATATAATCATCAATCGATCCTAGTAGTGTATGTTTTGTTTACCTTTTCTTAGTCTTCATTTGCGCAACCGGAAGGGCGTGAATCGGATTTTCTTTCTTAACCGGCGGTTACGCATTTAAAGGTTTGTTAGCCGTGTGCTAGGGTTTAAATGTTTAAATTTAATGAACCGTGGCAGTGCTAAGATAAAATCAGGTGGAATGGCCATCCTGGTGAAGGAACATTTATATGACAGTATTAAAGTTTTTTTAAAAAATGACGGTGATCTTTTTTATTGGTTCACACTTATTAACTCATTTAAGCCTGGCGTCCCTTTTGTGGGACATAGGCAAACAGTATAGCACCAGATGTGACGCCGCAGAACGCGGCGTCCCATCTGGGGCTATTCTGTTTGCTTACAGGAATTTCATTGAAAAATGGAATAAAATTTTAAAATCACACCTGCGGCCCCTAAAAATAAAAGTGAACTCGTCCAATTGATAATGATGGGAGAATCCATTCGTCAGATATGGGTTAATCACTATGCATCTGACATTGCATTTTGCTGTGTATATATTGCTCCAGAAGGTAGTAATTACAGTAGTATTGAGTATTTTGAATGATTGGAAACAGACATTCTTAATTTTTCATCTGAAAATTACAAAATATGCCTTTTAGGTGATTTTAATGCGCATACTAGTAATGCGTATGATTTTATCAATGTTGATGACAATATATAACAGACACTTAATATTGGTAATGTCATTAATGATGGCTTGGGCACCTGCCCTCTAGAAGAACTGGGTTTTCCCACAGAACGTCATAATTCAGATTTATCACAAACAAACAATTATGGTAAAAGGTTGTTGGAGTTATGCGAAACATGTGATTTATATATTGGTAATGGTAGATTGGGGCGAGACAGGCTTATCGGTTGTAAAACTTGTAAAGGTGTCACAGTAGTAGATTATGTAATCTTGTCACCATCTTTATTCACATTTATATCAGAATTTGAAGTTTTACCGTTTGATCCTATGATCAGTGATGCTCATAGTGGTATACATTTTTTACTTACTAGTAAATTTTACCCGTCTCGACGTAGCAGTAAGATGATTGCGGCGATGAAGACAAATAAGACAAAAAATATGACCAACAGAAAAAAAAACAAATTTGACCTTTGACCTCGATGACCTTTGACCCAATTGGACCCATGAATCTTAATCAGAGATCAACCTGTATACACTCACCAAGTTTCATGCAAATCGAACCAAGGACTGCCGAGATAAAGAAATTTGACATTTGACCTCGATGACCTTGACCTTTAAAAAATGAACCACTCGAGCTAAACTCCAAGGCCGCCCTTAACCTTCCCACCAAGTTTGGTGAAGATCGGCCCAAGGACCTGGGAGCAGTAGGGGAACAAACAGAAAAAAAAACATAAATTTGACCTTTGACCTCGCTACTCGATGACCTTTGACCCAATTGGATCCATAAATCTTAATCAGGGATCAACCTGTATACACTCACCAAGTTTCATGCAAATCGGACCAAGGACTGTCGAGATACAGAAATTTGACCTTTGACCTCGATGTCCTTGACTTTTAAAAAATGAACCACCAAGTTTGGTGAAGATCGACCCAAGGACCTTGGAGGAAACAGAAAAAAAAAACATAAATTATAAATTTGACCTTTGACCTCGATACTCGATGACCTTTGACCCAACTGGACCCATAAATCTTAATCAGGGATGAACCTGTATACACTCACCAAGTTTCATGCAAATCGGACCAAGGACTGCCGAGATACAGAAATTTGACCTTTGACCTCGATGTCCTTGACCTTTAAAAAACGAACACCTCGAGTTAATATCCGGGGCCGCCCTCAACCTTCCCACCAAGTTTGGTGAAGATCGGCCCAAGGACCTGAGAAGTAGGGGAACAAACAGAAAAACACATAAATTTAACCTTTGACCTCGATGACCTTGACCTTTAAAAAATGAACCCCTCAAGCTAATACCCGGGGCCGCCCTCCACTTTCCCTCCAAGTTTGGTGAAGATTGGCCGAGATACAGAGATTTGACCTTTGACCTCGATGACCTTGACCTTTAAAAAATGAACCCCTCGAGCTAATATCCGGGGCCGTCTTCAAGTGGTGAAGATCGGCCCAAGGACCTGGGAGAAGTAGGGGAACAAACAGAAAAAATAACAAATTTAACCTTTGACTTCTATGACCTTGACCTTTCAAAAAATGAACCCCTCAAGCTAATATCCGGGGCCGCCCCCCACCTTCCCTCCAAGTTTGGTGAAGATCGGCAAAGGACCTGGGAGGAGTAGGGGAACAAACAAACAGACAAACAAACAAACAGACAAACGTTGCTCAAATTATAGTATGATTTGTAACGATATTGTTTTACATGGTAGGCAACAAACTGAAGTTGAATCTGTAACCATAGCTAAATGGAATAGTGCTGAAGCCCAATTTTTTGTTGAACATTTAAATATGGACAAAATAACATCGCTCTCAGATAGAATTGATGCGCTTGACATAGATCAGATAACAGCAGCTGATATTAACAATTTGAATGCTGAATGTTCTTCTATGTTGACTGAAGCAGCTAATGAAGCTGGATTTCTGAAAGATATAAAAATTAAGCCAACTAAGATGATACGTTCATTAAAATCTAAACCTGTCTAACGCCCTTGGTTTAACAATGAATGCCATAGGCTAAGAAGCCAATATAAAAGAGCAAAAAATATGAGAAATAGAGTTAATAATGTTGAAAACTATAATTCTGTACACAATGCCAGTAAAGCTTACAAGAAATGTATTAATTTTAACATGTATAAAAAGGATTTCTGTGGTGGTTCTTTTTGTTTTATGTCTTGGTGTTTAAAAATGTTTTGTGCTGTTGGCGCCTTATGTATGTTTTCATATTTTTAGTTAAGTTAAGGTAACTGAGTGGCCACCTATTGGGAAAATAGCTGCTCATTCGGCTTACGATATGTTTCATGGTATAAGTACCTGATTGTTAGTTTTTTTTTCCCACTTTGGTTTTTGGAGTGGGAATCTTTTTCTGATTGCGCCTTTTCCTGATCTTTGCCTACTTGTACCTTTTCATCACTAAACTTGGTTCTTTAAAACACTCTGATCCTAAATCATATTGGAGTTTGCTGAACAAGGCAGATAGCTCAAGGTCGGGAGTAATACAAAACGTGTCTCTCGAGACTTTTGAAGAGCACTTTAAGAAGCTAAATTTGATAAACACAAATGATACAGATCCATCCTATCAAGTCGACCCTTCAGAAGTAGCTGAGCACCATTCTGAGTTGAACTCGGTTATTTCTGAAGCGGAATTTTTGAAATGTCTAAACAATTTGAAGCTCAACAAGGCCTGTTCATCTGACCTTATTCTTAATGAATTTCTAAAATCTTCCAAGACTAAAATGTTAACTCTCTTCATCTTGTTTTCAACACTGGTATTATACCTGATGAATGGTCACAGGGTATGATTTCACCAATTTATAAAAAAAAAAAAAAAAGGGAGACAAGGCTAATCCTGACAATTATTTTGAGTTGCTTTGGTAAGCTTTTTTTACATCTGTTTTGAATAATAGACTAAATAATTATCTAGAAAGCATGAACATGCTATGTGAAAAACAAGCTGGATTTCGTAAAAAGTATGGTACCACTGATCACATTTTCAACTTGAAATGTGTAATAGATCTTTATCTTTTTAGGGACAAGAAATTGTTTTGCGCTTTTATCGACTACAAAAAGCTTTTGATTCTGTTAATAGAAGTCTTTTATGGCAGAAATTACTAACACATCATATTGATGGTAAAATGTTTATATGCTAACGCCAAATCTTGCGTTAGACTGGGACACGCTAAATCCAGTTTTTTGTAAGTAATGTCGGAGTACGGCAAGTTGAAAACTTATCACCAATTTTATTTTCTTTGTTCCTTAATGACCTGTCAGAATTTATCTCGCATGCTTATAGTGGCTTGAACGATATTTCGGAAATGTCGAAAAATTTTACTCAGTAATGATGAAATTGAAGTACTATTTAAACTGTACATTTTAATCTATGCGGACGATACGGTTATTTTTGCTGAATCAAAGGAAGAATAGCAGGCAGCATTGGATGCCATGTATCTCTATTGTAAATCTTGGGATTTGGAAGTTAATCCAACAAAAACTAAGGTTACAATATTTTGTAATAGGAAACTTGAGCATATTATGGTTTTTACTTATAATGGACAGCAATTAGATGTTGAGGATGCTTTTGTGTACTTGGGTGCACTTTTTTCTTATAATGGTCGTTTTGTTAAGAATAATCAAAGGCTTGCAGACCAGGCTATAAAAGCTATGTTTTCTGTGATAAGAAAGCCTCGTAAATTACATTTACCCGTTGACCTTCAATTACAACTTTTTGATAGTATGGTTATGCCTATACTGCTTTATGGCTCGGAAGTAACTGGGTTTGAAAATACTGTTATAATGGAAAGGTTGTGTATCCAATTTAACAAAATCATTTTGAATGTTAAAAAATCTAGACAAAATATTATGCTATATGGTGAATTAGGACGGTATCCCATCAACATTCTATGTAAATCAAGAATGACTGGATTTTGGCAACGTATCGTAAATGGAAAACATGACAAAATTGCTTATAGACTCTACAAAATTTTGTTATCAATGCATCAAAGAGACTTTTTTCACTCTAAGTGGCTTATAAGCATTAAAGCCAGTCTTGTATCTAGTGGTTATGCTGATCTATTATGGAATTCACAAGATACTATTCTTGTGCCACAGAATTTAGGTCAGCTGGTAAAATCAAAACTTATTGAGAGTTATAAACTTGGAAAGATTCAATTTTAATACAGCCAAATGCCAAATTTCAGAATGTATAAAACACATTTAAATTTTGAGCAATATTTTAATCTGCTTCCTGATGATTTAGCTATGGCTTTTTGTCATTTTTGATGTATGAACCATAATTTACCCATTGAGCTAGGCAAATTTTGGGGTAGTGAGAGAGATGATAGGATTTGTGAACTATGTAGATTAGACAAACTGGGTGATGAGTATCATTACTTATTTGAATGCTCTTATTTTGAAGAGCAAAGAAGAATGCTTCTTCAGAAAGGCCTGCCTCGCCAACCTAATATGGTCATCTTTAATGAGGTCATGAATAGTAAAGATAAATTTGCTTTATTTAAAGTCAGTAAAAAGGCACAAGTAGGCAAAGATCAGGAAAAGGCGCAATCAGAAAAAGATTCCCACTCCAAAAACCGAGGTGGGAAAAAACCAAATTAACAATCAGGCACTTACACCATGAAACATATCGCAAGCCGAATGAGCAGCTATTTTCCCAATAGGTGGCCACTCAGTTACCTTAACTTAACTAAAAATATGAAAACATACATAAGGCGCCAACAGCACAAAAAACACCAAGACATAAAACAAAAAGAACCACCGCAGAAGTATCGCCTTGGAACGATCAGTAACACAAAGTTACTGGCGGGCTTAAACCGATTTTACATGGCCATAACCTCACCCTCTGCAAGGAGATACTTGCTACATGTAAGGTGATACACAGCAACATATAATAAACATTTTCATTTTTTTTAAGTTAAGTGAACCAGTACAGAGCTCCTGGTATCAGTTATTAATGGTTGAGCATTTGTCTTTTCTTGCTACATGTGCAGATGGGGGCATTTGGGGCGGGATCAGTTGACAAATCTGTTCGCTGGTGCCGTGCTGGATGTCTATTTGTTTTTAGGGAAGGGAGAACTGTTCTTTTCAGCTAGTTGTATATCCTGGCTAGATGGATATGAGATACCAGTAGGTCTGATTCACGCATAGTGACATTTAATTCATCTTGCATCTCATGCGGCTCCGATTGTCGTTAAATTGTGCTAGTCCTCTTTGAATAAAATTAAAACTGAGATCCTTTAGTAGTTATCCATAGTTGATAACTTTGCTGCCTTCTTTAATTGCACGCCGGTGGGTCGGGCGTCAGACTCTATGATGGCCCCGACAAAGCTATTCATTTTAGTTGGTTGGGGCCGGAGCTTCTTGTCTGTTGCTTGGCCCACCGGGGCCAACTGATGTTTTTCTTTTGCTCCGGAGTTAGTAAGTTATTCGGCGCCCAGGGATCTCCATCGTCGGGCAGCTTACTCAATCTGTGAGTCCTGGTTTTTGATTCATCAGGATGTTTATCATGATTTATTTGTTTGTTCTTGATGATTCATTGACTAGTTAGAGATTCACCACGAGGACCGAAGAACTAACTAAATGTTATGAACCACTGCAGAAGCTGAGGGTGAGGTTATGGCCATGTAAAATCGATTTAAACCCGCCAGTAACTTTGTGTTACTGATCGTTCCAAGTCGATACTTCTGTGGTGGTTCTTTTTGTTTTATGTCTTGGTGTTTAAAATATTTTTGTGCTGTTGGCGCCTTATGTATGTTTTCATATTTTTAGTTAAGTTAAGGTAACTGAGTGGCCACCTATTGGTAAAATAGCTGGTCATTCGGCTTACGAAATGTTTTCATGGTATAAGTACCGGACTGTTAGTTTGGTTTTTTCCCACCTCGGTTTTTGGAGTGGGAATCTTTTTCTGATTGCGCCTTTTCCTTATCTTTGCCTACTTGTACCTTTTTAAGAGCAGTGAACACATTAATGAGAAAGGGGATGTGCCATACCGCCATTGAAGTTTATTTCAATGTACTTTTGTGTTATTGTTTCATGTATAAATGTTTGCAGCTGGATCTATACCTCGGTTAGGGGTCTCGATCTTTGAATCTTTGCTTATATATATGAGGGTCCATTACCCGAAATTGCACAATCTAGCCTATACTACCTCCCTTTGAACATTTTCACTGCAACCAAACGATCAAAATTTTATATTTATTATAAATGTTATAATGTTACCCATTTGATTACTTGTCCTTTACTGTATGTGTGTATATGTTGTCAAACATTTTTAACAAATAAATAGATTTATACATTTTGAAACACACCTTTAAGTCACTGCAAAGCTTACATGTATATGTACATGTATGCCTGTGAATATTTTCCTACTTCGCACATTGGATACTATACTGAAATTTTACATTCTGTCCATGGAACAAGATGTTGCCCATGTATAAATGACACAGCAAAATATTTAATAGAAAACGTTTATGAATACGCTTCTAAATTGACCATGGGGCTGAATGGACCTTAAATGACAGACTATACAATGCAATGCATTTTCGATAACTCGCTCATGGAGGTTTTTTTTTTTTTTTTTTTTTTTTTTTTTTTTTTTTTTTTTTTTTTTTAAATAAGAAATTAGTATTTAAAAAAATACCTTACGCAAACATGACCATGCAATATACAGAGATTTTTAAAGTTGAAACAAAATGAAATTTTTCAGTAGTAATGTTTTGATATTTATCGCCGAGGCAGTTCTAACGAATACCCACAAGAAAAAATAGGTATACCCCTGCAAACCCTATTTTTTCTATATGAAAATGGGATTTATTGGGGTATTATTTTATAGATATGTTGTTGTTTTTTGTTTGTTTGTTTTTTTTTTGTTTTTTTTTGTTTTTTGTTTTTTTTTTTTTTTTTTGTTTTTTTGTTGTTTTTTTTTTTTTGTTTTTGTTTTTTTTTTGTTTTTTTTTTTATTTGCTTATTTATTTTTTTTATTTTATTTTTATTTATTTATTGATTTATTTATTTAGTTTCCTTTATCTCATAAAGATGCTGATTAAGGTGAAAACGTTTCGATGACCAGAGCTGTATTAAAGAACAGCCCTCGTTGAATGTCGCACTCATCAATCGGTATATTTAGCATCAGGTGGTTAATCCTCAGCTCAAGGCTAGCAAATCTTGTTGGGAGTAAAGTGTTTTTCTAGTGTCTGATTAAACCATATATGACGAATGAACTTTCCAATCATTTTCATTTGGGTGAGTCCACTGTCTTTATAAGGGGCAACAGGAGCAATTTTGAATATGTATTCCAGTTTTCGATGAAATTCTTCTAAGCAAACATAATAGCCCCAGATGGGACGCAGCGTACGTCGTGTTCTGTGGCGTCACATCTGGGGCTACACTGCTTGTTTATGTCCCATAAAAGGACGCCAGACTTATATGAGTTAATCAAATACCTTGAGGGTTTTAGTTTTCAGGAATGTCGCACATGAGGTTAACGCTGGATATCGGAATTCTCTACTTTAGTAATTGGAAACTAGGAAATTTACGATTTATAATTCTAAAATTGTTTCTATCTATCAGGGCTACTATCAGTCCGTTTGTAACCTTCAAAGAAATCATGACTTTTATTAATAAATTGGTGTCAAAACCAACGGTAGCGTTCGAACGCCAAAAAATAGCATTCGAACGCTAAAATTTAGCGTTGCAACGCCATAGTATAGTGTGCGAACGCTAAACAAATAGCGTTCGAACGCTAAATTTATCGTTCGAACGCTAAATTTAACGTTGCAATACTAACTTTTAGCGTTCTAACGCTATTACATAAAGACCCTTTCAAATTACCGTTGCAACGATACCTTGAATAACGTATCAACCAGTAAAACTGAGTGTTACAAACAATTTTCTAAATAATTGCTGCAGTCTTATCAAAATGGCTGCGTCTATGGTTTTACTTGACAACCACTTGTTCAGTTACTGCGATGCATTTTTAAAGGTTTTACGCGGCATTTGTCATTAATGCTAATTATTTTAATTCAGTCGTAGTTAGTTATTCATTTTCTCTAATGCTTCCAGTCATACCCAGAAGGCACATGATGTCAGAATGACGTCATATCGACGTCATGACGTCGTATCGACGTTGATATGACGTCATTTTGACGTCATGTGCCCGCAGGGTATACACCGTTGAATGCCATACTATGACTTTTTTACACTTGAACACGAGGCAAGAGGCCACATTAAAAAAAATGGTAAAACACAGAACACAAACAATCCTAGAGGCAAAATAGTTTTTGTTCATCAGGAAAACATGTCCGTGCAATATATACCCCATAAGCACCACTTTTATATATAAAAACTGGGGTTTGCATGGGTATACATATTCTGTCTTATTTTTGCTCCAAAACGTAGATTGTGAGTACTCGTTAGAACCGTATCGGCAAGGCAGTTCTACCGTGTACCCACAGACTATTTTTCAAGCAAAAATAAGAAAAGTAGAAAAAAAATCTACTGATAATTTTCATTTTTACAACTTCAAAAATCTCTGTATATTGCATGAGCATGTTTTCGTAGTGTATAGAGTGCACCCTCTGTACCCGTGATACAATCAATTACCTAACGTCGGAGACTTATACAACTAGACGCGGCGCGTGGCGGAAGATGGAGTCAGGTGAGTTGACGATTATTTTAATTTTACAGGCATTTATGCGGGGGAGTTTGGGTCAAGAGTTGGCAGAGAAATAAAGTGTACATACCTCTGTTTGTTTGCCATCAACAGTATTCTAAACAACATCTCCTTGCCACAGAAACAATAGTTTTCTCGGCTGAAAATTCCACCATCGTCACGAAAAATGATTGTATTTGCTAATTTCTCCAATCTTTCGTCACCTATTGACATTTTTAACGTTTCAATATAGACCAAAAACATTCTTTGTTACATACAAGCAGAAAACAATAATGAAGTCAGGCTGGTTTGTTCACAATATGGTGTTGAACACACACCGGGTAGATCGATTAGGATACAACTAACCTTATGAGTCAATTACCTCGATACAACTGACGTATAAGACTTTTGGATAGAAAATGATGCTCTTTACGTCGGAGAATAGAGCAAAAAAATGATACTACTTACGTCAAAAGACTATTGTACATTGAAAAGCCCACGGACTCGATCAGCTGGCTAACCTGCACTCCGATACACTCCGTGACCTCGTTCCACTTCCGTGACAGTTTAGCATAGGTTGCATTCAAACTATGGTCGAACGAATTATGGATTTCGTAATCATTATTTGGCAAAGGTTATTTGAATTTGTGTTATGTATTTGTAGCAGTGTCATAATTCTTCTGATAAACACATGCGTATCCCGCAGAGTTTAAATAAATTTGGAAAAATCGGGTGCGTTCCTTTACCGGAATGGACCGGAATGGACATAATTACCGGAATGGACTACCGGAATGGACATTATGCTATGACGGTCAGGGTGAAGTAAAACGTCGTTATGAGCGTTACGCGTGACGTTGCTTTGCGACACCAGCGGAACAAGAATCGACGCTCTTATGTCGCGCCTTTTTAAACCGGAGAAAGCTGTAGCTTTTACGTCATTTAGTACGAATTTTACATTTTTCTTCCCTTAAAGACTGCGACAAATTTTTACCAAAACACAGAAAATGATAATTTCTGCAGTAAAAGTCATTTATTGTAATTCTTGCGTCAGTCGCACACTGAAATGCAACGCGTGTTCGCGCCACGACGTTACGTTACGTCTCGCAAAATACCAAAAAACGCACTACCATAGTATCAAAAGGTACAAGTAGGCAAAAATCAGGAAAAGGCGCAATCAGAAAGAGATTCCCACTCCAAAAACCGAGGTGGGAAAAAACCAAACTAACAATCAGGCACTTATACCATGAAACATATCGTAAGCCGAATGAGCAGCTATTTTCCCAATAGGTGGCCACTCAGTTACCTTAACTTAATTAAAAATATGAAAACATACATAAGGCGCCAACAGCACAAAAAAGTTTTAAACACCAAGACATAAAACAAAACCTCCAATAGCACGAAAACGAGCCTGGTTGTCAAGGACTTTTTAAGCAACCTGTTCCAAACTGATTCACGCAGATAATATCAGTTTTTTAAAAAAAAACTTCATCGTGGAATTTAGGAGAAAAATATGTTTATGTGCGAAATCCGACATCTATTTCCCTTTTCCCCATTGAGTTCAACGGCAAAAATGGTGTTTTTGGATAGCCTGTAGCTCAAAAACTAATCCGATAGTCAAAGAATATTTTTGTATATTCCGATGGGGGAGCATTAAATACATCGATATGTAAAAAATAAGAAAATTTCATCGTGGCGTTTTTTACTTCACCCTGACCTTAAATGAATTTTAACAGCATAAAATGTAGTTCTGTAGTCATATTAATAGTTTGCATAAGATAAAATTCATCTCAGTATTATAGCAATATTGACTTCTGAGGGTGGTTAGGGTAGCTCAGTGGTGAGGTCCGGGGTAGGGCCACTGTTCAGAGGTTTCTTTGATTGAAATACTATAGAGATCACCGTTGGTTATTCTATAGCAAACGCAAAGATGAATAGAAGTACAAATAAGTAAAATGTGGTGGCATTGTGACAGGGACCTATATAAGCATATATGAGCACCTGACCTAGGCTACCCGACCATACGGAACACAACTTAACTGAACTTAAACTACATGATTCTCGAACTAATCACTGTCTGAGTATATTCTAGGCCAATCTGTCCTCAAAAACCAAATGAAAAATCATCACGGTCCCAATCCAAGGAGAATAGCGGGATCCAGCAAATCCCCGCTAAAAGCCGCCCTGCGGGGACAACTTGTTAGTAAAACCGTTAATGTGAGGAAATTCGCATTCCGCCAATTTTGTTTATTTTGTCAATAGCCCAGCAATCATTCCACAGAAGGACTATTCAAAACTCGCCACTATAGCAGTACATTTTGTTGATAATTTTTCTTGTCCATTGTTTCATTTACGTAACGCAGCATAACAATGACGGAAAAAGACGTCACAAAACATCAATAAAACTGACGTCACTAGTGCCTCTTAAAACGGAACACGGTCTTTATTCAGTCAGTATAGGTGGCCTTTATTTGGTCAGTAGCTCAGTAAAGCGATAATTTATGAAAATGAACAAGTAGGCAATGACCAGGAAAATTCGCAATTAGGAAGAAATTCCCACTCAAAAAACCGAGGTGGGAAGAACTAAATTGACAATCAGGTACTTATACTTAGAAAAGATATCGTAAGCCGAGTGAGCGGCTATTTCCCAATAGGCGGCCACTCAATTACCCGAACTTAAATAAAAATATGAAAACGTACATTAGCTTCAAACAACACAGAAATTTAACTTTAAGACATAAAAATGAACTACAACAGAAGTAACACGCATTTGGATTTGTCAGTAAAAAAATAGGGGGGTATGGTTTATTAAACTTGAAAATTGCACGTCTACAAATATTAAATGCACAGATTCAAAGCACATTTTAGCAACAGTATATGTAACCAGGGTCTTCTATGTCAGTATTTCTTTCATATGTGTGCTTGTTTAAAATTTTTGGCGGTTTTATTAAATTGAGTCTTTGAGCCGAAAAATGGCGTAATTAATTTGTGGGAACATACTAGATTAATTTGTGTTCAGGACATATATATATATTTCCGTTGATGGGTTTTCCACAAGGTCCTTGTTAACATTTGCAGAAACTAAATTCAAATCTGAACAGTGCAATAAACGGAATACCGATATTTTAAAACAACCAAAGCTTCGAACTTACGCCGGTGGGTCGGGCGTCAGACTCTGTGATGGCCCCGACTTAAAGCTATTCATTTTAGTTGGTTGGGGCCGGAGCTTCTTGTCTGTTGCTTGGCCCACCGGGGTCCAACTGATGTTTTTCTTTTGCTCCGGAGCTATAAGTAAGTTATTCGGCGCCCAGGGATCTCCATCGTCGGACAGCTTACTCAATCTGTGAGTCCTGGCCCCGAGGTTATAAAACTTTTTTCATGCTCAGCTCAGCTGAGACTAAAATTTATCCTGCTCATAAATGTTAAAATGCCAACAATTGTTGGCATTTTAACATTTATGAGCAGGATAAATTACAGGATTTGGTGATCTAAACCTGAAATGTTGATTTATTTTGGCTATTTCAGTATTTATGAGCACATTAAATTTCCAGCTGAGCTGAGCTGAGCATGAAAAAAGTTTTATAACCTCGGGACCTGGTTTTTTATTCATCAGGATGTTTATCATGATTTATTTGTTTGTTCTTGATGATTCATTGACTAGTTAGAGATTCACCACGAGGACCGAAGAACTAACTAAATGTTATGAACCACTGCAGAAGCTGAGGGTGAGGTTATGGCCATGTAAAATCGATTTAAACCCGCCAGTAACTTTGTGTTACTGATCGTTCCAAGTCGATACTTCTGTGGTGGTTCTTTTTGTTTTATGTCTGGGTGTTTAAAATATTTTTGTGCTGTTGGCGCCTTATGTATGTTTTCATATTTTTAGTTAAGTTAAGGTAACTGAGTGGCCACCTATTGGGAAAATAGCTGCTCATTCGGCTTACGAAATGTTTTCATGGTATAAGTACCTGATTGTTAGTTTGGTTTTTTCCCACCTCGGTTTTTGGAGTGGGAATCTTTTTCTGATTGCGCCTTTTGCTTAAGTGGAAATTATTAAGTCTCTTTGCATGACGTCAGAAGTATACTTTCCAGGTCTCACATGCAAACCAGAGGGTACCACAGCCTTTAAACCACATAAATAAAGTAATGTCAGGCCTAAACTGTCATTAGTGTTATTGCACCAATAATACCATTTGTCTTTGATGATGTGATTTGTGTATATGCATCATGGCATTAATTAGATACCACGTTCAGTGTTCTATATTCATCAACATATCAACAGCCCAGATGTAAGTGACTTCTGTGGTGATTCTTTCGTTTTATGTCTTGGTGTTTAAAATTTTTTGTGCTGTTGGCGCCTTATGTATGTTTTGATATTTTTGTTAAATTTAGGTAACTGGGTGGCTACCTATTGGGAAGATAGCTGCCCATTCGGCTTACGATATGTTTTCATGGTATAAGTACCTGATTGTTAATTTAGTTTTTTCACATCTCGGTTTCTGGAGTGGGAATCTTTTTCTGATTGCGCCTTTTCCTGATCTTTGCCTACTAGTAACTTTGTGTGTATATCCCCAATTTTTCCGGAAAATTGTTTTTATTTCCGATTTTTTATGTTTCTTCCGATTTCATGAATATACAAATGCAATGATTTGAATATAATGTATAATGTAAGTCCATGAATTACTTTTGGACAAATCACAGTATTCTAGAGCATGTTGTTACTAAAATTTGATTATTTTAAGTACACCTAAATACACCCCAGTCCTTAGAATCACATTCGGGGTGGATATTTTACATCTTACAAATGTATTCTCATTAATATGGTCCTTCCAGCCAAACTGGCAGCCATAAAAAGTTGAGAAGTAAACAGTCAGAAAATACTAAAGTAGAACATTTCTTTTTGGGGAAGGGTGTTTTGGGTAGCTTGAAGACTGAGATTTTTTTCGCAGTGATCATGAACTATTGCACCCAGATCCAAGATATCATCCTTATTACGAAAATTTGCCCATGCAAAATACAGAGATTTATAAAGTTGTAATAAAAAAAAATCAAAAAAAAAAATCAGTAATTTTTTTTATATAATTTTTCTCATTTGCTCAAAACATAGATTGTGGGTACACGTTAGAACCGCCTCGGCAAGGCGGTTCTAACGAGTACTCACAATCTATGTTTTGGAGCAAAAAATAAGAAAAATAGGTACACCCCTGCATACCCCAGTTTTACTATATAAAATGGGGTTTATGGGGTATTCAATACACGGATATGTTATCCTGGTGTATAACTCTGATATTTTTGTTTCTTATTTTCCATTTAACAGTTTCCGTTATCGAATTATTATCGAGTCTGGATAAAATAATTAAACCAGAAAATGCTGCCCCCGCAAATTGTCTGCTATAATCATGACTTCTCATTCTATTATACAACAATATTGTGGTTAATATCTGATTAAGAATGTCTAACTTGTAGCATTCAGCAAGACTTCTATGATGAAAACTGTCTTAACACTCTCTTCTTTTATGACAAAATTTTCCTCAGCGCTGAGAATCCAGAAACTGTTAGATTTTATAGCCCTTATCAGCAGGATCATGATATCAATTACACCACAGTTCAAGAAATTAAGACCAGCACAGCAAGGGGGCAATAAATTAGCCAGCAAGTATTAAAACATGTGCAAGGATATGCAGATTTCTTTTGCTTGTTTGAAATTTGCGGCCCCTCAACATATTCATCCACTCATTTTAAACATTTTAAGTTAAACATTAGACAGGCAAAACAGGACACTCTAATGAAGTGCAAGTCTCACATGTGCCAAGCCTGATCCATGATGCATGTAGGAAAAAAGTTACAGCAAAAAAAGTCACGGGGAAAAATGTCACAGAAAGTCACAGGGAAAAAGTCAAAAATAATTATGCTCTTCCTAACATTACGGAAACTTGCCCATGCAATAAACACAGATTTTCTTATTATATAATAACTTTAAAAATTGCAAATTTTCACCTGAAAATTTTGGATATTTTTCTTATTTTTGCTCAAAAAATAGATTGTGGGTACACGTTAGAACCGCCTCGCCGAGGCGGTTCTAACGAGTACCCATTATCTATGTTTTGGAGCAAAAATAAGAAAAATAGGTTTACCCCTACATACCCCAGTTTTTCTATATGAAAGAGGGGTATGAGGGGGTATACATTTCACGGACATGTTTTCCTGATGGCTTTTGGTTAGGAATAAACAATTTTAGTTTTATTATTACCACTATTTTCACTTTATGTTTTGTTGGATTGATATTTTAGCATTTTTATGTCTCACTTAACAATATTCGGTCATGCCTGGACCGAGATTATGCTTCCTGGGTATTTGTCCAGTTGTTTGGTAGCTTAAAACAGGCTTGTTCAAGGACAGTTTGTTTCAAACAAAGTTCTATGAAACTCAAAGTTCTATGACACCATAGTCTGAAACTCTAATAGTGTGTGCCACCATGCTCTTCGTATTTGGTGGATTCTCATCCATTCTATGTTTCCCATTCAAAGGGGATGTTTTGATTCTGATTATGACATTTCCTCATCATCGTTTCTTTTAACATGAAAATCATGTCCTACTACACTTATGTACAGATATATGTATTTTCTCTTGGTCTCATTTTTCCTGTGACTTTATTTCCTGTGACTTTTTTTCCGTGACTTTTTCCGTGACCCTTTTTCATGTGACTTTTATTCCATCTACCCGCATATGAATATGTGGTAATATAAAGATTCGAAGTGGAGAGTTTTCACTTTTGCTCAGTATGATTTTTTTTTTATTCAGTTTAACGTCCCTTTCAAGCTTTTTCACTCATATCGAGACGAATCAATCGGTAGGTGGGACGAAAACCGGAGTACCCGGAATGTCTGATTCCTAGAGGACCATGAATAAGACCGGCATTCATTCTGAAAGCCTTGGTTATCCTCCTCAAAGATGGAGATTAGAATTATTATCATATTATTTCTTTTTATAGTAAGGGCCTCATGGAAGATTAGCTGTTGTATGGTTTCTCGTTTATGTACGTAATCACCCTCTTGAAATACAAACGTTTCATAGTTAGACTAGTGGCAACAAAACATGTAATGATCAGGCTCCAACTAGAAATGTTTTTGTGTCATGATATTGTAAAGTTTCATATTCAAGAAAATCTTAGCCTTTCTACTGTGAAATAATGATTTTGTATTTTGATTTGTAATACTCAATTGAAATTTCTCAGTTAAGCTATGCAGACTTGTCTGTACTTGTACTAGTTGGAAACAATGAAGACACATTTTATCAGTACAAGCTTCTTGCAATGAAACATTTTGATAATTTATCTAAGAATCTGAGGGCATGTTCTAATCTGTAGCCTGGCCTACCCTAGCCTAACCTGGTCCGATTATGTAAAATGATGTAACAACTAAATTGGTGACATAACACTTGAGACCAAGCCAGCCCAGACCAAAGTTCAACTTGAAGTTCTAATACATGACATATGCCACTCTTTGTTAATTAGTATTCTCAAGAGGATTCTGCACCCATTACAGTTTCTTAGTGGGGTAAACACTCTGAAATAAGCCGTACCATGAGAAAATAGACAGACAACACTTTATAATTCTTTAGGGAAACCTTAAACTGCTGTCACACTATTACATATCGACTCCCGTATCTACGGCGTATCAAGATACGAAAGATACGTCACGCGTACGTCGTACGTATGGAGCATACATAGCTCATACTCCTCGATACGTAGCACATACTCCTCATACACTGAGGTGCTACGTTTTTTAGGTGTGCACTTAAAAATCGGTAGCACGTACGTGGCAGGTCCAATACGCCGTACATACGTCACACGTCGTACATACGAAAGCAAAGTGACAGGTACGCCGTAATACTCCTGATACGCCACACGTACGTCGCGGTTAACATGCCACGTAAGCGTGATGTATGTACAGCGTACCTTGCATATATATCTGCTACGTATGTGTGACGTATGTGTGGCAATATATCCTCTACTCTCCTGCGTATCTAGGGCGTACAGTAACATACGTGTGGCGTATCTCGCGTATCAATGTGCAACGTATGTGCTACATTCGTTTCGCTGCTGTGGAGTATGTGTGACGTATTAAGAGTATTAGGAATATTTTATGGCGTTCCAAGAGAATCTTACTTTAATGATCTTTAATGCTTCTATATAAATGTTTTCGTTTTTCCGAAGTCATGGAACAGATGTTTCTCACGGTTCGGGGTGCCGTGAAGGGTTCTTTCAGGGCTGGTGTAGCCTCTGTCTCTGTTCATGTCGTCTTACGACCAGGATTGGGAGCTTGGAGATGTTTCCACCCCAACTCGGTTTTTTCTTCGGTGTTAATCTAGATTATCTAGATTTCTCCGGTGGCATATTCGACTTCTGATACTTGATAACTGTAATGTGCGAATCATCTGAACAGAGTGAACACAACTGTTTGTTCTCATAGGTATTTAAAAGCAATTGGTACAGAACAGATACGCCGCAGATAAGAATGGAACATAGTACATGCGCCGTAGATACATCACGCGTACACTTCATACGCCATACATACGCCACACGTACGAATCACATGCGCATTGATACGCTGTACCTACGAAAGTGAATTTCCATACGAATATATACGTCATTGTTACGCCAAGTGAACGTAGCAGGAACGTCATACGTACATGGTACATACGTCGCTCGAACAAAATTCGGCTCAGGCCTCAGCGTTTCAAAATTTTCATAGATACGCGAGCGATACGCTGCTGATACATAAATGTGTGACAGCGCTTCTTAAAACATTGCACCTAGCTCGTCTTTTCAAACGGTTCAACTTACAGAGTCTGTTGCCAGTCATTTTTGGCCTAAAAAGCTGTTTTCTTTTTATGCTCACCTGTGCCGTAATGATAGGCTTTGATTGATCGGCTTTTATTTCCTCCATGTAAGAGAGTACAACTATGTTATGGACAAATAGGACACACCACTGGTATTCAGTGAGACTGGAAATACCAACGCGACGTTCTACCATCCAGATGGGAATGGTGGGCCCGGGGATTGGACTTTCTTGCCTCCACTGAACACTGAGATCGACACCCAAGTTAATGGTGTTCCTGCTCTTTTTGGTGCTGTTCTTAATGAGATATTATCAGTTGTACCAGAGAAGGCAGCGCCAGAAGTACCGAGGTGCACGTTGTTGTACTGTACCAGAATCCAAATTGAGAGTTTGGGGATGATGCTTGAACCTAACATGTGCTGAATTGCATCATTGAGCAAGGCATACATGTATTTACTCCCCATGAACAGGTGCCGTCCCAACATGACTGCAAACGTTTTGACTCAAATATTAATTAAGTCACAAAACAATCATCCTTGATCAACACATTCTTGGCAAGCTAGAGACACATTTATTACATAACTAGAGACATTGAACTACTGCCCCTGAACTACCATGTCAGTTAAGGTCAGCTTATATAATATTTGCATGGACTTTGACCTTGCAAATGGAAGTCTGATAATAAGGAATTTATGATCCCCAAAGCAAGGTGGACTCTGCAACATAATTACCTGTTTCATTTTAGACAATTACATGTAACAGACTGTGTTGCACAAAAGTCATACATACATGTAGATTGAAGCTTGAAATGTATACTTCTAAATATTTCAAATAACAAAATCACAGATTGACCATGCTATTGTGCAGGATAATCATATCTTTTATTTTTCTTCAACAGTCTGATGTTTGTAGCCTCCACTTTATTTTATTCGTTTCTTTTTACGTAGGTTGTGGTGTACACGTCTTCATGATTATATATAAAAGCCCTTTCTTCAGAATTAGAGATATTTGTTGTTCTTTAATCTTGATGATAGCCTATTACTCACATCCCTGAACTATGGTAACAGGATACCGACATAAATATATAATTATGTTAAGCCTTCGCTTCAGAGGCGTATCAATGATTTAAACATGGAACGCGCACCGACGTATATCGACTTATATCAACGTACACCAAGCGTACAAGATAAACACATATGTAACTGGTTTCTAAAGTGCTTCTGACGTTTGTCGGATATTGTATTTTTTCAACACCGTGCATCTCGCAATCTGAAATGCTTACCAAAACCACAAGGCCTTTATTTTGTGATAAATGTGGTATTTGGCATCACTATAAATTCTGCCCAATATTTCACAAATGGGTTTCAGTTACCACCGGGTATATTAGCAGCTTCATATAGTGTTTATAATTATCAGGTTGCATAATACGATGACCTGTGTAACATGCACTGCATCCAGCCAGTGTTAACTGATATATGGTCTTTATTCTCCAATCAGAACGGTAACATGGCAGATGAAAATGGGGAAATATTATGACAGAAACTGTGATGAACCCATTATAGCCAAATGATAAAAATGAGCCTTCACGTGACAAAACCAACAATCTGGGTTTCAGACCAGACCTTTCGTACAGTCACAAAAGAAAGTTAGAAACTTGAAACTTTGGATAAAAGGAATTGTACTGTGTAGCGAAAACAAAAGACGCTGATCAGCTGTGCAGGTATAGCACAGCTAATCTGCGTCTTTGCTTTGCATGTTAGTGGTTTTTCTTATGTGGTGGCTCAAATGTCATGACTTTTTCATAAGAAAATGCATTTCACACAATGCTTAATCTGAGACACAGATCAGAAATTCTATCAAGCACCTTTGTTTACATTGATGGAAGCGCTTAAAAACGATTTCCTTTGTGTGTGTGATAAGAACCTTTCATGCTATTTTAAGCAATTGCTACTTATATGTTTAAACATGTTTTATCATCTCATTTTCATTGGGGATCAAGAGCAGCTGCCTTGAACCTGTATGTTATCACCTCAGTTATTTTTGTTAACAAGTCTCATAAGATCACTACATTTATATGGTTGATAGTCTCATTTTTGGCCTGGCCTGGTCTGGTCCCAGGTGTTATGTCACCAACTTAGTTGTTACATCATTTTACATAATCGGACCAGCCCAGCCCAGGCAGGCCAGGCTACAGATTAGAACATGCCGAATCTGAGAAACCCTGCCCCATGTGTTTGTTGATTTAATGTGGTCTGCATCAACATAATTACATCTCCTGCTGACAGATTTATTAGGGGAAACAGTTAGCTCCCTCAGAGAATTTTGGAAGAAAGTGGCATATTCAGTGAGAGTGTAATAGTAATAATGCTGAGACAAAATGGGCTAGCTGTTAATAACTTCATCATAAATGCTCAAAGTAAACTGCTCTGCATTGCTTTTTTCGACGATAAATTTGGCAACGTCTTACTCGAATATGTGAATAACTAAAATATACTAATTTAACAACTTACGTATTTGTTTACATTGCTGCATGTGAGTGTGGTGTACATGTACTGAGATCTGTACTTAGCAAGATATTGCATACTTCGGAGTTTAAAGCCGTAAAACTGATTTGCAAATACAATCTCTCTCTCTCTCTCTCTCTCTCTCTCTCTCTCTCTCTCTCTCTCTCTCTCTCTCTCTCTCTCTCTCTCCATACCTCTCTACCTACATACCTCTCTACATACATACCTCTCTACCTACATAACCACATCCCAATCTATCTATCTATCTATCTATCTATCTATCTATCTATCTATCTATCTATCTATCTATCTATCTATCTATCTATCTAAAACAACTGTGGCCGTGAACCAATTATTTTCATTGGAAATGCATATAAAGCCTCTGTATGTTGCATGAACATTTTTGCAAAATGAATGAATGCAAATAACAGGAGTGGAAGAAATCATTCCATTTCATATTATCGTACGTCTACATATTATTATTCAGATCATTATGTTTATGGCCGAATCAATAAGACGCTAATGGCAAGCAATTAGAGTTCGATCATTTGTACCAATTATACTTATATTTGTTTTGATTGATGGGTAAAGTAATTGCTAAAGACAACATTTCCGAGAACCTGAGCTTTAAGCATTCATAATAGAGATTCAAACTGTGTTGACTCTTTCCTACTTAATGTCCAATTCATTATACAGCCACATGAATATGACTTTAATCCATCTTTTATTCTTGCTGACGGTCCAACTCGCCTTACATATACTGAAAATCAAAAATCTTGCACCACCCTATTTTTGTTATTTTTTATGACCAAGTAGAACTATTTTTATTTCTAACATTATTTTTGGTTAATTGCAATAACAAAACTTTGACTTTGCAGCAACTTCAATAATGTGGATGATAATGCAAAAATTTTGGGGCAAAAAGTGTAAAATTGCATTTTTTGGACCAAAAAAATGATTATCAATGAAAATTTTCAATGAGGTTTCATTGTTCATGTGATCTGCATTTCTGGAAGTCCATATCTTGACAACCACTCATCAGGTCGGCTTTCATTCCATGGCATCAGATCCCTGGGTCCATGCCAGGGGGTGGGGCTAGAGGTTAAAATCTAGAACACCATTAATAATAATGGCTTTTCTGTGATATAGTATTCTAGAAGTCTATATCTTGAAAACTTTTTATCAGAGGGCTTTCATACTC
Organism: Rugalucina vietnamica; assembly: GCA_964017185.1. NCBI lineage: Eukaryota > Metazoa > Mollusca > Bivalvia > Lucinida > Lucinidae > Rugalucina > Rugalucina vietnamica. Next base: position 10,285,150 of record OZ024882.1, on the reverse strand, counting down.
GGACCATAGGTACCCTGTAGGGTTGAGTTTCATTACATGGTATCGGATCTCTGGGTCCATGCCTGGGGGTGGGGCTGGAGGTTCAAAACTAGAACACTGTAAAAAATAGATGTACTGCTTTGTAACTTTTACAAGGAGTCCATATCTTGACAATAACTTATCATAAAGCATTCATAATTCATACACTTTAGGTTCCATGACATCGGACCTCTGGGTCGGAGTCAGGGGGGTCGGGGCTAGAGGTCAAAATCTAGAACTCCCCGATTTTTTTCTTCTTTTTATTTCTTAATAGAAACAACTTAGGAAGTAGATTGGTCATTCATCTTTTGACTTTGTGACACTGACTTGTGTGTCATGACGGTAAGGGTCGGTTGACCTACTTTCCATGATTCAGTGATTTTGCCTTATATATTGACACTCAATTAGTATATTTTCTTACTTCTTTCAGATTATGAGTGAGAACGACCAGGCCTTTGACCCCAATATACTTTTAGGTCACTGTGACCTAATTTTTACGATTCAGTGATTTAGCCTTATATCTTGACACTCATGGAAAATATACTAATTGAGTGTCAATATATAAGGCAAAATGTATGAGCATAATGCTTTGGGTTACTGGTCGGGTTTGGACTTATGTTTGACAAAGGTCAGAAGCAGTCGAGCACGCTGTCCTGCGACAGCTCTTATTGTAATAGATGTCAAAAGTAATAATGTGCAATATTATAAGGCAGTTCTGAGATATCCTATCCAACACCTACACATAATCTATAAAGAATTGTGCCATCACGAAAACATGTCCGTGTAATGTATACCCCCTAATACCCCACTTTTATATAGCAAAACTGGGGTATGCAGGGGTATAATCTATGTTTTGAGCAAAAAAGAAGAAAAATATCAGAAGTTTTCAACTGAAATTTTCCATTTTTACAGTTCAAAAAATCTCTGTATATTGCATGGGCGTGTTTCGTAATGTAAGCATTAACATAATTTCAATTATTCAAAGCTTAAGCCACGTGCTTATTTGATTTAATTTTCAGGAGATTTGCTTTTTGTGCATGTGTTTATTTCACCTTTTTTATGTGTTAGATAATACAATGCATCATAATCATATCAACTTATTTACATATGAGCCGCCGCATGGGAAACACAACAATCTGCATAGGCGAAAACAAAGGCGCAGATCAGCTTCGTAGTAATTGCGAAGCTGATCAGTGCCTTTGCTTTCGCTACATGGATAGTACAATGATCTCTCTTCTTCTTAATTAAATCCGAAATTGCAAGCTTCTAGCCTGCTTCTGTGACTGTACAGCCCGGCTTTTGTCGCACCTAGTCGGAAACCCAGAAGATCGGTTTTCTCGCGTCGAGGCTCATGTATTAGTGCAATTTATCCCAAAGATGAACAATATCGCCTCTCAGACTCCAACATTGTGATGATAACTTATGACTGGTAAACGTACACTCTCACGTTCGAGTTACCAGTCTATCTGGATGGACCTATATGTTCCAGAGAACTGATATCGTATCACGCAGGATCCAATGATGCACCCATACCATTTAAAATATTTTCTGCATCTCACAATACATGCATCTCAAAATACATGTAAGGCACAGCATCACGCTAACAACTATATATCATCATACACCCCACGTTTGTATAGTAATACTTGGGTTTAAAGGGGTGTACAATTTTTGTTATTTTGATACAAAACATAGACGTATTTAATATTTTGGTCCTAAAACTCATAAATGGAATTGGCAGTACATTGTGTTTACACTGTATGGCTATTAAGAGGTACATGTACAAGTAGGCAATGATCAGAAAAAGGCGCAATCAGAAAGAAATCCCCACTCCAAAAACTGAGGTAGATAAAACTTAATTGACAATTAGGTACTTATACTAAGAAAACATATTGTAAGTCGAATGAGCAGCTATTTCCCCAAAGGTGGCCACTCAGTTACCCGAACTTAACTAAAACTAGGACAACGTTTGTGCATATAATACGAGGAACGTTCAAAATAACGTAGACTGTTGCTCTACAAAGCGCCTTAGCGAGTCATACATAAAAAGTTATACATAAAACATATATCAATGTTTTTTAGCATACTCGGTTTTTTGAATGGGAATTTCTTTCTGATTGCTCATTTTCCTGATCATTGCCTACCTGTACCTTTTTACAACTACAATCGCACATCACTGAAACTCTAAAGGAAGAATCATCTTAATCCAATTTGAGAAATTGGCAAAAGCGCTCTGGTAAATAGTCCCAATTTGATACGGCAAATTGATGTATGTCGATGTCTCCAGTCTGAATCCCGATCTTCAGGCTTTGAAAGTGAGTACGACAAAGCAAAAAGGTACGAGTAGGCAATGACCAGGGAACGGCGCAATCAGAGAGATAATGCCACTCCAAAAACCGAGGTGGGAAAAACTAAATTGACAATAAGGTACTTATACTAGAAAACATATCGTAAGCCGAGTGAGCAGCTATTTCCCAAAAGGTGGCCATTCAGTTACCTAGACCATACTAAAATATGACAACGCACATAAGGTGCAAAAAAGCACAAAAATTCAACACAAAGACAAAAAAAAATACGAACCGCTACAGAAGTATCGCCTTGGAACGATCAGTAATATAAAATTACTGGCGGGCTTAAACTAGTTTTAAATGGCTCTGCATCTGCAGTAGTTCACAACATTTAGTTAGTTGTTCGTTCCTCGTGGTGAATCTCTAACTAGTCAATGAATCATCAAGGACAAACAAATAAATCATGATAACCACCATGATGAATCAAAAACGAGGACACAGAGATTCAGTAAGCTGCCCGACGATGGAGATATCTAGGCGCCCAATAACTAAACTGAAAATCCGGAGCAAAAGAAAAACACCAGTTGAACCACGGTGGGCCAAGCAACAAACAAGAAACTTCGGCCCCCAATTTACTAAAATGAATAGCTTTAAGTCGGGGCCATCATAGAATCTGACTCCCGACCCACCGGCGATGAAAGAAGACAGCATAGTTATCAACCATGATTGGGTTTAAAACTTAGCATGCAGGCTGTCGCGAAACATTTAAGTCGTCATCAGTGATTGCGTAAAACACTTCGCAAGACTGACACAATGTATTTTGGTGCCATGCAAACAAAAAACGTTTGCAATGATTTTATCAACGCGATATGGAGTTTCGGTAGTGTGTGTCTACCACTTGTTCGTAAAAACAATGCACTTGATTACGAAAAAAGCATTTACGCTACGAGAAAAAAAAGCTGTAGTTACTGACATAATTACTTAATGTGACCTGTATCATAAAATGTAACGTATGGTATAAGAATAAGAAACGTGTGTAGCAAAATAATTTCAGGTTACCTTCCGAACAAATATTAAGCATCCTGTAACTCTTTGTTGTAGGCATTGATGATAGAACCGCATGGGTGTTCCGCTTTCTTGGATAACAGTTCTAACAAAGATACTTTAATTAGTGCAAAGGAAACTAATTGCACCAATGTGCCTTCCTTTGTTTATAATTCTATGATATATACTGCAAGCTACTTTCATTGTTTCAAGCTTACTTATATTCACGTAGTATAGTGGCGCTGTACGTTTTACTTACGAGCTCTGGAACTTGTTTGAAGCCTAAGGATATGTTATCTGTCAATGAAGATTAAAGAACTAACTATTCATTTACTGGAAAATAAATAATTTACGCATTTGAAAATAGTAAACGCTTGCAAGATGTTGTGATACTGTACATGGTATAGACTTTTCAGCTCATAACAGATGTTTAGTGGATGTTTGGTGAAACGGATACAAAATTAAGCATTGCATAATCTTAAATATCATTGTGGAAGGTGGCAACTATGGTCGCTAAGAAAGTGTATATGGATGGCCGTCCACCCGCCGTTAGATTATCAACAGATGAAAATATAATCAGGTACATATATTAATACGATTAGCATTTCATTCTTATATGTACAATTTGTGAGAAATATCGCATTAAAGCAAAAAATTATATAAAACATAACGACACCTTAAATCGTTACATTCTGTATAATTTTCATACTATAATGTTTCCGCCACAGGTGTAAATAAAAATAAAACTCAGATCCTTTAAAAGCAGTGAACATATTAATGAGAAAGGGGGTGGGCCATACCGCGGTTTCGGCTACTTAAGCCTCTTCAGTGACCCTATAGGTTTGGCAACATGGGACCAAAGAATCGTGTATACTTAATTATGTTTGTAGAGTTTCTATAAATTATATGAAATTTGCACTTTCTCTGTCTCGGTGTATACCTGGCAGTTTGATCTTTCTGGATAACATTCTAAATATTTGGCAGCTTCTTTTCCTGTTGAAACTAATATCGAGTAACAATAGTTTTCTCGATGACTTACATTTTGCCAGAGTACTAAATTTGCATTAATTACAAAATCACTTATACATTTACATAAAAAGGTAATGTAAAATAGTCTAGAGTAAATACGTAAATGGGAGTCCCTGTGGTGTTTTATACAACATAGTAGGTCCCATTCTTAACTGGTTTTCTAGTGTTGTCGATGTTTCTAAAACATATGATTTAATAAATTTACTGGCTTATAAAGCCCTCTCTGTTTATTTGATTCATAGATACTTTGTAACTGGGCATTGATCTGATCGTCATCGTTATGACCTCATATAGTTAGTAAATGAGCCGCCTCGTGGGAAAACCAACAATGTGGTTTCCGAACAGGCCGACACAAACCGGCCTGTACAGCTACAGAAGCAGGATAGAAGCTTGAAATTTTGGAGTTAAGTAGAGTAGGAATTGTACTATCTAAATAGCGAAAACAAAGGCGCTGATCAGCTGCTGATCTGCGCCTTTGTTTTCGCCTATGCAGATTGTTGGTTTTCCCATGGGGCGGCTCAAATGCCGACTACATAAGCATACACACTGTTATTTTTGTTGATAAAATGTGAGAATCTTTTGCATTGCAAAGGATATTCACATTTTATTAACAAAATTAACAATGTATTTGTAATATTCATGTTTGAATTTTTAACTAATCGTTAACTATCAATGTCGTTAATTTTGTACACATGGGCCCAGATATTATTTTCTTCTTTTTGCATTGAACTGCTTCCTAGACTACTGGGTTTAGGCAAAATAATGAACCAGTTAAATGCCGCCTCCGCAAGTTGTCATCTTTAATCATAACTCTCATTCTGTTATACAACAACATCCTAGTTAATATCAGTTTAAGAATATCTTACGGCATTCAGCAAGTGGTCTAGGATAAAACTGCCTTGATAGTTATTATGTTAAGACAAAATAACTTGACTGTTAATAACTTCATTATAAATATTCTATAAATGGTAGTTTTAGAGTGTATTAAATTGCCCTTTTCGACAGCTAAGCAGGGAAACTCCTTGCGAGAACCCCTAAATCTAAATCGTATACGTCGTTGTTTGACGTAGCTACGTGTTTAGCAAGATATTGCGCTTACAGCCTCTTTCACTCGAGTTCGCCGTTTGAGCATTTAGGTCAGTCAAGTTTGTGTGTAACTCCGTAATTTTTATTCTATTTTAGAACTGAAACAGTGTCCCAGGTACCATGTGTTTTTAAAATCTAGTCAGCGTTTATCTTTAGGTAATGATGTCACTTCTTCCGATAAAAACATTGTGATTGTTTGGTTAAAGCATTTAACTTCAAAATTCTTTGCACAACATATACAATGCATATTAAGAATACACATTTGAATTGCAAGTAGGATAGGGACATCAATTTTAGCAATTACATATCGGCGTCTATATCGCTAAAATTCCACATATTAAGATAAAAAATTCATTTGATTTTGCTGTTTTAAATGTCATTTAGTTTGAAACTGTCACTTAAATCAGCAGATTAGTCAATCCGATCTTTGTGGACAGCATGAAAAGAAACTCAGATCTTCAAAACACATGGTCTTCTTGTGTAATGCAAATGATCAAACGGCAAACTCGAGTGAAAGGGGCTGTATATCAGACCCGTTTAATTACTGATAAATATAATACACGGATGCCGTATTTGTAAACCCTCTCTCTCTCTCTCTCTCTCTCTCTCTCTCTCTCTGATACCAAAACTACATCACGAAAACATGTCCGTGTAATGTATACCCCCTTGAACCCCACTTTTATATAGCAAAACTGGGGTATGCAGGGGTATACCTATTTTTCTTATTTTTGCTCCGAAACATAGATTGTGGGTACTCGTTACAACCGCCTCGGCGAGGCGATTCTAACGTGTACCCACAATCTATGTTTTGAGCAAAAATCAGAATAATATCAAAAATTTTCAGCTGAAATTTTTCAATTTTTAAAGCTCAAAAAGCTCTGTGTATTGCATGGGCAAGTTTTCGTAATGAGTACTTCGGTTTGACTTCAGGGAAGGCAGGCCAGGGGTGGTACAAATTATTACGCTGTAATTAGCGTCTGCCTGCATGTTTACATGCAAGTCATTATGCTAATGGCCGGATCAACTGAGCCCCGTCACGAGAAACCCGGCTTTTTGCCTAAGCGAAAACAAAGGCGCAGATCAGCTTCGCAGTAACTACTTGAAGATCCTTGAATAGTACAATTCCTCTTCTACTTTTAGCCAAAGTTTCAAGCCTGTAGCCTGCTTCTGTGACTGTACAGGTCGGTTTGTGTCAGACATGGTCAGGACCCAAATTGTTTGTTTTCTCACGCACATGCTCAATTATAGTTAATGAGATGTATAGTTCCATAACTTGTAACAATTATGCTTGCATTAATTTTGCTTTGATTGATGAGTAAAACAATTGATTCAGACAATTTTTATTAGATTCTGAATCTGTTCATACGTAGGAAAAATCCATAATGTACGGACTCGTTCCAAGCTCCCCTCATGCATTACATGTGCATGCATTTTCCATTTTACCGTTTGTTTGAATTGATGCTTAAAGTCCCAGCCGACAGTTAATGGTCATGTCCGGGTACGCCATTTTCCTGGCTTTAAGTTATCAATGCATTCTACCTGTCTTTCGTATTCAGATTCCGATCAAAGACCTATCGTAGTAAATGCTGGAACTATGATGAAACTTTCTTGGCTGAAGTACATTATTTACTTGTTGCATCAATGACGCTATAACATTGTGTAGTAACAAGTAACAGGTGCTGAAGATCAATGATCTGAAAACTATCTCATGTAAATGCAAGACGGTAACATACCTAAGTTATCTTTAGAATCATCGAATCTAGTTTGTGGTTATTTCTGCTTTTATATTTGTTCTAAAATATATGTATGGGTTTTTGTTACAATCACCGTACTATGGCCGTTCAAACAAGTACCCACAATCTATGATTTACAACACTAACATGACAAATGATATGTAGACCATGGAAATCCCATACTTAGTTTAGTTTTGTGGGAGTGCCTATATTTCATGGATATGTTATCAAGTCTATTCCTGTTAATGTTGATGTCAGGGTAGATTACTATTTGGTTCTACAAGATAATGATGTCAGGATGTCAGACTATCATAACAAGACATTGTTTTCTCTACTTAATAACTGATTATTTTCTTATTATCAGTAAACATCTAATGACGACCATAGTGGTCATCTGTACTGACATCAAACAAATTCACTACTGAGAATCACGTGGTATTATATACATACAAACCGATAAATGATCGGTGACACACACTGCAACTGAGAACGAAGCTGAGGTTAGATTTTCAAGTTTTCTCCTACAGCGTTTCTTCTACTGACTGATAGTTAGGTGCAGTCAATGCAGAAATCTAACATTTATTGATGGAAAGAAAGTAACATAAGAAATCCTGGTTATTTCGTTTTCGGAAACACTTCAATATTCTTTTGTTGGCACTACTATATGTTCATGGGGCGGAAGTGTTTGCGAAATCGAAATAACCTGGATTCCTATGCTACTTTCATTCCATAAATGTTCAATTTCTGCATTGACTGCACCTATATATCAGTCAACAGAGCATACGCTAAAGGAGAACACTCGAATTTCTCATCTCAAATTTGGACAGAATTTCATTGTGCGTCACCATTCCATATCACGTGTTTCTCATCTGTGACATTACTATTTAACATTTAACTGACATATTTACACGGTAACCAAAATTCTACACACGCACTATTTCCAGGGGGAAAATGTTTAAAACTTTAAAAGATATAAAGCACTTTCCAGTCGCTAGACTATCATACAGTTCCAATACAGTGCTTGAAATGTCATTTTGAATGAAATTGAAAACGGTTACAGACAGCCGTGCCTTTCATTTAGTGCTTCAGGTGCAATTAGACATAGTTGGAATGTAGACAAGCCACAAAATCGTAACCAATAATACAGCTGAGTGAGTCTCTATTCGCTAAAGGAGCTCGGGGATTTCAGGGGAATCATAATTTTATCTTTCCAGAAATGGTCCAGCCAAGAAGTATCGACGGGCTTGTCTCCTCTTGTTGTTGTTGGTGTTACTACTGTTGTCAGGAGTTATCGTTCTTATCGTCGTCCTGGTTCACAGGATCAGCACAGACGAGTCCAAACATAAAGGTATTAAAGTTGGTGGTTTGAGTTTGTGTTATACGTTCCACTCAATAAAAAGCATACCTCTTTAAACCCCACTTCTATATAGTGGCACTGGCGTACACAGGGGTATACGTTTTAAACATAAATTGTGGATAATCGTGCCTCGGCATGGCGGCTCTAATGGCACCCACAATCAATGTTTAGTGCAAAAACATTTTTTCAATCTTTACAGCCGAAAAAAATCTAGATATACACTATCACTACGCCAAGGAGGCTGGCTTCTAAATATATGAAAGTAAAAAAAAAAAAAAAAAAAAAAAAACAGAAATGTCCGGGAAATGACAAAATCATAATAAATCATCACAAAACACAAAAGGAAAATACCTGGTATGACAATCGGGCAAGAATCATAAAGAACTTCAGATAAACCGAGGGAATAGATATTTTTCAAAAGGTGGTCACAAAGCTTATTTTACATTGAACAATATAATTAAGATTTTTCTATACTATACCAGCACAAAATCGTTAAAACAAATCAAATATCAGTCAGAATTGAAGTTGCTTGTTCGCGTAGATCTACATTCACTTAAAATATTGTTCCAATTTATTCTTCACGGTGACAAAAAGAAGAAGCGCCGTGTGTGGTTTGGGGGAAACTATTAACACACAATCATACACGATCTACGTATTCATAGGTGTTAATCATGGGCATGCATAGTGTCTGTTACAGATTCGCCTGACAAGAAACGATGTTCAAAAATTGAGCCGCATCGTGAGAAAACCGGATTTTTGCCTAGGCGAAAACAAAGGCGCAGATCAGCTTCGCGGTAACCGCGAAGCTGATCAGCGCCTTTGTTTTCGCTACTCGGATAATACAATTCCTCTTCTACTTAAATCCGAAATTTCAAGCTTCTAGCTCTTTTCTGAGCTTGTACAGGCCGGTTTGTGTTGGACCTGGTCGGAAACCCCGAAGACCGGTTTTCTCACGATGCGGCTCCAATAATGATTATAACTAGAACTTAACGTCAAATAAATGATAACGAAATCTATCAGGAAAATATTTTAGTCTGCTCACCGACTTACTTCAACTTGGCCGATTCGGAACAAAATCTTTGGAGGGATATTCGAAAACATGTCCATGTTCTATATATAGAGTTTTTTTCCAAAACAAAAATTGAAAATTTCATTGGAAAAGCTTTGATATTTTTCTTATTATTGCTCAAAACATTGATTGTGAATACACGTTAGAACCGCCTCGCCTAACGAGTACCCACAATCTATGTTTTGGAGCAAAAGTAAAAACAAAAATAGGTATACCCCTGCAAACCCCAATTTTCTATATAAAAGTGGGGTTCAAGGGGATATACTATTCATGGACATGGTTTCCTGATGGGTAGATCTAGGGAAAATGAAATATTTCATGAAGAAAGAAAACTCAAATTTGAAATATTTGAGCTTTCAATTCATTTTATATAGGTAACTAGAAAGACCGAAAACCGAATAACAGTTTTGACTGGAAACGCCGGAAAACACCTTAACATTCAAGAAAGCACTTTTATGGTGCAACTGTTGCTTACTGACGTCTACATATCAATAATAAAAGTAAAAATTCGAAAAACAAATGTCGAGGTAGACAAATTGACAAAACCGCCAGCGATGACAATCAACCATTAGAAATTGCGAAATTTGATGATATATACCCCACACATTTTTTGTATGTTACAGAACCGGAAGTTTGCTACTCATCCGACTGCATCAATACAGGTAAGTACTTACTGAGACTTAAAATCTTCACTTGTAAATTTATTTATTTATTTATTTATTTATTTATTTATTTATTTATTTATTTATTTATTTATTTATTTATTTGTACGTGGTGTAACGTGGATGTAAACAAAGTTAACGTAAACACACCACAAAAAGATAGACAGCTGCATTAACCACCATTTTTTTTTACCTTAATTGTGACTCAGTTTATTTGTATGAGGAAAAAACTGTTGTTTGTCTTCAAGTTTAGTAAACTGTATACGTAGGTATTTCAACGAAATACTTCATAGTTATACGTTTGTATATTTTACAAGTCTGCTGTGAAATTCAGGTAAATATTTATATAATCAACGTAATTTCAGAAAGGAAAAAAAATCATTATGTTATTTTCCATTCCAGCATCTCGTATACTCAGTGCGATGAACACGAAAGTTGACCCGTGTGAAAATTTCTACGAGTTTGCCTGCGGGCAGTGGGTAGATACCCACCAAATACCAGAAGATAAAGGCGCTGTCGACCAAATGGAGCTTGCCACTAACAAGGTCGAATATGACCTACAAGGTAATGACAAGATTTGTGCTTTAGATCTGTATGGTTTACTGGTGACACGCCAAGTTGACAATACTTCACAAGGTGGAGGTGCGCCAGGTTGGAAATTAGTCCCTGGCTCTAACAAAAGATGCGAACTTGGTCACACAGTCAACAGACATTTCAGCAGATCAGGGAGGTCATTTGATCCCTGATAGTCTCTGGCAAGACACTACTTTTGTACGCTTCTTTATTAGATGAAAGTATCTGGAATGCCAAAGAGTATTGATTTCTACAATGCCTAATTCTTCGGGATAAGGTCAACTGTAGGTATTCTGGCTTTACCCTTTAGACCTTTGTATAGCAGTATAAGTCTACTGTCATTCCTTCTTTTTAAGAGATTCCCATTTCAGTTGACCAAAAATGCCAGTCATGCTCCCAGCTTCAAAAACATAATGTCCAGTCACGAACCTTGCAGCGAGATTTTTGAACCTTTTTCCGTTATTCCTGATGGTTGTTAGGGTCCCATTCTGAGTTTCTATATTCCAAGATCGGCGGCACCAGTCCTTTGTAAGCTGCTTCTTTCACATTTGGGGTATTTCTCCTCAATAATCCGAGAGTTCTGTTTGCCTTTGTGCAATCATTAGAAATATGACTTTTTTTTGGTGTGTGTGTGTGTGTGTGTGTGTGTGTGTGTGTGTGTTTCTAAGGCATTCATTGATTCATCTATTTGTTCAATTACATATTTATCTATTTCATAATTATATCATTGTATATTTCTTTGTTTCAGCTTTACTAGAAGAGAAATCACACTCAGGTGAAGCGGAATACATAACTAAAGCAAAGTCCTTCTATCGCTCTTGTATGAACGAAGGTATGCACTTTTTCATTTTCTAAACACATGACTGTTTGCTGATTGTAACCAAATCTTCCAGGCTTTCAGAGAAATGTGATTTGAATAATCCAGATGAACATGCATGCAGCTTAAAATAATCGTCAACTACAAGTTAGCTAGAGAGGAAGTGATAGTTTTTAGAAAAAATCTAATTGTACTTAGGTTTTTGGATGGGTATGCACACTATGTCTTAAAAGCACATCATCACAAACCCATTTTACATGATTTTGAATAATAGACAATGTATGACGTTCCTAAATTTTCCCTCGCACATTTAATGTTTTTTACTTTTTCAATTCTCGGAGATTGCTTGCGATCAGTTTGCATTTTCCCATATCTAATTAGGATTAAGCTGCTCACTCGGCTTACGATATGTTCATTTGGTATAATTTTTCCCACTTCTTTTTTGGAGTGTGGATTTCTTCTGATTGCACCATTTCCTGATTATTGCTTACGCTTACTTTTATCTTTTTATAATTATGTTTATTTGCATAATACATTATGTTTGAAACACTCACTGTTTCAGACGCGATCGATAAAGCCTCTACAGAAGAAATAAAACAGTTTATTGAAGATATTGGTGGATTCCCTGTTCTAGACTCAAACTGGGATGAGTCAACGTTTGATTTAGAAAAGGCTATAGCTCGGGCAAGACGTTTAACAACCAACAATGTGTGGCCCATACCCAGCGGGATTATGATCGGCCTGAATGTATTGAACGATTATAAAGTTTATGGGAAACACGTTATTTATGTAAGCAATACGTAGTAAAGCAGTTTAGACTATTAGAGGATCTTACACGAGTGGTCATTTCATATGAAATTTATTAAACGAGCCTTCGGCGAGTTTAATAAATTTCATATGAAATGACCACGAGTGTAAGATTCGTTTTATCATATGACTTCTAAAATAGGTTTTTATCGCTTTTAAAGTGGACATATTTCCAATGAAAATTTACATTGTTGTTACGGACGTCGTCAATCCCGCAAAAGTGTTATTACACGTGTGGTCATACGATTTTTATGACGTTATCCACTGGAAAACAGCGGCGTCATATGATAAAAAATAGCATGTCTTATTCTAGGCCTACATACTTCTTCGTCCTTGATTCTTATTTTTTTTTTTTTTTTTTTTTTTCATTATTTAATCATAAGTTAAATGTAAACAACGATCAAGAAATGGCACAATCAGAACGAAAGCCTCTCTCCAAACACCGAGGTGGGAAAAAACTAAATTGTCAATCAGGTACTAAGTCCCTTATAGTGCTTCAGTAGTGTTTTCTGCAATAACTTCAAAATGTTTGAAAACTGCAAGCATTGTACTGTATCTGTTTATTCTCTGAGGCACCGCTAAACTACTTTCAATAACTGCATCAGTATGTTTTCTTAGCTATAGTCAACGCAACTTTATATTTTCCTCTCATCCTTGAAATCCGTAAACTTTCTGAAAATTTTGAAATTATCTCTTAGTAATACCTATTTCCAGTTTGATCAGCCGACACTGTTGCTAGATGGCCGAGATGTGTACTTGGACGAGAACTCCGATGTATTCACTGCCTATGTTAAATATGCCACCGAGCTTGCTGTTGCAGTGGGTGCCGACGAAAAATCAGCAGCTGAACAGATGAAAAATGTTGTCGACTTTGAAACAGAACTGGCTAAGGTATGGCGTAATCTAGGCTAAATTCTGCCCATTTAAATAAAAACACTATCAGTACGATTACCAAAAAAGCTACAGCCATAACACTAGTCTGATTTTCTGTATTTTAACAGAAGGACATGTAATAAAAAGGAACAAGTAGGCAAAGATCAGGAAAAGGCGCAATCAGAAAGAGATTCCCACTCCAAAAACCGAGGTGGGAAAAAACCAAACTAACAATCAGGCACTTATACCATGAAACATATCGTAAGCCGAATGAGCAGCTATTTTCCCAATAGGTGGCCACTCAGTTACCTTAACTTAATTAAAAATATGAAAACATACATAAGGCGCCAACAGCACCAAAAAACTTTAAACACCAAGACATAAAACAAAAAGAACCACCACAGAAGTATCGCCTTGGAACGATCAGTAACACAAAGTTACTGGCGGGCTTAAACCGGTTTTACAGGATCCTAACCTCACCCTCAGCTTCTGCAGTGGTTCATAACATTTAGTAAGTTCTTCGGTCCTCGTGGTGAATCTCTAACTAGTCAATGAATCATCAAGAACATACAAATATATCATGATAAACATCCTGATGAATCAAAAACAAGGACTCACAGATTGAGTAAGCTGCCCGACGATGGAGATCCCTGGGCGCCGAATAACCTACTAGCTCCGGAGCAAAAGAAAAAACACCTGTTGGACCCCGGTGGGCCAAGCAACAGACAAGAAGCTCAGGCCCCAACCAACTAAAATCAATTAAGTATCTATGGGTTGTTTAGTTTGGATGACAGATGAATACAGGGCCTGAATGCCAGACCAAATGTAATTCAAAATGACTAGTGGACTACAAAATTAAAATTTTCAAATGGTAAAACATAAGCGTTTTTGTAGTCCACATGAGAAAATGCTATGTTCTGTAGCTTCTTATCTGGATGTGATTCTTCGGTGTTTCCTTGCGTTTCATCTTGCGCAATATTTATACAGCAGTTTAATGTCAGTTTCAGTAATTTATTTCCATCTTGTCTGAAACTATTTTCATTTCAATATTTCAATGTAGCAAAATACATTAGCTTTAGATATAAATGCTCAAAATAGGCAACCAGTTAGATAAAATGAGAGAAAACTGATAATGCTCAGAATTCGTTTGGCTCTTGATGACGGAAATCTGGGCTTAGTTGTTCAAATTAACGACATCGTTAGTCAACGATTCGTTTAGATTGCAACACTGCCTACTTTTAAATTGCAACACTGCCTACTTTTAAACTGCAACACTGCCTACTTTTAAATTGCAACACTGCCTACTTTTACCTTTATCCAGGACATCAAATAAACGTGGGGCATGTACCCGAAATCCTTTCATGTTAGTGGAACTACTTTCTGTTTGACATTTATTAAGACACCAACATAGAATGTCCTTTGTAACATGAAATAGTCCTTCCTTACACCATATAGGTAAAGGGGCTGAATGTTTTGTACTGTGAATGGCCACCCAGAAAATGTTTTTCCATAATTTGAACGAGCGATTTGGTGAAAGATTGTACAATATCTATTTTTCCCTTTGTGCCATTTTCATTACCAGACGTCGCATAAACGGTTAAAAATAAATCTTTTTCATGATGCAATGAAAGATAGCGTCCGATTTTATCACTTTCACGGTGCGAACATTTATTTTCTATTTTTATCTGTTAATACTTCAGATAACAGTTTCTATTCCTGATAGAAGAAACTCGGAGAAAAACTACCGTAGAATGAATGTTTCCTCGTTATCCGCCCAGTACCCTCAGGTAATGTTATTTATTTAGGAAGAGTCTATTTACAGTCAACTGTCAGTAGCCAAAAAACGTTAAAATGGCTATTACCAGTCAATTGTCACTAGCCAAAAAACGTTAAAATGGCTATTTACAGTCAACTGGCAGTAGCCAAAAAACGTTAAAACGGCTATTACCAGTCAACTGTCACTAGCCAAAAAACGTTAAAATGGCTATTTACAGTCAGACTTGAAATTTTATTATTGCTTGAAAAGTGTTTTGACTTGTGGCTTAGTCCTCATGGGTTTCGGCTAAACTCAAGTCAGATGACAGCCAGGCTGAAATTCGAATAAATGTTTATCGTTTGAATAAATGCATTGCTAACCACGATTAACAGCTGATCTCATGTCCGGGTGTTCTGCTATACCAACCACACTGTTCCTGTACAAACCGTTCGGGGATTACCAGTAATTAGATCACGAATTAGCAGCAGCTCGTTTGTTGTTTTGACAAATATGAACAAGCATGTCTGATTGTGTAGGTTACAAACGTGCAGATAGTGTCTGCGCTGCTCGCATTCGACTTCGACCGTATAATTTAGAAAGTAGAATCGAATATCTTTGAACTATTTTAAGAGTAGCATGTTCATGTAACACGGATGTCGGTGTTTGAAAGAAGCAAACCAATGTTATATTTCTTTTCACCATCAAAACAAATAACAAGATTATAACAAGACAAAACATGTATGCAAATGATACAAGTTCAACAGTCTCATGATTTTGTTTGTGTTCTATACCACTTAAAATTACATTGTATTAAGGGAACACCACAAAACTGTAATAATCAACACACAAAGAAAACGGAATGCGTAAAATACGAATTTCAAATATTTTGCCTGTACCCTCTTTCGTAGACTTAAATGCACTGCCTATCTTGCTTTAGTATTTTACCATGTGTCCTAAGACAGGTCCTACTAGAATATATTTTCTACGCGAAAACTGATGTATCCACCCTTTCTAAGTGCAAACATATTCAATATTCTAGAGTTAGGATTTTTGCGTTCTGCGCATTGTCGCGGATGTAAATAATGCTATAAATTTTCGACACGAAACATTGTTTGGTTTCCAAGTTACAGAACAGACACATAATTCAAACTCTATTATCTTCCATTTCAAAGCACCATAATTCCAAAAGTTTTCAGTTTTTAAAGCCCCGCAAAGAACCCGGCTCTGCGGGGACAGATTTGTGTTAAAATCCCTGCTAAAGTTCCAGCTCCCCGGAGGCTGACAACAATGTAGAACAACAGCTGAGGGTTGTTCTAATGAAAAAAAAAAATGAGATTGGGACTTGAATTTTTCGGGTGCATTTGCAAATTAAATAAAGACCATAAGTTTTTAAGTAATTTAATGTTAAAAATACAACCAATATCTGATTTGGATTAATGTGACCATGTAATGGCGGGAAATTAAAACACCGGCACATCCCCGGCACTGCCGGGACTAATCAGAGGTTAAATCCCGGCATTTTAGCCCCGCTGTGTCACCGATATCCCCTGGGGGGGAGGCGGATATTCAAATGACTGGCGCATTATAAATCGTAAAATTTGTAAGTGTCATATAGTGTCGTTACTGTAACGATGGTGTCCGATCAAACTTGAGTTTTGAAAGGCAAACAGCACTGATTTAGTTTCACAAGCTTAAATAATGCAATGAGTATCGAAATTGAAGTTAAAAGAAAGAAAATAATAAATCTGTACTATAGCGAACGTGCTCATTGCGAATATCATGTTCGCAGTGGAGGTTCTCACTTTCACTCATCTACGAAAGAAAAACTTAGCAACATTTGAATATCGAAATAAAGAATTTTATTTCGATTTTCGTTTTTCGATATTCGGCCACTCGATGTTTTGTGCTCATATTTGTAATATAGCGAACGTGCTCATTGCGAATATCATGTTCGCAGTGAAGGTTCTCACTTTCACCCATCTACGAAAGAAAAACTTGGAAAAATTTTAATATCGAAATACAGAATTTTATTTCGATTTTCGTTTTTCGATATTCGCCCTCTGGGCTTTTTTGTGCTCAAATCTGTACTATAGCGAACGTGCTCATTGCGAATATTGTGTTCGCACTGGAGGTTCTCACTTTCACCCATCTACGAAATAAAAACTTGGAAAAAAAATTGAATATCGAAATATAGAATTTTATTGCACAAATACGCCAAGTGGGCGAAAATCGAAATAAAATTGTGTATTTCGATATTCAAATTTTGCTAAGTTCTTCTTTCGCAGAAGGGTGAAAGTGAGAACCTTCACTGCGAACATGATATTCGCAATGAGCACGTTCGCTATAGTACAAATTTGAGCACAAAAACGCCAATTTTTTTGAATATCGAAAAACGAAAATCGAACTAACTTCTTTTTTTTTTGAATATCGAAAAGCGAATATCAAACTAACTTCTTTTTTTGAATATCGAAAAACGAAAAACGAAAATCGAACTTACTTCTTTTTTGAATATCGAAAAACGAATATCAAACTACATTCTTTTCTTTTAATAACGAAAAACGAATATCGAACTAACTTCTTGTTTTGAATATCGAAAAACGATATATATTTTTTTTTTTTTTTTTTTTTTTTTTTTTTTTTTTTTTTTTTTTTTTTTAATATCGAAAAACGAATATCGAACTAACTTCTTTTTTTGAATATCGAAAGACGAAAATCGAGCTAACTTTTTTTTTTTTATCGAAAAACGAATATCGAACTAACTTCTTTTTTTGTTTTTTGAAAATCGAAAAACGAAAACCGAAAATCGAACTAACTTCTCATTGCTGTTCATGACGCACACAAAAAAAACTAAAATTCAATGTTAAAAAAAAAAAAAAAAAAAAAAAAAAAAAAAAAATGAAAGAAAGAAAGAAAGAAAAAAAAGATCAGAAAGAAATTTTAAAACGACTTCAAGGGTTAAGTCCACCTGTTATGCGTTCAGTCAGTCCCAGCTGTTCATGGACCAAACAATTCTCGAATACATTATTTTAATGTTTTATACACGGCATACGTACCTGATTTTAAATTTTTTAAATGCGTATTTAGTCAAATTCGGTCGCGGTTTCTCAAAGATTGGCGCACACTAATACACCTCAAAGGCAGGTTGTCATAACAATGCCCCAAGGTGTGAAAATAGAAGCTCTAACACGCGTACTGTATAAACATTTTAGGGGTATTCTTGTGTTTTATGACACCTGAGCCGCACCTAAAGAAAATATATTTAACTTCTTTTTAATAAAAATAAAAGTGCCTTTTTATACAACTTTTAGCCAACGCCCCTGTTTTATTAATTATTAAGCACAATGCATTGTCTGTTATGTTAATCCTGATTCTCAAGCCGCCATACATTACTGTGTCTGTCCTGTCCGCCTTCAGAGCTAATTAGAAATCCTGAAGGCATTTTATTATGACGCGGCTCTACAGTTTGATGATGTGATCGCATATAGAAAAGGTGTCATTGAATCAGGAAAGGACCCACAAAAAGAAGACGTTCGATACACCATGTTTGCTTCAAATGATAACCTAATTGGCATGGTCTACTTTGGTTACAAAACCTAAAACATCAAAAACCTCCAGATTTAAGCCAGAATAGCCACCAAGTCAGTCACAAGTTACCAGCTCTAGCAGCGAAGGCAGTTGGCTGAATAACAGCAATGTTGAAACATTTATGTTAAATACTTGAAGTGCGTCCTTGGTCAACAGCTAATGTAATGCCGCAACGGTCACTTATCTTGGCCGCACCTCTTCTATGCTAAAGGATGGTCGGGTGGGAATATGGGTGTCCGCCCATAAGGACCTAAAGAAATAGATGGGCTGCTTGTACCTCCAGGCAAAGCTAATACACTACTGGCTGACCATCTGATTACTAGTTAACCGCTCTGGTCTGATCCTGCCCAGGAAAAGTGGTTCATGTCAAACCATCCATACGTATAAACCTTTTGTGGCTTAGGTGGATTGTTATATTTCAAGCACTTGTTGTATGTCATCATTATGTTGGGTAAATTCCCATAAAATGGAGGCAGCGTCCCGACATGACCTTAGCTGTTGACTGGGACTATTTAAAAGCATCAATTCAAACAAAACCTTTATCTTAGCAGATTGCTTATACTTAGTGCACATTAGACCACCGATCTTGGGTCAGGGGAAGAGAGAGAATGATCGTATAAATATGTTCATAAACAAGTTTACGTAATGTGCGGACACAGTAGTCAAGCGCTATCTCGGATTCGATGTCGAGTCGAACACACTGCCTGCCATCTAGGCATCTTTTTCAATTTGGCAACACACACATGCAGGCACACGCGCGCGCATGTTATGATTTTTTTTTTTTTTTTTTTTTTTTTTTTTTTTTTACAAAAAGTTTGATGCGATACTCATAAACGTTGCGGCAAGTTCGCATCAGTGTTAAAGGAACTTTTTTTTCCTCAGTCTGCAATTGCAAAATTCTTATGCACATATATATAAACATGCACAATTAGTTTGAACTATAAATGATAAAAAATACAATGTTGCTCTTTCTTTCAAAACTAAACTATGCATTAATCTTTATAATTGTATCGAGTTTTTAGTAAAAATAGTCACTTTAAATTGTAGCTGGCAAGTCATTCTTTCAGCATTCAGTTTGCATTGGTTTCGGATGAGATGAAGAAAAACAAATCAACGTCTCATTATGAAAGTCAATGTTGCATGGTCCTAAACACGCGACCAACGAAACAAGAGCAACGTAAATATCATAACTAATATATAAAAACTGTATTGCATTGCCATTCAGTGCATTCTCAATAAGTTCGTATAATTTTAATAAAATATTAAAAATACAAATAATGCTTAGATCTATTAAATCATCAGTGAAACATAGTTTCAGTTCCAAGTTTGTCAGGAACATGTTACCACATACTAAGTAAATTATTATTTTTTAACTTGACTGTAAATAGCCATTTTAACGTTTTTTGGCTGGTGACAGTTGACTGGTAATAGCCATTTTAACGTTTTTTGGCTAGTGACAGTTGACTGGTAATAGCCATTTTAACGTTTTTTGGCTAATGACAGTTGACTGGTAATAGCCACTCCGATTTATTTAATTTTATCATATACATGTATTATAAGGACATGCATCTATGTACTGCGATTCTATATGTTATTGTTGAACCAAGAAAAGACTTTTGGAGCCTGGAAAGCTGAACTGTCTGTGAGATGTCTAGTTTCAGGTGGTCAAATCCACTTGGATAATGTGACACAGATTCGAGGCACGTATGGTGGTAACAATACATTTAGAATTTCTTATCTAAATTGTAGGTACCAAAATAATTTATTTGATGAGAGTGATTTTGTAAAATGAACAAAATTTCACCAATTATTGCATACTGTATCCTTAAATGAAAATTAATGATGGTCAGAAATAATAGCCTATGTTTTCAAATTACAGAATTTTCCATGACAATTTCTCTCCTTTTGCCTCTAGGGCAATCACTGCTAGGCATCCGAAATCGAAATTGTAAAACTGCAAAGGTCGTCGTACACTGTGTACCTTCATTTTCGGAAGCGTTCTTTATAAAACCTATTCGTAGAAGTCATTCATCAGAAAGGATATATCAGGTTAATCTTATCTGGTTTGTGAAATTTTAAAGTTAAAAAAGATATTAGAAAGACGCCTTGTATCTCCTTGAACTGGAGATGGAAATAAATGTCATCTTATAATAAACATTTATATAATTTTCATAGTTTGACTGGTTGACGTATCTCCATTACGTCTATGAAGATACTGGCGTTACCATAGCAACAGAAGAACCAGTGATCCTGTGGATGAAGGAATACTTTGATGAATTGTTTGGTCTACTGAATAAGACTTCAAACAGGTGTGTTGGGTTTCCATGTTAGATAAGATGATTTTTTCCGAGAATTTAGCGATACAGCCTGCAGATAAGTCGTTCAGGCCTGGGTATGACTAATCCATTGCAGCTTTAAAATTTAATGATCAAGACCCAGTCTCACTAAATCGTTTGATTGCAGAAATGCAAGATAATCTTAATTAGATTCGGGATATTAAGATCAATCTTTAGAAATTTTCATGATCTCAAGAACGATCCTTTCGGATGTAACACAATCCTACGGTTTTGCCAAATATACTCGAATAAAAGACAGTGCCTTATATATGCCAAAATATGGTGGAAACATTTTAAACCGATCAAGCGATCCTTCTCGCAGTCTCGTTTAAGCTTAAAATTATTTTAGAAAACAAACTGTTTCTTACATAATTCACATGAATGGACGCATTCACTCACATTTAACGGTACACCCATGGTAATCATTGGACCTGCTTAAGATTGTTTTCAGAATTTTGAACATGTCCAAAAACGCCTGCGACGGATTTTTAAACCTACGATTGCTCCAGAACGCTAGGATCGTGCGTAGGATGATCTCAGATACTTAAGATTATTTTGCAAGATTATACTTTAAAGCTTCATTATCTCGTAAAAAAGTATTTCGACAATACCAGTGCATCTTGAATTATAGTATCAGACATTTTGGAATGCCTTTATATCCTTATAATGATCCCTAGAGGGACCGCCCAAAATCACTTTAGATCGTTCTTGAGATCCACCGCGTTTACCTTTGATTATCACAATAATGTAATCGTAAAGTGGTCTTAAGGCGATCGTAAGCGATGATAAGAGCAGTACGTGGGACTGGGGCTTTAAAGATTACATATGAAAGCTGTTTCACGTCGATGCATTACAACAAAAGGAATCTGTTACAATATGCCATTTATCATGTTGGTCGCCCTCGGGGAGCAAAGAAATGCTCCGATTTCACTATTTATTTGATTGATTATTTCACTTGGGCCAGTGGGTTCACCTACTTTATGGTAATATCAAGCTTTGGTTGCCTATCTTGTAAAACCAAAGTTACTGGGTGATTTAATGAGATCAGCTTGCAGCAAATTACCAAGTTAACAATGCTTTAAATGAATAATTTTACCTTAAAAGGAGTGCTTGCTCGTATCTGTCTTTGTTTATCAACACCACAAGAATTAGAAAAAGTAGCCTTTTAATAAAAATTAAACTACTAAAATGATCTCATGTTGCAGGACAATAGCTAACTACATAACCCTGCGACTCCTGCACAGCCAAAACGCAGCAATGGAGAAAAAGATACAGTTGATGCGACTGGAGTTTGAAAAGGTGGGTTGCTCAGTTTAAACGAACGGGTTCTCGAATACGTTGAAGCACGCCAAACGTCTTTGCAAAATGCTCTACCAATAACATAGATACACGAGAAAACAAGGAAAGAGAGAGGAACAGTATTGTTAATTTCAGAAAACATAAACATTTCGTCAATGGCCCTCTTGCGCCATTATTTGTGTCTGTCGTTGAACATACCCGTACCCACTGTCTAAAAAACTGAAGCAGTCAATTCTGTTGAATCTCGTAGTATTACTTGAGCCACCGCATGAGAAAACCAACACTTTACATAGGCGAAAAGAAAGCCGTAGTTACTGCACGGCTGATCAGCGCCATTGCTTTCGCTGCACTGGGTGATTTAATGAGATCAGCTTGCAGCAAATCACCAAGTTAACAATGCTTTAAATGAATAATTTTACCTTAAAAGGAGTGCTTGCTCGTATCTGTCTTTGTTATAGTACAAAAAGGTACAAGTGAGCAACTATCAGGAAAAGGCCCAGTCAGAATGAAATTCCCACTCCAAAAAACCGAGGTGGGAAAAAACAAATTGACAATTAGGTACTTATACTTATTGAACATATCGTAAGCTGAGTGAGCAGCTATTTCCCAATAGGCGGCCACTCAGTTACCTGAACTTAACTAAAACTATGAAAACGCACATAAGGTTCAAACAGCACAAAAATTCGACTCCAAAACATAAAACAAATAGAACCACAACAGAACGATCAATAATATAAGATTACTTGGGGGGGGGGGGGGCTTAAACCGGGTTTACAGGGCCCTAACCTCACCCTCATCTTCTGCAGTGGTCCAAAACATTTAGTATATTGTTCGGTCCTCGTGGTGAATATCCAACTAGTAAATGAATCAACATGGACAAACAAATAAATCATGATAACCACCATGATGAATCAAAAACAAGGACTCACAGACTCAGCAAGCTGCCCGACGATGGAGATCCCTGGGCGCCGAATAATTTACTGAAATCCGGAGCAATAGAAAAACACCAGTTGAACCCTGATAAGAAGCTCCGACCACAACCAACTAAAATGAATAGCTTTATGTAGGGGGCATCATAGAGTATGATGCCCGACCCACCGGCGTGCAATTAAAGAAGGCAGCGTAGTTATCAACCATGATTTGGTTAAAAACAAAGCATGCAGACTGTCGCATAACATTTAAGTTATACCCTATACGTCTGTAACGTGTACTGATCTTTCTGAAATGAAAAGAAAAAATTTTCTTTCTATAAGTTTCTTAAATCTGTGAACCAAGTCACCATAAAACGGATAATACAATCCTTCTTCTTAAATCCGAAATTTCAAGCTTCTAGACTGCTTCTGTGACTGTACAGGCCGGTTTGTGTCAGACCTGATCGGTACCCAAATTGTAGGTTTTGTCGTGGACAGACTCACTTATTACTATTACATATGTAGGTGACAAGAGGTTTCAAAACCCTCAAGCCCCGTGGTCGGAAGTGTTCAGAGGTTACTAACAGGTATCTAGAGCTAGCTACCGGGAGAATGTATGCACAGAAACGTTTTGGAGAAAAAGAGAAAGAACACGTACGTATAGACTAAAATTAAGACGCTGATTACTTAGTTTTGTACGTAGTACGTACATTGCTCGGAGGTCTTGTTAAGGGTACTTATGAATGGCAGTAATAGAGCTCCTTATCGTCGTAAAAATGATGGGTTTAAGGTCATATGTAAAATACACGTAGAACATACGAGACATTAATGCAACAATATGCGTGCTAACAGAAAAAAATCTATTGATAATTATGCAAATGTGATGCCCTTTGATATTTTGAATACGATTCATTTTTTCTTCATTCAAGACATGTAAATACAAATAATAGAGATTATAAAATGTGCCACGTTTGGAATAAACAGATACTCAGAAAAATTACATATGCATGTAAGTGAGGATTAAAATAAGATTCGAACAAAAGTCATGTGCCACATTTCAGATGATAGAGTTAATCTCCTATCTGAGAAGAATGTTCAAGGAAATTGTCACATCTACAGATTGGATGGACTCCGACACAAAAACAGCTGCTCTGGCTAAGGTAACATGTCCTGAGGTTATAAAACTTTTTTCATGCTCAACTTAGCTGAGACTGAAACTGAACTTGTCCATAAATATTGAAATAGCCCAAATAGACTGGAATTTCTGGTTTAGATCAAACAAGCCGGTAATTTATCCAGCTCATAAATGTTAAAATGCCAACATTTGTTGGCATTTTAACATTTATGAGCGGGATAAATTTCAGTCTCGACTGAGTTGAGCATGGAAATTAGTTTATAACCTCGAGGCCTGGTTTGCAACTTCTTCATCTGGAAAACATCTATGTGCCTGAAGGACAATAAGCAAAGGTTGAAACATGTTTTGCTTTTAGTGCCATAACTGCAAACTAATTTCTATTTACACTGGGTAGCTAAATATTGCCTGTTATTCTATGTCAGAGACAACTCCTGCAAACTGCATATGGTCAAAAATATTATAATTATATTACCATTCATTTGCAATATTCAAGTCAATAAAGCTTCACAAAAATAAAAGAAATGAACAGGGAAAAATAGGTATAAAAGGGATATTTTCTACACACGATCCACCATGGTTAAGGGCGCCATTTGGCGACAGTTTAAAAATGGATTATTTTCTATGTACAAAATAGGATAAATTACATTGTAGTATAAAAGTACATTGTATACTACTTTATGTGACAAACTACAGCCTTGTTTGTTCTTCTTGTTGTGTGTTCAGTAAAAATTATGAAATTATTTTAAGTTTTTTCTTTCAGATAGAGAGTATGAAATCATTAATTGGTTTCCCTACTTCGATGTATAATGATACTTTTCTGTTGGAAAAATATAAAAATGTAAGTATGATTATGAGAGTTAATTTTATTAAACAATTGTTTTAACTCTCTCCTTTCTTTTTATGACTTACTTGTTTTTAAACTTTTTATCTTCGATCATCTTTGAAAAAAATACATGTATATGCTGGATATTAACTATGTAAAAATTACAATTTGTCATAAAATCAACCAAACTTTAAAAGACCTCTGTTCATGGCTAAGCTTTCTAGCCAATGGAATATCATCAAAGAGAACCCGACCTGCGTTCATTTACTTTGAAATGCAATTTATTTTTTCACAAGTATTTTCAAAATCACTGCACTTCATTACAATTTCTTACGACTTGAAATAGTACCCCTACTTTGATCAGTCACCAATATTTCATTTAAGTTTGCATTTAAGATCATCATCATTTCAAAGCTGTTATATCTCACTGAGCACCTCAAAGGAAAAAAATCACAGCAATGCCAATAGAAATAAAAGCTGAAACATGCAGTAGTGCTATGAATTATAGCCATATACCTGTTTATTTGGCTCGAAGTGGCATAATGGGGAAACCTAATCTAAATGCATGTATTATTCGGCAAAAAGGTTACTGTATGGGCGGATCCTCATGAATACTTTATTAGATCTATACCACTTTTGACATAGGTAAAAGCTAAAGGCATACAGTTAATTAAAAGATTCAACTCACAGGTTTTCCGTTTGAAAATAAGAATGGGGTAGGACTTTGTCTTATTCACTGGATTGGACAATAAACAGGTAGCTGATTTCTAACGAAAAATATGTGACAGCGGTCTTCACTGACTGAGTTTGCCTTTTCTATAATCTCCCAACTTGAACAGATGGACTAGCCGACCACGCCCAGATATGTAAGTTGCCGCCTATACATTAACCCATTTGCAAAAAATAGTTGCTAACATTTGGCTCAAAATATAGTGAGAGAACATCAAATATAAATATGATTTATATCAGCATATTCTAATTCATGTGTTTTTAAATTATACAGTATAACATATCAGAAGAAGGGCCATTCATAAAGACTTTAACACACGTGAAACATCTTGCTGCCATTACACAACTTAAAGAACTCAGAGAACCAAGTTACGAAAGGTGAGTGATATTATCGCAATCGTGTTGTATCATTGAGCAGAACATATTAACATATTTAACAGTACCGGTTAAACCCACGAAGCGTTGGCTCTGTCCCGGCATGACTGAATAATTTTTATTGGAACGTTAATCCACATTACAAACAAACAAACAAACATAATTAAATAACATCATTCGAATTTTAACTGATTACTGACTGAATTGTTTACCCATATTCTTGTCCGCGGTATGACCCATCCCTTTCTCGTTGATATGTTCACTGCTCTTAAAGGCCCTCAGTTTTTATTTTTATTGTCGCTGTCTGAGTACTTAGCCCTTGTAAAAATGGAAACAAATATTGGAGTTATGCATTCCGCCACCCTGTTTCTTTTCAGGTGGCCATCAAGACCAGCTATCGTCAATGCGTTTTATCATAACGGTCTAAATGCAATAGGTAAAGCTTTAAGCTTATTATGAACTATTTAAGTTTAACGACGCCTACACTAGGAAATCATCTGACGCCTTGTAACCCAATGGACAAATGGTATATTGCCGAATAAACAGTCACGTGAATCAATATTTGTTAAACAGGAAGGTAACGTTGGAGAGTAAATGCTTGGCCATGCAAAACTAGTTTAAACAGCCAGTAATCGCATATTACTGATCGTTCCAATGCGATACTTCTGTGGTGGTTCTCATTATTTTATATTTTGGTGATCATTTTTGTGCTGTTTGCGCCTCATGTGCGTTTTCATATTTTTAGTGAAGTTTGAGTAACTGAATGGCCGCCTATTGGGAAATAGCTGCTCACTCGGCTTACGATATGTTTTCTTAGTATAAGCACCTAACTGTTAATTTAGTTTTTTCCCACCCCGGTTTTTTAGTGGGAATTTCTATCTGATTGCGCCATTTCCTGATCATTGCGTACTTTTACCTTGAGATAGGCTGATGTACTTTATTTTGTCACTCTCTGTGACCTTCCATACACAAGCAGCTAATATAATACTTACTCATGCAGCACGTGTACTGGTTTCATACACTGCTTGAATTGAATTTTGATCGTCATTCATGGATTTGACATGTCTATGATTTGGAAACTTTATTTTCTTTTTCAGTATTTCCAGCTGGAATTTTACAACCACCTTATTATGACTTCAACTACCCAGCGTATGTACAACATGTTTTACCATATTTGAACACATGATTTTAATTCTTTGTGTCTTAAAGTAAATCATAAATAAATTACATGAACATAAGTCAAAAGTGGACCCTTATTGCACACATTATTGAAGGTGAGCATAGAAACATTCAAACTAAAGAAATACCCGAGTATACAAGGCGTGAGTAAAATTATTGGAGTGAAATGTAGTAGAATATGTCTATGCCATTTCCACTTGCCACGTTAGTCTTGCGTCCTGATTTAAGAAAAATACATTTATATGTCTTCTCATTTTATCATAACACTAATTGTGCATGCTTCATCATGTCCGTGTAATGTATACCCCCTTGAACCCCACTTTAATATAGAAAAACTGGGGTATGCAAGGGTATACCTATTTTTTTCTTATTTTTGCTTCAAAACATTGATTGTGGGTACTCGTTAGAACCGCCTCGTCACAATCTATGTTTTGAGCAAAAATAAAAAAAACATCAAAATTTTAGCTAAAAATTTTCATTTTTTAAAGCTCAAAAATATATGTTTATTGCATGGGCAAGTTTTCGCAATGTAATAAGAGGACGTACTTATGTTAAAATAACATGTGTCCAATCATTTTGTTAATTTGCAATAAAACGTGTTTAATTTGATAATGTGGTAAAAACAAACAAAAATAAAATATAATAAAAGCTTATTCGTAAAATATGACTGTTTATATTTGAGTTCTTTGAAAGTTGAAGGTAAAATGATACAAAAGGTTTTTGCATTTCCATTATTATTATTTATATACTATGTACATTTACTTTTTAATGCGCACATTTACTTAAGTTTCTTTCTGTTTTAATCATTGACAGATCCATCAACTTCGGAGGTATAGGGCTTGTCATTGGCCATGAGATTACACACGGTTATGACGCCACCGGTAAAATAGTATATATAACTTTTTTCTGTTCAAACAAAATATAGCTAGCAGTAAAGATCAGAATTCTTCTTATTAAATATTGTCTGTAAATACACGTGTGTATAATTACGATCACGAGTCCGTCTTGAAGAGCTAGTCTTGGGATATACATAGTTTGGACAAACGATTTCATTTGGTCGGCATGTCCCATGATTTTTGTATGTAATCCTTATCCATAAGTTGAAGAAAACCTATTTTTCTTCTCAAATGTTAAAAGGTTCGATATCATCCACATAGAGCTAAACCATCAACAGTACTTGACATGAAGAAACAAAACATCAGGAAAACATGTCCGTGTAATGACTACCCCCTTATACCCCACTTTCATATAGCAAAACTGGGGTATGCCGGGGTACACCTATTTTTCTTATTTTTGATCCAAAACATAGATTGTGGGTACTCGTTAGAACCGCCTCAGCGAGGCGGTTCTATCGTGTACCCACAATCTATGTTTTGAGCAAAAATAAGAAAAATATCAAAATTTTTCTACTGAAAATTTTCATTTTTTAAAATTCTAAAAATCCCTGTGTATTACATGGGCAAATTTTCGTAATGATACACATGTATATAAATTGCGCAAGGAGTAAATTGCACATTAAATCACGACTCTGGTGTCCAATGTTTTGCACCTTTAGTGCATAGAAAGTACACATCATCCAAGTTCCAAGTCGATACTTCTGTGGTGGTTATTTTTGTTTTATGTCTTGGTGTTCAAATATTTTTGTGCTGTTGGCGCCTTATGTATGTTTCTTCTCAAATGTTAAAAGGTTCGATATCATCCACATAGAGCTAAACCATCAACAGTACTTGACATGAAGAAACAAAACATCAGGAAAACATGTCCGTGTAATGACTACCCCCTTATACCCCACTTTCATATAGCAAAACTGGGGTATGCCGGGGTACACCTATTTTTCTTATTTTTGATCCAAAACATAGATTGTGGGTACTCGTTAGAACCGCCTCAGCGAGGCGGTTCTAACGTGTACCCACAATCTATGTTTTGAGCAAAAAGAAAAATATCAAAATTTTTCTACTGAAAATTTTCATTTTTTAAAATTCTAAAAATCCCTGTGTATTACATGGGCAAATTTTCGTAATGATACACATGTATATAAATTGCGCACGGAGTAAATTGCACATTAAATCACGACTCTGGTGTCCAGTGTTTTGCACCTTTAGTGCATAGAAAGTACACATCATCCAAGTTCCAAGTCGATACTTCTGTGGTGGTTATTTTTGTTTTATGTCTTGGTGTTCAAATATTTTTGTGCTGTTGGCGCCTTATGTATGTTTGCATATTTTTAGTTAAGTTAAAGTAACTGAGTGGCCACCTATTGGGAAAATAGCTGCTCATTCGGCTTACGAAATGTTTTCATGGTATAAATACCTGATTGTTAGTTTGGTTTTTTTCCCCACCTCGGTTTTTGGAGTGGGAATCTTTTTCTGATTGCGCCTTTTCCTGATCTTTGCCTACTTGTACCTTTTCAGATTAAAAAATTATGTTCATTCATGTGAACATGCCATATTACAGGTCGTGCCTTCGATAGTAAGGGTCTGTTACATAACTGGTGGAGCGAGTTTTCCAGATGCAACTTTAATGCCAAGGCGAAGTGTGTCATAGATCACTACGCCAAGTTTGTGGTTCCGAGTATCAACCTCAATGTAAGTCAACACAAAGTGTATTTATTATTGTTTATTTACCACATTGTTAATTGTTATGGAGACTGAAATATGTCATTTCCAAGTCAAAATTAAACTAAGTCGATAAGAAATGATGTATTGAAAGAAGTTGCAGTTGTAATGTATGTTTTCTGTGCCCTAATTCCATTGTTGAGTATGAACGGAATTCCTTTGGATCTTTTTGTAAAAAGTACAAAGCGTGCTGATTGCAATGACATAAGGTGCAAGATGCACATGTGTTACCATTGTCTCTGTATGCATGCCATTCGTATTTTGATAAAATATTTTCTATATATTTCAGATAAATGGAAATAACACATTAAGTGAAAACATCGCTGATATAGGTGGTGTAAAATTGAGTCATATGGTAAGTAGGGATATTGGTATCATAAACTTCGAAAGAGTATCTTTGAGCTAAAAAGGCTATATAATCTCAGCTAAATCCAGCATAGAACACTTCGTAATTTCGTGAATAGGGAGGGTAATGCGCACTTTAGGTGTTCCAAAGCACGAAATACTTTAATTTTCAAAAAGTAAAGAGAAAATGAACACAACAAAAAATAATATTCTAAATTTTGAGGATATTGTAGGGCTAAACAGGTTTGTTGTTATTTGAGCCGCCTCGTGGGAAAACCAACAATCTGCATATGCGAAAACAAAGACGCAGATCAGCTTCGCGGTAACCGCGAAGCTGATCAGCGCCTTTGTTTTCGCTACACGGATAGTACAATTCCTCTTCTACTTAAATCCGAAATTTCAAGCTTCTAGCTCTTTTCTGTGCTTGTACAGGTCGGTTTGTGTCGGACCTGTTCGGGAACCACATTGTTGGTTTTCCCACGAGGCGGCTCATTTTCAGGCATTCAGGTTATGGTTGCGGGAACACAATAATGCTGATCTACGGCTACCAGGGTTAAACTACACTAACGAGCAGCTATTTTTCCTCAATACGGCACAGGTATGCATACCAAGGGTTTCTTTTTTCAAAAGGGTATCCCTGTATATAATACCAAAATTGTCATACAGAATCATGTTTAATGATGTTTGATAAATCAAACTAAATTTTGTTACCTGGTTCGAAAATTTATCCAGATCTCATAATGAAAATCAGAGACTTAAATGTTACTTGCTTCTTGTATAAAAATGTATCGGTCCACTGTGTTTCTCACTATACAGATATTCAGCTTGACATTTTCCTTTCATATGCTACCAATTCCTATTCAGCTTTGGTGTTCCAAGTTTTCTGATGCAGAGGCGAGAAGGAGCGTTCTCACAGGGGTCCACAGCTTGCCTATGTTCAGGTACATGTACATTACGACAGCTTGCCGATGTAATACCAGATGTAATCATATGAAAACATAAAAATCATTTGAGAACTTCCGAGGTTTTAGTTTTAGTTTTATTTTGCTCAAAAATTGTGGATACTCGTTAGAACCACCGAGACCACCTAAGTGTACCCCTACATAACACAGTTTCAATAAGGGGGTACATTTAAAAGGGCATGTTATTCCGATGAGCTTACTTGTATATTTTCCAAGATTGTTTAGATACTCTCGCAATTTAAATTCTAAAATTCAAAATGATAAGACTTACGCCCCATATTTTGTAATTGGAATACCGAGCATTGTTAATTTATTATTGTTTTCTTATACTTTTGGCATTTGTATTAAAATCATTATCATTATGTGTAATTTTCATTTGGTAATTTTCTACTGTCAAGGCATTTGTCATTACTTTCGTTACTAACTGTTGCGTTGCAAAATACAAGGAATTTTTTTCAGAACGAAATGTGGGATAGAGACCATAAACTTTTTGTTATGAAATTGCAAACACATTTAAAGATTTCTAAAAATTATTTGTATTAAATTTGTAAGCATTTAAACAACAAAAACAAACAGTAATATATTTGCTTTTATTTACAGGGTAATCGGAGAGCTCCGAAATTCTGATGGATTTTCCGAGGCATATCAATGCCCAAAAGGCACCTACATGAACCCTAATGAGCCGAAATGTTCGTTATGGTAGAGGAACGAAGGGCACGATATATGCTCCGCAGCTGGTCTGTAGAGATCTGGGCCCAGTTGTTCAAAACTAACGACATCGTTAGTTAACGATTCGTTAAAATTTCAAACATTAATATTACAAATACACTGTTATTTTTTGTTGAAAAAATGTGAGAATCCTTTGCACTGCAAAGGATTCTCACATTTTTTCAACAAAAAATAACAGTGTATTTGTTACTTTAGCTGATATTTGCTTAACAAATTTATGTCTTAACGATATCGTTAAGCTAACGATGCTTTGAACAACTGGGTCCTGGTGAAGAAAGTTGACTTCATTTAACATACCTCAAATATCGGTGATTCCTTCTTGGACATTTATTATCGTGATGGACTATGTATGCTGGGTGGATAGTAAAGAGTGTGTGACACAATAACTTTAAAATGAAAGACTGTGTACTCAGACATAAAGTTTTGTGAATCATTTATGCTCAACAAAGACATGTTTATCTCTTATTGAGCCGCCTTATGGGAAAACCAACAATCTGCATAGGCGAAAACAAAGGTGCAGATCAGCTTCGCGGTAACCGCGAAGCTGATCAGCGCCTTTGTTTTCGCAACTCGGATAGTACAGTTTCTCTTCTACTTAAATCCGAAATTTCAAGATTCTAGCTCTTTTCTGTGACTGTACAGCCTGATTTATGTCGGACCTGTTCGGAAACCACATTGTTGGTTTTCCCACGAGGCGGCTCTATTATAAAGCAGTAGCTTGATTTATTTATGTATTGCACGTGTGTACATTGAGTAGAGTATGTGTGTTATGCATGCACGTGTTCATGTATTTCTGTCGTTCTTTGACGAATCGACAACGAGGCCCAGGGTGTAGACGTAAGATGAATACATACATATTGACTATTTTTTCTGTATAGGCCCCTTTCATCCATGAGCCTTTGATCATGTGTATATGTTCAAATTGCTAGAAAGACGAAAAACCTTTATTACATAAAACAATAAATCAATTATGGTGTCTTAATTGGGATTCTGAAAATTATTCAAATAAACAATTTCCTGGTCTTTTTATCCTTACATGGATATCCTGCTTGGCCCGGCAGGGCAATTAAATTAAGAAGACACAAAATATCTCCTCAGTTTCTTGTGTTTCATCTAATATCAGATATTTTGTGCCGCCCTATCAGTCATAGTTGAATTTCAAGCTGTGTCTAATACTAAAATTAAGCAATGACAAGGAACTGACTTAAACATAAAAAAAAACGTCATTCAACAGAATCAATTGAAACCGCAGCTAAACATAACATTACGAAAACTTGCCCACGTAAAATACAGAAAAGTTTTTGGTTTTAAAAATGAAAATATTCACTGAAAAAAAAATGATATTTTTCTTATTTTTGCTCCAAAACAGATTGTGGGTACTCGTTAGAACCGCCTCACCGAGGCGGTTCTAACGTGTACCCACAATCTATGTTTTGGAGTAAAAATAAGAAAAATAGGTATACTCGCGCATATGCCAGTTTTGCTGTATAAAAGTGGGGTTAAATGGGGTATACATTACACGGACATGTTTTCATGGTGATCCTAAATAAACTATTTGTATGAAAGCAGTCACCATGATTTTTGCTACCCTTAACTGGAACGATTATAATTTGTTGTCTTATTTTAAAGGGTTTGTTCTTAGTTTAGCCATTTCATGAAATGACTGGAGCAAATTTTCAGCCATTTCACGAAAAGACTGGATTATTTAGCCGTTTCGTGTAAAAGGATAAAAATTTTAGCCATTTCATGAAAAGGATGATTTCACAGATTGGCTGTTACATAGACACATGTACATAAAGCATGTAAAAATGACATTAAAATGAGAAACAGAACCAAGCCACGGAACCTCTTTACTTATTATTTTAGATTTTACCGTCTAAAACCAGTTTTAGTGATCAACGTATGGCGTTTAAATTGAAAATAACGTCATTAACTTCCGCATGCAAAGGTGACGCATTGATCAATTATTGGAAATACCGTACGTTACCTCTGGATCATTGGTTGAAAGATATATGAATAACGACATATTTATGTCAAATTTTGACATAAAACCCTGTAAGGATTGAATTTTTGACAAATTAGAATTAAATTAAGAACTTGACGTTGATAAGATCCAATCATTATTAATTCGTACTTATTTAATTAAATAAACATTACGCGCATTTGATTTTTGTTCTTGGAAATACGTTATTAGCATTATTCAAAGGCTTTCGGATAGAGAGAACACGATATATTGTTTTAAAAGGATTACAAATTTTAAGATGAAAATCTTCCAGTGCTTAATAGGTAAGTGTTACTTTTTCTACATTTTTCCATTGTTTTATTCTTTCTTTTTGGCATAATATATGATTTATTGGAACAATACAAACCAAAGCAGTATTTGAAAAAGTAAGATGTTTCTCATAGAAAGCTTTGTATAAAGGACCACGCATAATGTTCTTTTCTGTCGGCATAGGACCCTGCTACTTCTATTTTAAGTACACACTTGTTTTGAATGAAAGCCATGTCCACGGCATTAATTGAATGATAATTAACGTCCCGACATGACCATAGCTGTTGACTGGGACGCTAAACCACAACTCAAACCAAAAAATTATAATGATTTTTAAAAATATTGTCAGTTAAAACCAAGGTAAAGTTCCCGAGTGTTACAATAAAGTGTTATTTTTATTTTAGGAGTTGTGTTTATTTGCCTGTCGTCGGCGCAATTTCCGCCACAAAATCAACAAATACCACAACAAGGCTTTCCACAGACTCAACCAGGTTTAACTCAACCAGGACTTACACAACAAGGCTTTCCACAGCAACAACAACCAAACTTCCCACAGTCCAACCAAAACATAGGAGTGCCACAACAGCCCGGCATCAACCCCTTAGCGCAACAACCGGGCATATCCACTAATCCCGGGGGTACAAATATGGTCCAGCCTAATGTGGCGGCTGGCAGTATCCCAACCAACCAACAAGCCCAACAACCACAGAACCAACAAGAAACTTGCGCAGCCGCAGGACGGGTGGCAGTGGCCACGTGCTTCCAGAATAATGGCGGCTTCAGGATGGATATCGTCATCGCGCTGCTATCTAACGGTACTCAAGGCCAGTTACCGGCAAATTCTGCTCAACTCAAAGACACCCTTTGCAGGTACAGATACAGAACACATTTTGATCAATATGTTTTAAATGATAATTACTAATCTAACGAGTAAAGAATAATATATAAAAAGAAAAACAAAACTAATGAATCTTTAGCCCACCTACAAAGTTGCTGTATATGTATATAGATGTTGTGCATATCTTCTTTATAGATAAAATACAAATGTGAAATGATACTCCTATTGAAGTAATTTAATTATTTAAATATAATCCCCATATAGATGTCTGAAAACACAACGGCTTTAAGTTAAGATTTTGGATGTTATAGCCCCAGGATATGTTTATTACTGAAAACCACGGAAGTTTATCGAAACAGTTTTTGAACACTTCCTTCTCAATTTATGTGCATTTAACATTAGTATATGTCCATCAAAATATTGGATTTTGTATTGTCAAGGCATGTTTTCACT
Organism: Rugalucina vietnamica; assembly: GCA_964017185.1. Lineage (NCBI taxonomy): Eukaryota > Metazoa > Mollusca > Bivalvia > Lucinida > Lucinidae > Rugalucina > Rugalucina vietnamica. The sequence continues at coordinate 10,249,452 of OZ024882.1, read as the reverse complement.
GATGAACACGCGGTATGGAATGGGTGACGCACAATGCAATTCTGTCCGAAGTTGAGATGAAAAATTCGAGTTTTCTCCTATACCGTTTATTCTATTGACTGATAGATAGGCGCATTCAATGCAGAAATTGAGCATTTATTGAATGAAAGTAACATAAGAAATCCAGATTGTAGTATGACTTTCTGTTTTTCTTTGAAGTTTATGTAACATTAAATCCAATACAAGTTAATATCAAAGGAGGCGGGCCTACATATTAATGCTCAGGAAGGAGGCGGAATCTAAACTGTACTGTAACGTCCTGATATTGGAAGTTACAGTACGAATCTGTCAACTGGTGGTCTGTCATACTACAAGTTAGTTAAAGACCTCGTAGAAAAAATAAGTAAAAACAGCTCGTCTTCGACTCGCTTTATTTTACTTATTTTTCTACTCGGTACTTTAACTCTAACTTATTTCGTTTTATCAAACACTTCCGCCCCATGAACACATAGTGTTTCCAACACAATAACATTGAAGTGTTTGCGAAAAACAAAATGACCGGAATTTCTTATGTTACTTCCTTTCAATAAATGTTCAATTTCTGCATGGACTGCACCCATCTATTTTTCAGTAGAGTACACGCTATAGGAGAAAACTCGAATATTTAACCCCAACTTCTGTCTCAATTGCAATGTGTGTCATCGAGCATATAAACAATACCTCGTGATTTTAACATATCAGTGATAAAATCAACCAAAAACATAATTCCAAGACCATGTGACTAAAAATTTCATTACGACTAACTTGTGCAAAATAATAAATTTCAGATCCCAGCCCCAGATCATTGCTTGCATCTTGAACAGTATCCGGAGTTTTAATGGTACCCAGCAGTGTAACTCTCTGCCAGCTTACATCAGACTGCAGCAGGAAACCACTGGACTGCTCAGTGGCGTCCAACAGATGTGTGGAAACAGTAAGCGTTATTCCTTATTAATATTCATGAACCAAATGTGCAGTCTGTTGGTAAGGAGCCCCTCACACCATATAAATTGCATTCGCGGTAATTCTAAATTGCTGCAAAATGACACTACATTTCAAGTCTATTATGTTCACGTGCTAAACTTTCGTAAATGGCATGAACATTTCTCAGAAATAAGAAGGTCTTTTTTTACGAAAATCACATAAATTAACCGGTTTTCATCTGTGCAACCCATGTATAAACCTTACGAACGATTAAAATTTTGTCTGATTTAAGTGATTGATGACTTAATTAGGGTATAGGAAGGGCACGGCAACGGGACATACATGTACCTGTTAGAATATGATTTCTCATTGCCGATCAATATTATTCAATGTTTTGGATTGTCAATGAACTTTTACTGAACCATTCGTTAAGATGTAGCTACTAAGAAGCTTCTGTGGTTCCACTCTCCATTACTCTTGCTGAAATGTGATCTAGCTGTCTAAGAGCTCTCATAATGAGGTGGTTTACATCTCTGTTAGAGGTACTAGTATAGGGAGGCCCCTAAAGGATAATACATGTGCTACCACTGTTTATTGGTTTTTATGGCATCTGATAATCTGTGCAGTTAACTGCCTCCTTCTACAACCTTTTCTTTTCTAATCGGGAACCCTACTTGTATTCAGAATCATTTTCTTTCTTGCAGAACCAGCTAGTACATACGTACATGAGAATATGTACCCTTTATCACAGTTGATGTGTAAAAATATTATCACATGGCATTTTCCAACTTTCCAGGTTTACTTCCACAAGTGACAGCCTGTATGCGCCGTCTCAATTTTGATATGATGAACTGCTACACCGAGGCGGACTTGAACCCAGAACTCTACTCTCCCTCGGGCAGCAGGATGAACGGGGCAATTATTGGTGACAACAGAGAGATTGCTGGCATGTACTGCAAGTAAGTTGTAAAATAAATAAATAAAGAAATAAATAAATTTAATTAAATCATATTAAAATAAACAAATGAATAAATTAATTGATTTGGTTAAAATAGATACAATGGGGTCACATGGCAATGCGAGGGAGAAGCTATTTCTCTAAAGGTGGCCACTCAAAGAAGAATGCAGTCTTGAACAGAAAATAAATATCGCACAAGGAAGTACAAAATGTATCCGAGACTGTGCGTAGTATTGTACATTTAAAAAATCTACATATCATTGTTTCAGAAAAAGGACAAATCTGTTTGCTTGCCAGGATAGGGTATTATCTAAGTGCCCGAGAGCCCGGGATCTGCAAGCCCTGAGTGGTAACGACCAGAAATCAATGCAAAAAGGGATCGATGTTCTATGCAAAGATGTGAATGGTAAGCCTGCATTTGTGCGTTACTTGAAACAATCTTTGATTTGCAAACATATAGGTACACAATTGCAAGGATACGATAATAATGCTTATTATCGATGCACCTTACTTTTTGCATGGACTGGATATTTAGAATTCAAAAATTCATTTTAGTTTCTAACAGACATCAAGACCCCTTTTCTATTTTGTTGTTAGCAATGAACGAAAATGGACTGATTTTAGTAGAGATTGATATAGTGTCCCGATTGTTTTTTTCTCTGAGTATTTGAGAAGATATTTATATTTTACGCTTATTTCTAGATTTTTGACAATGTTTATATTATTTGGAAAGCTGCATCAGACTGAAAAACAACAATTTGCATATGCTTTTACAAAGACGCAGATCAGCTGATCACAGCTGAATAGCGCCTTTGTTTTGCTTTTTTACATATTGTAAATTCCTCAATTTCAAGCTTCTAGCCTGCTTTTGTGACTTTAAATACTGGTTTGTGTCAGACCTGGTAGAAAATCAAAATTGTTGGGTTTTTTCAAGGCTTAATGTTTCATTTTTTTTCTTTTTCAGTTTATGTGAGCGGTCTTGTTTGTTTCCAAACACCATCAGAAGAAGTAGATCGCTGTGCTAACAAATTGGTAACGGATATAACACAGTTAACAATGAAACAAATACAACAGAATCTGCCCACAGACGAGTTCTTCACAGAATATTGCAAGTAAGTCTTGAAATGTTCTGTCACGTACGTAACAAAGTTAACACCTTTTTATATCAGAAATACTATTTTTAAATCCTAAGACGTTTGCTCCAAGACCAGTCTTGGCCATGTGCTACACACTAGATAGACATGTTTAATAACTCAAATCGACATGAGACTTTCTTTACTTGTTTGAAATCACGTATGTAACAAAGGTAACATGTTTATTTTGATATCAGAAAATGCTGTTTTAAATGCTAAGACGTTTGCTCCAAGACCAATCTTAGTACTGCCAAAGACAATCAATTTTCATTTTGACTTGAATGTTCTATTAACTATTAGTTTTGATAAATAAATGAGTAAATTATCTATAACCCGAATACGAAATGGACTAGAAAAATCATACCCAGTTTTCTCTATAATTTCACAGGGTTCGTATCAACAATCTTGTCTGTGACAGCGAGGCGTGGGCAAAGACATGTGAACCAGTAGCAGTTGGTCTTAAAAGAGAATTCCAGTGCAATTTATTACCATCCATGTGTAAAAATGACACCGTCATTGCTGAGCAATATTCACGCGCATGCGCAACATCAACTTTTTCACGTGGTCTTCGAGACAATTCAAACAGCGGAGTGACAGTATATGGCAGTGTTTTGAGTCTGGTCACGGGAATTATGGCCGCCATATTACTACTTTGAGTTTCTGTCACTTTTATTTTCATATTGATCCCTAGCATACCTAAGTAACATTATGACATGACTCACATGTTCATTGATGAAATCACATGCCAGTCACAGTAGAGTCGAATGCATCAAATCAGTGACATCATATCTGCGGCGATTCACGGTCATATTGACAGTCATACACCGGGCATAGTGTCAGAAATGTCACAGTGTAATGAGCGATTGGAGTCCAGTGGAAGTTCACACGAAGTCAGACATCTTACATGTACACAGCTAATAAACTCATGGTATGGAATGGGTGACGCACAATGCAATGTCGCCCGAAGTTGAGATGAAAAATTCGAGTTTTCTTCTACACCATTTACTCTATTGACTGATAGATAGTCACAGTCAATGCAAAAATTGAACATTTATTGAAAGAAAGTAACATAAGAAATCCAGGTTGCTTCGATTTCGCAAACACTTTCGCCCCCATGAACATATAGTGCTTCCAACACAATAACATTGAAGTGTGTGCGAAAACGAAATAACCGGGATTTCTTATGTTACTTTCTTTCAATAAATGTTCAATTTCTGCATGGACTGCTCCCATCTATTTTTCAGTAGAGTACCTGCTATAGGACTCGAATATCTAACCTCAACTTCTGTCTCAATTGCAGTGTGTGTCACCGATCATTTATTGGTTTGTATGTAAACAATACATGTACCACGTGATTGTCAGTAGTGATGTATGGAGTATACAGAATATTAATAGTAACTGCAGAAAAATTAAACTATGTCACATGTAAAATAATGTGCAAGTTATTGTGCTGCCTGAGTATCGCTTAATCAAAACATTGGTTCTTTTGTGTATATGTGCGGGTCACTCTGTCAGATTTTTATTGAGCCACAATCAGATTCTTGGCGTAGAATGCGTTACCTTTGAAGAGTCACATTACAAAACATTTGCATACAGCAATTTTTTTCATGTATGAATTATCTTTTCAGTTGGAATCTTATTTTGCTCAAAAATATTAGGTCGTCGGTAAACATTAGAATTGCCTCGGCTCTTGATGGTTCTACCAACAATTTCTCTGTGTAATACAAGGGTTGTCCATTGCATGTTATGAAAGCCTTATTACGTGTTCTCCGAATCAATGTTAATCTAAATTATATGTTATATATATATTTGCCAACGGGTTTAAACCGTTGATCATTGGCAAGATCATAAAAGTAAGTTCAGTCACTTATGTCACTTCAGTATAACAATGTCTTTCAGCACGTTTTGTAACATAAAAATGTATAAAATTTGTTTATTTGTACCACATGTACATAGTGTTAGTGTTTTTGTTAATAAAAACCTAGTAATAAGAGTATTGTTATTTCTTTTTATTTCTTAACACGCTAACACTCTTAACACGCTAACAAAAATGAACAGAACATCTGTTATTGTTGTAATCTGGACACCATAACACCTGTTCAGATTTAAGTACATCTCTACCTTGCTTCAAGCTAAAGGATTTGCTCATAAGCATTGCATTTTCAATAACAGATGAATCATCATGCCAGGAATTGAGGCCCATTTCAATGCGGCGTACCCAAGCAGCATAAAATTGTAATAAACGTTTCCAATCGTAAACATTGGACAAATAGGCAATCTTTTTCAATAATTTGATTCTACCTTTGAATTCTCTCTTGGAAATTTTAGATGTAAGAATTTCCAGTTCACCTGCTACAAACATTTTAAAAGATATATCCTTGAACTGTATATTTTGAGATACAAACTCGAATTGAAGAACTGAATGTGGCCAGATTTGTGGATATTTTACTCTGTCAGAAGCTTTTTTAGACATACCAGATTTTTTAGATTTTTTCTTATGTTTCTTATTATGTGACTTGTGTTTATGTGAACTATCTGAGTCGTCAGAGCTGTCCGAAGAGGAAGAAGGCGAACTGGAGCGTTTTTTAGACTTGTGAGCTTTGTGAGTCTTACGCGGCTCAGTAAAATTCAAAATGTCAGATGAATCAGAAGAAACTGACGAGTCTGACGCCGACTGATCAGAGTCAGAAAATAACCCTAAATCTGCCAAAGTATTTTGTGCTTTCTTTTTTAGTTTATTGTCTTTTCTGAGATCTGAAACTAATATCTCGGATTTTTTCTCACCTATTTCAGCTTCTTCAACTTTTTTCTGTGATCGATCGAGCTTCTCCTTCAATCGCTCCAGCTTTTCTCTCTTGTTCTGAACCCTCTTCTCGTCTACCAGATCTTTCAATTTCCGCTCTGTATCGAGAATGGACTTTTCCATTATGTCAATGTCGAGGTCTAGTTGTGCCTCCTCGACTGAAACACTAGCTTTTTGGGGCGTTGAGGCGGTAACCGAGGCTGTTGTAGCCGCGGTCATCGCTGCGGCCTTTGCTGCTGCTTTCGCTGTAGCTTTAGCTGCCTTTTCGGCAGCTTTTTCTGCTGCTTTTGTCGCCTGACGCTCTGTCACCTGTAGAGGAGGCGGTAATGCATAAGCACCAGATTCCGCCTGTTTCACACGCTCGCTACGCCGAGTTTCTGCTTCCGGAGGTTTGGACTTTGGTGTCTTAACACCAGTTTCTTGCGTCGTGGCCGGCATATCGAACACACTTGGTGAAGAAATATTTGTATGTGAGCACAGTTAATAAAGGCTAAGTAAAGCGACAGTTACCTTGAAAATTGTCCAAACGAGTGACTAACAGTCCAAGCTGACACACCAGAAAAGAGGAGTTAGAATCATCAATAACATGATCAGATAGAAATACGACCACAGTTCCTCACAGAATAAAGTCACTCTTATATATAACTCCAGATAGAATTTTTCAAACATGTTTTTTCAAAATGGAGTAGAAATTTTTCAGATGCCATTTTTGGACAAAAACGTCTAACCTTTTCACTGGCTAGAAAAGTTATGAGCAGAGCGCGATTCTTAGCGCCAAAACTGGAATTAAATAGTCATATGATTACTTAGGCCTACATGTGACCAAAGGCAACTAATAGAAAATATTGTAACAAAATGAAAATCTGACGTTTAGGTCATATGACTTGACAGACAAATGAAAACATATGAAAGAAAACTTCCAACTCCACCTCCCATGAATTCTAAAGAATCATAGCCACGCCTTATGATCTTACATGAAAGCCTCACAAGAATAATTAAACGTTATGTTAACATAACTTGCAAATGCAAAAAAAAGAAAGAAAAAAAACATCGTAAGATCATCGCAAACTAATCATAGATCAAATGTAAACTGAGGCAAAAGCGGGACACAGCCTAAGCCGGGGTGTCAGGGTGGGAATATTGGACCACGCCAATTGAAGTTACTGTTTAGGTGGTCTATAAAGGTAAAAGTAAGAAATGATCAGGAAATGGTGCAATCAGAAAGAAAGTCCCACTCCACAAAAATCGTGATAGGGAAAACTAAATTGGCAATCAGATACTAATATAAGAAGAACATATCGTAAGCCGAGTTTGCAGCTATTTCCCAATAGGTGGCCATATCCTCACCTCAGAAGACTGATTTTGTAACCAAAGGGATCGAAAGCAAAACTTTGTCGTATTTTACATTATGAAAGTGAATGAAGACCCTCTTGAAATGAGCAAGCACATTAGAAAACCAACAAAATGCATCTAGGCCCCATTTGGTGGTGTGACCGTTCCCACATAAATCACAAATGAATTGACTAAAGATTTTAAATTCATCTGTTACAGGCATATTTTTTCTATTACACTTTGGTACTTCGCACCACTTCCATGAGATGCAACGAAACACCTATTGAGCTACACTGTACATCTGTGCGACAGATGTAAATTCTTAAAATTGCAGTAAAAATGTCTGGCTTTCTATTCGCTGCCAGTTTTGTAAAGGGTCACTGATGAAGGTTCATTACCCGAAATTATACAATATGACCCATCTTCTCGCTTTGAATGTTTTACTGCTTCCAAAGGATCTAACAATTATTTTTATTTGCTATTACTGCAGCTGGTGTTGTGCCGGGTGGCGGTCCTAAAAAGTCTCCCCGTACATCATCCATAGTGCAGATTATATTTTTCTTTTGATCCTTTGGGATCAGTGAATATATTTGGAGTATGTCAAATATATTGTGCGTTAGGAATCATCTTCTTAACAGTATTTTGATTATTTGGCCCCTTTGGGAATACGAGTCTTTGATTTAGACTACACAGATGTAAATTCTTGAAATTGCAGCAAAAATGTCTGGCTTTCGCTGCCAGTTTTGTAAAGGGTCACTGATGAAGGTTCATTACCAGAAATTGTACAATATGACCCATCTTCTCGCTTTGAATGTTTTACTGCTTCCAAAGGATCTAACAATTATTTTTATTCAGTACTTAAAATTGGATTATGTAGAACTAATATCATCGCAAAGAATCTGTATAAATATAAGTAAAGCCGAATGTCCCATAGAATTATGTCCGTTAACCTTAGTAGATAAACAAGTGGTACAGCGGTAGACATTTTTCTTATCATATGTTGTGTGTACTCTAAGAATCGCATCTAACGCATTTCGTTTAGCAAAAAAAAAAAAAAAATCAAATTTTCATCTAAAAATGTCATTTTACAGTCTAGTAAAAGTCTCATTAATTGGAGGCACCGTCCCGACATGACCATGACTGTTGATTGGGTCGTTAAGCATCAATTAAAACAAACAAACAATTTAGGTGGAGAAAACACTTGAAATATTTGTTTAAAACTAATGATTTTACAAACTATAAGAAGTTTCTTGCAAACAGTACTAAAATGCCTCATTTGTGACAGAAGTATGTTATTTTCAAATATGACTGAATATTATAAAACATGGACATTTTCTTACGGACGAATAGCAGCTACTTGGATGCTTAATGATGCTACATGTAAATAACCTACTAGGCGGCAAACTGACTCACAGCATGCCACTGACTAATTTCCTGTAATGATGAACTCCTGATACTATGACAAAGATGGAATCTATTTGTGGTTACTCCGACAGGTACAGTGTTCTTAGCAGGAAAACATGTCCGTGAAATGTATACTCCCTTAATCCCCACTTTTATATAGAACTAGAAAATGTGTTTATGAAACACTATGCCCCCAACTGGTAAGTCACTTTCAAGATGTAAAAATGTCCAAACAATGACTAAGTTCAAATTGTAAAAAAAAGTAACACAAATTAATCTGAGGAGTATATCCCAACCACATGCATATCTTCAAAGCATGGTCACAATGTCTGCAAAGTTTCAAAAGTATCGGTATTAAATTGTAGGAGGAGTTGCGCACACAAGGTACCCTCTATCCATTCACTAAAATGCCCGAAAAAATGACTAAGTTCAAATTGTGAAAAAAAATGACAAAAAATAATCCAAGGATTACATCCAAACAACATGCATATCTTCAGACCATGCCCATAACACATGTAAAGTTTTAAATGAATTGGCATGAAACTGTAGGAGGAGTTGCGCACACAAGGTAACCACTGCCCATTCATTTTCATTGTGAAAATGCCCGAAAAGTGGCTAAGTTCAAATTGCGAAATAAGTAACAAAAATTAATCTGAGGATTATATCCAAACCACATGCATATCTTCAAAGCATGGTCACAACATCTGTAAAGTTTCAAGAGAATCGGAATAAAACTGTGGGAGGAGTTGCGCACACAAGGTACCCACTATCTATTCACTTTATCAAGAATTAAAAAGGGACATAACTCTCACAGAATGGGCCCCTAGCCCCTTGAATTTACCTGAAAGAAAAAATATGGGTCCTCTTAATTTTCATATACATATCGCTAACGTATAATGATGGTGAAGCATTTGGCTCATTTAACCATCAAATAGGTTGTCTACTGAAATATCTCGGCTTTAACCATGTTTGGCATAATAAAGGAACAATGTCTGTTAATAAGTTAATATATGCTATTAAGCGAATTTTACTTGACAGATACGAAGCATATTTTAATTCCGTCATATCAGGTACTTCTACAAGAGTTAAGACTAACAATAAGTTATTAACATACAGTGAATTCAAGAAGAAAATCTGCTTTGAAAATTATTTATCGGCAAATGTTGATAGATCTATACTCGCAAAATTTACGAAACTTCGCATATCTAATCATAGACTAGAGGTAGAAGTTGGAAGATATGCTAGAATAGCAAAACAGTTAAGGCTTTGTAAAACATGCAACTTGAAAGCCATAGAAGACGAGTTTCATTTTATTTGCATCTGTAAAGCATATGACGATTTGAGAAAACAGTTGTTCAAAGATATGTCATCCATAGTTCCTAATTTTGACAATTTTTGTCTTTATGATAAGTTTTTATATATTATGTCAGTTAGTGAACTGGACATGATACCAGTTGTTGTCCTGTATGTAGATAATTGTTTAAAGATTAGGCAACAATATCAGGACTCCAGTCAACATTCAGGTACATTAGTTTTCAACTCGTTTTATTTGACATTTTATGGACATAATAAAAATACATTTATACACTGTTACGGCTGCACTGCCAAGTGTAATGGTATGTCACACTTACATAAGTCATATTCATAGTATAGTTTTGTACATCGTAGAATGCAAATGTACTGTAAATGTAGTGTACATGTAGTTGTCATTTTTCGTCTTGTATGTATGTTATATGTTTCTGTCATAATCCTGTATGTTTTGGATTGAATGCAGATTAAATTTTGAATCTTTTGAATCTTTGAATCTTTATACAAACTACATACCAAATTTCAAGATCCTAGCTCTAACGGTTCCTGACCGAGTGCTAAGTGTTACTCACGCATCACAGACTGCACACCACTGCACACCACTGGACTGGACTGGACTGGACTGGACGGACAGACCCAAACCAATATGCCCCCTCAACTTCTTCGAAGTTGGGGGCATAAAAACAGGGGTTTGCAAGTGTATACCTAATTTTCGTATTTTTGGTCCAAAACATAGATTGTGGGTACTCGTTAGAACCACCTCTGTGAGGCGGTTCTAACGTGTACACACAATCTATGTTTTGAGCAAAAAATAAGAAAAATATCAAAAAAATTCTAGTGAAATTTTTACAACTTAGAAAAATTCAGTTTATTTCATGGGCATGTTTTCGTATTGTAACATTGTTCTGTTGTAATAAAGACCATGAAAATATCAAAAGAGCCTTTCTTTTTTCTCCATGCCAATCCGGATATAGCCATTTTCAATACGTTTACAGATCTTAACCAAGAAAATGTTATTTCGCAGGAATTTTGTTATTAAAAGAAATGAAGTACCAGCGGTCATTATGTGAGGCGATGAAAAGCAAATCCCAGCAAAATAATACGATCTAGGCACCAAAGGGCGTGACAGACAAATTACGACCCAGCTTATCGTTTTCAAGTTCTTCGAAATATCGCGTTGTCTTCGCAACCGCGTTATATCAATACTGCAAGTTTATTTACATTTTTGGGTTATCCATTCGCACGCGTTGTTTGCTGGGCGCTCACACTCTTTGCTTCAGCTGTAGCAAATGTGACCGTGCGGCTAAGGTGTGACAATGCGCATTTGGCAGCAGAGAAAAGATAAGTCGAGGATGCACTCAGCAATTAAGAAAGTCTTTTGTTTAATATCAATGAAAATCTACATTATGGGTACTTGTAAGAATCAGCACACCCATCTGATTCTTATAAGAACCCTCAGGTTTAGCATTCGTATGACAGCGAAATTATACATCTATAAATTAACTTATTATCATCACATCGAATTTCAGAGTTGTACTTTGATTTGAGCCTTTGACCGCTGCTTTGCGAATGAAAGTTCACAAAGTATACACTTAGTCCTTGACGTACGCATGCTGCAGATTTCAGGATGGTAAGAGGAAGGGGCCACGGCTAGAGGAGGCAATAGAGACTTTATATGCAATGGTAAGGCTGTTACATGTACTTTTTTATTAATGCCTGATATCTAGATATAAAACTGAAATAAGATTTTTCACCAAGAAAACATGTCCATGCAATGAATACCCCCTTTAACCCCACTTTTATATTTAAAAAACTGTGGTCTGCAGGGGTATACCTAATTTTCTTATTTTTGATCTAAAACATACATTGTGGGTACTAACGTGAACCCACAATGCATGTTTTACACAAAAATATTTTATAAATCAAACATTTTCTGATGAAATTTTCAATTTTTGCTTCTTGAAAAAGTCTCTGTATATTATTATGATTGTTACGATGTTTATTATTATCACAAATATTACTTTATTATTACTTTCATTAATATTTATTTATTTGTTTATTTATTTATTTATTTATTTATTTATTTATTTATTTATTTATTTATTTATTTATTTATTTTCATTTTACTTCTTCTTTTTCTTCTATTATTATTATTATTATTATTATTATTATTATTATTATTATTATTATTATTATTATTGCTGTACCCATGGCTGATCAGCAAAATTTATATCAAAGCCGCAATGTTCTCCCTTATGTTTAAAGTATTAATAGGCTCTCCCGTCTCCTGAGACATTATGTCTTTCCCCGTGCGTTCGTTCGTCCATATGTCCGCCCATCTGTCCGTCCGTCACAAATCTCATTCACTCTATTAAACTCGAAACTCGTCATCTTCAGGAGATATTTCAATATAGGGATCAAACATGACTTTCCATTCATTAACATTCGCAAGGTCCCGAAGGGAGTGTTGAAAACCGAGGAACCTAGCGAATGTTAATGAATGACAAAGTCATTTTTGATCGCTATTATTGCATAAATTCTGCAGAAACGGAAGAAATAAGGTGCAGAAACGAAAGAAATATTGTGCACTATATTTTACAGCCTCGTCACATTTTCATACGCGTAAAAGATTTCGTTTTTATGCTCGTTCCAGGCGGACTTCAGTTTCTCATTACTAGCACGTGTTTTGCGTGGCGCCCGGTAACGAGCATAAGTAAAAGCAATGTATTAACAGCACGTGCGCGCGTGAATTGCAATATTAATGCATGGCTTTCTCTTCATTAATGAACGTGTGACACGGGTAATAGTGAAACTTGGAGCCGCTGCATGAGAAAACTAACAATCTGCATATGCAAAAACAAAGGCGCAGATCAGTTTCGCGTACCACCAAGCTGATCTGCGCCTTTGTTTTCGCTACATGGATAGTACAATCCCTCGTCTACTTCAATACAAAATTTCAAGCCTCTAACCATCCTCTGGGCTGTACAGGCTGGTTTGTGTCAGACCTGGTCGGAACCCAAACTGTTGGTTTTCTCATGCATAGGCTCAAATGTGTTATGCACTATTGCTTGTATTTTGCATTTATTTATGAAATGATTTTTATTTTCTGATGTTCATGGAGCTATGACCACAGAGGGTCACGTGTAAGCTTTGCTAGCGAATCACTGCGATTCACAGCTCCATGAACCTCAGAAAAATGAAACTCGCTTGTTGAAAAATTATCAATTATCACATTAAGACACACAGTGCATATTCAAACAGCAGAACAGCATCGATGACGTCATGACGTTTACAACGTCCAATCAAATTGGTGAGAGACAGTTTGGGTCATGTGACGTCGCATGTCATGATGTTTTTCATGGAACTATGCAGCATCTTAATTCTATAGATTCATTTGCAAGACTTTGCATCAGAAATGTAGATATTATTTATGAGGCCCTCCCAGGGGTTTGGGGATTCAGGGAGAAGGGCTATTTATTTTCATGGATTTGGGAAGAAGGGTCGTTTATTTTCGGGGATTTGGGGAGAAAGCATATTTTTTGGGAGGTTTAGGGAGCAGGGAGCAGGGGGCTGAGGAAAAACATTTTAGGGAGATGGGGAGAAAGGTCATTTTTCTTTCAGGGAGCAGGGAGCAAAGACCACCCCCGGGGGGGGGGGGGCTCATTTATCATTTATTAACACATTCACTCAGGGAGCAGTAAGCTAACCTCTCCCCATTCCTGGTAGTGCCTCAATATTGAGCGACTTAGATCAGAAACCATAGTCTCTATAAGATCGAATTCAGCCAAGTCTACTAAAGTGAGTTATTAAACATGTCATATTAGAGGCATATGGTCTCGCATTGTAAAATTTGTAGTCATCTTTTGTCATTTTATAGGCTATGACAAGTCATGCGATAAAAGTTACAAATACCACAAACGTCATCGTCTCAGAGAATGGAACCGCCACCTGGACACCGCTCGAGGACAAAGATTTCAACGTCCTACAGAATGTCACATCCGCACTCGCCACAGAGACGATGGTTCACAGTCCCTGGGGGTCTTACGCCGTTGTCACGCTCGTGTGTGTTTTCTTCGTTGTCGGACTGTTTGGAAATGGTATGACGCAAGTTGTAACGCTGAAGTCAGAAACACGGTTCAAGCCACACAATATACTGATCATGTCCTTAGCTGTTGCGGACGTTTTTTCCTTGCTATTTAACACTTTAGGTATCAGGGAATTCGGTGAGGTATCACCAGTCGACATGATGGCTCTGAAGTCTGTGAATAATTTCGCCTGCAAGCTGTTCAACGCCTTATACCGAACGTCACTTTGCAACTCGACACTGATGATCATGCTAATTTGTATCGAGAGATTCATCGTGGATGGTTTCCACTGAAGTCCCGACACTTTCTGTCGAAGCGGCTCACCATTATGTCCGTCGCAGCTTGCGTAGTTGCCACACTGGCGATTGTCGCTATACCCTCGGCGATGTATAGCGGGATCAAGAACGGAACCTGCTTCTTTGACCTTGACGTTAACGGAGACGGGGAAACTGACACGATCAAAACGACGCCGTTGCTCCTGGTCATGCCCGTTCTGTTCATCTTCGCCCCAATGCTGATCATTCTAAGCCTTACACCGCTGACGATTGTCAAGTTGTACCGTCAACACACTATCAGGAGAGGCCTTACCAGCCAGGAGCTGAGCACTGGACCGCACCGAACGTCAGTTCTGCTAACGGCCGTCGTGGTCGTGTTCATACTGCTATCGGTGATCCCCCAACTCGCATTTGCGGCAGTTTCTGTCGGTGGAACTAATCTGTCTACTTCTACCGGGCCATGGGTTACTTTCGCAAGAACGAGCCTTTCTGTCATGGCGCAGGTGAATTATTCAACAAACATTGTTCTGTACACATGGTTTAACGCGGAATTCAGGCAAAATCTGTTCAGCATGTTGGGCTGTTCTTGCTGTTGAGGTCAAAACTTCAAAATCTTGTAGACTAAGGCCGCCACAAAACGAAAACGCTAATAATTAATGAGCCACGTTATGAGAAAACCAACAATGTGGTTTCCGAAAAGGTCAGGCACAAACCGAGCTGTACAGCCTCAAAAGATGGCTTTCGGATTTAGAAAATAGAAGAACTATAGATCTACTATCCGTGTAGCGAAAAAGAAAGATCAGCTTCGAAGTTACTGCGCGAAACTGATCCGCATAAGCAAAATGTTAGGTTTCTCAAGATGCGGCTCATTTGGTCTGCAATAGACATGGAATAAAATGAATTGCGTCATGACAAGACCTGCCTGCTTTATCATATCCGAAAACACAGACAGAAATATCAAAAAAAAATAAACATCTTTGGGAAATCGCTTTTATCTTTATTCTGACCATATAAAATTATTAAACAAACATATTTACAGTGTTCAAAGATCAAATCTGAAGTCCTCTTCTTTGAAACAAGAAAAATACAATGAACATTTGATCTGCGTCATGAGAAAACCAAAATTTTGCATATGAGAAAACAAAGGCGCAGATCAGCTTCGCAGTAACTACGAAACTGATCAGCGCCTTTGTTTTCGCAACACGGATAGTATAACTCTATTTTCTAAATTTAATATTTCTAGAGTCATCTTCTTTGATTGTACAGCTCAGTTTGTGTCGAACCTGCTCGGAAACCACATTGTTGGTTTTCTCACGACGCGACTCATATGTCACTTAAAGATGTTTCAAACAACATTTGTCACTTAAAGATGTTTCAAACAACATTTGTCACTTAAAGATGTTTCAAACAATCATTCAAAATGAATAGAAAAAAAAATAATAGAAAAAAATAACCCTTCAAAAACTAGAAAAATCTGTTTGAACATTTCCATTCACCGCATAAGTTTTTGTCCCAGCAATTTTGTAAGTGTTTGGGGATTCCAAAATGGACTTATCTTCTTCAATTTTTTAATTTTACAGGTAAATAATTATACAAAAATAGGTCGAAGCGTTTCGAACACCACTGACATGCTTTACGAAA
This sequence comes from Rugalucina vietnamica, assembly GCA_964017185.1. Lineage (NCBI taxonomy): Eukaryota > Metazoa > Mollusca > Bivalvia > Lucinida > Lucinidae > Rugalucina > Rugalucina vietnamica. The sequence continues at coordinate 10,233,571 of OZ024882.1, read as the reverse complement.
ACATACCCATGCAATAAACAGAAGTTAGTTTAACTTTAAAAATTGAAAATTTTCAGAGGAAAATTTTTGATATTTTTCTTATTTTTGTTCAAAACATAGATTGTGGGTACACGTTAGAACCGCCTCGCCGAGGCGGTTCTAACGAGTACCCACAATCTATGTTTTGGAGCAAAAATAAGAAAAATAGGTTTTCCTTCTGCATACCCCAGTTTTGCTATATAAAAGTGGGGTATAAGGGGGTATATATTACACGGACATGTTTTCCTGATGGAACACCACTGACATGCTTGTTATAATTTCAACTATACATGTAGGAGACGAGCTGTAACTCATGTTTTTTTAACTTTTTATTGCTCAACTCATCTGAGACTGAACATTTATCATGCTCATAAATGTAGAAAACACCGCTTTAATTATAAAAGCGAGATACGTTGTATCTTTATGTTATTTACACAAGAAATGTCCCATGATTTTGGTAATTTCATAAACATGATTTATCAGAATTTAAAATGTTATTATCAAAATGAGCATGAAAACGTTTATACATATAACCTCGTCTTGAGATTAAAGCTCACTCCCTTTGTCTTACTAAAAAGCAATAAAACAGTTTAATTAAACCAAGCATTTTGTATCATATGAGCCGCCTCGCGAAAAAAACGGTCTTGGGGTATCCGACCAGGTTTGACACAAACCGGCCTGTACAGTCACAGAAGATGGCTAGAAGCTTGAAATTTCGGATATAAGTAGAAGAGGGATTATACTATCTGTGTAGCGAAAACAAAGACACTGATCAGCTGTGCAGTTACTGCACAGCTGATCTGCGTCTTTGTTTTTGCAAATGCAAAAATCCGGTTTTCTCATGACGTGACTCATATAATCTGAACAATAACAATTGTACACATATATTATGGCAATATTCACGATGGTTATATACAGTGAGACAATAGCTGCATTTTGATTCAGTAATATACAATTATATATACAATACATACAACACGATTTTGAGATCTGTCATATAAAGTAACATTGTAACTTAACAGTATATAACGATGGTGGCGAACTTACGGCTGGAAACAAAATACCCATGTGTCCGCCCATAACCAGTCTTGGTGATACCGTTCTGCAACAATCACGGTTACTTACGTTACATTTGAGCCACTTCGTGGGAATACCAAAAATGTGGTTTCCGAACAGGTCTGACACAAATCAGGCTGCACAGTCATAGAAGCAGGCTAGAAACTTGAAATTTTGGATTTAAGAAGAAGAGAAAGTGTACTATCCGTGTAGCGAAAACAAAGGCGCTGATCAGCTTCGCGGTTACCGCGAAGCTGATCTGCGCCTTTGTTTTTGCCTATGCAGATTGTTGGTTTTCTTGGTGATACCGTTCTGCGACAATGTTACTTACGTTACATTTAATTCTATGGAATTCATATAATCACTTAAACCCTGAGTCTGTATTTTCTCTCATGCAAATATAACGCATACGCATGTGACAATTTCATCACAAAATAATCACAAGCAATACTGTGAAAGCACTCATTACAATGCCAGAAATAGTCCTTGTGGCTGAAGCTCCGTTACGTAGCTGACGTTGGAATGACGCTACTGAGCACGTTTGACGTAGTCTTTGTTGGAAGTTACGGTCATTCTTACACCTACTGGGCAGAAGGTTGCATTCGAGCTCGTTTTTCAAACCAACTTCGTCTAAATCGCACTTTTTCATCCAAGCTGCGATGTCACATTCGAGATGTTGTACACGTATTCTGAAATAATAAAATACGTTGCTTGATTGAACCAGGTATCATGATACATGTATAATCACAGTAAAACTAGTTGCCGAAAAGAATCAGAAGAGAAGGGAAAGCATAACTGTTCATGTATGACATCTTAACCATCCTGATTTTGTCAGAATAAAATATAGATCTAATAGACAAAAGTCTTTTTTACATTAGCCTGAGCCTAAGTTTATGCTTTATTTGTAACGCAGGTAACATATCAATTGGTAATCGTTGAAAACGTAAGTAATAAAAACATCAAACCAAAATGAGAAAATAAATTTGAATGCACTAAGCGTTTTGATGTTTGATTAAGCTAAACCATTTTTCTCGCATCTTTTTCACTAGTAAACCGTCAATTGCAATTTGTGCACGATTAACTAAATGTGTAACGTATGTAACATGTAACGTAACTTACTGGCAATATCTCGTGTGGTACTGTTCTGCAGGCATATTTGTCTGTATTCGCTGTGCTTTTAAGTTAGTCACCTTCTGAACCATCAAGTTAGAACATTTCTTGGTCTGTTCTGTCGGTTTTTGAAAGCAGTCGACTCCCTTCACATATACTGCAAAAGAAAACAAAAAACATCATAAGTTGACTGTTACTCATTGCATGAAAAACAATACTGGTCAAATAATGTTTTGTTCTTTTGTTTTGTACCCACCTCTGAGACCAAATTATTTCAATTTTATGGGGAAATTCATGAAAAATCAGGTAAAATATCGTAAACGAACTCCCCTGTGTGGATTTGAACCCCCCTTCCAGAAATTGTACATCCGTCCCTGCTTATTATTTTCATAAATCAGCGACCACCTACCGTGGACGTCTTTACAGAGAACATCAATCCCTTTTCTCAGTGACTCGTGCTCGTACCCTCCCATGGCCATGACCTCGGTCGATCCCTGGCACCGGTCCATGGTCTTCTTCATACAGTCAAACAGGCGGTCCTTCACACTAAAATATCAGGAAAAATGTCCGTTAATAACGTATGTTTATGCAGTGAAATTGGGGTATACAGGGGTATGCGACTTTCTTATTTATAATCCAAACACAGATTGTGGATACTAGTGAGAACCGCCTCGCTGGTTCGGTTCTAACATGTACTCATGATCAAAGTTTTGAGCAAAAATATGAATATTAAAAAAGATTCAAATGAAATTTTTCAAAGTGTACAACTGATGCTCTGGTAATGCAATTATTCCATCATTCCATCTTTATTACACTCGGATTACTATTGACAATAGAAGCAATTCCTACATGGGTTAGCAAAATATTGCATTTTTGTTTAAAACAAAATTATCCATAATTCTACAAGGGGGAGCGCGACGGCCTAGTGGTGGAGCGCCGGACCCCACTTCTTCCAAGTTCGGCAAGTTCACCGGCAACATGAGTATTTGTTATTGAGGAGTTATGCATTTTATCAGTAGAGCCAAACAGGTTAGTAATTCAGTTAGTCGAAGAAACACTAAATGTAAACACTTTAGTCAAATTAGTATGGTAATCACCAAAGTAATAATCATTTTATCATTATTACCAAAAATTTATTACCGTTGAAACTTTGGAGCAAACCAAGCCCTGTAAAGAGTCAGGTGTATCACTGCAACACATCGCTCCCAAGAGGTTGATTTTTGTTTTCAGTTTCAATGAAAATGCGGGCTTCACTAAAAAGTTGTGTTTGTTTTGTGGTTAAGCGTCGCATTCAACATTTTTCCCGCCATTTCCCCGGTATAAATCTGCACTATGGGGAGTCCATATGAGCAAGAACAAACCCTTCAACTACATCATTAATAAAACACGCCCATGCACGATACAGAGATTTTTTAAGTTGTAAAAAATGAAAATTTTCAGTAGAGAAAATTACATATTTGATATTTTTCTTATTAATTGCTCAAACATAGGTTTTTGGTGGGCGGTACCCACAATCTATGTTTTGGAGCAAAAATAAGAAAAATAGATATACCCCTGCATACCCCCGTTTTGCTATAACAGTCGGGTATAAGGGGGTAGATATAACATGGACATGTTATCATGATGATTTATGACCGAATTAATCAAGGTTGATAAATGAAAGTATGACGTAAAATGATTCCTAGGAAATATTATACTATGCAAATATTAAAAAAAAACCGTGGACTGAAACATGTAACATAAAATGGTTGTCGATCACTTACATGCAAAATTTCCTCGCCTTCTCTCTGTTGTTGCCGATAATGTCCATGGCCAACCGGTTTTCACTGGGTGCAAAAAGTTCTGGGTTGAGCCCGACCTTGTTGTAACACTTCCTCAGGTCTGAATTTAAATCCTTCAGGCAGGGACTAGGAGGCGGCATAGGTCCTGAGGAGAAACACAAATTTTGTTTTAAGGTTTAAAATCATGGGGAAAACAACAACAAAAACAACAACAAAATTCTAACAATCTTATTAAAATGACTTAAGGTAACTTATAATTAATCCTGTCACTTCAAACATATAAAAATGATGAAATCATCAAATTTTATTTAGCAAAACTGGGGTATGCAGGGGTATACCTATTTTCCTTATTTTTGCTCCAAAACATAGGTTGTGGGTACTCGCCGAGGCGGTTCTAACGTGTAACCACAATCTATGTTTTGAGCAAAAATAAATAAGAAAATATCAAAAGTTTTCTACTGTAAATTTTCATTTTTTTACAATTTTAAAAATCACTACATGTTTTGCATGGGCAAGTTTTCGTAATAGGAACTTACCACTGCCGCAGGCCTGTTGTAGCTCGGTGATCAAGGTGACGGTCTCCTGCTCTAGTCTCACGAACGCCGTGGTGGTCGGACAGGTCGGGGTATTACGGAGGGAGTTCACTCCGGAAAACACGCACGCTATGATGTTACCTTGGGCACTGAAAAATTACAAAAGTTTTGATAACAAAACATTTTTATTCTATTCATTTGTTTAATTTTCATTATGTCAACAGTCAGCAACTAAGGTCATGTCGGGACTGTCAGTAACTAGCCTATCATTTGACATACACATGTGCTTTAAAATTATATAAGTTTAGAAGTGATACATGTACATGTAGTAGCATAAGAAATAATAACATCAATTAGAAAAGCTTTGGATTTTTCGTTGCACGGCTTTAATATTTCAACTGGTAAATTATGTCAAGTTATTGGACGAGCAAAATAAAGGAAGAATGTCACTTTTACAGACAAAAATTTTCCTACTCACTTGCAAAGCGCTCGTTTCATCTGAGAAGGGTTCGGTGGCATTTGTCCCTGTGAGCCATTGGACAGCAGGCTGATCACGTACTGCATCTGGAACCCGCCATTGGACAGAAAACACTGAGCTACCGTGTCCCGACCGGTCGTCGCACACCCCAGGGTTTGTTGAACCCCGCCGGGACGGTTCTGTTGAACCCCTGGGTTCAGGTTCACTTGGGACGTGTCGGTATTAAATCGGATTCCCGTAGGTGGCTGGCTGTTGGTTTGTTGAACGTTCGGGGGAACCCTGAAGTCGGGGGACAAGGGCGGGACCCGAAACCCATTGCCTTGGCCATTCACGGGGCTTCGAACATTCACTGGGGTTCGAACATTAATAGGGGTTCGAACAACCGGTGACTGAGAATTGGATGTGTCAAAAGCAACCGCAACTGTGAAAAATGTAAAAAGAAACATGAGCCGTCGCATCAGAAAACCAACAATCTGCATTTGCTAAAACAAAGACGCAGATCAGCTGTGCAGTACATGCCAGATTGTGTTCGACCTGGTCAGAAACCAGATGGTTATTTTTCTCATGCAAAGGCTCACATATTTTTCTAAGTAAAATTGATGTGTTGTTTACTCAGTAGCATTTTGAAGTTTCGAATCAATCATGGCTGACTTAACCCTCACATGTACAGCTTATCGAATATGTTCAAAGCTTTCTTCAACTCCGTTCAGTTTTCGAGATAGTAAAATAGTTGACCAGTTAAAACCTAGTAACCATCTGACTGTTTAAGAGTACTACTGTTTTACGAATATAAAACGTTGCATCAAAACATTACGAAAACATGCCCATGTAATATACAGATTGTAGAAATTGAAAATTTTCAGTACATATTTTTTTATATTTTTCTTAATTCTACTCAAAACATAGATTGTGGGTACATGTTAGAACCGCCTCGGCGAGGCGGTTCTAACGAGTACCCACAATCTATGTTTTGGAGCAAAAATAAGAAAAATAGGTATAACCCTGCATACCCCAGTTTTGCTATATAAAAGTGGGGTTTGAGGGGATATACATTTCACGGACATTTTCCTGATGTGAGTCCGGTTAAACCCCAAACGTCACAGGCAACAATTTTTCAGTAATGTCGATATGAAACCATCGGTTCCTGGGTATTAACCAGTACGCTGGGAAGAGATCAGTAAATTATGCGACAAAATTAGTCAATAAGCTGAACCCAGATATAAATCTTTAATTCAATAACGTTATAAAGAAATAAAGAAATCAGCTTACCAAGAATTAAAGCTGTTAGTCCAATCATTATGATAAATATTGTCTTTGGCAAATCAGTTAAAACTATACTCCTCTATTAGTAAATTATTAGTATTAGATCAAATATATTAAAAATCACAATAACATTATCTGAACAAGTTAACGAAAGCACAACCTATATTAATTATTACCAAACTCAGAACTAATGAGCTGCAGAATTAATTCTCCTTTTAAAGGGCTAATGGGGTCTTTGGCCGGCATTCTATAGAGATGACTCTATTAGTTTATCTGTCAAACCGACATCTTTCCAAAATGAATCAATCTTAATTGGATTTACAAACATCCCCGTTATTTTGACGTAACGTCTGTCATTGGTCAAAAATCTCCGTTATTTTGACGTAACGTCTGTCAATGGTCATTTTGACAGTTTCAAAACAGCCGTATCATTAAAAAGTTTATAATTACAAAAACTAAAAGCCAATGAAGTCTAAACACAACTTCATAATAGTATAATTGGGACCTAGATAGCTAAAACAATTTCAAGCAGATTCCCAGATATGAAAACGTAAAATTTCCTTGAATGGAACTATCATTTTACATGAGAAAAGTCATCATGGTTTAATGTGAATATATTTTTACATTATTATTTATTTATTTATTTATTTATTTATTTATTTATTTATTTATTATTGGTGATATCATTATCATTGTAACAAATTAACAGTACATCGTCATTACTTGTGTCCCGGTTCATGGTCACATGACCAAGATGGTCGCCATGGCTATAAATAGCAAAAACCTTTAAAAATCTTCTCTGGAACCAGAAGGCCTATGATTTTGAAACTTGGTATATATGAAGCATCAGGTAATGGAGCTCTACAAAGTTTGTATAAATCATTACCTTGGGATGTCCACAACGCTTAAAGGATATATCAGTTTGATTTTTATTTGCTGTTACTGCAGCTGGTGTTGTGACGTGTGGCGGCCCTAAAAGTCTCCCCGTACATCATCCATATTGCAGATCATAATTTCCTTTTGGTCTTTTGAGATCAGCGAGGGTATTCTGAGAAATCAGAAAATTATGATCGGTTGTGATTCATTTTCTAACCAACGTTTAATATTTGGTCCCACTTGGATTATACTAGTCTTTGTATCGACTACTCTGTTGAAAGATGCAAAATTAAAGTAACTCTCTTTGGCTCCATAGGATCACTGAAGAGGCTAAGTAGCCGAAACCGTGACATGGCCCATAACCCTTCTCATTAATATGTTCACTACTCTTAAAGGATCTCAGTTTTATTTTTAGTCACCTTCCCGATGAAGACTCAAGTGGGTTGCTCTGGAAAGTTTCTTGGCACAATGGTCAAACTCATTGATGTAGTGCTATGACAAAAAGCTATATATCCTATGACAAGTCTGCTGCAATGTTCTATATAAATTGGTTCTTTTTTCTTATTTAACAGTTACTTTCTAATGCATTGTATACTATGCAAAATAGATTTAGCAATCTTTGATGTTACATATATTTTTGATCATTTCTTTCAGATTACAAGAACAGGGTTTTAGGCACATGATACGATGAATTTTAAAACATCATCCTTTATACTGCTCTCACATATACCGAATTTCCCTTGCGAATGCCCTTCCGAATGCAATTTTGAGCAAATTCGCATTATTCGCTAGAAATTCGGAAGCATTCGGTAGCATTTGTAAGCATTCGGAAGCATTCGGTGAAAATTTCGAGTCGTTGCGAAAATTAGGAACATGCTCCTAAAATTCGCAATGAAATTATATTCTTAACATATTCGTAAAGAATTCGTAAACAATTCGGATTGATTGCAAGACATTTGTAACACCCGCAAGCCATTTGCAAGGATTCTGTAGCATTAAATTCTATTGAGTTTTGATGTCCGTAAAGAATCGCTAGTGAATCGCAACATTTTCACATTCATTGAGGACTAGAATCATTTTGTAATATAAGAGAGAACTTCTCCCGCAATGCACTTATTTCTCAAGTGATAGAAGCAACAAAGACTGAGTTTGTCGATGATTGGTTTAATACAGTTAATAGTGAATCCGGGCGATCGGGTAATGGGCGTAATAAGTTGCGTACATATAGACTATTCAAATCCGAATTCAAAGTCGAAACCTATTGCAAACTGCTTATGCCATATAGCCACAGATCAGCTTTCGCAAAGTTTAGATGCGGAGTTGCCCCTATCAGATTAGAAACTGGTAGATACGAACACTTGGCTGTTGAGCAAAGGTTATGTCATTTTTGTAACGTCGTCGAAGATGAGCCGCATGTAATTTTAGAATGTTCACATTATGAAGATCTAAGACGTGTGTTATTTTCTAGGGCTGCAGTTATATTGCCAAACTTTAACGATCTTAATGCTTATGAAAAAATAAGTTTTCTTTTTAGTAACCCAGATATGATACGTATATGTGCCAAAACCTGTTTTAAGATTTTGCAAAAGCGTAATGCTACCTTTTACAGGTAAAGTCAGTAAGTCTTTGTTTTAATTAGCTTAACATTTGAACCGATTTGATATTTTTATTCTATATTCAAATTTCTTAAGTAACGGCTCTCCTAATAAAAGAAAAGTTTTATACTACTATTTCTAGACGTATACCTATTTGGTATTTGTTTTTACTAATGTTGTTTCAAGTATTTAAAGTGTCGAGTCAGTGCAAACACTAGTGGACCCCCGCTTGCTCTGGGCACAAACGTTCCCGGAGATGCGGGTGGTGGCTCGTGGAGAAGCTTCATGTGACGCTCCGGTGCCAGGTCTTGGTGAGTAAGTACCTAAAGACTCGCAGACTCGCTCCTTTAGGTCTACTGGTATTTGCACTCTGCAGCGAACACTCTTTAAGATGATCAAGTATGTCTTGTGTCTATATTTTAATTATCATTCAATCTTCGTGATGTGCAAATTTTAAGTGGTTTAAAACATTTTACATACTAGGTGTTTTCCTCTACTTTTCTATTTTTTAATACAAATTAAAGTTTCTTGTGTTTTATTTGATTTGATTCTTTGCTAAACTGTGACATGTCTTCTAATGCTTTAACCAATGTACATTATGTAAATCTGTGATAACATGTTTTCTTTTTTAAAGCAAAATACAAATAGTATAGTGTCTCATAAGTCTATATAGACTGGATATCAAATATGTTGTTGATTGTTGTAAATTTGTATATAGTATATGTATTTGATATGTGACACTTAAATAAACTATTAAACTTCAAGACTCATTTTTTGTTCTGGTCCTATCCTTCAAGTAAAGGCCATTATTGATGGTGTTTGGCTTTAAGCTACCCATCAATGTATGACAGACAAATTAAAGACCCGTGAAATTTTCGTTTGCCCGGTAAAATTATCTTTTTAATTGTGAGAGAAACAACAAAATGGTGTGTGTTTCAAGAGTAGACTTGGATCAATAATGACATATTTTTCCATGCCCCATGGCATTGTGGGTGATTTCGTTTTATATTGATATTATCGGCTTCAATGTTTGCGAATGAGTAAAAAATCATAAGAATTCGGCAAGCATTCGCTACACATTCGCTTCATTTGTAAGGTGTTTGCAAGACGTTCGTAATATTTGTAACGGCATTTGTAAGCGTTCGGAACATTCGTAAGGCATTTTCAAGAATTCGGTAGTGAGCATGGCAATCAATCGCAACATTCTTAAGAAATTTGTAAGGATCCGCAAGCATTCTTAACGCTTTCGAAAAGACATCGTTTTGTACAAGCCCCGCCCCGTCCACTCGCATCATATTCGGTAATTTCAGCGCGATTTTCAAATTTTAGGATTCGCAAGGGATATTCGGTATATGTGAGAGCAGCATAAAAGATGCTTTTGGAACAAACAAGAAATACAGAAAGGGTGTGAATACCATTGAACACAATGCAAACAGCTGACTTTTGCTAAGTCCATTTGACCCATCATTTTCATCCCTTGTTTATCAACGTTGTTGATTATGCGACAAATGAGATTTGTCTTTTTCGGTACAAACTACACCTGCCTAAAAACGACGTCAACGCGCCGTCAAATGGTAGAAATTTCCTTAATTTCGGGTTACTTGGTTTCCATGGATTTACAAAAACCAAAACAAGATAAACAAAGCACAATGTAGCCAATACCATGGTCAGTAATGCTTGAAATTTTTAGAGCCATAACGTGTCATGCTAGTGAGATAACGCAGACGTTAAACTAATTATTTTTAAAAGTTCACGTTATGAAGCCAAGATAGGGACTTTATTGTAAGATATCCGTATGCATCAGGCATTTAAACTCATTACCGAATATTGAAAAATTCTATTAGAAATGTAACCGTAAGGCGATAATGTAGGACCAAAGGAAAAAACGTCAAATTCTTTATTTCTCTGCGATAAAATTTCGTCCAAAAACGTTTTAAATGTGTTTTCTTTGTTTTGATGACTATTCTGTTGCTTAAGCCTAGGTTACATTTGCCCCGATCATCGTACGATTTTTCGGTCTGCGATTTTCTCTACGATTTTTTAGACATCGTAGGAGATCTTGGGCTACGACTTATGTGTTTAAAATTCATACGGGCATCGTGCGATTTTTTGATCTGCCATTTGTCGACGTTCTCATACAAAAACGCAAGGCAATCGTACGGTAGTCGTATGTCTCCGCAGATAGTACGTAGATATCGTACGGATCCCGTGCGTTGTCCGTGCGGAGTCCCTATACGTTTTTTATACAAAACGCAAGGAGGCCGCACGGTAGTCGTAGGGTCTCCTTAGGGCATCGTCCCTTGGACTTCTGACTGATGCCTCGGTTACATTTGGCCTACGATTAGCTTGCGATGATCGTACGATGCCATTTTTTGCATTTTCGTGCGGCCTCCGCAGGGTGACCTTACGATGTCCCTACGATTCTACGACTTCCTACGATCTCCGTAGCCTCTACGATCTTGTAATAGTCTGCACTATTACAAATTTTAAAATCGTAAGACCGTAGCCCGTAGACACGTCGTAGGGCATCATACGGGCACCGTACGGATACCCTGCGATAATCGAGCGGTAACCGCACGATTTTTTATGATAATTTGGGAACAAAAATCGCACACCGATCGTAGGGAGGCCGCAAGGGATCATGCCTAGTAGGTTACATTTGCCCCGATCATTGTACGATTTTTCGGTCCGCGATTTCCCTACGATTTTTTAGACATCGAATGTGATCATGGGCTACGACGTAGGTGTTTACAATTCATACGGGCATCGTTCGATTTCTTGTTCTAGCTTTCTTCGATGTTCTGAGTCGGAACTGTTTGGAGATCGTAGGGAAATCAAAGGGTCTCCGCACACTTTAAGCTGAAATCGTACGGAGCCCGTGCGATGTTCGTGAGGTGTCCTTACGATTTCTTACCGTCTCCCTACGATAGCCGTACGATGTTAGGTGTCCGTCCGTCTTTTGTATACTACCAAACGTGTACAACCTCACAGTACATCATGGCTCCCCCGAAAGGAAAAAGCAAGCGTTCAAAAAAGGAAACACCACAGCATTGACGAACCAGGAGAGAAACAAGCCGCATGCACTGAACGACAGAATCGTGCAGTTTTTCGAAGACCGGCCTTACTTCTACGAAATATTGTTGCTGATGGTGTTTCCGTTTAGTGGGACATACTTTTGAATTTACATAGGAAACACGCAGACAGTTTTATTTTTAATCTGCTCAGATGAGGCTTGTGGCGCCTATTGAAACCTAATGGTGAAATGCAACCATATCCCATAAAAATGCACAGCAATCACAGGGCGGCCGCACGATAAACGTGCGGACGCCGTAGTATGTCCGTATGATGACCGCACGTTTTCCGTACGATTTTAATAAACTTGCGATATAACCGTACGGATGCCGCACGATCACCCTAAAAGGTCTACGATTATCTTACTATTTTAGTCTCCAAATTATCATAAAACCGTGCGGTGACCGCACGATCATCGCAGGGTTTCCGTAAGGCGCCCGTACGCTGATGCTAACTACGACGTGTCTACGGGCTACGGTCTTACGATTTTTAAAATTTGTAAAAGTGCAGACTACTACAAAATCGTAGAGGCTACGGAGATCGTAGGAAGCCGTAGAATCGTAGGGGCATCATAGGGTCACCCTGCGGAGACCGCCCGAAAATGCAAAAAATGGCATCGTGTTAATCGTAGGGCAAATGTAACCTAGGCTTTAAGCATGATTTTAATTAAGCAGACCTGCACAAGTTTCGATAATGAGTCTTAAATTGTGACGTCACGTCAGTCTCGCCGTAAGGTTTGATTTTTTCGAAATCTTTCGCTTGCAAGTTCTTGCCGAAATGTTACCACTTACGCCTATATTCCAAAACATTACTTTTGTTCATTATCTGTAGAGCCTGGCGAATGTTACGAAAATTGCTAAATTTATATTGTCTGTTTAGCAAAAGTATTTATTATATAACTATAAATAGACAGTATTTCAGACAATGCTTTCAGCCCATTGCATATTTTGTCATATTCTATGGCCTGGGGTTTTTCCCATTGAATATATGTTACTAAATTTAGAACTCTCTCTGTCATTGGAAAAGTACATTGATTACTGTCAAGCAGTTATGCTGATGAAGTACAAATGATGTTTATTACTATTTAGTTTATTTGAATTTAGACTTAATGTCCCAATGAACATTTTTCAGTCATGCTGGGACTATATGTAAACTGTATGTAATAGCTTTTATCATGTTTGTATAAAAAGTGTTATATAATAAAACAATTGTTGACTATTGAATCATTGAATATGATGTGATATCCAACAGAGAGTACCAATATTGACCTCGGCTTCGCCTCGGTCAATATTGGTAATCTCTGTTGGATATCACATCATATTCAATTACTCAATAGTCAATAATTGTATAATAGTACAGTCACAGTACAGTATATTGTACAGTCTGCTTAATTTCAATATGGTGTTCATTTTTCTGTCTTCTTTCTACACTCGTATATAATATTGATCCCTCCGTCTCCCCCTCTCTTTCTCTCACTCTCTCTCTCTCTCTCTCTCTCTCTCTCTCTCTCTCTCTCTCTTTTCAGTGTCTGTCCGACTTACGTGCGGCGGCGTAGTGGTGGAGTATCGGACTCCAAATCGAAAGGTCCTGGGTTCGACCCCCACTGGCGGCACCGTGTTGAGCAAGGCCAAGGAGTTTCTATACTCCTTGGCAAGGCACATTAACTCCCTACAGTACTGGTTGATGCGTAGGAAGCGGTGGCTTCGTCCCAACATGACTGAAAAATTGTTGACTGGGACGTTAAACCTCAATACAAACTTTAATGCTGAAAAAAATTCTCTGTTTACTGCATGGGCAAATTTTCGTAATGATGGGACCAGACGAATTACTCTTTCCTAGCAAGCTGGACACCTAGTCTCGCGGTTATAAATCTTTTTCAAGCTCAGCTGAGCATGAAATTTCAACTAATCATAGATGTTAAAATAGTCAAGATTGCTGGAAGATTCAGGTTCAAAACTAAAAATCTAGTAATTTATCCTGCTCATAAATGTTAAAATGCCAACAAATGTTGGCATTTTAACATAAACGAGCAGGATAAATTTGAGTCTCAGCTCAGCTGAGCATGGAAAAAGTTTTATAACCTCGAGGCTTGGTTAGCGCCAATGAACTAAAAACAAAGATGGTGAGAACAACATGAAAATAGAGAAAACCAGAGGACCAATGGTCCTGTAAACGCTTACCTGATCTGCAGTTCTACTTGAAGAGGATGTAATGACCCCTACCCTGGGGCGTGGATCCTTTAAGGACCCAAGGGGCATGGGATAGAGGATTACTTAAAATTGCTATACACAAAATAAAAAGTTCCAGAGCTTATGGTTTCCGAGAAGATTATTGAGTGTTCTTACATTGTAAGTACATGTATATGTGAGCTAGTAACTCCCCAGGGTGGGGCCATTTTTACCCAAGGGACATAATTGGCAGAATTGATGTAGAGCACCGCATTTCATTGCTGTATACTTAATATGCAAGCTTTGGGTCTTGTGGTTTAAGAGATTTTAGGATCAAAGTCATCCTAAGTTCATAATTTAATAACAGGGGTTTTAACTTTTCAATTTTTTTAAAGCCCCGTTAAAAGCCTGGCACTGCGGGGCCATATTTGTGGTAAAATCCATACTAAAAGCCCCAGCTCCCTGGAGGCTGACAGTAATGCAGAACAACAGCTAGGAGTTGTTCTGATGAAACTGAAACACGAGAGAAGGGCTTCAACTTATGCATGTAAACGTTTAGGTGCATTTGCAAATCAAATAAGTACCATAAGTGATTAAATGTTCAAAATGCCATTAATATCTACAATAATTGGAAATTAATGTGACCGTGTATTGGTGGGAAATGAAAATCCCGACAAATACCTGGCACTGCCGGGACTCAGCAGAGGTTTAAGCCTGGCGCTTCAACCCCACTGTGTCCCCGCTATCCCGACCCACTACAAATGACTGGTGCATTTTACATTGTATAAACTTTGTAGAGCTTGAGCATGGCAACCATCTTGGTCATGTAACCTGTAACTTTTGTTCTCCCTTCTTATTGTGACTCCACATGAAAGGCTTCGACTGTCCAAGCAGTTTTAAAGATCCTGGAAAATGGTGAACAAAAACATCATTGGTATACTACAAACTCACTTTGTGGGCCTTCAGCTCAGGTGATCTAAATCTGGTATGGTTTATTGCATGGAAACAAAGAAAAACAACACGGTGACCACTGTTGTAAGGTTTTTAATCATCTATCATCACAGAAATTTTATGTTTAGCCTTTATTTTCTTCACTTGTTTAACATGAACCTCTTCTAAGCAAAACCAGGGCATTATACTGAGGAATAACAAAAAATCTTATAGTATAGCCATATTAAACTTATATTGGCATATTTTGTACACTTAGTGTGCTCAACAAGTGCGAAATATGCAAACTGAGCTTGTATAAGGATTCACTGTACTTTGGCCTGATCTATTTTAATCAATCCAAAATGTTTAATAACAAAGACCACACATGAAACATAGCGATAATCAATCATTGCTGTTCTTATAAATTTTGGATCAGCAGCCTGTCCTTAAATACTCATACCATATGAGCCGCCTCGTGGGAAAACCAACAATGTGGTTTCCGAACAGATCTGACACAAACCGGCCTGTACAAGCGCAGAAAAGAGCTAGAAGCTTGAAATTTCGGATTTAAATAAAAGAGGAATTGTACTATCCGTGTGGCGAAAACAAAGGTGCTGATCAGCTTCGGGGTTACCACGAAGCTGATCTGCGTCTTTGTTTTCGCCTATGCAGATTGTTGGTTTTCCCATGAGGCGGCTCATACATTGTTGGCTATGTCATTTGAATGTGTGGACACTGTGGTTTTGCTTAAAACAGTTCACGTTTAATAGGATTTCTGTATCAATATGTAAGCATCATATACAAAGATAAAGAAGCAACATTATTACTAAATTTAATGTCAAAAACTGACAAATATATTTTCCATGTGTAGTTGTCATGTTTCATTAAAAATTATCAAAATTTAAATGTTCATTTTGAAAATGCTGCACTTTTTGACTTATGATTACCAAAAGGGGCAATAAAATGCAAAATGTACATTGATTGGAATGCTTGATGTCTTACATGTAGTTTAAAGGTTTTTTTTTATAATACCAAACAATTTCACAAATGATACTTTGAAAGATAAACAAACGCAGCATAGTCACATCTGTCACTGTTTTGCAGAATGAAGAAAAATACAGCAGTAAAAGATGTCACATAAAAATATATAAAACTGCAGAAAAAAAATGATGAAAAATTAAGAAATGATATTAACATCGCAAAATAGCAAACAAAATGTTCCTTTATAAAAGTACAAAAACAATGGTAAAAATTGCTATCTATTAAAAGCAGAATATACAAAATACACGCTATAAAGGCAGTAAAAGGGCATATAAAATTGCAAGAATTCAATTAATTGTATATATGTAAGCATGGGATAAAATCATATTGAAAGGGTATGTTTCTTATGGTTTGTAAATTGTTGTTCAGCACATTCAATAGTAGATATACATGCCACATAATACATGTAGCTTACTGAAATATTTAAGAATCAAGTTTTTTTTCTTGAACCACATGCAAGTTACCACATTTGGCTTTCGTGATGTCTCAAGTTTATTTTGACACAAAAAATTAAAATATCAAACTTAAGAACCTGCACTGCAGGACTCTTGGTGTCCAAACAAAAGGTGTTAATTCATTAATATTTATGAACTTTCAATTCAATTTTTCATATTTATAAAAAAATACTTTTGTAGGTAGGAATTGAAGCACTGAACACAGATCTACTAAAAGTTTTTTGTAAAGATCTAAAATGATTGGGAAAAAAACAAAAAACATAACATATTACAAATACAAAAAGAACATGAAACTGTTTATATACATAGGACAGAATGCTACAAAAAGTTCTAATGAAATGCTAGCACCATTTTTCAGTCTTTTATAGGTAACTATCTTAAGTGTTTCTGGCCATGTAAGCCTATAAATCAACCAGCTCAGAGGCTAGCTTGAAGCATGACAAAGCTTATTAAAAATGAATGATGACACCTTTCATAGCAGTATTCACTGTACCCGTCTGTAGAAAGTCCATGGATTCCATGGAATCTATGGAAAATGTACAGGGTACTGTGGACATTGTCTATAGAATTTTTCCAGCATCTCTTCATAAAGAGCGGACATTATCCATGGACATTGTACAGTGTCGTCCATGGACTTTTTCCAGTGTTAGAATTACCCATAATCCCATGATATCTGACCTCACTTCCTTTTCCTGTTTCACGAAATTTTAGAAAGTAAACAGAAATCTAGTTTGAACAAATCTTCCAACATCTAAGGCATCAGAATGCCTACATGCAAGAAAATTGATAAATAAACTGCAGGCAGGCTCAGAGATGCTAACAGAAAGAGAAAACTGCAAAAAAACATTGACGGAAAATGGTCAAGACAAAGTTTATGTAAAAACGTGGGGAAAAGTATGGATTCCATGGATTTTGTCCACTGATTCCATGGATTTTGTCCACTGATTCCATGGACTTTGTCCACTGATTCCATGGACTTTCTACAGACAGGTAAACAGGCAAATAAATATGGATTTCTTAAGGGAATGAACAACTATTCTACCTATGTCACAGTGATAATGTATGATACTCATGAACTACAGACAGAGTATATGATTTTTAAGAAAGACTGGCCTTTTATACTGAAAAACAAAAGGTATAAATTGTAGTTTTCATGATAGCTATTAAACTATGTATCAAATGTAACGGATTTGCCAAAAAATAAGCACCAAAAACAGTTTCCATAGCATATGTATATGACCTGTCTTCATGGACTGAATAGAATGTTTTCACTTGCAGCTTTTTGATAGGAAAACAAGGGTCAATATACAAGTCAAATGTTAATCAATTTACAACCTGTCATAAGAACCAGCATACTTGTCAATATGACAAATTGATTACAAATTTAAGCCTCCAACTATAAGAAAAATGTATCAAATGTTTAGTTTTACCACAGGCCACATTTTGCTGTATTTCATTTTACCTATTGGTCATAAACCTTTCAATTCAAAATGAGGCAAACTTTAAATATTCATTTGTTCATTAAACTTGGATTCAAAGAATTTTCTGTTATATTTTGACATATTTTTACCAATTTTTCAAATATCAATAAAATTACTACATGTACTACATTTTAAGTCTCATCATGAAAAAAGTACTGCTTCAAACGCAAATGAGAGAGCAACACTTGGGTCTGCCTGCAGTTTTGCACAATCTCATCAAAACTCTGCTGGCAATAAAGTATTTTCACCTCACTTTTAAAAAAAACTTTGTCTTATGTGCTATTTTTTTTTAGTTGGTGCTTAAGACTCGTCACACATAAGCGAAAATCCCAGGATGTAGGCTTGTATTTTATTGCGAAAAGGAATTTTTGTTTGTTTGATTTATTGCTTTACGTCTACTGTGTCGACATGACCATGGGACGTAAAGCAATAAATCAAACAAACAAAAACTATTTTTAGCAATTAAACACAAGTCTAAGTGGAGAGATTTTCGCTTATGTGTGATGAGGCCTTTATGTTGCTCAGGACTTTTCTGCATGACAAGACTCATTCAAAATATTGCATGGAAATAATAGAAAAAAAACAAAAACCTTGCTGATAATGCTACAACGCTAACTCATAATGATGTGGACTTCAGAACATACATGTTCATAATGCCAGGTTTGTATGATATCACAAATTATTCAATAATCAGTAAAACAGACAAGATTGGATAATAAAAAGTTGCTGCCATTTTCTCCTCTTTTACTGCCAAGTACATGTATACTGGACATGGCTGACCAACTTTTCAGAAAATGCCTTTCAAGAACAATATCGAAAGGTTGACAAACAGGCCAGATTCAGATCAGACTTTATAACCTGTTAAGTTTGGCACTGCTTGAAAAGGTCTATTATCAGCATATGACAATGGGTATAACCCACTGCTGACAAAGGGTAAAACCCAATGCTGGCTACTAATGGGTAAAACCCATCTCATCTGTTTCACTGAATGAATCTCAATCTTTAACACATCATCTCTATAATACAATGAGTAAAGTGCGACAAAAATGAAAGCTTTAACAACATTTTTAAGTCTTTATTTTAACAAAACTTTATATTTCACAGTTTTTGACATTAAATCCTTGTACAGCATCTTGAGGCAGTTCTAGTGGCCCTTTGCCCTGTATCACTATATCACCTATACAACCAATGAAATTGTTGGAATATTTGCCGTCTGTCATTGCATCAATCAAGGAAACACCACCTAAAATGTAGAGAGATAAATTATTGTTGTCATCAAAAGTATAACACTTCATTATAGCATAAAAAGGATTGAACCTAGCTCCTAATAAAATGACTGGTTATGTGCAAGAACAACCAAGTACACTGAAGCATTCTGGATCACTTGCTAGTGTAATAGTATATGGGTCCTGGACAGTGGATTTGCTTAAGCATTTCGTCACCATTAAGGTGTGTTAAGTTTTAAGGATTCAAAATTCAAAAAGAGGAGGCTGTCCAAGTTTTAAGTTTTATTTAATCTGCATGTTTTGCTGGGGGAAAGAGAAATTGTGCAATATGACCCATTCTCTATTGATATACCTTTAGTAGTTTTATTTTATGTAAGATTTAAGATAAGTTTTAGCAATATCTCGTTGCCCATCAGACCCAACTTTACCCAACCTTCTGACAGAAAATTCAATATTGATTAACATTGTCCCATAGCTATAAAACTTTATTCATGCTCAACTCAGCTGAGCATGAAATTTAAACCTTTCTTAGCTCTTAAAATAATAAAAAAAAAAATGGAATTTCAGGTTTAGAATACCAGAGCCTGTCATTTATCCTCATTACAAAAACTTGCCCATGCAATATACAGAAAATATTTTGGTTGTAAAAAAATGAAAATTTTCACTGGAAAAATTTTGATACTTTTCTTATTTTTGCTCAAAACATAGATTGTGGATACACGTTAGAACCGCCTCGCCGAGGCGGTTCTAACGAGTACCCACAATCTATGTTTTGGAGCAAAAATAAGAAAAATAGGTATACCCCTGCATACCCCAGTTTTTCTATATAAAAGTGGGGTTCAGGGGGGTATACTTCACACGGACACGTTTTCGTGATGTGCTTACAAATGTTACTAGAATTTGTTTTCTATGTGAAAACTGATGTCTCCCCCCTTTCTAAGTGCATGTCCAAAATATGCAAGCAAGAGTTATAGTTCTTGTGCATCACATATCCTGTCATTCTGTTTTATAAGTGTACCAAGTTTCATTGAAATATCTCTTACAGTTTTCAAGTTATAGAGGGGGCACGAAAGTGTTTGGAAAATAATCAAAGGGAAATAACTCCAAAGATATGAAAGCAAGAGTTATGATTCTTGTGCATCATGCTTTATGAGTGTACCATGTTTCATTGAAAAATCTCTAATGGTTTTTGAGTTATAGAGCAGACAAGAAATTGAATGAAAAATAATCAAAGGGAAATAACTCCAAAGATCTGCAAGCAAGAGTTATGGTTCTTTAGCATGACACATCATCTCATCGTGCTTTATAAGTGTACCAAGTTTCATTGAAATATTTCTTATGGTTTTCAAATTATAGAGTGGACATGAAATTGTATGGAAAAATAATCAAAGGGAAATAACTCCAAAAGATATGAAAGCAAGAGTTATAATTCTTGTGCATGACACATCGTCTCATCATGCTTTATAAGTGTACCAAGTTTCACTGAAATTTCTATTACGGTTTTCAAGTTATAGGGTGGACACGAAATTGTATGGAAAATAATCAAAGGGAAATTACTCCAAAGATATGCAAGCAAGAGTTATGGTTCTTTAGCACGACACGTAATCTCATCGTGCTTTATAAGTGTACCAAGTTTCATTGAAATAACTCTTACCATTTTCGAGTTATAAAGCGGACACGAAATTGTATGGAAAATAATCAAAGGGAAATAACTCATAAAATACTCAAGCCAGAGTTATGGTTCTTGTGCATGACACATCGTCTGATCATGCTCAATAAGTGTACCAAGTTTTATTGAAAAATCTTAAACGGTTTTCAAGTTATACAGCGGACACGAAATTGTATCGAAAATAATCAAAGGGAAATAACTCCAAAAATACTCAAGCTAGAGTTATGGTTCTTGTGCATGACACATCGTCTCGTCGTGGTCTACAAGTGTACCAAGTTTCATTGAAAAATCTTTAAAGGTTTTCAAGTTATACAGCGGACACGATTTGTGACGGACAGACAGACAGACAGACAGACAGACAGACAGACAGACAGACAGACAGACGGACGGACGGACGGACGCACGGGGAAAAACAATATGTCTCCCGACCCTGTCGGGGGAAGACATAAAAATGCATTCATTTCTTGTATCATTTATGAGAAGGATAAATTTCAAGCTCATTTGAGTTGAGCATAAAAAAAGTTTTATAGCCTTGAGGCCTTTTGTGTCCTATGACTTCCACAACTTACCAATATACAGGTTGCCATCAGCATTCAACATCTGTAAGAATCCTTGTGACTCTCCGCTAAAAGTATTTTCACCATCGATAGTCAGAGTTCCGCTGCGACCTAATTTAGTCACCTCTATCTTGTGCTCTTGACCATCATCTACTCTCCGTGCAGTAGCCATGATCATTGCTGGGCCACTTCCCATCTCATAACTGAAACCAGAGAAAATAGTGAAATGGACTTTCTCATTGTTATCATTTGGGTGAGCCAATTTTCAATTTTAGGGACATCAGGAGTGACTTAAATTTTTATTTCATTTTGAAGAAATTTCTCTAAGAAAGCAAAATAGCCCAAGATTGGATGCAACATTCTATGGTGTCACATCTGTGGCTATACAGTTTGCTAAAACCTCATAAATGGGATGCCAGGCTTATACATGTTAAGCTGTGAACTTGAACTGAAGTACAAAATACATTTACCAAATTCAAGTCTAGGCCTGGAACAGCCTGTGTGTCACATTATGAAAGACTTATAACATCATGTAATGAATAAGATAAGTTTCCATTTGTTTCACTAAGTTACAAATTATCCTAATACCACCAATAATGGCTTTAGGGAAACATTTATAATAATAAATAATAACTTAATGAAACAAGATAAACTTTGTTTCTTACCTGAAATCAACATATCCACCTTTAAGTCCAATGGCAAAATGATCACCACCTCTGAGCGGCCTGCCTCCTGGCTCTCCCTGCCACAGGATCAGACCATCTGATTGTAACGTCTTGATTTTGAAGGAGATTGTCTGTCGTTCTTGAGTATTGGAGTGGGGTAGGTATGATTTGTCAAATTCAATAAATCCATCCCCCATTACAGCGAAGTTGGTGTTTAAGGTGATAGCTGAAATGAAAATTATGAAGATATTGCACGCCTTCTGTCATGGCAAAAGAACATATGAACCTGTGCGTTAGAAAACCAACAATTTGGGATTCAGACCAGGTCCAACACAAACCAGCCTGGACAGTCACAGAAGCAGGCTAGAAGCTTGAAATTTTGGATTTAAGAAGAAGAGGCATTGTACTATCCATGCAGCGAAAACAAAGGCGCTGATCAGCTGTGCAGTTACTGCACAGCTGATCTGCGGCTTTGTTTTCGCCTATGCAAATTGTTGGTTTTCCCATGCGGCTGCTCATATTTTATATACATGTAGTCACCCAAGATTCACAACTTGAGCTTCGTTAACCACTGTTAAATGGTTACCTGTTATCACCAAAAGTGACCTACATACAGGTTGTGAAAAAAATTGTGAACTAGTCTAATGACGAGAAAATGGATGTCACTTAAAAGCAAGTTCTGAAATTTGGAAATTACCATGGTATTGATCGTACTAAGCACTGCGCAATGGTCCGGTACGGAAGCTTTTACTGCCCAAAGGTTGTTCAGGCCTAAGTCTTTTTGGTCTTTATATTTTAAACATGACTATTCACAGAAAATACAGCTTCAGTTTGTCACCATTTTGTCTCAAACCATTTTGTCTCAATGTCATTTTCTTCCTTGCTGATGAAGTGATTATGCCCATAGTATAGTGTGAGGCTAGATATGGACATGTAATTATTAGTTAAAGATATTTTCTAAGCCACAGTTAAAACTCTATAGAGCATATCTTGTCTGTTTATTAATTTTTACTTCTCTTTCCATACAATTAAAGGAATAAAATCTATGTATGAAAGAAGAAAAGGGATACAAATAATCTGGGACATTAAGCACCAATTCAAACAAACAAAAAACAAATAGTCCATTTACAAAATTGGGAAAAACATACCATTTTCACAGTTGAAGCCCTCAAAGCCTAGTGGGCAATCGCATCTATATCCCTCATTAGTGATACTGCATGGAGCTCCATTCTGACATGGTGAGTTGGTGAGACAAACATTGATTTCTGTCTCACAATTCTTGCCTGTGTGAGTCTTGGAGCATAAACATCTGAAATATAATATTCATACTTAAGTGATACTAAGTTTCCCTAATTAGTGATACTGTAGGGAGCTCCATTCTTACAATGTGTGTTGGTGAGACAATCATTGATTTCTGTCTCACAATTCTTGCCTGTGTGTGTCTTGGAGCATAAACATCAGATAGAAAAATTGTTGAACTTCAACATCTAGAAGTAAACCACCTTACATCTCCTTTGTATAGTAAAAACTGGGTGTACAGCTGTATATATTTTCTTTCAATTTCTGCTTCGAACTATAGATTGTAGGTGCTGGTTAATAAATCTAAGATGACATGACTGACATCCATAATGGTCATCAAACTGAATAAACCTAGGATGACATCCAAAATGGCCACCAAGATAACTGCTGAAGTATTCATTTTCTAAATCATATTCACAAAACAGAGTACAGTCATGTACTTATATGTAGTTCTCCATTTTAAAAGCAATATGCTCATTTTTATATCTTATTAAAAACTAAGTAAGCCAGATGCAATTCAAGTTATCTTCAGCTTGGCATTTCTGAATCTGCCAGATACTCCATACACCTCATAAAGAGTATTCATTTTCAATGAATCATACTACCAAAACTTTTTCAAAGTATCAGAATACCAAATTGTGCTGCAATAAACCAAAAAAAGAAGTCAAGGAACCTATGCTAATATTTCATATAAAACAACAAAAACATTTAACCAATATTGGACTGTAGCAAATCAACTCACCTATAATCTGGGCCAGGTAAATCTTCACAGACAGCATTATTCTCACAAGGTTGCCTCTCGCAGAGTCGTCGCTCACCACAGTCAACAACATTGTAACTCTCAATAGCATCATTTATCAGGTCAATCTCAATGTCATTCACAGACAACTGAAAAGAGGTGGAATAAATCATGAACCCTTGTAGAAATGCAAATATTATTCATATTTCAAGTGGAAAACTTGAAAATGTAAGTACATGTATGAAATTCATATTTTACCGTTTGCTTTTTCACAATATTGTTTAATGATTTCTGAGAATGTGTAAATAACCCTAAGAATTACCCATATTCTCTCACAGACAAAGCCTAACTTTGTGCTGCAGCTAACATTAAAACTACATAGACTCTTTAGAATGACTTGCTTTGCATAAAAAGAAAAAGAAAGTACATGCAAGCAAATGTTTTGTGCTTAATAACCATCAAATCAGAGACACCATATTCTCAACATGAAAGATTCTCTTACCTCGGCCACACAGCCAATAAATCCACTTGTTGCCCCAGTATCTGATGATAGGCTTGCCGTTGGGTCAGGTCCTCCAAGGTAGAGGGGCAGATTTAGGTTCAGACCAACAGTACTGCCAGGGGATGTTCCTGGAAAAACAAATGAGCCGCATCGTGAGAAAACCGTTCTTCGGGGTTTCCGACCAGGTCTGACACAAACCAACCTGTACAGTCACAGAAGAAGGCTAGAAGCTTGAAATTTCGGATTTAGGAAGAAGAGAGACTTACTATCCGAGTAGTGAAAACAAAGGCACTGATCAGCTTCGCAGTTACTGCAAAGCTGATCTGCGCCTTTGTTTTCGCATAGGCAAAAATCCGATTTTCTCACGTTGTGGCTCAAATGATAATGATAATTTGTCTCATTTTATATGTATGTGCAGTTTCCAAGTATATACTGTAAGGTGTTGATGTTACTTAGAAGTTTCAAACAGGCCAAATGGCATATGCTTTGAGCATGTTACAGCAGTATAAAAAATAATGCATGTTTCTTAAAATGCAAAATACAATCAAACCTAAATGTGAAAGACCTAAAACAATCTCAAAGTATGTGTACAAAATTTAGCACTACCATTGTAATAATCAAGTGGCAATTTTCAAAAAGGAAAATTACTGTATAGTGTAGTTCTCCTCACAAAATGATAATGAGGGAAAGCACATGTATACCTATTAGTTCCTTCATATTAGTTCCTTCATATTCTTTTCTATCACATTTATTTTTAGAATATTATTATTGTTTATTAATTAGACATAAGATGTAACTTTTTAACTGTTATACTTTTAATATAACCATTTTTGTTGTTTGTATATCAGAAGTAATGTATTTCAACAATGCAGCTTCTTTTGATGTTGAACTATGTTATTATATGCACTTCCAACCGCACAAAAATCTTTTCTTTTTTTTTTATTCAGTCCTACGTCCCTTTCAAGATTATTTCAGCTCATATGAGACGGGCCAATCTGTAGGTGGGGCGAAAACGGGAGAACCCCGAAAAAAACCACCTGGCACACCCGCAAGCAGAACTTGGCTTGTCTCACATGTGGCCAGAGTGGGGCTCGAACCCACACCTGACACAGCGGTGAGATGATCGAGTGATTAAGAAACAGCGCTCTTAACCACTCGGCCACGGGGGCCGCCTCACAAAAATCTGACCTTATATATTGTACTGCACTGACCAAAAAGCTATGTGTTCTTTTTAGTAAAAACTATTCAACTACAAACAATGCAAAACAGAAAACAAAGCAAATCAGGCAAAACCTATTTTCAAACAAAGCCTTTGCAACTATTTACTGTTGTTACATATTTTCTACATTACCAGGTTATGTAAAGGAACTATATTTGCATATTTGCTTTTGTGCATTATGTTTGTTACATAACTCATTTCAAAGAATTTAGAATGCAAGCATGTGTTTTGTTTCCCTTTAGGTATAGTATGTAGTACAATATCATTCTTTCTTATAATATAATATGACAAAAAATCTATTTGTATGTCTAAATTTTGAATCTCAAATGAAATTTTGCTGCAAATTTCTTAGGACACTATTTTTTTTTTTTGTAAATAATCTGCACAATGTCATGCAACCAAAGCCTAGATGGTGTGGAGCCCGGTCAGAAACCAAGACAACAGGCCTTCTCAAAACAAAACAAATATTTATTGTGACAATGAACTGCAACATGTGAAGCTAAGCCAATGCTGTGTGTATTTTGCTGATTATTTAAACATGAAGCACATTAATTGCCGTGTACAAAGCAATGAAAACAATTCAGTGCAGCCAAAACACAGACCGTTGTAAAAGCAAACATACATTTGTTTATAAAAAACATATATATTATTTTTTATCCTTTTCAAAAAATAAAGCATGTGAACATATACGACAGACAAGTTCAATAAAACATCAAGAAGATCTATATGAAAAAAATTTCTACTATACAACATTTGGGAAAAGTTGACATGTAATTTGTTTCAATGAAAATTCTCTATGGTAATACTGCATGTATGACATTGCATGATATAGTAATGTTTTGCATGATCTATTAGTTATGTCCCATTTAGTGCAAAAGACAGACTTTTAGTTCCAATTATATCAATCAGCTTCCAGTCCTTTTAAGATTTAAAATCAGGTAAATCAGACTTAATAACAAAAAATAATCAAACTGAATGGCCAATTAAGCTAACAAAATATTTAACAATAATTGTGAAGCCCAAAATCATATAAATGTACATGACATACTTGTATAGTTCTTGAAGATTGTTTTGTAAAATAAAATTGTAGTATATTGGCATCTGCTTGGATTCATGCCTGACAGCTTTGCTGTAAGCAGTAACTGCAGCCCTGAGTATGTATTCATTCAAAGCATAGGATGTGCCATCCCTGAAGCACAAGTTTTCAGCCAATCATAGTATCAAAAATATCCCTACCATGGTCTGGGTAACTAGTTCCTTCAATAGAACAGAATTGTGATATTTATTTATAAATCTCCAAAGTTTCAGTCTTTATAAAGTTGCATGCTTTTGATGATGCAAAAGGTAGGTAACAAAACAAGGCTTAATCTCTCTTTTTTTTTCAAAAGCATTTATCATATCCAAAGCAGTAATTTAACAAAGCCTCATTTATGCATATGAAAGTTTTATGAGAAACAAAATAAGCATTTGCTAATTGCAGCAAAACAGCTGATGCTTATATAAAATATATCAAGCTCTTGGTGGATTACACTGTTTGTGAAGGAGGTTTTGCTGAAGAAAGAGAGGTATACAACCAAACTAAGTGGAGATGGAAGGGTGATTGTTTACAAAATATGATAAAACATGTAATGAATAATAGAACCAATGTCTAGAAAGTGTAAGTGTGCAAGTGGTGCTAAGTAAAACATAAGATAATTGTTGGAGAATAAAGTCAAACCTAGGCCTAGGCTATTCAAAAGGAGATGAGCAAGTTGAGGATGTTAAGTTCTAAAATTCTCATCACAAAATAAAACACTGAATGTCTACTAAAATTCACACAATATAAAAAGAAAGAAAATATAGCTCATGACCTAGGACAGATAAAACAACGAAAAACAGAGTTAATTTAACTTGAAACAGTCATCTAGAGAATCACTACTGCAGAAAGAACTGATCTTGGTGTTATTTATCAGGCCAATAAATTATATTGCATAAATTAAAAACAAAAAATCCATCTTTATGAAACATTGTTTGCTCTCCAATCATTCAAATACTGTAAAGTTATAGTAAAACATAGGAAATTCCTAGCAAATCATAACTCGTTCAAGCAATTTTATATCATTATTACATCAACAGTTAGTTGTTTCTTTGTTTCTTCATCTAAATTTCCACTGATTCAGTGCCCCCACCAACCCAAAAAATTCTACAAGCCAAAACACACTTCCCAATATCCACCATTTATAACATAAATATCATGTTATAATTTTTCTATTAGTATCTGCCATTTATTTTAGAATGCTACCATAAAATAAAACACAAACTGATAAACTTGATTTGTCTTTATATATGTTATCCATTTGTCTCAACATCAGAAAACATACTTTATGCAATAACGGCTGTTATAGCAATACTGACAAATTAGTGACAATCCTGTCCAATATGCACATACACAAATTATGTTATGCATGAATATACTAATCAAACAGATTCAAATATAACTTTTTGAACTTTTAGAAATGGGTGAATATGGTCACTGGAGCTTGAATATTGGCTGGTTGAACGTCTTAGCAATCATTACATATTATTGTGGCGATTTTGTAAACACCCTAGCTATTCAATGTTTTTGAATTTTGATTTTGAATATTTTTATTTAAACTATCCTGGCTATTTTATACGAATGAAACGACACAACACGACGAAACGATGCAACGGACGGGTACAACGGAACAAAAATTGTGGATGTAACCTCTTCAACTATAACTGGGACAGTATACCACTCTGATTGATACAATGGGGTGAGCAACTGCTATGGTGTCTTCTGCAACTATTAACTGATACAGAATAACGCTTGACATGCAGAAAGTATAACCTAAATTGTAACTAAGCCAGGTTTAATCTGAACGACTCATAACATACGACCCAAAATTTTCAAAAGAAATATACGAGCCAAATAACGACACCAATACAAGAGTAAGCTCTTTAAGTTAAATGCTTATCTCACATATTTGCAACGGGTATCGTAAGACGAAGTGTATTGAAAAAACCAGTGTGTTCATAAAATTAGAGAAGAGAAGTCTACGATTTTGATTTGTGCTCAATGACTGAATGACACAAGGATTACACCTCAAAGCATGCTTTGTGTGTTTCCTCGGCCACCAATCAAATTGCACTAGTCCTAAAATTATCA
Organism: Rugalucina vietnamica; assembly: GCA_964017185.1. Classification (NCBI taxonomy): domain Eukaryota; kingdom Metazoa; phylum Mollusca; class Bivalvia; order Lucinida; family Lucinidae; genus Rugalucina; species Rugalucina vietnamica. The sequence continues at coordinate 10,204,672 of OZ024882.1, read as the reverse complement.
ACCTTATAAAATAGCAGTCAGATTCAATTCAAAAGTAATGATTGCCAAGACGTCCAACCAGATGCCGCTTGAATCCCGGCACTTACACACACAAATGACCAACATAATTCAAGCCCCAGAGACTTTGTCAATAGATACTCCACCAAATAGCATTGCATATTTATAAAAAATATCTCTTAACAGATTTAGAAAAAAGAGGTGTGTGGAGCAAATATACAAAGAACATTATGATTCATCAGAAAGCAAATCAGAATTCAGGAAGAATAAAAACATATAAAACATTGGAATACAATCCCTTCTTTAAAAGTCATCTCGAAGTCTCTATGAAACATAAGGCAGCAGAACCACTAAAGTCCTAGTATTCATCGTCGATGCAGATTGTTCCCTCCAGGAATGATGTTCCAGTTAGTCCTACGAAAGCCATCACAATAACTGTTTTATGGTCGTTGTTCTTCATGTTCATTTGTTATAAAACTGTGTGGCTAACGGGAAATGGTGCCATGTGATTGATAGTCCAGCCTCTACCTGCCACCTTCCAGTATGTACCTTCCAGTACTGAGAGACTCGAAGCTAGATACAGCTTGACTGAAATTTGAAAAAACTAACAGCAGAAAAAGTACAATAAATAGCTATGGAAGAAAACAGAACAGTCGAACGCTTGTGATGGGAATTGGGAGGGAGGGGAAATTAAGCAACACGTGTTTTTTTTTTAAAATTTTGGAGCGAAAGCAATGACAACCCGGATGTAGAAAAAAGGTTTTACGACATGCCGAAATTTCCAATAAATCAAATCCATAAACGCTTAATAATTTCAAGTTTCCAAAACAAGCGTCTGAGAATTGCAAGCGTTCGATTGTCCTGATCACAAACCCGGAAGTGTTTACTGTTGTGATAAAAAGTAAATAATTGAATATTTAAAGAATTGTAAAAGCTATGTCCGCTCAAAATAAATGGGATTACGGTCAGGCCGTGAATCCCCATTATTTTAGAATGCTACCATAAAATAAAACACAAACTGATAAACTTGATTTGTCTTTATATATGTTATCCATTTGTCTCAACATCAGAAAACATACTTTATGCAATAACGGCTGTTATAGCAATACTGACAAATTAGTGACAATCCTGTCCAATATGCACATACACAAATTATGTTATGCATGAATATACTAATCAAACAGATTCAAATATAACTTTTTGAACTTTTAGAAATGGGTGAATATGGTCACTGGAGCTTGAATATTGGCTGGTTGAACGTCTTAGCAATCATTACATATTATTGTGGCGATTTTGTAAACACCCTAGCTATTCAATGTTTTTGAATTTTGATTTTGAATATTTTTATTTAAACTATCCTGGCTATTTTATACGAATGAAACGACACAACACGACGAAACGATGCAACGGACGGGTACAACGGAACAAAAATTGTGGATGTAACCTCTTCAACTATAACTGGGACAGTATACCACTCTGATTGATACAATGGGGTGAGCAACTGCTATGGTGTCTTCTGCAACTATTAACTGATACAGAATAACGCTTGACATGCAGAAAGTATAACCTAAATTGTAACTAAGCCAGGTTTAATCTGAACGACTCATAACATACGACCCAAAATTTTCAAAAGAAATATACGAGCCAAATAACGACACCAATACAAGAGTAAGCTCTTTAAGTTAAATGCTTATCTCACATATTTGCAACGGGTATCGTAAGACGAAGTGTATTGAAAAAACCAGTGTGTTCATAAAATTAGAGAAGAGAAGTCTACGATTTTGATTTGTGCTCAATGACTGAATGACACAAGGATTACACCTCAAAGCATGCTTTGTGTGTTTCCTCGGCCACCAATCAAATTGCACTAGTCCTAAAATTATCAACCTTATAAAATAGCAGTCAGATTCAATTCAAAAGTAATGATTGCCAAGACGTCCAACCAGATGCCGCTTGAATCCCGCCACAACAAATTTACCAAATTTGTCCCCCATTCAGCGGCATATTGGGCGGAAACAGAAGGTTAAGAATGTAGCCGGTTAATTTGCGGGGGCATTTGAGTCATATATTGTTTTTGTTGGGTCTAGAAGAAAAAGTCGGATCGCTTCCTGCAATGTCAGAAGAAAAATATGGTTGCCGATCTTTGACAGATGTGTACCATCTCTTTTAAGGAGGCCAGGCGTGTCGGTATCAATCTCGTGAAGGATTGACCGACCCCATGTTAAAGTTCTCACAGCCTGTCTACCAGCCCGATTGACCCGTTTTCTTTTTTGGTCCATCAATTTGAGTTTTTGTTGTAGGTCCAAATGTTTCATGGACGCTATGTCATCCAAACCTCTCCATTGAGTCCTGGGTAGAATGTCAGACCACACTATGTATGTGTCATTGAAAACAGACTGCAGATACCATAAAGTCTTTTTGATTTTGCTCATCAATTTAGCTAATTTGATTGACACCAAATCATTGCCTCCCAGGTGGACCACAATTAACGCTGGGGTAGTATGAAAAAGCATCTTCAGCTGAATGGTCGGCTTTAGTTGTGGCCAGTGCATGCCTGGCCGGCCAAACCAGCGCACAGTTCTGTCAAGGTCTAAGTTAGCCTGTTTGGATTTGATAGCCTCTTCCTCGGCATGGGAGATGATTGAATCTCCGATGATCCAAACATCTGGAAGAAAGCAAAATTAAAGGTCTGGTAAACCGTATAAAGGATAGAATACGATATGTGAGGAAGCCTAAAGGCGAATATACCCGTCAACAGCATCAGACTTCCAACGACCCAATTTTTTTATTGCATCTGACGAAATCCCTTTTGAGGCTAAATCTGTAGCTCGACCTATGCGAAATGCATGAGAGGTATAAATGCCAGTAGGAAGCCTCAAAACTCTTACAGCTTTGGCCAGAACTGCGCTGAATTGGCTCTGTGTCAAAGGTGTGCCGTTTGCATGTGAAAAGAAGTAATATGCATTTGCAGGACGAAGATGCATATAATGACGAATGGTTGTGACACAACAAAATGAAGAATCTTCAGATTTTGGAATACGCAAAGTAGTGGGCAACCCGCGTTGATTAGTTTTTGAAATTCTAATGGTGATGAGTAAGGTGTTGCCATCATCAACAAGTTCAATATCACCAGAAAGTAAAGGCCTATCAGGCTGAAGGTAGCTAGAAAAAACTACTTCACTTACCCGCAAAAGTGCAAAGTAAGATAAGAAGTAAGCACTTTGGAAGAGACAGGATTCAAAATCTGAATAACATATGTTAGGAAGCACATGGCAAATCCTTCTTAGAATATGTTCCGTTATAGGAGCACGGACATCACGGGACTTGCGTGACCTTTTAAAGCCCTCTAGGAGCTTCTTTACAACAAATGCATTAGTTGGGTCCTGATAGTTGTGTAACTTGTGATAAAAACTTATTCCAGACAGGTAGGATGCAATGGTAGATGGTGAATATCCAAGTTCAAAAGAATGTGCAATGAACAGCGTAACATGTTGAATTGGAACAGGCCATATTACGTGCAATGAATAATTATTTCTAAATTGTTCAAAAGCTGATAAAGCATTATCATAAACACTTCGAGTGTTGGGCGCAATACTGGAAGCTAACAACTGGTTTACACTTGTTTGAAGATATTCCAGAGATGGTTGGGTACTGTTGAAGGTTCCGGATCGGCATCGGGAGCGAGTTCGTGGAATTTCTGCAATTGAAAACGGCTTAGCGTATCGGCGAGTCTGTTAAAACAGCCTCTTACATGTAGTGCTTTAAAGGCAATGTTAAGTTGCAAGCACAAGAGAGTAATGGCTCTTAAAATGATCATGACTTCATCATTTTTGGAGGTCATGGAGTTAATAATATGGACAGATGATAAATTGTCAGATCGGAAAACTATCTTCTTGTTTTTAAGCTCTTGACCCCAAATGTGCAAGCACACCAAAAGAGGGAACATTTCCAGAACTGTTATATCAGCAGTAATGCCTTGATCAATCCACCACTGTGGCCAATGTGCACATGTCCATTTCCCAGCAAAGTATGCCCCAAAACCTAAGTCAGCACCGCCTGCACTGTCAGTGAATAACTGAACATCCTCATTTGAAACCCAGTAACGGTCATGAAATACAGATATGCCATTAAACTCTGTAAAGAAATTCAACCAAAGCTGAAGATCCTCCTTCATAGCTAAAGTGATATTCAGATGATGATGAGGCTTGGTCAGGCCACAAATAGCATTGATCAGTCGCCGACAGAATGGCCGTCCTGGAACCACTGCTCTACAAGCAAAATTGAGGGAACCAATCAAAGATTGCATTTCGCGCAAAGTACATTTCTTCCTTGCCAGCATACTCACAATTTTTTGTCGGATTTCCGCAATCTTTCCCATGGGAATACGAATGGTCATTTCCTCCGAATCAAGCTCTAAACCAAGAAAAGATAATTTGGTGGTAGGACCCTCTGTTTTATCGGAAGCAATAGGGACACCAAGTAATTGCATTTTATCCATGAAAACAGACATTATGAAAGTGCAATCATTGGTATCTTTCTTTCCTCCAAACAAAAAATCGTCTAAATAGTGTAATAAAGATCCACATGGGGATGCCCGTCTTACACAGAATTCTAAAAACGTAGCAAAAAGTTCCCAGGTCTGGCAAGAAATAGAGCAACCAAATGGCATAGCCTTATCCACATAGAACTTCCCGTCAAACATAAAACCGATTCCCAGGTCTGGCAAGAAATAGAGCAACCAAATGGCATAGCCTTATCCACATAGAACATCCCGTCAAACATAAAACCGAGCTGATCAATTTCGGACAACGATACTGGTAGGATCCTAAAGGCTCGACGGACATCGGATTTCCCTAACAAACAGCCTTGACCCAGGTCCTGTATCATATGCACTGCTTCATCAAAGCTAGTATACTGCACAGAACAAAGTTTAGGATCAATGAAGTCATTTACAGAGTGGCCTGAGGGGAACGAGAGGTGGTGTATAAGTCGAAATTGATTGGGTTCCTTCTTAGGGACTAAACCAAGTGGAGAAATGCGTAATGTGGGAATTGGGCGGGAAATAAATGGGCCCGCAACTCTGCCTGCTGTTACTTCGGCTTGAATTTTCTCCCGAACAATGTCTGGATTTCCTAAAGCTGATTTTAAGTTTTTCGAGTCCGAAGGAGAATGCAAACCAGAATAATGTAGAGGAAAACCAAGAGTGAACCCTTCCAAAATTGCCAATGCCTTAGAGGAATGATAACCATCAAGTTCTTGTCGTAGAGCTTCAATATTGATTGGGGATGAAGACAATGTGAATAGATCCGGGGAAATTGTGTAATTTTGCCTGGCAGCGGATTTAACAGCTGAGGAATTACAGTCTGTTACCACGCCGGGCTTGAAGTCTTCCCCCACGGTTGGTTGTATAACCACGTGGTCCGCGAAAATTGGAACCCCCTCGATTGGCATAAGAACCCCTTGAATTAGCAGTAGACTGTTTGAAACATGTCACACGTCCATGACTGGGGTTATTACAGTTTGAACAGATATGCTTAAATTTACAGACAGTTCGTGGACAAAAACCATCATTAAAATCAAAACATGTACCCAAAACATGGTTGTCATACTGCGAATTGCCAGTACTACTGCGACCACCTGTTAATGCACCCGGTTGTGTATTTTGTGGCATGTTGGAAGTAACCGTACTAGACGTCATAAGTCGAAGCCATAAATCAGAGTTAATCTTACCCCAAGACTGAACCTCGGATTCTTGACGCAAACGAAATTGCTCATCATATGATCGCCAAGTAAAGGTAACAGACCGGGATGCAGCCTCCCTGATAATGTTCATATACTGCAATATTTCCTGAATTTTGCTTGGGTAACGTTTTAAGTAGATGGAGGCAAATATCAGAAAAGCATCTGTCCACTTTTCGATATTGGGAACCTTATCTTTGGTATTAACCTGTGGCCTAGCCTCCAACTGACCTTTGCCTGTTAGGTGTACGACACCAGTGGAAAAAAGGTCTTGCAGTTCGACACTGCCCTTCAAAAGTAAAGCAAGATTAATATATTCGTGGGCCCATATTTTCTTGCAAAGCTGTTCTGGGACATGCGAGGCAATATCATCGGAACCTAACCGGACACGATTTTCAGCAAATGAAATTGACTGTAATGTTGGCAAAGTCTGTTGGGAGGCAGAAATTGCCGAAGGCAAGACGTTAGGACTAAGAGTCTGTTGAGCAGGTGGTGGTGGTGGGGTAGAATCAGACACAGATCGCACTGAAGTTATATTTGCATCTGCTAGGATTTTTTCGAAATCCACAAAGTTGAGCAAAGAGGGCTCCTTAGAGCCACGTATCGTACCTGGCGGGTGGCCTGAATTCGGTGCAATACCGGTACCAGGCCCACCCAGCAAATTGACCCTTTCAATTTCCTCTCTCTCTCCCGTTTCTTCGGTTTCCTGTCGCTTGCGCTTGGAACCACGACGTCTACGAGTAGTGGACATATCGAATCGAAGTCAAATCTTGAAATCAATTAACCAAAAAATTGAGAAATTAAGCAACACGTGTTTTTTTTTTAAAATTTTGGAGCGAAAGCAATGACAACCCGGATGTAGAAAAAAGGTTTTACGACATGCCGAAATTTCCAATAAATCAAATCCATAAACGCTTAATAATTTCAAGTTTCCAAAACAAGCGTCTGAGAATTGCAAGCGTTCGATTGTCCTGATCACAAACCCGGAAGTGTTTACTGTTGTGATAAAAAGTAAATAATTGAATATTTAAAGAATTGTAAAAGCTATGTCCGCTCAAAATAAATGGGATTACGGTCAGGCCGTGAATCCCCATTATAACATTTACATCATGTTATTTTTTTTTTGTTTATATCCACCATTTTTAACATAAAAATCATGTTATATCTCTTCCTTTAAAATACTGTAACATTGAATAACGAGTACCAAAGCTGACACCAAATCATGCAACTAAGTGTAATACATTTACATTTTACTATTCTCACCCAAACCACTCAATATGCAATTACAAAAAATGATACATATACATTTATGCAATGACAAATATAATAAATGCAATGACAAGTATAATAAATGCGATGTCAAGTATACATTGAGATAAAACGCCACCACTTGTTTCATTACGTCACCACATAAGAAACCCTATTTAGCAGTAAGAAAGCACAAAAAGCTCTGTGATCTGCATACATGGACTGCTCTGTGTGAAATAGTTTGTAAAAAAGGCAAAACACTGCTTTGAAAAGACATCGTTTCTGTGTATTTCAAAAGGTTATCTGTGTAAAGTATTACCCGTATGAGTTGGGACATGAAAAAGTAAATTGTTTTCTGGCTGTCCCAAACATCTCAATCCATTAAATAAATTGTAATTTGGGGAGTCCCAATACATAAAGGGTGTCCTGATACATGTATACAGAAATTTACTAGTATATATCTATCCATATCAAATGATAATGCCCCCTTTAGGAGTGTGTTTGGCTTTAGTAAATTAGTAATAGTAACTAGTCAAACTTGATCAGATACCAACTCTGCATTTGATCTTGCAAGAGAAATCATAAAGAATCTGTAGCATAATCATAAAGAATCTGTTGCAGAAATCATAAAGGGAAGGGCTGTAACTGTAATTAATGATTGTGGTCCAATCCCATTGCAACATATAGGTATGTTAAACCTTGTAGGGATTCATCTGAATTAAGCCAGAGTTAAAAATGCTTTCTTCCAATTACTTTTACTGATGTCTTTTCAATGGTGTTTTGCACTATCTGACATATACAGAAAACACGCAAAGTGAAGAAGATGTGATATTTCTCCTAGTTATACCTCTCTTATACCGCCTGAATTTATACTGATAGTAGTTGTAGTACCGAGGGTAAATCGACCCTTGATCACCCTGTATACCCCATGCTCTACCTGGTACGGAATATTATATATAATCATATTTCACCCTACATATACAGGTATCATTCACCATTTTTGCATTATCGGCTGGTTTGCAGTTTAGAAATAATCAATACTGGAATTACAGGTAACCCAAACCACCCTGAACTTGAGGTCAGGGTGGTTTTGGTTACCTGTTTTTTTTTCCAATATTGGCTACGTTCGGGGTTCTCCCAATGGTAAAATCTACCAATGGTACTGTTGGTACCATTTTTACCAAACGTAACCAGAAAACCCTGAACGTTTTTCTGCTGCCAATGGTATTGGTACCATTGGTAGATCACATGGTGGAATTTTTATCAAATTGATCAATATACATCACTTGTTTTTTGTCTTTCTTATTTACTTCATGTATACTGTGTTATTTATAACATTTACATTTGCATGTATGACAAAAATATTGCTTATTTACAAAATTCATGATATATTTTAGGCTCCCCATATTGAATCACGTGACTTTTCCCGCGTTGGTAAAATTACCCACGCTGTAGTCTGTCTGCATCATTTGCTGCCGTATCTTGTTAGCATTGGTACCAATGGCATTTCCAATGGTACCATTGGTAAAACCCTGAACGGAATTTGTCTACCAATGGTACCATTTTTACCATTGGTAAGAACTACAAACGCATGCATTGATATCTAGTGAGCTCGAAATCAGCCAATAATGCAAAAATGGTGAATATTTCACCACTTAATGATAACCCTTACAGACGGTGAATAGATTGGAGGATTGCCAATATAAAAGACAGTTTTGGATGCATTTATCTATTATGCAAAAAAAAACAATATAGTGTGGTTAATTGGCAAGGATAATAAAACAACATTGTTTGACATTTCACGGCATAGAAAAAGACATCAAATTGTGAGCACAAGAATGTTCTCTCAAAAACTTTAAATTGTGGAACATATTTACTTATCAATTATTTTCCTAAAATACCTTTTCTGTCTAATCTAGTGGCAATCACACATCCATTCCCGAAGTCATGTCAATTAGTTTATGTTTATACCTAAAAATTGTAATCTTGCTGTAATGTAACAATTAATAAACTATTGTTTAAAATGGTCTTTTATTTTTCAAACTTTGTTTTAGTGCAATATTGCATACAATTTGTTAGTACAATCATAAATGCTACAATGTAACATATGAATAGTACTTTTGAGGTTATGAAGATAAAAACATGTTACATAATACTACAGTTTATAACATAAAAGTTATTAGCAAAATTATTTTTCAAACAAAATAATTAAGTCTATTTATTGTGCTAACATTTCATTCCAAGAACAGTTAATTTGAAGAGCTTTCCCAGTAATGTATATTATTGTGACTTACTTTTTCACTTATTGAAACCTTATTTTTTTACTTTAGAAATAGATCAGCTCTAGCAGTGAATTGTTGAGTAATAATTCACTGTTTGGAGGTCAGTTGTAAAGAAGATCAAATCACGAGCATGTAGCGGGAGTGATTTATATTCTTACAACTGACCGACAAACAGTGAATTATTACTCAACAATTCACGCACTTGAGCTGATCTATTTCGATTCTAACACATAATAAACGGAATAAAAGTCGCTGAAACCGTCGATATCGTTCATTTTTTCCGCCATTGCATTGTTGATATCCCGCCAAATATTTGACTGTAATGCAAGCATTTACACACACGTTTGTAATGCTTTAAAACGACGTTACACCGTCTAACGCTGCTTTATGGGATAGCTGACGTCACAAATGGCGCAAAGTGACGTCACGCTTATTCGCCCAGTGAAATTGTTGCACAATATAACACGTTTTAACCATTGGCTATATAGGTCATATAGGCGAGGTGTGTTAGAATTTCATTTTTTTTTCTTTTGATAAGATTATCATACATAAAAATCTGGAAAAGCCCTAAAGTCAGCAATCTTTTGAAATGAAAGTGTAATGCAAACTTTGATACATATTCAAATATATGCAATTTCTATGCTAGTACTCACAAATATAACATTCAAAACATCAATAACTGATATGTTGCAGAAACTATCTTATAGTCTTTTTTGGAAAAAGAAATGAATTTTTTGTATTGTGAAAGTTCAAACAGCTGGAAAATCAAAAATTTATTTTGTTTCATTCAGATATGGAAAATGTATTTCAACCCATTAAAATTTACGCAAAATCAGAGTATTGCTTTGTTTGCCTATGAAGGTTCATCATACATTAAAATAAGTTGATTGTCGATCTCATTTCCTTGAGGTATAAAAATATTGTTTCAAAATATAATATTGTATGGAATCAAATAAACCTCAAGAAAAAATCAATAATTACCTGTGACAGGTTCATCATCGTTAACGATCAGCTGACCGTCCCTGTTCTTACGACTGGCTGTGACACGGGTCCACTCGTTTACTCTCAGAGGACTCCTACTTCTGATAATGGCTGGACCTGAAATATTTTGCCAATGAAAATAACCTTAGTTTCAGATTATGGTGTATTTTTGTTTTAAACATATAATTAAAGTGTTTTCACTACAACAAAATGACAACAAAAAAATACTTGGATCCTACATATTAATGAAATGTATACCCCCTACACCAAACTTTTATATCATACATAGAGGATCTTACACGAGTGGTCATTTCATATGAAATTTATTAAACGAGCCTTCGGCGAGTTTAATAAATTTCATATGAAATGACCACGAGTGTAAGATTCGTTTTATCATATGACTTTTAAAATAATATTTTATCGCCTCCAAAGTGGACATATATTCAATGAAATTTTACATTGTTGTTACGGACGTCGTCAATGACGTTACTTATTCCCGCGAAAGTGTTATTACACGTGTGGTCATACGATTTTTATGACATGACGTTATCCACTGGAAAACAACGACGTCATATGATAAATGTTTATACTAAAACTAGGGTGTAAAAGGGTATACATTAATTCTTACTATTGCTTCAAAACACAGGTTGCACATATTTTCAACAAGAAGTTTACATTTTTTACCTTACAGCTGAAAAACAAATTGTATATTGCATAGATGCCTGTGCATAATTTCAACTTGGAAGTTTTTTTAACAGCTGAAAAAATACTGTATACTGCATATATGTTTTCATGCAATGTAGCCTCTCCCCTGTGTTCATATTGTTATACTTACCTGAGCCGGTGTCAAATCTAAACTCCAAGTAGCCATCCTTCTGTAAAATAGCCATGAAATCTCCACTTCCGTCCCTATTATTCCCCTCATACAGGATTATCCCATCGCTAAGTGAGTATGGCTTGAACTCAAGATAAATATTCATAGCAAACAGAGCATCCTCTGAGGGTGGATAGGAGATGAACGAAGTCCTGTTGAAGGCTGGGTTGATGATATTGACATCTGGAATGGAAAATAACGATGATCATTGGTTCATATTTTATTCCTTGCAATGTCCATGGTGAAAAACCCATAGATGTTTTGCACTAAAAAATTTCAAATGGAATTTCTCTGAAAGTACCAATTAGGAAAAAACACAATCAGAACCAAAGTCCTGACCATGAAACTAAACTTGATTAAAACATAGAGACAAAAAATGTTTGTTAAGACATAACAAAGATTTCAATTCATATAAGCCTGGAAATGGGCAAACAGTATAGCCCCAAACTATGACGCCCCATCTGGGGCCATTCTGTTTGCTAAAAGGACTTTCATAGAAAAATGGAATAAAGATTCAAAATCTCTCTTGATGCCCCTAAAAATGAGAGTAGACTCTCCCAATTAAAGAGATCATCAGGAAAACATGTCCGTGCAATGAATACACCCTTAAACCCCACTTTTATATAGAAAAACTGGGGTATGCAGGGGTATACCAATTTTTCTTATTTTTGCTCCAAAACATAGATTGTGGGTACTCGTTAGAACCGCCTCGGTGAGGCGGTTCTAACGTGTACCCACAATCTATGTTTTGAGCAAAAATAAGAAAAATATCAAAATTTTTCTGATGAAATTTTCAATTTTTGCTACTGAAAAAAAATCTCCATATATTACATGGGCAAGCTTTCGTAATGTTGTAAATAATGACATGTACTTACCAACTTGACAGCCAGGTCCTGTCTTTCCTAGTGGGCAGACACATCTGAACCCAGCTAGACCTCCCTCTAGGTTGTAACACCGACCCTTGGGTCCACACGCACCTGGTAAAATTATTCAGAATATTAGGAATATTTTTAAATTCAGTTTTATATACCTTTCAAGATATTATTTCACTCATAATTCATAAAAACAAATGAGCAGCATCATGAAAGAAATGGTTTTCTCACAACAAGGCTCAAATCACAGTGGGGCGAAAATGGGATTTCCCAAGGGAAAACCACCTGACACACTTGCAAGCAGAATTATGCTTGTCTAACATCTGACCACAGTGAGGCTCACAGGTGTGAGCTTAACAAAAGATTAAGAGTAATAATTATCACACTAAGTTTCAATTACAGTGAGTTTAAAGCAAAGATTTAGATATATCTGAATATTCAGGTTTTAACAGGTCCATTATTCAGACTGACCTGGGTAACAGCTCTCCCCTCTCTGTTGACACAGTTCTCCGGCATAACCCTGCTGACACATGCACCGGTAACCATACTTCACATTAAATGGTGCACACAGAGCATCGTTGTAGCAAGGCCGGTCACGACAGGCGTTGTATTGCTCTATACCAACCATCTCTGTAGCTTCAGCGCCGAGGTTCATAGAAACACCCTTCAGTTTGACTTCACTTATCACTCCTGCAGAATGATATAGGGTTCATAATATGAACATATCTTATCAATAAACTGTAACCAAACTTATTTTCCTGATTTTATCACCATGCCTATTTTTTCAACTATGCTCACCGGCAAAAGTTTAGTCAGTGAAAATACCTGTAAAATCCCATTGGGACAGTTTAAATCGCTATAGCATCAAAACCCCTCGATAGTTTGGGATATAAATTACCAGTCATAAAACTGTGAATAAAATCTAACGTTTCCAACAAAAACGATTGAAATATCGCATGTGGTTTTGCCATTGTGCATACACCAATTTTCGTTCTTGTTTTAAATGAAAGGGAGGTAATCTAAAAATAATGAATATTTGACTTGTTATTTCTCGAGACTGTGGCTGAATTTTGAAAAGATTTTTTCGGATTTTTGTCACTGGCGACAACCTTTATCAGAAAGCGCTATTGATCAAAGCGCCGATTTGATCATTTATCGGGTAATTACAAAAATGATGTTTTACGAAAAAGACCAATTACTCTGTCGAAATTGACAACTGGTGGATTTTCTTTCCAGGATTAGAAAGAGACTGACTTTGCAAATTTAATGAAGGAGAACATCTAAGACAAGCGGCTGGGCATTATAGTAATCGGGCTGGTCAAAGTTACTGACTAAACTTTATCCTCTGAGTATATTTATTTTCATCAACTGAAGAACCTGCATATGCAAGAATATTTACAGTATTTAAAAAGACATGAAATGGTGATCTATTTTGCTGTTCTTCTTTCTCTGAAAAATAAATTGGTTTACAGTTTTGTAATTTTCAAGAGTTATAAATCTGATAATATTCCTGGGAAAATGAGGCAACGTCATACATGTGATATTTCCCGATATCGGCGTATTCCCCCGATATCAAGTGCCCTTATATGCCCCTTACCCGACGGTCCCCCGATATGCCCTGTCTCCCGATATGACAAAAAGTCCATTTATGTACTTTATTTTACACTTTTTTATCCAAGTGTCCATTTCTTTATGTAAAGTGTAGTATAAATACGGTACCCAATACAGCAGTGTGTATTCAATATTCGATATTGACTAAATAATTTGTGTCACTGATACCTGGAGGCTATTTATAGAGTTGTTAATCAGCCTGTGTTGGAGTGTCAAATAAATGATGTTTTTACAACAAGGATTATTTAAAATTAACTGATTAACCAAGCCTGGTGTCAGCAATTTAATTGATCACCAAAATAAACAGGTATCCGGACAAAATCCCCCCCGGACAGAATCCCCCCCACTCTTTTTTGTTGACTAGGACAGAATCCCCCCCAGTATATCTTGCAAATAGGACAGAATCCCCCCCACCCCTTCTCAGACAGAATCTACTTCAATAATTGAGCAATCTTTGAATTTATTTAGATATTATTAAGTTGTTATAATAAGTGGTGATTAGAGAAAATTAAATATGACAATTTGGTTATTTTCGATACCTTTTCCTATAACTTAGTTAATTACTCAGTACATAGAAGTTTGTCTCACCCCATTATTGCTATTAGCAGTAATTATAACATATTAAGATGCAGCTTCTGTTAACAAATAAAAACCAAACAACATAATTATCCAATCATTAGCAAACAAAGAATAAAGAAACTTTTTTGATGCAAAAATAGTTGACATATAGCTGTAAAATGTAACAATATGTTTATGGAGATTCAGACTGGGAGTGGGGGGGGGGGGGATTCTGTCCTATTTGCAAGATTCTGTCCTTGTCAACAAAAAAGAGTGGGGGGGATTCTGTCCGGGGGGGATTTTGTCCTACACTCAAATAAACAATGTGCCTTCAAGTGACAAGGGCTGTAAAAATAGATACAATTAGAAAGATTTCAATCAATTATGGAATGACCACAATCTACGGAGCGTATCGCAGTGAGTCCAAAGAAAATCCCATTGTAATGCTGACATTGGATTTAAGCACTTCATATTCAAAATAGTTTGGATGTAATTGTTGCTTTGTTAAAATAAAATGGTAAGAATTTACAACCTATCTAATGATATCTTCTTTTTTCTACTTCAAAAACATCCCCCGAAACCACTGAGCTCTTGAATCTTATTGGTGATGACCACGAGAAAAGAAACCTCCCGATATGACAGGCAAATTTACGATATCAAACTGAAAATCTCCCGACCACGGAGAAGGAAAATATCACATGTATGGGCAACGCTGTTACATGTAACACTGAGATTTCAAATCAATTTTGTTTTAAAAAGACAGGCTAGTTTTCAGGAAACTGAAACCAAATCGTTAGGCTTCCTTCTGAATTCTTATTAGTTCAGAAATGTGATGTGTTATTGCCATTAGGTTTTCATAAATTATAGATTATATATAGGTCCAATCTAAAAATCAATAATTTTCCAGGTCCACCTACCAACAAAGCCTTCTCGGAAGCCTGCTCCCCGTGGTATCTGGTTATAGTTGGGTACAGAGCCCAGGTACATGGGCTCCGACAGGTCCAGGCCCGTGAAGTACCCTGGGGACTCTCCTGTGTATGCTGGTTCCTCATTCACGACCATAGTTCCTGAAAACACAAATATTCAATGTCTTTTTCCTCTTTTTGTTCATCAGGATAACATGTCTTTGTAATGTATACCCCCTTTGGTAACACCCAATTTTTATCTAGTGAAACTTGGGTGTGCAGGGTATACTTTTATCTTATTTTTGTACAAAAACAAAATTTGTGGGTTCTCGCTAGAACCACCTCACTAAAGCAGTTCCAACCTGAACCCACAATCTTAGGTACATGTACTTGTTAGAACCTCCTAACCAAGGAAGTTCTAACACGTACTCACAATCTATGCTTTCAGTAAAAATATGATAACATTAATATTTCAAAATCACTGAATATTGTATGATTGTTTTCATAATGCAAGGGAGAGAACTCTAACCTTTCTTCCTGTTCCTGGTCAACTTGACTGTATGCCACTGGTTGAGATCAAGCGTCCGGTTGCCTCGGATCACCGCAGGTCCAGATCCCACATCAAACCTGAACTCTGGGTAACCCTCGCTGAGTCCGAAACATACAAAATCACCACCACCATCATTGAATTGTCCATTGTATAGAACCATGCCTAAAATAATCAGTTTAAATGCAAATTAAAAACCTTCCCTTGAAATAAAGAATTTATCACATTAAAAACAAGGGTAAATTCAATGACACAATTGTTACACAAAAAACAATGTTGTGAAAAAAAATGAAGAACAGGGAAAAATAGGCAAAAATTGCAGTTCCATATATACGGCTCATTCAATTGTGTATTGTAATTCAAGGATTGTTTTGTGCTTTAATGCCCCAGTCACCAAATTTTCAGTCATGCCACGGCAGAGCTGCCGCTTCCTGTGTATCAAACAGTTTTATGAGGAGTTAATGTGTCTTGCTCACTGACACAAACCTAGTGTCAGTGTGGTTCGCTCTGCCACAAGGCTATCATGCATCCCAGTCTTATGTCACACAAAAAAGTGTTACCTTCAGTTGACTCGGGTTTAAGTGAGAGCAGAATATCAAAGTGGTGGGTAGGATATAAACTAACCCTGTCTTCGGGCTTCTGACCAGATCCTACACAAACCAGCCTGTACTGAAATCAGTCCAGTGGTTCCGGAGAAGAAGATTTTTGAAGGGTTTTTACCATATATGGGCATGGCGGCCATCTTGGTCATGTGACCTGGATTATTTATATACACATTGGTTCCCCCTTCCCATAGATGCTTCATGTAAAATTTGGCTTTGATTGGCCAAGCAGTTTCAGAGAAGAAGATCTTTGAAAATGGTGGACGACGGATGAAGGACGGACGACGGACGGACGGACGACGGAGCATGGGTATACTATAAGCTCACCTTGTGAGCCTGACGGCTCAGGTGAGCTAAAAAACTCATAAAATTTACCTTCAGTAGATTCTGGTTTCAGAGACAGTAGAATATCAAAGTCCAAATAGACATCATTCAGCGGTGGGTAGGATATGAAGGACTCTGGGGTCTGAGTGAAGTAGGGCACCAGGGCTGAAATAAAGATAATAATTGTTCAGTTTATTATTTTGTGACGAACGAACGTGTCCATCCCTATCATTCACAAGAGTCCACTTTCAATTTAAGGGGCATCAGGTATCACTGGACCAGGTGCGCTTATGAAATTTTATTATATCGGTTGATAAAATTTCGCTATATTATATCGGTTGATAAAATTTCTCTAAGCATACAGGGTAGCCCCAGATGTGACACTGCATTCTGTGGCATCACATCTGAGGCTATACTATTTGCCGATGTCGCACAAAAAAGCACACCAGACTTATATGGGTAAAATAAAACCCACAACAATTTTCTTTTTCAAACTTGTATCAGATATAGATGTTTGAAAAGAACAATTTCTGTTCCGTAAGCATCATTATTCCAAATGTCATTCTTTTGAGTGCAAATCATCATTTCTAGGCTAATATGCATTTTTTTCTTCACAATAAAAAATTAGCCGCATCATGAGAAAAACAAACAATGTGGTTTCAAATTAGGTCTGATACAAACCAAGCTTTACAATCACAGAAGAAGGCTAGAAGCTGGAATTTTGGATTTAGAATGTAGAGGATTTGTACAATCTGTGTTATGAAAACAAAGGTGCTGATCAGTTTCGCAATTATTGCAAAGCTGATCTGCGCCTTTTTTGGCATAAGCGAAATGGTTTTCTCATGCCGTGGCTCAAACGTTACTTCAACTTACATCCAACATTCAGTTCTACAGGAATATCAGTTTGTCCGTATTCATTGGTCGCCGAACAGACATACGTTCCAGCATCTTCTGGTCTTAATCTCGAGATCAATAAATCACCATCAATAACTGTGTAATCACTGAAACATAGAAGGAAAATATTCAAAAATATGAAAACAAATTTAAACCTGAAGCAATGGCACAACATAGAAATAGACCCACATTCCCTTCCCAATATTAAACCACATTTGACTAATACAGAAATATTGAGGTTTGCAATATCCCATTTTAATATCCCATCAACAACTAAGCTAATATGAAGACAGTGACTTGATCAAATGTATCAGCCAAAAGACTAGAGAAGCCAATGAGTGGCGTCATGAGAAAACCAGATTTTCGCTTAAGCGAAAACAAAGGCGCAGATCAGCTGTGCAGTAACTGCACAGCTGATCAGCGCCTTTGTTTTTGCCATTCAGATTATACAATTCCTCTTCTTTTTAAATTTCTAAATCTGTAATTTCAAGCTTCTAGACTGTTTCTGTGACTGTACAGTGTACAGACTGATTTGTGTCGAACCTGGTGGGAAACCCCGAAGTCTGGTTTTCTCTCATCGTGGCTCCAATAATCCCCTGTTTTATAATAAAGAGCATGGAAACTGGGTATCTTTTTTGGGAAAACAAAAGAAATATAAAATTTTGAAACAAAACTAACGCATAATGAAAATCACACAACAAAACAAATACTGTAAATACAAAATTCTCATGTGATTTTAATTTTGCAAATTTTCTTTTTTGATTTATCCACAAAGTCTTGAATTTGCGAATGAGTGTTTATGTAGTTTTTATGGTTTATAGCCTTTTTTTATTGGAGAGGACCTTGAATCTGAAAAACTACAAATTTGCAAAAATTCTCAAAAATGAAGTTCTCCTGAACAATAATCAATCGGCATGTCAGCATAAAAATATAACTGCTTTCACTCAAAGGGAGACAATCAAATACTCACTCGGGCATTTCTCCATCTTTCCTGTGCCATGTGATATCGGGTGATGGGTAGCCCCTAGCGTCACATGCCAACGTCACGCTCTCACCTAGGGATGCTGTTGCTACTCTCTGGGGTGTGTTGATCAATGGGCGAGCTATAATAGACAGAACTTTGGCTTTTTATTATTTGAACTTGACATTAATTTTATCAAAATAAAAACGTTTGTACCAGTAACAAATTAAGTGAAGTAATTACCTCATGCGCATTTAAAAGTGCTCAATCATGCGACAATATAAAAGACATGCAGCACAACTAAAATAATAGGCTTTCCAAGATACAGCAAAACTCTAAATTTAAGGTATTAACTTCATTTTGTTTTTTGCAATGTAAAAGTATAAGACTGTATTAAAAAGTACATGTAGTAATTTGCATATAGCAAGGTCTTTCTTGACAGAGAATGGTAACTGTCTACAGCTTTGTCGAAAAAATTCAAACACATTATGAAAAACAGTTTCTAAGGGCATCTAAAAAGGAATAGCAAGTACGTAGGACAGGATAAATTATTCTCACACCAAAAAAGGGGGAAGGGGCCAGTTATTTTGATAAGAGTAAGTAGACACAATTATATTTGAGCCGCCTCGATGGAAAACCAACAATGTGGTTTCCGAACAGGTTCGACACAAACCGAGCTGTACAAGCACAGAAAAGAGCTAGAAGCTTGAAATTTTGGATTTAGAAAGTAGAGTAATTGTACTATCCGTGTAGCGAAAACAAAGGCGCTGATCAGCTTCGCCGTTACCGCGAAGCTGATCTGCGTCTTTGTTTTCGCCTATGCAGATTGTTGGTTTTCTCATAATGCGGCTCATTTCATACACCCATATGAAGGGATATATAACACAAAACACCAAGAGTGTGTTATTTGCTCTTTTACATATACATATATGTAGTACAATTGGAAAACAATGTGTATTAAATTACTGAAAAAGGTGGGGAAAGACAAGAAAAATATCTTTTTTTCCCAACCAGTGCTGTCAACAGAGTAGCTCAATTCCTAGGTAAATACATTCAACTACAGAACCAAATTTCAGGCAAGTCTGTATCAGTGTAGAACTATGGTGCCACCTTCCAGGAAAATGACTTTCCTCTTTGTGCTGTGTTGACAGTAAAGGTATAAGCCACAATGCAAGAAAACCGGTCTTCGGGTGTCCGACCAGGTCTGACACAAACTGGCCTGTACAGTTTCAGAAGCAGGCTAGAAGCTTGAACTTTTGGAAAGAATTAGTGGAGGAATTGATCTATCTGTGCAGCAAAAACAAATGCGCTGATCAGCTGTGCAGATACTGCACAACTGAACTGCATCATTGTTTTCGCACAGACAAAAGACCAGTTTCCTCAGGAAGAGGTTGTATGACATAATAATGGTAAAACAAAAATATTAATGAGGAAAAATAATTCAAGAATTATGAACTACAAAGCTCTAGTGCATTTGGGTTAGTGCAGAAATGATACACGTCAATATAGCTATATTGAAATTATTATCTTTTTTGTGAGGATGATGATGGTTTTATTTCTGTAATTTTTATGACATGAAAACTATGGTATATTTGTTTGAATGACCAACACAGAAACATAGATGATAAACTTTGCTTTGTGTTGACTGAAGTTGCTTTTTGCATCAGTGAAATGAGCCGCCTCGTGGGAAAACCAACAATGTGGTTTCCGAATAGGTCCAACACAAACCGTCCTGTACAAGCACAGAAAAGAGCTAGAAGCTTGAAATTTTGGATTTAAGTAGAAGAGGAATTGTACTATCTGTGTAGTGAAAACAAAGGCGCTGAAGGGGCCAGTTATTTTGATATGTGTAAGTAGACACAATTATATTTGAGCCTGTGTGTGAGAAAACCAACAATTTGAGTTCCGACCATGTCCGACACAAACCGGGCTGTACAGTCACAGAAGATGGTTAAAGGTTGGAAATTTTGGATTTAGAAAGTAAAGGAACTGTACTATCCATGTAGCGAAAACAAAGGCACTGATCAGCTTCGCGGTGACCACGAAGCTGAGCTGCGTCTTTGTTTTCGCCTATGCAGATTGTTTGTTTTCCCATGAGGCGGCTCAAATGATATTGACTTCAGCTCACGTTGTAGAGGAACATGGCAAAGCTTGCCCATTTTCCTCTGTGTCCATTTATTAAAGAGATTTGCCATACAATCATTTTGCGTGTGTTTGGGGTTCTCCAATGGTAACATTGGTTGTTAACATTTTATACCAATGGTACCAATTTAATAACCAATGGTACCATTGGTTGTTAACATTTTATACCAATGGTACCAATTTAATAACCAATGGTACCATTGTTTGTTAACATTTTATACCAATGGTACCAATTTAATAACCAATGGTACCATTGGTAAATGAATTGGATTAAATGGTTATACCATTGGTGCAAATGGTACAAATGTTACCAACCAAAGGTACCATTGGGAGAATCACGAACACACACTTTGTTCACACAATTCAAAAGTATTCAGTGATGTCAGAAGTCCTTTTCCTACACTAACATCGTAAATCATTTTCCAAAAATGACTTTGAGACACATATGCATGCAACTATAATTTCTTCAAATGGTGCCAGGTGTCACCCATCCCATTTTATTAGTGTTTCATGACACAGGAGTAAAAATAAGTCTGTCATGACAAAAAAGGCAAACAGACTGCAAAAAGCAAAACTACTACACATATGCAGAATAGTTTATCACCCGTGTAATTACAAACGAAACATATAATTACTTACAATCATCAGCCAAATAACTAGACGAGTTTACTGAGAAAGCAAAATGCAAGAAAAATAAATATACTATTGACTATCTATGTTAAAAAGAAATGCAAATTGCATCTTTACACTATGTTAAAACTAGTACTCTTAAAAGTAGATCACCTTTAGGATACCAGGTGAATCTACATGTATTACCTTTTGTGCAGTATTACATAAAAGTTCATGTAATTTTGTGCGAACCATCCTAACATTAAGTTGCAAAAAAATAGATTGTTAAAAACAAGCAAACTGTCATATTTAAAACTATATTATCTTCTCTACTGTGCAAATTCTTTCATTATCATGAAAAAGGCATAAGATGTTAAGATTTTGAAGACCTGGAGAATTATATGTAAGCATTAGGGTATACTGAACATCATTAAATCAGTACACCTATTTACCAAGTCTTTTATTTACCATATTTCCATCAAGTTTTTTTTATTGTGTTTGTTCATGAATGATTTAAAGTCACACAAAATGATCATTAGAAATCATACAGCTATATACGTCATCAGGGAAACATGTCCATGAAATAAGTACCGCCTTACACCCCACTTTTATACAGTAAAACTTGGGTATACAGGGGTATATGATTCTTCTTATTTTTGCTTCAAAACATAGATTGTGGGTACTCGTTAGAACCGCCTTGCCTTGTACTATGCATACCCATGATCAATGATTTCAGCAAATATACTTAAAACATCTTTTTTTTTTTTTTTTTGCAATGAATTTTTCATTTTTTACAGCTGAAAAACGATCTCTGTATATTGCATGGGAGTGTTTGTAATGTGATTAAAACATGTAACCAAGATCAGACTGCTTCTTGGAGAGTAGTCTGAGCGATGTCTGGATTGTATAACTGAATGTATCAGAGCCACTTTGTCTCAGCTCCAGTGTCAATTTGTTGCAATTTAAGAAACAGGTTTGAGATTTTCAAGAAATCATGCCTTATTAATGATGTTCAGTATACATTTAGAGGTAAACACTGGTCTAAATACTTACATCCTTGGTTGGGGACTATCAAACAATTTATACACAAAACAACATTAAACTACAAGCACAAATAAGGCAAACTGATCAATCCTTTTACAAGATACAATAAATTTGACAAGGCACTAGCATGCAAAAATATTATGCTATCACTCTTCATGCATGTAAAACCATGCATTCAACCATACAATGAAACCTTATAAGGCAAGTTCTACACTGGGTATCAAGAGACAACCAATGCAACTGAGAACAACAAAGTTGAAATCAATTTAAGACAGTAAGATGCAAATAGCTGTCTAAGAAACACTTGCCACAGATCGTTCTGTGTGGCAAATTGTTCTCAAACATACATTTTACTCCTTCTTCTTGCTTATTGATTTCATCTGTGTTGGTTGTCTCTGGTATATGGTGTGAATTGTACCATTATTACTTATTGACATTTCACTAAAATATATATATACATAAAGCAGATCAATCTTCTCTATCTGTTAACAGAATTATGTTAAGATTTAAGTACCGTTTCTTAGACCCTAGCCAAGAAACTGCTCAGGTCACACTTGTTCTGAGGTTATAAAACTTTTTTCTTTCTTACTCAGCTGAGCATGAAATTTATCCTGCTCATAAATGTACCAATTAAATGCCAATTGCTGGCATTTTAACATACATATATATGATTTTGTTTCCAAGGTGATCTATATCTAAAATTTCAGTAAATTTTGATTATTTATGAGTATTTATAGGCATTATTAATTTAATGCTCAGCTGAGTTAAGAATGAAAACAATATAAGCTCAGGGCAATGCTATCCTAGGAAACACTTAATCATTCTTCCTTTAACCTTCATTTGTCTTTCACAACATGACCTTTTGACCTTAACTCACCTCTGACATAAAGGATGAACTTTGAGCTGACAGATCCAGCCTCATTCTCAGCTAGGCATGTGTATGTTCCAGCGTCCTCGATCTTGGCCGACGGGATGATGAGGATTCCCTCCCCTTGAATGGATTCTTCTGGTAGGGGGCCGTCATCTCGCGACCAGGTTACGGTGGGCACGGGTGTTCCTGTGAAAAAATTAAATAAATGTTAAAATAATGAGTTTCATCAATTAATTCTTACTATCATGTTGTTTATGTTTATTGTTGTTTTTTTTATTTTACAGTTAAGGTAAAATGAGGAAAAGTACATAGCCCTATTATGCTGAGGCAGTTCAAACATGTGCCCAAAATCAATGTTTCCAGAAAAATTAAAGTAAATATTAAAACTTTTCAAGTGAAAATTCATTTTTACAACTGAAAACAAATTGCTGCTCATTCCATAGGCATGCTTTCCAATGCTTTATGGACACAATACATAAATCAGTAGAAAACCATTAAATTATGAAAGGTCACATGGCCACTTAACTAACCTGTGACAACACATTCCATGGAAACTCTTATCTCTGACATTCCCCACCTAAGAGACCAGTAGGTTCAATCATTGGACCATTCACCACCCCCTACCCCACACCCCAGGAGTTAACTTACCTGTCACAATACATTCCATGGACACTCAATCTCCCAACATTCACAACTTGAGAGTCTATAATTTCTTGACAGGTTTGTTCTATCACTAGACCATTGCCCTACCCCTTCTCCTAAAACCCAGATGTTCTACCCCTTCCCCCCACACCCCAGGTATTCTAACCCTCACCTCGACCCCAGGTGTTAACTTACCTGTGACAATACATTCCATGGACACTCTATCTCCAACATTCACAACCTGGGAGTCAATACTTTCTGGTCGGGTAGGCTCTATCACTGGACCACCTAAAATATGTCACAGAATAAAGTAAATGGTCAAACATTCACACGGTAGCTACCCTTAATACTGCAAATTGCAGTTTTTCGTTATTACACATATTTACAGTAAAACAAGACTCTTGTATATTTGTTTCATTTGTGATGTTAAGTCCAAGTCAACAATCTTTCAGTTTTGTTTGGATGGAGCCAATGCTTCCGGAGTACTTTAAGAAGTCAGTATGTCTTGCTTAACCCAATTATGAAAAAATGAAAAATGCACTTTCCCATCCCTATGAATTAGATGAGTCCACTTTCATTTTTAGGAGAATCAAGAGTGGTTTTACATTTTTATTCAATTTTTAATGAATTTTGTCTAGTAAGCAAACTGAATAGCCCCATATGGGACACCGCGTTTTGTGGTATCACATCTGTGGCTATTCTGTTTGCCTGTGTCACATAAATAGGATGCCAGGCTTATATGAGTAAAGCAGAATGCAGCAGAGTAAACCTCTCCATTCAGAGTTAGACACCCTGCACTAAGCCAGTGCACTCGCCACCCCATTATTGTTTTGTTTATACTTTTTGGCCATGTCCGGAAGGAGCCACTGCTTCCTGGGTACTAACCAGTACTATGGGAAGTGATTGCATCTTGCTCAAGGACACAACATGGTGCTGCCAGTGGGGATCAAATCCAGTACCTCTTAATTCAAGAGTCAGACACTCTGCACTAAGCCAGCACACTCCCCACCCTATTATTCAGTGTTTCACAGACTTACTTCTGACATCTAACATTGTGTAATCTCTGGCTGTGCCTGCAGAACTTGATGCTGTACAGATATAGCGACCTCTGTCTGCTGTCTGGACATTGTAAATCCTGAAGAGAAAGTCATTTCTCATTCCCTTAACATGCTTTGACTGTACAGCAATTTTCAAAACTTCAAGAGGTGAAAAATATCATATTTCTTTTTGTTTTTTCTCATTATACAGATAGGGCACATGGACACCTCCACTTTGAAAACCTTGAATAAAAATTCTAATTCCCTTAACATGTCTTTTAAATGTACAGGGATTTTCAAAATTTCAAATATACACAATTTTAGTTTTCTTATTTCTACTATTGAAGCATACAAACATGCAATTCTCTTTTTTCTTATCTTTAATCTGTTTTTCATCCCTTTTTGAAATTATTTTAGTTAGACAAGCCAATCACTATGTAGGGCTAACATGGGAGTACCCCGATAAAAGAGCACCTAACACATCTACAAGCAGAACATGGCTTGTCTCATATGTATCCAGTTGAAACCACATTACACAGATTATCAAATGGTTGAAATAGTTAACAAAACTAGTGACCTTAAACATTTGGCCAAGTGGGCTGCCTTTTCAGAAACTGATATGAGAGTCAATCTTACGTGAGGACCCCATCCTGTACTCTGTGTTGGTCTGGTAATTCTCCACCATCCTTGGTCCAGCGTACTGTGGGGTTGGGGGAGCCCGTCACGTCACAACGTAGCTCCACGTTAGAGCCTCGCTGAGCCAGCTTATCCCTGTCTCTTACTGATACCGTTGGAGGTACTAGAAAAACAAATGAAGACGCTTTTGCATGAGCAATGAAAAACCAATTGAAAATGAATTGTTGTTGTTGTTGAATAGTATTTCACAGCCCTTCAATGCATTTCAGGCATAATTAAGAGTTGTCATTTACCATTATCCTAGCCATCAGGCTCCTGGGCAAGTGTCTTGGGGGAAATTAATCAATATTAAATGCTAAATCTTTGACCATTTACCCACAATCAGCTGAACAACAACAGTATTTGAGCCACAGCATGAGAAAACCAACATTTTGCATATGCGAAAACAAAGGCGCAGACCAGCTTCACAGTAACCGCGAAGCTGATCAGCACCTTTGTTTTCATTACTCAAATAGTGCAATTCCTCATCTTCCTAAATCTGAAATTTCAAGCATCTAGCCATCTTCTGTAGCTGCACAGAAACCAGAAAGAAAATCCTGAAAACCGGTTTTCTCGCTTCGCCGCTCATATATCCTTTGAGCTTGTTTGTTCATTGTAATCTTACTTGAACTCCCAACATTAGCAAAGTTCCCAAAATATGAAAACCAACCTTCAACTTCTACTACAGCGTAACCTTCCTGTGTCTGACCCGAGGGCGTCCTCAATGTACATCTGTATCTCCCTGCATCGGCGGCTGTCACCTGACGTATCTCCAAGATGCCGCCACCCTCAGTGGCTCTCGGGTTCATCTGACCGTCGACCTTGGACCACTCAGTCTCCCAGGCACCGCCACCTGTGGCGCTACATCGCAGTTGGATTGTCTCACCGGCACGGGTGGAGATACGCTGGGGTGAGATGTTCACACGTGGGGCAACTGTATAGAGCAATAATAATACATCATAAGTTGATAAACAGGTCAGAAGCATAAAATAACTAGAAATGCGTGTTTGTAAAACACTATGCCCCCAACTGTATGCTTGTCCCTAAACTGGCAGCCTGTATGATTCATTTATTTCATTTGAATGAAGTGAAATTTAATTTCATAAAGAAGCTGTTCGGTTGCCTATGTTTTTGACCTCGATCCAGAAACAGAATGTAAGCTTTTTGCATACAAGTTAGAAATGGAGTAAAAATTTCAAAATGGAGTTATTTTGTCAAAATTTGACGGAAAGTCCTAAAAACTTAATCAGGTGATCTTCTTCTCAGCCCCAACCAGTATACCAAATATGAAGGCTCTAGCTTAAATACTTTTTCAGATATCTTGCACACAAGATTTTCAAATTTTGTTTTCAAAGGGGCATAACTCCAAAAAGGCGCATAACTTGAACATGAAAAAAATACGGGTCAACTATTTTTTCATGAGGAATCTGTATATAAAATTTCAAAACCCTAACATTCACCGTTCAAAAGTTTCAAATTTCACCGAAAAGTGGAAAAATCAATCAAAATTTGAAATTTCCGTATTTTTGTCAAAATTTAACGGAAAGTTCTCAAAAGTTGATCAGGTCATCTACTCATCAGCCACAACCAGTATACCAAATATGAAGGCTCTAGCTTAAATACTTTTCGAGATATCTTGCACATAATATTTTCAAATTTTGTTTTCAAAGGGACATAACTCATAAAAGGGGCATAACTTGGACATGAAAAAAAATATGGGTCAACTATTTTTTCATGAGGAATCTGTATATAAAATTTCAAAACCCTAGCATTGACCGTTCAAAAGTTTCAAATTTCACCGAAAAGTGGAAAAATCAATCAAAATTTGAAAATTCCGTATTTTTGTCAAAATCTGACGGAAAGTTCTCAAAAGTTGATCAGGTCATCTACTCATCAGCCCCAACCAGTATACCAAATATGAAGGCTCTAGCTTAAATACTTTTTGAGATATCTTGCACACAATATTTTCAAATTTTGTTTTCAAAGGGACATAACTCATAAAAGGGGCATAACTTGGACATGAAAAAAAATATGGGTCAACTATTTTTTCATGAGGAATCTGTATATAAAATTTCAAAACCCTAGCATTCACCGTTCAAAAGTTTCAAATTTCACCGAAAAGTGGAAAAATCAATCAAAATTTCAAAATTCCCTATTTTTGTCAAAATTTGACGGAAAGTTCTCAAAAGTTGATCAGTTCATCTACTCATCAGCCCCAACCAGTATACCAAATATGAAGGCTCTAGCTTAAATACTTTTCGAGATATCTTGCACACAAGATTTTCAAATTTTGTTTTCAAAGGGAAATAACTCAGAAAAGGGGCATAACTCAGACAAGAAAAAAAATACGGGTCAACTATTTTTTCATGAGGAATACACACATGAAATTTCAAATCCCTAACATTCACCATTCAAAAGTTAACAGACGTACACACGCACACACACACACACAGACAGACAGACAGACAGACAAGCCGAAAGCAATATGCCCTTCCAACTTTTTCAAAGTTGGGGGCATAACTAGAAAAAGTGCCTTGAGAGGCACGTATACCCCCGGCTGGTAGCCACAAAGCCCCCTCCCTACCCCCTACCTATACAACCCTGCACATGCTCACCCCTGACATTGAACCTCAACCCCCCAATGAAAGACAGTACCCTTATCAAGTACACTTTAGAAATAAGCACTGTAAAGCACATTGCATACAAACATGGGGGAGTGGTGTTTTAGAATGACAGATCCATTTTAGAGCGGTATACAGAGCTGACGTGTATTCTCAATCTAGGACATAATCCACGGACATTATGGGTCAGGTCCTCAGTCCTAGATTGGAATGAAAATAGAGTGTCATTCTTAAAAAAAAAAAAAAACGGCCCCAGACCTTGACCTCAAGTCCCACCCCCACCCCATGCATGGACCCTTGGGTCCATCCCACCCCCACCCCCATGCATGGACCCTTAGGTCTAACCCTTATGTGGTACCTATGTTGTATGAATGCTTTCTGACAAATGGTTGTCAAGATATAGACCTACAGAATATTAATCTTGGTAAATATTCTGTATTTTATAAATGTGTCCTAGATTTTGACCTCCAGCCCCACCCCTAGAGTTTGGTGCCATGGAATTTAATTCAACCCTAAAGGGTATTTATGATCCGAATAGGAATACATTCCTATAAGTCTTTGATAATATATGAACTTAGAGAAGAATTAAAACAGTGTTTTCTGAGGAAAACTATGTCCCCCCAACCGTTTAGTAATTGAAGTTTAGTTACCTTGTGATATGAAGTTTAACTATGCAAGCCAGCATGACCATCTTGTTCTGTATGGTATGGTAGTATAAACTTGTTTTGGACTCTGTCTATGGGCAACACCCATAACTAGTTTGGCTTTCAATTTTTAAAGAGCATTTAATTCATTCTCATCCAGTATTATATATGTCATTTCATGATAGCTGTAATAGCATGGTATAACTCCGCTTTTTTGATACGGTACATTTCTGATATAAATATGGTCTATCAATGTACTTCTACGAGTTGTCGGTTTGGAAATGACTTGTGAAAAGCTTTCTTGAAGAGACAATATCTTGGATTTTAGGAAGTCAACATTAAAATCACCAAGTAAAATCAACTTGTCGCAATCTAAACTCGTGTACAATATTTGTAAATTGTCACAAAAATGTTTCAAGTCTAGTCTTGGAGGTCTATAGACATTGATCAATACGACAGGTGGATTGAATAGCTTAATGGCAACACATTCAATTGGAAAACCAGCTGTACTGACTTCTGTGTACTGTATGTTCTTGTTAATAAATAAAGCTACACCACCTCTTGGGCTGTCTCTACAAGCACTAATCAAAGTGTGACCTGGAAGACTGTTCACTGTCTGAGTAGTTCTAAGCCATGTCTCCTGCAGACAAATGATACTAGCTCTGGACAGGAACAAGTTTTGATTAATGTCCTCTATATGTGGTAACAGACCTTCTGTATTATGGCTCACAATTATAAATAGACTAATTTCAACATTTTTTTATGGACTCGTGACCTTGAAAATTAGGTCAAGGTCACCAAAATCTAAACAACTCTGAACCTCCTCACAACAATGCTTCTGCGCAAGTTTGGTCAAAGTCCATCAATTGGTTTACAAGATATTGCGTCTGAAATACTAATTTCAACAGTTTTTATGGAATTGTCACCTTGGAAACTATGTCAAGGTCACCATAATCTTATCAACTCTGAGCCTCCTCCCAACAATGCTTCTGTGTAAGTTTGGTCAAAGTCCATCGATTAGTTTACAAGATATCCCGTCAGAAAGACTAATTTCAACAGTTTTTGACTAGTGACCTTGAAAATTAGGTCATGATCACCAAAATCTTATCAACTCTGAGCCTCCTCCCAACAATGCTTCTGTGCAAGTTTGGTCAAAATCCATCAACTAGTTTACAAGATATCGTATCGGAAAAACTAATTTCAACAGTTTTATGGACTCGTGACCTTCAGAATTAGGTCAAGGTCATCAAAATCTAATCAACTCTGAACCTCCTCCCAACAATGCTTCTGTGCAAGTTTGGTCAAAAACCATCAATTGGTTTACAAGATATTGCGTTGGAAAGACTAATTTCAACAGTTTTTATGGACTTGTGACCTTGAAAATTAGGTCAAGGTCACCAAAATCTAATCAACTCTGAGCCTCCTCCCAACAATGCTTTTGTGCAAGTTTGGTCAAAGTCCATCAATTAGTTTACAAGATATCATATCGGAAAAACTAATTTCAACAGTTTAATGGACTCATGACCTTCAGAATTAGGTCAAGGTCATCAAAATCTAACCAACTCTGAGCCTTCTCCCAACAATGCTTCTGTGCAAGTTTGGTCAAAATCCATCAATTGGTTTATAAGATATTGCGTTGGAAAGACTAATTTCAACATTTTTTATGGACTCGTGACCTTGAAAATTAGGTCAAGGTCACCAAAATCTAATCAACTCTGAGCCTTCTCGCAACAATGCTTCTGTGCAACTTTAGTCAAAATCCATCAATCGGTTTACAAGATATTGCGTTGGAAAGACTAATTTCAACATTCTTTATGGACTTGTGACCTTGAAAATTAGGTCAAGGTCACCAAAATCTTATCAACTCTGAGCCTCCTCCCAACAATGCTTCTGTGCAAGTTTGGTCAAAATCCATCAATTGGTTTTCAAGATATTGAGTTGGAAAGACTAATTTCAACAGTTTTTATGGACTCGTGACCTTGAAAATTAGGTCAAGGTCACCAAAATCTAATCAACTCTGAGCCTCCTCCCAACAATGCTCTTGTGCAAGTTTGCTCAAAATCCATTCATTTGTTCAGAAGATATCGCGTCGGAAAACCTAATTTGATCAGTTTTCATGGGCTGGTGACCTTGAAAATGAGGTCAAGGTCACCAAAATCTAATCAACTCTTTCCCCCCTCCCAACCATGTATCTATGCAAGTTTGGTCAAAATCCATCCACTGGTTCAAAAGATATCGCGTAAGAAAGAAGCTACGCGGACGTGGACGCCGACGCGGACGCGGACGCCGACGC
Source organism: Rugalucina vietnamica (assembly GCA_964017185.1). NCBI lineage: Eukaryota > Metazoa > Mollusca > Bivalvia > Lucinida > Lucinidae > Rugalucina > Rugalucina vietnamica. Next base: position 10,173,699 of record OZ024882.1, on the reverse strand, counting down.
CGACGGGAACCGCACCAAAAACAATATGTCCCCCACCTTCGGTTGGGGGGACATAAAAAAACACTATGTAAATAGCACATTTTCAAGGTGACCTAGATTTTGAACTCTAGCCCCACGCCCCCCCCCCCCCACCCCCCCCCACCCCCGAGCATGGACCCTCAGGTCTGAACTCACGGAAACAAAGCAAACCTTATAGGGTACCTAAAGTCCAAATATAATTGATTTCTGAAAATTGGCTCATGAGATATACACCATTAGAGAAACTTTAACCAAAACTTTGACGCAAATTAAAGATGACCTAGATTTTGACCTCTAGCCCCACCCCCAGGCATGGACCCTGGGGTCCGAACTCTTGGAATCAAAGCTAACCCTATAGGGTACCTAAAGTCCATATATGAATGATTTCTGATAAATGGTTCTTATGATATACACCACTAGAGAAACTTTAACCAAAACTTTGTCGCAAATTAGAGGTGACCTAGATTTTGATCTCTAGCCCCACCCCCGGGTATGGACCCTGGGGTCCGAACTCATGGAAACAAGGCAAACCCTATAGGGTACCTATGGTCCAAATATGAATGGTTTCTGACTATAACTGCATGAGATATACACCACTAGAGAAACTTTAACCAAAACTTTGACGCAAATTCTACTGAACTAACGAACTAACGAACAAACGAACAAACGAACTAACGAACATACGAACGGACGAACGGACAAACGGAAAAGTGAAAACTATATACCCGTCGGCATAAATGCCGGGGGTATAATAAAAGAACAATCTTTCTGATATATACATTATGTATTATCTGTATTTCATCATATACTTTAGGTCAAACAAGAACAATAAGTTTTTATTCCTATGCTTTTTCTTCTAAAATGACTGAAAATACTGTTGGTGGAACAGACTCATTTCTTCTTTCAGAGTTCCTATCCTCGAGTTCATGAGTTAATTTAATGAATCCATTTAATCTAAAGCATCAATCTTAAATAACCATTTCCTTTAAAGCGTAGATGGAAAAAATATATTTTACAGTGACATAAGATGTAATTCTGCACATGCTTAACCTTTAGCATGCTGTAGGCGACTGCGGTCGACCGTGGAATACCTATCTGTGCCAACTAGAGGCGACTGCGGTCGACAAGAAAAACCGCTTTCAAATTTCCCGCACTTTTCGCCCACTGCCTACTTATGAATATTAATGAGCGATGCCCAGACAGTTGCGCATGAAAACAACATGGCGGCTTGTGGTTCTGGGACCGATTTGTCGGCCGATTTTGATCGGATTTTCGTTATTTTTGCATTAGAAATGCATTTTTAGCGCTTTTTTCGCTGGTAAATGGAAAATTGGGTGCATTTACACCCGAAATATGACATCGTAACGGTACGTATGATGAATTTTTACGCTAGAAATCGGCGTAACAAAGACTTCCGAAACCGAAAGTAGATTTGTTTACTGCGTTTGTTGAATTTATTCAGCTGTTTTTATGGCTCAAAAATTAAGAAAACACGGAAAAAAATTGGAAAAAACGTCAGTGGGCTGCGATATCGATTTCACTATATTGCTCAGCATGCTAAAGGTTAATCAGAATGCTGAATTTATTATAAATCTATGCCCTACATACCACTGACAATAATGAACACGGATGCCTCGTACGTTCCCTCTGGTATCACTGTAGAGCAGACATACTCTCCCGCGTATTCTGATCGGAATCTTCCCATCCTGAGAACCCCACCGCTGACTCTGTGATCTGGGGGCAGGGGACCTTCACGCCTGCGCCATCGAATTACTGGGTTTCTTACAGCTGTGGGATAATATGGAAAAATATAAGACATTCATTTCGATTTGTCACCGACTTGTTTTGAAATAATGTTGAATAATGTTTTTTGGGGGGTCTCTCAGTAATGAGAAAGACCATCATTCTTTCTAGAAAATTAGCTGTTCATGTTAGATGATAAGTTCTTTAATGGCTGACTATTAGGAAAACAGGCCTATACAATATACAAAGATTTTTTCAGATGTAATTTGATTTTTTTTTTTTTTTTTTTTTTTTTGCTCAAAACATAGATTGTGGGTACCCACAATCTATGTTTTGGAGCAAAAATAAGAAAACATGTATACCCCTGTGTACCCCAATTTTTTCGCTATAAAAATTGGGTATAAGGAGGTATTCATTGCATGGGCATGTTTTCATGATGCTAGGCCAAGTTTAGCTCTAAACTGTTGTTTGCAAGTACAGCGAGTACAGCATAACACCAACTCAAAATCACATGTCCAAGTTTGGTTGTTTTTTCATGAATTCTCTGGTTTCCTCCACTATGTATAACCACATAAGACCAATTGTTCAAAACTTAACGTCATTGTTAAGATCTCAACTCGTTAGGAAAATGCTGACAACATCAGCAAATACATTTATTTTTGTTGATAAAATGTGAGACTCCTTTGCAAAGGATTCACACATTTTTTCCACAAAAAAATAACAGTGTATTTGTACTATTGCCATTTGAAATTTTAACTAATCGTTAACTAACGACAGTGTTAATTTTGAACAACTGGCCCCAGCATATTTAAGAAGGCATAAATAAGTTCCATGAGCTTTCTGTGTAACTGAAACAAAATATAATTTTGAAACTTTAATTTTTTTCTTACCATCAGCTGTACAGACAAGTTCCACAAGTTGTCCTTCCTGAACTGACAGAGTGCTGGGCCCTTGTATAGAAACTCGTGGAGAACCACCTTCACCAACTGGAAGAAAAAAAGAAGTCCTTTTTTTTTTCATCATCATTACAAAAACTTGCCAATGCAATAAACAGATTTTTTTTCAGCTGGAAAAATAGAATATTTCCTTTCAAAAATGTTGTTTTTTTTTTTGTGTGTTGTTGTTTTTTTGCTCAAAACATTGATTGTGGAATTAATCATGATGTGGGTATCACACAAACCATTCATCAACCCAAAATGGCTAATTTAGATTAATTTTGCTACAGTTTACTCTCATTATAGCATGGATTGGATAGCTAACATGGAATTTGTCTAGAATCCCAATAAAAGTGTTATAAAGAGGTTGTTGTATATAATGAACTATGTGGCATATCATTTCTGCTCAGTCAGAAAGAAGACACAACCTACCAATAAGCTGAAGACTGTCCTCTGTTCTACCACCTGTGTTTGTAGCGACACACGTATAATAACCCTGGTCCTCACGGCGAACATTCGGGATATCCAGAACAGCGGAACCCTCGTACACGTCATATCCCAGTCCATCAGGGGCCAGATCCCCACGTCTGGGTTCGCTGGGTTCTATCCAGTATACTGAGGGGGTGGGGTCGCCCTCGGCGGTACACTCTAGGCTGACTCGCTGACCAACCAGGGCGTACACTTTCTGGCTGGGCTGTAGCGTAATACTTGGTGGGCCTACAAGGACATATCATCAAAGATTGATGTTAAAATGTATTCTGCAAATTCTGCAACTTTCTGGTTTGCCGATCATATGTTGTTAGAAACAGTTATTTTGACAGTATGTTTGGAGAATATAAACACTCATTCCAGATCACTAATGACTTACTTCTTTTTTTTTTATACAAAAGGCACATACCTTCCACTATGAACAACCCTGTTGCAGTAAATGGTTCCCATAAAACATTATTACACCATTTTATGACAAACCTTTTTTTTTAAATTATTTGAGTCTGTGCATGAGAAAACCAACAATTTGGGTTCCGAACAGGTCTGACATAAACCTGCCTGTACAATTGCGGAAACAGGCTAGAAGCTTGAACTTTCGGATTTAAGAAGATGAAGAAGAAGAAGGATTTTACTATCTGTGCAGCGAAAACAAAGGCGCTGATCAGCTGTGCAGTTACTGCACAGCTGATCTGCGGCTTTGTTTTCGCCTATGCAAATTGTCGGTTTTCTCACGTGGTGGCTCATTTTTTATTGCAACCTACCTTCCACAACAAGTGAAGCGGTTGCGGTGATGGTTCCCATATCGTTGGTGGCAGTACAGATGTACGAGCCCTGCTGGGCGCTAGTGATCTGTTTAAACATTATCACACCGTTGTCCATAATCTCAACTTTTTCCGGGTCCATGGGGAGATTGCCAACTCTGAATCAGAATTCAAAGAAACAATTGAGCCTGTTGAGTCGATTTTACATGACGCAGAGCCAATTATTATTATGTTTTGTAGGTTTGATTTCTGGGGTTTTACATCCCACTCAACAACTAAGGTCATATGGAGACAGGACCTTGGTTCAAAATCACAGCCCAAAGACTCAAGAAGCCCTGGATTGAACACACAACTTCTGCTTAACATGGCAAGTGGCTTAACAACTATGCCACAGAGTATTCTATTTTTATCATCATTCAGTTGTTTTTAATGAAACAAGAAGTTTTTTATGTTTATTGAGATATTTACTAATTGCTATGTATACAACCTGTATCTTTTCATAGTTCATTGAATGTAAGCAACTCTATGAACTTAAATGCTTATTCAATCAAGTTTACTGTGCGATGAACTTCTGTTTTAACTTAGTTCTTACCGTGACCATGTGACTGCCGGTGGGGGGTCACCGTCCATAACCCGACACTGGAACATAGCGCTGGCTCCTGTCCTCACCTTCAAGGTGGAGTTGGGATATAGCTCGATCTTAGGACGCATGCGACCTGTAAAAGACACACTCTGATCATGCAGTTATTCAGGTTCTAAATGTTAAAACAAAAACTTAGATTTTAAATTCCAGTACAAAAACTCCTTATAACTTACAAGAGATAGACATAGACTACTGTTTAGGTCCAAGAAAAAATCAGTCTTAAATCAGCAACTTATGTGCAGCGATAATCTGTGTCATATTCAAACCTGTGTGATAAGGAAGTATCCTTTTATAAAGGGGTTAAGTGTAGTTTGTGTATGAGGAATTTTCAAACTAAGTATTCTGACGGGTGCCTTAAATGTGTACAATCATGTTTATTACTGCTCTGTGTATTACCCTGTTACTATTTGGTATAAGAATTTTAAGTTCTATTTCACTGACTATTTGAAAGAAATTTGAAATTAAAAGTATGTAGGACTCGAAATCTTGATAAAGCTTTACAAGTCAATTGTTCCATTGTTTTAATCTTATTTCTAATGCCACGCAAAACTAAACAATGACATGACTTACGTTCAACTTCCACTACGGCCCAGTCCTGGTCAGTTCCCGCTACATTTTCTGCCCGACACACGTAAATTCCTCTATCACCCATAGTGGCTTGTGTAATCCTCAACGTGTTGCCATTTACCTACAAAAAATAAGCAATTCCACCCATTAAGAATACTTTAGATACACCTCAACCTCTTTACAACATGGCTTGTTGCAGCATGGTTTTCAGTTCCGCCATCATTTTCTGCCCGACACACACAGATTAATCTCTCTCTCATAGTAGCCATTGAATGTCCATTTTGTTATGTGGTTTAACGTCTCGGCCAACAATTTTTTCAAGTATGTCAAGATGATACCAATTACTTTGACTGGTGTTGACAACAACTATGGGAAATTAATGCCTCTCAATGACAGCCATCAGGGTACTCATTAAAATGCCTTGGAGAGGCGGTTCTAATATGTACCCACAATCAATGTTTTGAGCAAAAATATAAATATTTTTATTTTCAATGAAATTTTCAATTTTTACAGCATAGGTGTGTAATAATATGGTTTAGACCCAGGACCTTTCCATTCAGAGTCTAAGGCTGTAAAATAAGGCCAGTGCATTGTTTCTCTAGGCAAGGGTAAAACACCTGAGTGAATCACTTTCAATATGCTCTCACATTAAGATAAATACTTTACCACATGATTGGATCCCAGCTCCTCTCTAGATTTGAGCCATGTGATCTGAGGTTCTGGTGAGCCAGTCACAGTACAGCGCAGGGTACCAGTGGTTCCCATGGGAATGGTGAGCTTCTCTGGTTCCACTCTTGCAGTTGGGGCAACATCTAGTCAGAAGATGGAGCAGAATTGTATACTATTGCACACTGCACTTCACATTTTCAAAATAATATATATTTTAAATAAGCATACTGGCATTAGAGATCTGTTAAACCAGTTTTAAATTTCCAATGCCTGTGAAATTTGTTGTAGTATTAACATTAACCACAAAATGCAACACACGAACAATAATGCTTCATATCTGGCCTGCAAGAGCCCATTTATACAGCAAATTATGATTGTTAGGCTGTGTGTGCACTCATTCAAAATAAATGGTATCATTAGTTATTTCTAGATCTACATGCTAATTTCAAATCAAAAGAAAATATACACCAATCCAGCAGGATAACATGTCTGTGCAATGAATACCCCTTTAAACCGCAATTTTAAATAGTAAAACTAGGGTTTACAGGATTATACCTATTTTTCTTATTTTTGATCCAAAACATAGATTGTGGGTACTCTTTAGAACCGCCTCACCGAGGCGGTTCTTAAGTGAGCCCACAATCAATGTTTTCAACAAAAAATATTAAAAAAATCAAATATATTTTTGAAGAAATTTTCAGTTTAAAAATCTCTATGTTGCATGGACAATGTTTTCGTAATGGAAAAAATACACCAATCTTACTCTGCTCTGGTCGAGCCTCCACATCGAGTCTCGTGACTGCCGTGTTTATTCTGCCTGTGTCCGTGTCCGTCCCCGTACATACGTAATTGCCAGAATACTGTGGCTGTACATTTGGTATGGTGAGTAGACCCTCCTCCTGGGTTGACCTGGGGGGCAGGGCTGCGTTCTGACGTGACCATAGCAGCACAGTTCTGTCTGACGTATCCTCCGAGTAACATTCTAGCCGAGCTGTTTGTCCGACAAGGGTGACGACTCTGGTTTCCCTGACTAGGACCTTCTCTGGGGGCTTTTCAGCTGTAATGTGAAATTATTTGTTATGTAAAAACAAAAGGGGCCATGAAGAAAGGGGGACGTGCATTAGAGGCCAAAAATGGCCCCGTACCTAGCTGAGTGACAAGGGTGTGAAATATGGCCTGGCTATTGCTCTTCGTGAAAATAATGATAAATATAGCAAAAGTGAGCAAAGCTCACATACCCCCGGCGGTAGCCATCAGAGGTCATACCACATTGAGACAACATGCAGATTACAGAAAAAGGTATACATCTAGTCTCATCAAATGAATATCCAGGTGCACTGTAAGCTACAAAGATAGAACATCAAGTTATCTTCTTCTGGTGTAGATTTGTCTAAAATTTAAGAAAATTATAAAAACAAAGTTCTGAGACCTGAGCTGTATTATAGGAAAACCTGCTGGTTGCATAATTATGTGAAAACAAAGATTTAGATCAGCTGCAAAATCAATCCCTCAATATTCTAAATCAGAAACTGCTAGTGTCTAACCATTTTGTGCTATATAGCCACATCTATCTCCAACCTCTTTGGAGATCCACAGTCTCCAAACAACAACAACAAAAAACTTTTGGAGATAAAATATATTCATAAATAATTATATTCACAATGAAAGGCTTTTTGGGTTGAGTGACAGATGGAAAAACATAAGCAGGAGATAGCTGATTATTTCTTACACAACACAACTTATCATTCCCAATGTTTGTACTAAATTTCATCATCCTATGTCAAGCAGTTCCTGAGAAATTTCCCTATTCATTGTACAGGAGTGACAGATGGAAAAACTACAAAATGGAAAAAAATGGAAAAACAAATACTAGCCATCTGATTTTCTCTTACACAATACACTTGGACACTGTCTAAATATATACAAAATTTGGAGAAGCTGGCATAAATAGGAGCTGAGAAATTTGTGATGGAAATTTCAGAGACAAAAATGGACAGATAAAGTGACTGATAAGCAGGAGATGGCTGATTCTTTCTTACACAATACAACTTACCATACCCAATGTTTGTACCAAATTTCATCATCCTACTGAGAAATTCTTGACAAAAATTTCCATATTCATTATACAGGAGTGACAGATGGAAAAACTACAAAGTGGAAAAAGAATGGAAAAACAAATACTGGCCATCTGATTTTCTCTTACACAATACACTTGGACACTGTCTACATGTATACAAAATTTGGAGAAGCTGGCATAAATAGGAGCTGAGAAATCTGTGATGGAAATCCGAAATTTCAATCAGAGAGAAAGTAAAATGGATAAATAAAGTGACCGATAAGCAGGAGATGGCTGATTCTTTCTTACACAATACAACTTACCATACCCAATGTTTGTACCAAATTTCAACATCCTATGTCAAGCAGTTCCTGAGAAATTTTTGACAAAAATTTCCATATTCATTATACAGGAGTGACAGATGGAAAAACTACAAAGTGGAAAAAGAATGGAAAAACAAATACTGGCCATCTGATTTTCTCTTACACAATACACTTGGACACTGTCTAGATGTATATAAAATTTGAAGAAGCTGGCATAAATAGGAGCTGAGAAATCTGTGACAGAAATTTCAATCAGAGAGAAAGAAAAATGGACAAATAAAGGGACAGATAAGCAGGAGATGGCTGATTCTTTCTTACACAATACAACTTACCATACCCAATGTTTGTACCAAATTTCAACATCCTATGTCAAGCAGTTCCTGAGAAATCTTTGACAGAAATTTCCATATACATTATACAGGAGTGACAGATGGAAAAACTACAAAGTGGAAAAAGGATGGAAAAACAAATACTGGCCATCTGATTTTCTCTTACACAGTACACTTGGACACTGTCTACATGTATACAAAATTTGAAGAAGCTGGCATAAATGGTAGCTGAGAAATCTGTGACAGAAATTTCAATCAGAGAGAAAGAAAAATGGATAAATAAAGGGACTGATAAGCAGGAGATGGCTGATTCTTTCTTACACAATACAACTTACCATACCCAATGTCTGTACCAAATTTAATCATCCTATGTCAAGCAGTTCCAGAGAAATCTTTGACAGAAAAAAAAGTTTACACACACACACAAAACATCTTCACAGAAAAGACAAAAACTATATACCCCCTATATACTTCGTATATGCCGGGGGTATAAAAAGTATGTCTGTTAGAACTTCATAACTAAATTAATTTCAGTTCAAACCATATTATGATCTGTTGCTATTGCATAAATGATACTTTTGAACAAGTCAGTATATTCAATTGCTATAAAAGAAAAGTGTCTCATTTCGATATTCATGAATATTAATGAAAAACAAGTAAAAGAAGAGGCTAAACTCATATCCGTTTATGGGTTGACTTGTGATATTTATATCTTCGTTACATACGTCCAAAAATACATCACTGAAACATAGTAGTTAGAGGAACCTCCTCAATGCGAAATAGAGAGAGAGAAAAAAACAAACAAACTACAAACTCATAAGTGCATGTGGATAATGCATATGTTCATGGTTTCCATAGCCACCCATATTGCGGTTCCAAAGAATAGAAAAATAAGTAGTAACTCATATTCAAAATACTAACATTGTCAAAAATATATTTAATAAACGCTTTGGCTCAGCTTTATCACCTAATCTGCATTCAATATGCAAAATATGAAAATTGCATATTCATGAATATTAATGAAAACACAAGCGTTTCATCAGAAATTGATGAATATAATAAAAAAAAGTATAGTGCCTCAAAGATGAAAGTGTACCGCACTTGTTCAATGTCATCAATACCGTTCTCTGTCAACGTTATGCTAAGCCATTGTTGGTTATGCAAGATTTCTAATCTGCATAGTCATGAATATTTATGAAATCTTACAGAAAAATACAGGACCAATCCCCAACTTAAAACTGTTTACCACAACACACTCTTAACTCAGATCCTGTCTGCTCTAGAATATAGAACAAGCATTAACTAAAATGTTTATAAACAGAACTTTTCACACTTTGCAAATTATCTTATTTGAATATCATGAATATGCAAACTATCTAATTTGCATATAAATGGTTATCTATGATCATTCACCAAAGTAATCAAATTAATCACAATGACAAACTTTAACAGAGCAAAGTCTACGATTAGACAGATATTATACGGGGTAGATCATTTAGTTCTGACTTATATTGATAGACAGATAAATTGATTGATGCCCTTGGTTCAATGGCTTTGTGAATATGCAAATTTTCACATAGATCCATTACATGATATGTCATGCAAATCGCATTTGTGATTAACGCCAACTTGCCACAATACTGGTGTAAGACTGAAATAAGTATGTTTACGGTTTTAATTAAGTTCTCTTTCAATATCTGATTTTCAGATCAATATTCATGAATATGCAAATATGGTAATGTTCATACAGGCCCCATGTATGTAAGAATAGTCAAATTATATAACTTACCGACAACAACATGCCACAAAGATTGTCTTGAATTGAAATAAGTATGTTGAACTATTTGGGCTAAAGGCTTGTATCAAATTTTATCGCAATTTCTTGTTTCTTTTTATCATTATTTTCATGAAAATTGCTACCGTAAATATGCAAAGTTAGCAAACTAGATTCTTGTCATATAATACTTTGCATGATAGGAAGTCAAATCGTATAAATGGTCCATGACAACATGCCTCAGTGATGGTGAGTAGAATATGTTCAGATTTTATTGAATTCCCACTCCCCCCCCCCCCCCCTCAATTTCCAATGTCCTATCATATGATATTCATGAATATGCAAATTAGATGATTTTCATTTTGTGCCATTGCAGGTAAGGAAATGTAAAATTGTATAACCATTGGACAACAACAAGCTACAGTGATGGTTTGTGACTGAAACAAATATATCTAAAAAGTTCATTGATTTTTCTCTTAATTTCTTAATTGTCTACAAATACTCATAAATATGCAAATTAGTTGATTTTTATGTAGGGGTTAATTACATCATGTCAAGTTGTATTGCCTTTCGACATGATTGCAAAAATGGATGTTTGTAATTGAAATCAGAGTGTTTAATGTTTTTTTTTTATTTATATATTTTCTATTATGATTCTATCAATATTCATGAATATGAAAATTAGATGAATATGTAAATTAGATAATTTACACAAGTTACCATCAGCTAGGCTTAAGCTTTAACATGATAACATGTTTAGTGAGCTAGGATAATTAGTAACTAAGTTGTGTCTGATTTTGTATGTATACCACCATATTCAAAACTCATATTTGTGGTTGCCGATCTGGCACAGCTGCATGTCGTGACTGGGTTGTAGTTTGGAATCTACATGATCAAACCCCATATTTTGGAGATATTTTGCTGTAGTGATAGTTTGATCATTGGTAGTGTAGTATCCAGAACTTGTACTTTTCATTGTGCCTGATGGCAAAGTGGGGTGAGCCTAAATGGGCTGGAAATACAATATACAATACAATACAGGTTGCTATGGAAACCGTGTTTTTCTTCATAGCACAAATAAGTGTGTCTTTGAAAAAATTCCCATTGTATTTCGGGGATCCAAATCAACAATTTATGACCCATCAGAAAATGTCTTTGGGTGCTGGGTGTAATTAATTATCACCAGGCCTTATAATAATGGCTTCTTACTTTGAGTGAAAAGCAAGTATTCTATAGAGCAAGTTTTTAAGAATTAGGTATGAGCCCAGCTAAATACCAAAAAGATATTTCCAAATTTGGTGCATCTTAGTGATACAAATCTTCTATGAAAATATCTTTTTGGTATTTCGCTGGGCTCTATGTAAACTACTCTGTTTAAACTCTTCATTTTGGTCTAAAATGGCAATTTTCATACTTTTGCCCATATTGGCGGCCATTTTGTGTTGCCATAGCAACCATAAAAGTCAAAATAAATATTAGATCAAAACACTTCAATCATTCATCTATTAAAACATGCAGAATAAAATGCTGGGCAGCAACTTTTATTTTTTGCTTTACAGTGGGCCAGAAAACCCTGTTAATGCACGTCCCTCTTTGTCTGCTAAATTTTCCATAGATGATTTAAAAATTTATACTAAAAAACTGGCCATACAAGTGTATGTGTGAGCAAATAACAATGCTCACTCAAAATAAGACAGAAAATCCTTGATTTTCTTTAAATGGCACAGCAGCCAAACCGAACAAAAGAAACAAGTTTTGAAGGGAAGGAAATTTCATTGCTCTTTTACAAATTGGCTGTATCTCTCATAAAGATTTTATGATAAGAGGTTTCTCCTATTTCAGTAGTTGCACTGTGAACCTGTTTTCACATTTACAGAAGCAAAAAAATTATGGAGTAATGCACTAGTCATTTGTAACGATGGGCTCCACCCCCGTGGGAGGGTGCGGGATAGCCGTGAAAATTAGCAGGGCTTTGACCAAAGTTTTGCCACGGCAGTGTGGGGGAAATACCCGGGGTTTGCTGTATATAAGCAATAAGGGCCATGAAATGAAAAGATAGCAGGCTGCAAGGGTGAAAACAACAGCAGTTTCACCAATGAGCAGTCCCCGCAGGGTGGGGCTTTTAGCAGGGATTTGATGGAGGGTGGGGTGGGGGGCTTTGGATACAAATGACAAAAAGATTACAGGAGTCAACAAAATTTTGCATACCTCTTGTCACATACAGAATAGTCCTCAGCTCTGTCGTTCCCGCCTCGTTGGTAGCTTTACAATAATAATCTGACTCGTCTTCCGGTCGTGCCCGGGGTATTGTGAACAATCCATCGTTCGACGTCGAAGCTTCTGGATTCATGGGCCGGTTCCCACCACGGTACCACTCTACCGTGGGTTGTGGAGAGCCGGTTGCTAGGCAATTAAATCTGACTGGTTCCCCTTCTTTAACTGTCTGGTACCTGGGCTCAATTCTGACGGCTGGAGCTTTCTCTGCACCTATAATTCAATTACCAACAATCAATTGGCAATCACGGCTATGATAGCTTTTTTTCCATTCTCAGAAACAAATTTAAGGGTCACCGGTGACAAATGAAACAAAGCTTATTTTTTCCATTCATTCAGTACAGCAACATGGTAACCTTAAGAACATTAGATTCCTCCTTTTATATCAGCAGTAAACAAATCTCAAGCTATAACATTCATCTAGGTATCTATCTACATTATTCTTAGGTAACCCACCTGAAGATGTTTAATTTGCCTTTTTGTCACAGGAATAAAGAACTTGCTTTATTTCAATCAGCAAATGAAGGAAAACTACTCTAAGAAATATATGCCAAATGCAAGAGGCAATCTCAGGTGCAATTGCATACAAAGCTGGCATACTACCAACCAAGTTTCTATCCCCAAATTCTCTTTAGAATGGCCATAACAGTGTGCTGCTGCTACTATATCTACACATACAAAATCTAAGTTTGCAAATATAAAAATTATTATTTATTTTGTAACATATAGAATATCGTAACCTACCCTCTTCCACAATGAGTATGACCTGTGCCGTGTCTTCCTCCAACATGTCTGACCCTGTACAGATATAGCTACCCTGGTCGTTACGGTTGGCATTGGGTATAACAAGTACTCCGTTCTGTTCTATAGCCTTGGACGGCATCACAGCCCCTTGCTTACTCCATGATAAAATCACCATCTAAATGAAAAGCATCAGTATGTGAGCTAAAATTATAAATTCCTATACAGATGTATAGCTACCATGGTGGTTACAATTGGTGTTGGGTATAACATATAGTATATGATAATTTATGATCACACAAAGTGGACATGGTAAATGTGAAGAAAAGATTCACCAGGAAAACATGTCCATGCAATGTATACCCCCTTATACCTTCTTTGGATTGTAAAACTGGGGTATACACTATACAGGGCTATACAATTTTTCTTATTTTTGATCCAAAAGATTGATTGTGTACACACAATTCATGTTTTGAGCAAAAATATTAAATTTTAAATAAAAAATATCAATTTTTCCAATAAAGATTTCTTTTTTTAAGCATGAAAAAACTCTGTATGTTGCAAGGGCAAGTTTTCGTAATGTACCAGAATATGCAATATCTCCTTACCTCTTGAGCATTATAAGCTGAACAAGCAAATCTTGCTGTCTGACCTTCTTCAATGACAACTCGTGTTTGATCTATCTCTACACGGAGTGGCTGACGACCTGTAAAACAAGTGCATCTCTTTATATGATGGTTTGTTTTATTATCTTTACATTATAAGCTGAACAAGCAAAACTTGCTATCTGACCTACTTCAGTGACAACTCCTGTTTGATCTATTTCTACACGCAAGGGCTGACGACCTGCAAGACATCAGGATAATATGTCTGTGTAATAGATACACTCTGAAACCACTCATTTATGTAGTAAATATGGGGTGTACAGGGGTAAACATTTTTTCTTATTTTTGTTCCAAATTTAGATTGTGGGTACTCGTTAGAAGTGCCTCACATACTCCATGACCTTGTGTGTGTAATGGACCAATTGAACATACAATGTACTAACCATTTGAACAATCAATGCCAATGATTTTCAAAGGCCTAGGGAATTTAAGGCCTGATTTCGGCCTCATGTGTTGATAAAAAACTGAATTTTGGAATTTTGAGGAGAAACGTATTGCAAATAGCAGGTATAGGCCCCTGCTTATAAACTCTAGCACAACTATCACATTCAAATTACACATGTTGCCATGGCAACGCTACGAAAACCATAGAAATATCACTTTTTGCAATTTTGGGTCTATTTTTCACCATTCAACATCATTTTCAACTACCGGCCCACGCGACGAACAATTTCTTATTGTGAAATAATTATGAAGTATCATCAAGGTATATTGTATGCTGAGTATAATTTTGTTCGGAGTGTGGGCTGGCACTAAAAAATTAAAAACATTGTTCAGAAATGGTCCAAAATAGACCCAAAAGTGCAGAATGTGCTCTATCTATGGTTCTTCTGGGCATTGCCATGGCAACACTTGTAGGATAAATGAAGTACTTGTTCTTGTTTTTAATAGAGGAGACATATTGCTGTTTTAAGGAATAGTTTTCTCACCTAAATTCCAAAATTTATTTTTTAGCAAAATCTGAGGCAAAAATCAGGCGTTAAATGCCCTAGTCCTTTATGCAAAACAACTATCAGAACTGTTCCAGTTAATCACCTACCATAAATGACCTTCAGTTCAACATCACGTCTAGTCACACCATAGGCGTTAGTTGCCGTACACTCATAGCGACCACTGTCTTCTGTACGCAAGTCTCGGATCGACAAATCATACCTGAAATTGTAAATGGTAGAAGAAATTACATCAGAAACTAAGATTTATCAAATTTATTGATAGCCCTGAATGTTTTAGACTTGAGATGTACAAAAAATGATGCAAATAAATATCAACAACAGTTTCAAATAATTTTCTTACAACGGGTAAAACACAACACTGAGGGTAAAACACCTTACCTAGAAGGGGTAAACCACCTTACCTGAAAGGGGTAAAACACCTTACCTGGAAGGGGTAAAACACCTTACCTTGGACTAACAGAAGCTCTATCTGGTAATGGCCTCCTATCTGTTCGACTCCATACAACATTAAATGGTCCCTGACCGCTCACAGAACAGCTAAATATGATTGAGGATCCTGTAGGTTCTTCGACACGCAGTGGGGCAACAGCGACCTCGGGCCGTAAATCTTCTTCTCTGGGTCTACATGAGCCCCCTGGTTGTGAGGGGTTACCCACGTACCCTGTGGCACAGCTGGAATGATGAGAAAGCAAAATTAATAATTAGCTTTTTATGTATAAATTAGGTCTTATTTCTTAATGACAGCTCCTTTTTAATACCGTACATAGATCCAAGTTCGAGAATAAAACTTAAAAACTTATCACATAGACAAGCCCATTTCATTTTCATACAAAAGAACATTTACGATGTGCACTTTTACAATACATCAGCTACATTACTTGTGGTTCACGCTCACTAGTTTTATGAATAATCAACAGCTAATTCACAGCATAATTTTCATTAACACGATACCTCCCTAATCATCAGGCAAACTCTAGGAAATTTACCCCTTTTCAAGAGGATTCAAAATCTCCCAAAATGAATCTTATATATTTTACTCATTTTTCAAAAACTTCCCTGAAATGAAAGAAAAATCTTCCTGATGTCTCTTTCAAACACCTTACAGTTATGAATTTTGGGGCAGAAAATATTCCTGTTACTTACGTCTGACACCTTCGGCCAGTGTAGCCAGTGGGGCATCGGTCACATGTGACTTCATCATCATCAGCCAAATAACAGGTACGGGAAAACCTGGAGAAATTAGGAAAGAAAGTTTGAAATCAACAACACTACTCATGAAAGAATTATCTTCAAGAAAGATGTGTGGTGTTGATCTGCGTAAAATCTGCATCACTGACTGGGAACCTTTTGGCATTAAAAGTTTAGAAAACACACACACACACACACACACACACACACACACACACACACACACACACACACACACACACACACACACACACAAAGGGTTTTGACTACACAAGATAATATAAAATTCTTTCTATTTTACCTTTTTTTTATTGATGTCAGTTTGAAAACACCTACATATGCTCTGCCTTGTGAGAAAACCAGTCTTAGAGATTTTTTGACTAGGTATGACCCAAACCAGCCTGGTCAGTCAAATAAGAAGGCTAGAACAGAAGTTTGCAATTTCAGCTTTTGAAATGCAAAATTGTTACAGCTGATTCAGACCAGAGGACCAATGGTCCTATAAACGCTCACCTGAGATCTGGGATGTGTGACTTAAGTTGACCTTGCCATAAAATGGGTCAAGGTCATCCCAGGGTCATGATTTATATAAACTTTATAAAGCTCTATTGGATGCTTCATGCCAAGTTTCAAAATCATAGGCCTTCTTGTTCTGGAGAAAATATTTTTTAAAGGTTTTTGCTATTTATAGCCATGGCAGCCATCTTGGTCATGTGACCTTGACCATTTAAACAAACTTTTATTCTCTCTTTCTAAGGATGCTCCACATAAAGTTTGGCTTTGATTGGTATAGCAGTTTCAGAGAAGAAGATGTTTGAATATTATGGTCATATACATGTATATAGCCCCACGGGCAGGGGCAGACAACCCCCTGGGCCCAAAATATTTTCATAAACATAAATTTTCTGTCCATTTGCTCATTCCTAGCAAGTTTTCTGCCATTAAATGAAATTTTCCTATTTTTCCCATTCAAATGCATGGGTGACCTAAGTTGACCTTGCGGTAAAAAAGGTCAAGGTCATCCCATGGTCATGATTTATATAAACTTTGTAGAACTCAAGTCACTGATGCTTCACACAAAGTTTCCAAATCATTGGCCTTCTGGTTCTGGAGAAAAAGATTTTTAAAGGTTTTTTCTATTTATAGCCATGGCGGCCATCTTGGTCATGTGACCTTGACCATTTATATAAACTTTCTTTCCCCCTTCCCAAGGATGCTCCATATGAAGTTTGGCTTTGATTGGCCAAGCGGTTTCAGGGGAGAAGATATTTCATTATTATGGAAATATACATGTATATAGCCCCGGGGCAGGGGCAGACAACCCCCCAGGGGCTAAAATTTTCCATTAACATTAATCTTCTGTCCATTTGCCTATTCCCAGTAAGTTTTACCCATTAAATAGCATTTTACCATTTTTTCCCATTCAAATGCATTGGCGACCTAAGTTGACCTTGCCGTTAAATAGGTCAAGGTCATCCTAGGGTCATGATTTATATAAACTATGATGGGCCCGCTTCCCCGATGCTACAAACCAAGTTTCGTGGAAATCTGCCTACTGGTTTCGGAGAAGAAGATTTTTAAAGGTTTTTGCTATTTATAGCCATAGCGGCCATCTTGGTCATGTGACCATTTATATAAACTTTTGTTCCCCTTCCTAAGGATGCTCCACATGAAGTTTGGCTTTGATTGGCCAAGCAGTTTAAGAGGAGAAGATCTTTGAAATTGTGAATGACGGACGCCGGACGGACGACGGACGGACGGACGCCGGACCATGGGTATACTATAAGCTCACCTGTGAGCCTTCGGCTCAGGTGAGCTAAAAACATAATAATACATACTGGTTCTGTGGGGTTGTGAGAGGACAGGGGCAAGGTCGGCAGTCCTGCTGTGTCCCGGACGTCGCATCACCATAGTAACCAGACGCACATCTCTCACAACGATCTCCCTCTGTATTGTGCTGACAGTTCTGGGGAAAAAAAAACATTTACTTCATATTATTAAAGCATGAACACCAATTAGAATTTCATGATAACTCAAAAAACACACCGAGTGTTCGCTTATTGGAGCATGTATTCTAATTAGAACAAATACAATATTTCATATTAAAAGAAACTTACAAGACATCTTCCAGAGTCTGGGTCACATGATGTGGCATGTCCGTTACAGTTACACCTGACACACCTGCCGAGCCCACTCTGCCCGTCTGCAACCCGGAGGTACCCCTGGGCACACCTCTGACAGGACAGACCCTGATAGCCCTCAGGACAGCGACAACTCTCAACCATAGGGGTCTGACCAAGGTCTGTACAGGAAAGGAAAAAGAAACACAGATATATTATTTTCCAAATATACCTGACACAACTTTTGAGCCATGGTGTCAACCAAAAGATTGCTGTATGTGCTCAGCTTGTTTTATTATATCCATTCACATGATCGAGGTAACCTTTTACTTTCACATAATTTGCAACACATTTTAACCCTTTTTAAAAACCTATAGAATTTTTTATTTTTCAAATACAAAAAATTGTCTCTTGGCAAATTTTCTCATCAAAGGATATAAATTGCTTAGTTTAATTGTTTTAGGTGGCTAAAAGTACTGTCACAGTAAATAATGGGTCGTGCAAAAGGAGTTTTTCTGCACATATTTTCAACCCTCAATTTTTCTGCTGTTTGAAACTTTCAACAAAGCTCTTACTTGTAGCAGTAGGAACTGCTGTTTCCAAACTGAGATCTCGTATGGTTATACTCTTCATCTTCTGGTGGTGGGTGGCGCGGATCAGGAACCCTTGGATGTCGGACAAGATCGTCATAAACGTCTCTCTAGTTGGTGCGTCATTCCCTCTCAAGTCATTGAAGGAGCTCTGTTGTAGACAAAATCATAGAATTATTCATCAGAATAATCAAATTTTGATCCAATTAGCACACACTAAACCCGAAAACAACACATAAACCACAAAAGTCAGCTGATAAGAAATTTGAATGATGATGAACTATTAAAGCAAAAAAAAAAAAATCAGAATCATTTAAGACAATGAGCCTTCTAGTGAGAAAAGCAACAATCATTGTATCATGACAGGACGGAAAAATTGTTGACTGGGATGTTAAACCTGGGATGAATACATTTATTTCTCACCTCTCTCATTAAAATCTCATAAGTCTGTGATTTTCCCTCTTGTAAAGATGGTTCCAGGAGATTGTACAATCTTAATGATTGACCTTGACTCTAAAATATAATTAAAGTTCAATTTTAACATTTTTTTTTTTGGAATTTTGAAACAATGAACAACTCATTTTCCCTTTTCTTACCTCAAAACCAGATCGTAGCTATTAACACACTATACATTTATTATATCTGCGTCCAAATATTTTAGTATAGGAGAATTAAAGTCGAGGTGAATTAACAAGTTATCAAAATAAATTTTGGCATTTAGCTTCAGTTTTTGGAACAGTTTTGTCAAAGTAAGGCTAATTTATCTTTCGGTTACTTCCATAGGAAAACAATAGGTAGTTAAAACTCTTTTCAAGGCACCAATGAATGAATATATATTTTATTCAACATGATTTTCATACAAAACATAAAAGTCTTACAATAATTTCTACATCGACATCTCTGTACGGCCGTCCCCCATCTTCATCAGCTGTAAACTCTAGTGTAAATCTCAGATAACCCCCGTATGATGCCACCTGGTCACCTCGAAACTTCGGTGGCAGTTGGAAGAACAGACTTTCCCGGTCTCTCTGAACTCCGTCGAAGCTGTTGAAGGTCACTGAATTTCTGGACGAGTCTGTGATAAAGCCATCACTAATCATGTTGTTCATACGGCGATTCAGGAGGACGAAATTGTGGGTGCCGTCGTTGCCTATCAGTGGTCGCAGCTAAAGACAAGAGAAAATACTGTTAATTCGGAAATGTTTGCGAGAGCTTAATTTTCGCTAAGTTTTGTGGATACTTTGCGCGGTGAAAATAAAGTTCTTACTATAAGCTTTACAGACTGCATGAGTACTCCCTTGTGAACTCAAGAACTCACTAATAATTCAAAAATCAACCACATGAAAATTTCCGAGTTTACAGTAACAGACTGCCATTTGTGAAACTGAACTGCTAATCACAATTTAAGGAATCCCCAGCTTTTTCCCTAGATAAATTTCTAAGCAGAAATTTTGTAGTGCTCCATAAACACTTACATCCCTCCACATAAATTTGCTATTCTTAATACAATTTCATCCATACATATACAAAATATTTCATAAATGCATATGAATGAGATAAAAATTTAATTGAATTCCTGGTACATTTTAGTATTGACCATTTTTGCATTATCGGCTGGTTAATCAATATTGTAAATACAGGTAACCAAAACCACCCTGACCTTGAGGTCAGGGTGGTTTTGGTTACCTGTATTTACAATATTGATTTTTAGTGAGCTGGAAACCAGCCGATAATGCAAAAATGGTGAATACAATGTTTTGGGACAGCCAACATAGATTAAAGAACCATACTGTTTCCCTGTAATAGCTAGAACTAGAACACTGGTTGGTGACCCCAGAGCAGAAACAGCCCAGACATCCCTGTGGGTTACTGGCTTCCATATAGAAATAACCCTCCTGACACCTCGTGCACCGCCGACCTTGTGTGTATGGCTGAAACAAAATTTATACTATGGTTAGTGATCCTAGAGCAAAAACAACCACTCCCTTCAATTGTGTGTACCCAACATTAACCCGAAAATTATCATAATTATAAATTTTATCTTCTTCATCTAAATTTCACCATTTTAAAACACTCAAGAAACTGTTTAAAGTTTACACCCTGTATAATGCATAAAGGTTTTTAGCCTAAGTACCTTGCATCGAAAAAGAGTATTAGGCACTGTAACCAACAATCAAAATTACATTGATCTCCCTCTGCCCCCACCCCCACACCCACTTCTGTATTCTTCACCCCCTATCCACCCTCCCTAGTTACCTTGCACTGACACTGTAATGTGTTGGGGTTACACTGAGTATTGGGCACTGTCCCGCGACTATCGCAGTTGCACCGATCTTCCTCCCGAGGTTTACAATAATCACCCGGCCGCATCGGGTCACCCTGGTAATCTGGCAGACAACTGGGAAAGAATTTAAAGCATAATTACAAGGGATGTACCAGAATTACATGGAAAAGTCTAGAGGCTTCATTTTCCTTTAATGAATTAGCTTTGAAAACTGCCAAATGTAGCGATCATTTGACAATCTTTTTAGAAGTTATTTTAACACTTAACACTTTCTAAAGCTGTTGTTGTGTATACCCACAATCTATGTTTTGAGCAAACATTAGACAAGAACTCCATGAAGGTTGATATAGTACAGGTCTGCATCGGGTGTAATAAGTTTAGTGTGAAATACAGTACAACCCCTTTTCTTCTTCTTAAGTCCAAAATTTCAAGCTTCTAGCCATCTTCTGTGCTTGTACAGCTTGTTTTTTGTCCTACCTGTTGGTTTGTGCTGGTTTTCACATGGTGTGGTTCAAATGCTGTTTATTTCAAAACCATTCTCACCTTTCACATCTTCGTCCAGTATGTCCAGCAGGACAAGCAGTACAAGTCACAGCTCCATCTCTACCCAGCTCACAAGTAGGACTAAACTGGTTTGGTGACTCTGTAAGTGGACAAGGACATTTCTGGCAGTCACTTCTGGATCCCCGCGTAGCGTCACCATAGTAACCAACGGCACACTCGTCACAGAACTCACCGGCTGTGTTATGTTGACAGTTCTGAAAAAGAATGATTGGATGCAATAATTTTTGCGTTTTTTTGTTGTTGTTTTTTATCATCATCATCATCATCATCATCATCATCATCATCATCATCATCATCATCATCATCATCATCATCATCATCATCATCATCGGCAGCAGCAGTATGGAACAATTGAATAGTCATTGTTTGTTTGATCTCATATCTTACATCCCAATTCAGTTATAAGGGTCATGATCTTATGGAGACTTAAATCCCATGTTTTCTATGGATAACAGATGTAAGCCATGCAGTGAATTATTTTAGTCCATACATACCCTGCATTCTCCAGTTTCTGGGTCACATTCACTGGAATGTCCATAACAGTTGCATGGCTCACAAAGACCAAGATATAGTCCTCCACCTGACCTTGTGTATCCAGTGTCACAGTCCTGAAATATAGGTTTGTTTTGTAATGTTTTATGTATTTTCTTTCCCACCTGGTGTCTATGTTGGGACATTAAATTTAATTGCATCAACTCCTGGTTGCTCTATTCTTACTTTAAACAATACACCTGGACCTCTTTATAACACTGTTCATTACAACACAGTTTTGGATATAAAACCGATCATTGTTGGACCCAAATTGAACTATTTTTACTGTATGTCTGTATGTTTTACTCTTGTTATAACACGGATGTGTATGGACAACAGACTGGCCAAGGTCAAGAGATGACCTTGACCTATATTAATCACATACCTTCATCTACTCCATTAGTTGTTTGCATATACCACTTTTGAGGCCTCAGGCTGCAATAGTTTTCAAAAAATCCATAGTTTTCACTTTTTCCTATGTAGAAGCCTATGTTTCCAAATTTGACCTTGCAGTAAAATAGGTCAAGGTCATCCAAGGGTCATCATTTTACCAAACTATGATGGGCTGAGGTCCTCAATGCTACATACTAAGTTTCGTGGAAATCGGCCCACCGGTTCTGGAGAAGAAGATTTTTGAGTGGTTTTTACCATATATGGGCGTGGCGGCCATCTTGGTCATTAAAAACCTAGATTTCGCGATCAAACTTTCGTCTCCCCTACCCATGGATGCTCCACATAAAATTTCACTTTGATTGGCCAAGCAGTTTCAGAGAAGAAGATCTTTGAAAAGTGTGTATGGATGACAGACTGGCCAAGGTCAAGAGATGACCTTGACCTAAATTTATCACATACCTTCATCTACTCCATTAGTTGTTTGCATCTACCACTTTTAAGGCCTCAGGCTGCAATAGTTTTCAAAAAATCCATAGTTTTCACTTTTTCCCATGTAAAAGCCTATGTTTCCAAATTTGACCTTGCCGTAAAATAGGTCAAGGTCATCCAAGGGTCATCATTTTATCAAATTACAATGGGCTGAAGTCCCCAATGCTACATACCAAGTTTCGTGGAAATCGGCCAACCGGTTCTGGAGAAGAAGATTTTTGAGCGGTTTTTACCATATATGGGCGTGGCGGCCATCTTGGTCATGTGACCTGAATTTCGCGATCAAACTTGAAATGCCACTACCCAAGGAGGCTCCACATAAAATTTCAACTAGATCGGCCAAGCGGTTTCAGAGAAGAAGATCTTTGAAATTGTGGACGACGACGGACGGACGACGGACGGACGCCGGATCATGGCTATCCTATTAGCTCACCTTGTGAGCCTTCGGCTCAGGTGAGCTAATAACATGGATTGGATAGCTAACACGGAAATTGGCTTGGACCCCAGCAATAGTGTTATAAGAGATTGAGGTGTATTTATTTGACTTCAATAATACAGAAAGCTGATGGAACTTATATATGCATTCTTGAAGACATAGATGTTGGCGTTATGTGGTCAATAGTGGAGGAGAAAACATGAAAACCCAGGGAAAACCAACGACCTTGGATGGGCGACCACTACCCTGTCCCAGATTTGAACCTGGACTGCAGAGATGACAAGCGAGTGTGCTGTCCACTACGCTATCCAGGCTCCATCTCAATTTGTTGTAACTGAGAATAAAATTATATTTCAATATAAGGTTTGAATGTTGACTGTTCTACCCACTTTCAAAGAAAGTGATTACCTCACATGACAAGCCTTTGTAACCAACTGGACAGATACATTGTTCAACTGGGTAAGCTCTGTCACGGCGTGTATCACGATCTTCAGCAACATCCAATGTCACGTCACGCAATCTAAAGAAAAATGATTCATTCATTCAGTTTAGTTGCACATTGTTCAGGCATAATGTACCAGTCGTTTGTAACCATCCCACATTCCCAGTCCCAGGGGAGGGCAGATATTTTTGTCTGCCCCCGAGGTTATAAAACTTTTTTCATGCTCAGCTGAGACTAAAATTTATCCTGCTCACAAATGTTAAAATGCCAACAACTGTTGGCATTTTAACATTAATCAGCAGGATCAATTACAGGCTTTGGAGTTCTTAACCTTTTGGGCTAATTTGGTTCTTATGACCAGTTTAAATTTTATGCTCAGCTGAGTTAAGCATGAAAAAAGTTTTAAAAAAGGTTTTTTAAAACTTCTTCATAGTTCCCACAGTGTGGGAAAAAACGGGTTTGTGTATGATAAGCAAAGGGGGCAGTAGAACAATATCTATAACAGATTACTTGGGAAAACTGCTGAAGTCTGACCAACAAGCTGCCCCTACAGTATGGGGCTTTTAGCCAGGGTTGACAGACAAGAATGGTGAGTGGTTACTGCATAATGCCCCTATCAGACTTTAACGCCGGATCCTCATGAACTACAAGACTGTATAATTCAGTTAAGATCTAGTAAAGAACTTAACAAACTATGTTTCAGCTACGAATCCTAAAAGTTTTCAATTCATGGGATTCAGTGTCATGGCCTGATAGGAGCATAATACTTTATACCTTAAAATATTCAGAAAGCTAATTATTGATAAATTGATTCATCACAAATGGACAGATCTATCTTTTTATAGCAACTTACCCTACTTCGCTCTGTCTGTCCTCGTAAGAAGCCCTGATCCAGATAGAGTCAAGGTCAGCCAAGGTCATCAGCAGGTGTTCTCTAGTAGCTGGCTGGCCATCGGATCGGTACCAGTTTTGCTAGAAAACAAAATAATGTTGATGTTTGTGTTTTATTTTTCTATTTCTAAATAGAAATTCCAGAGGGGGTAAATGATAAGCACTATAATAAAAAAGTCAGAAACTAGAATTTGTTTTCTATGTGAAAACTGATGTCTCCCCCCTTTCTACGTGCATGTCCAAAATATGCAAGCAAGAGTTATAGTTCTTGTGCATCACATATCCTGTCATTCTGTTTTATAAGTGTACCAAGTTTCATTGAAATATCTCTTACGGTTTTCAAGTTATGGAGCCGGCACGAAATTGTATGGAAAATAATCAAAGGGAAATTACCCAAAGATATGCAAGCAAGAGTTATGGTTCTTTAGCACAACACATCATCTCATCGTGCTTTATAAGTGTACCAAGTTTCATTGAAATATCTCTTACGGTTTTCGAGTTATAGAGCGGACACATGGAAAATAATCAAAGGGAAATAACTCATAAACTACTCAAGCCAGAGTTATGGTTCTTGTGCATAACACATCATCTGATCATGCTTAATAAGTGTACCATGTTTTATTGAAAAATCTTAAACGGTTTTCAAGTTATAGAGCGGACACAAAATTGTATCGAAAATAATCAAAGGGAATTATATAACTCCAAAAATACTCAAGCTAGAGTTATGGTTCTTGTGCATGACACATTGTCTTGTCGTGGTTTACAAGTGTACCAAGTTTCATTGAAAAATCTTTAACGGTTTTCAAGTTATAGAGCGGACACAATTTGTGACTGACAGACAGACGGACGGATGGATGGACAGACAGACGCACGGGGAAAAACAATATGTCTTCCGACTCTGAAGGAAGGAGACATAATAAATATAGAAAAATTTAAGGATGTATATTTTTCATACAAAAAGAAGAAGGTTTCTAGAACTCTTTCAGTGCAAAATGAGCCAGGGCGTGAGAAAACCAACAAATTTGGTTCCGACCAGGTCCGACACAAACAGGGCTGTACAGTCACAGAAGATTGCTAGAAGCTTGAAATTTTGCATGAAGGAAGAAGAGGGATTGTACTATCCATGTAGCGAAAACAAAGGCGCTGATCAGCTTCGCAGTTACTGCGAAGCTGATCTACGCCTTTGTTTTCGCCTATGCAGATTGTTTGTTTTCCCATGCAGACAATTTTATTGTGATGCCTGCCTCTCAACAATATCAAAGGATAGACAATAGCCCCTTTGTGCCTAGAATGCCTGATAACCTTAAAACACAAGACTGACTGAAAAGGACCATTACCTCATACATCTGTACACTGAGTGGGTTAGCTCTGTTGGGTTGTATAGCATCCTGTCTTGGTCGGTGAACCAGTGTAATGTCATTACCCTGGAAAATAAAACATTAGTTTTCATCAAGATTCAAATTTCAAGTGCAGGTTTTATTGCAAGTGACATAAACACTTGTACACTGTGTGGATTCTGAGCACTGTTGGTTCGTATAGCTCTATGTGTACCTTGTTGCTGTGAACTCAAAAGAATTATTACCATTATCAATTTATTAACATCATGTAATTACCTCTCTGTAAACCTCAGTGTTTTATAATCATCATTATTATTATCATATTTTAATCACAATTGTTATCACATACTTCGACCTATATTTTCAGCGAAAACCCCAAGTTTGCATATGTGATAATGTGTTTCCCCGCCCTCAGGTTATCAGCACGGCAGGCTGATAACTGGAAACCATGCATTTTGAATGGATAGAGGTTATCATGCCTGCATGTGACATTGTGGTGCAACAGAATATGTGGCATCAAGGCGAATGACGTTACGTCATTTTAACAGCGCCATTTTCTTTTTCTACAGAGAAATCGACAATATATTTTTTTGCATTTCTATATAAAATTCTTTGAATAGAAGATTTTTAAGATGTGATAAACAGATTATAACATGGACCTTTTGGTCATGGCCCTTAGTATCAACCCTTGACCATTATCATCAAATTGGAGTCTCGGGTTGATACTGCTGGTGATCAACAAAATCTCTAATTATTACACTTACAGATATCCTGACAAGAGGTTGTCTGTTATCGACTGCCCCACCCTGACGTGACGTGTACCTCACTGTAAACCTCAGTGTATTATTATTATTATTATTATTATTATCTTATTATCACTATTATTATCATACTTACAGATATTCTGACAAGAGGTTGTCTGTTATCGACTGCCCCACCCTGACGTGACCTGTACCTCACTGTAAACCTCAGTGTATTATTATTATTATTTTTATTATCTTATTATCACTATTATTATCATACTTACAGATATTCTGACAAGAGGTTGTCTGTTATCGACTGCCCCACCCTGACGAGACCTGTACCTCACTGTAAACCTCAGTGTATTATTATTATTTTTATTACCTTATTATCCTAGTTATCATCTTATTATCACTATTTTTATCATACTTACTTATCGACTGACCCACCCTGACGTGACATGTACCTCACTGTAAATCTCAGTGTACTATTATTATCATTTTTATAATCTTATTATCATGGTTATTATCACCTTATAATCACTATTATTCATACTTACAGAAATCCTGACCAGCGGTTGTCTGTTATCGACTGCCCCGCCCTGACATGACGTGTACCTCACAGTAAACCTCAATGCATTATTAATATCATTGTTATGATCTTATTATCACTATTATTATCACACTTACAGATATTCTGACAAGAGGTTGTCTGTTATCTACTGCCCTACCCTGCCGTGACGTGTACCTCACTGTAAACCTCAATGCATTATTATTATCATTTTTATTATCTTATTATCACTATCATTATCACACTTACAGAGATTCTGACAAGAGGTTGTCTGTTATCGACTGCCCCACCCTGACGTGACGTGTACCTCACTGTAAATCTCAATGTACCACCGTACGCTGTCACCTGTAACAAATGTCATTGTCTCATGAGAAAACCAGACTTTTGCATATGCGAAAACAAAGGCGCAGATCAGCTCGCAGTAAACTGCGAAGCTGATCATCACCTTTGTTTTCGCTACTCTTTAGTACAATTCCTCTACTTTATTAATCCAAAATTTCCAGCCTTTAGTCATCTTCTGTGCTTGTACAGCTCTGTTTGTGTTGGACCTGTTCCGGGAAACCATACTATTGGTTTACTCGTAATTTGGCGCAAACATAGTTGATGAGTTAATCTCTTTATGACGAACAGACTTGATCATCGTTATTATTTGGGTGTTACCACTTTCAGTTTTAGAGGCATCAGGAGTGATATTAGATTTCATTTCATTTTTTTTTTTTTTTTTTTTTTGACAAAATTCCTCTTAGCAAACAGAATAGCACAAACTGGAATGCTGTGTTCTGTACGTTATACCTAGAGCTCTACTGTTTGCCTAAGTCCCAGAAATAAGACACTTGCAGGCTTAAACGAGTTAAAAAGTATTGGAAGTGCATACATGGAAGTGCATACAAAATTTGGTTAGATTGTGTCAATTTGTTCCCAAGATATTGAGCGGAAATGAAATTATGACGTTGATAATGGGCCGTAACTCTGTCAAAATTTTGCGAAAATCGAATTATTGCTCGCCAAATAAGATCCACATGGTTTTCAACTCTATTTTCAGCTTCATTACAGCAACATACATTTTGTCTGAAGTTTGACAGAAACTGTAACACTTTGGATGCATAAGTGATCAACTTTTTGCATTTCAGACTAGGTCAGACACAAAATGTCACAAATTGGCTCTATAATTTCTTCAGGGTTTCCTACCAGGTCAAACAAAAAGCCACCAGTGCAGTCACAGAAGAAAGTGATTTAAACATGTATTACCTTATCCCCAAGGAAACGAGTGGGCAGTGACCAATAGTAAGTATCATCAGGTAGACTATCAAATCGGAAGACAAGTTCTCGGTTGTTCAAGTTTGTTGAAAATCGTTGGTCCTCTAGTGGGGTACCAGTGCTGTCTAGCATTAGCACTCCTGCCTCATCTCGGGTGAATGACAGGCCGACCTGGAAATATCAAAAGTAATAAAGTTACAATATTCATTCTTATAAGCGCATATGCTCCAATAAGTACACAGTTCTTTTTTGAGTTATCATAAACTTGTTCTATTAGTGAGCGCACATACTTTTGCTTGAAACATATCTCAAGAGAATAAATAGTTCAGCTCTGCAGAAAACATCTGGGCCCTGTAGCATAAAACTCTATTAACTCTTAAATGCAGGTTAAAGTCTCAGTTAACTGAATGGCAGCTGTATTTTTGTTTATGAAAATCAACACTAGTGTATTCTCAAAGTTGTCATTAGCTAATGTAGCTCCGGAGGTACTTTAAAATTGTTTTATACAGCAGAAAATTAATGCCATCTTTACTAAGAGAGTTCTTGAACTTAATGGCAGCTTAGGGTCTAATAACAGCTTAAGTTCATGCAACAGGGCCCAGATCCTAAGTTCATAAGTATCAATTTTCAACACAAGGAAAAGGCTAAAGATGGATGAGATTGTTTATTTGTTGCATTCTGTTGATTACATATCATTATGCACCAGCCATTTGTAATCATTGCCACCCCACCTACGAGGTAGGGTGGGGGATATCCGGGATAGAGTGCAGGGCAATTACTTTTCGAGTATCCTCTCAGTGCAGGGGAAATGACAGGATTTTGACATTAGGATCCTTAACCCAGGGAGATTTTCTATTGTAAAGGGTGGGGCAAAGACCACCAGTCCGCCCCCTGGGAGCGGGGCTTATAGCAGGGCACCGAAAGCTGAAAAGTCATAATGCCCACCCTTCCCCGTAGGTGGGGGAGCAGTGGTTACAAATGACTGGTGCATTATAGTAAAATTGTATCACAACTGGCCACCTAGTCTCATAGATATTAATGTCTGAGAGAGTGAACCACAGGTTGATAGGCACGTACTCAGTACCATCATACCAGCTTGACTTGTGAGCCTTTGCCCCAGTTGGGCTTACAGTTAAGGAATGAAGTAATACCTGTGCTCTGTTCCACGATGTACTCTGACAAGATCTTGAAACTCCCATACAGAAACACTCCACACATCCCAGCTCATATCGGTCACTGAGGTAAAATGTGTTTGCCTTACAACTGTCACAGCGATCACCAATGACATTTTCCTGCAAAAAGAATTACTTATATCAGCAATCACCCAGGAATATATTTGGCTTTATTCTCAATATAACAAAGATTACAAAGCCTACAAGCAGACTATGCAAACACTACATACGAGCCACTTCATGAGAAAATCAACAATGCTGTTTCCGAACAAGTTCGACACAAGCCCAGCTGTACAAGCACTGAAGACGGTTAGAGGCTGGAAATTTTGGATTTAGAAAGTAGAGGAATTGTACTTTCCATGTAGCAAAAACGTAGGTGATGATCAGCTTCACAGTTACTGCGAAGCTGATCTGCACCTTTGATTTCACATATGCGGAATGTTGGTTTTCCCATGACATGGCTCATATGTAGTGGGTAGGGTATTGGTAAGATACCTATGCAGCAAAACAAAGACACTGACACAGGTGTTTGCTTATCATAAGGATAATATCCACTATATTTTTCACATTATCAAAACACAGGTTATAGCATGACTTTGTTTTAAATATCTTTACTCATTTCAAGGTTTACAGCACCATAAATTATTCCTACCTTACAGTCACACCGCCTAGTAAGAGGATTCGGTCTGGTGGATCTGCTGCCTCTGGGGTCACATAGCTCTTCAACTGTAATATTAAGTCAAAGTGAAGACTTTGTAAACTGAATAAGTCAATGTGAATACTTGGGGAACTCAATAACTCAAACTGAAAACTTTGTAAAACAGATGAGTAAAAGTAAAGACTTTGTAAACTAGATATAAAGTCAAAGTGAATACTTTGCTGGAAACTGGATAAGTCACAGTAAATAATTTGTGAACTAGATAAGTCGAAGTGAATACTTTGTAAACTGGATAACTCAGTGAACATTTTGTAAACTGGAAGAGTCAAATTGAATAGTTTACAAGATAGATAAATGTAAAAAGGATAAGTCAGAGTGAATACTTTATGAACTAAATAAGTCAAAGTAATCTGGAAAAGTCTAAATAAACACATTTTTAACAGGAAAAGTCGGTGAACGCTTTGTAAACTGAATCAAAGTAATGAAGGGGTCATCATTTTCTTTACTCTGTGTTTTCCTGCAGGAGCTTCCTGGTATCAATGGGTTACCCACGTATCCCTCTGCACATCGCTCACATCTCCGTCCAGTGTAACCTTCAGGACAATTCCTACATGTAACTTCACCATCATTAGCTTCATAGCAGGACTGGCTAAACCTGGAAAACATTCACAATGTCAGAATAAAATTAAGCAAACATGTGATACCTCCCTCATCATCAGGGAGACTCCAGGAAATGAGCGGTAAATTGATATAAAATCTTACTAAAATATACCATTTTTTCAAGAAAATTTCAAAATCTCCATGAAACGAACCAAGAATTTTCCTGTACATTTGTTTTGAAAAACCTCCCTGAAATGAAAGAAATATCTCCCTGATGCCACTTCAAACTCATCCCATGTAGGATAAAGGTAACTAAATATATTGGAAAAGTTTAATTATTGTCTCAGAGAAATCTTCTCCATGCAATGTCAATCCAAAGTCACTGACTGGCTAGAAAAAAAAATGACACACACACTGATTGGCTAGGAAAAAGTGTAACACTCACTGATGGGCAGGGACAATGGAAAGAGAAACACTCACTGATTGGCTAGGTCTGCAAGTGGGAAGGGACAATGAAAAGAGAAACACTCACTGATTGGCTGGATCTGTGAGTGGACAGGGACATGGTCTGCAGTCCTGTGGTGTCCCCCTCCTGGCATCACCATAGTAGCCTGGAGCACACTGTTCACATTCTCGGCCAACTGTGTTGTCACGGCAGTTCTGAAAATATGGAAAAGAGAATCCCATTCGTGTACTCTCTAGCCACATTGCTACACACATTTTAGGGGACTACAATTTGCCATCAGATGGCTTTGTGTTATCATATGAGTTAAAATGACAAGTTTCCAGGTATAAGAGATATATTGCAGACGACGAAAGAAATGCTGCATTGGATTATTTGCCTTGGCAGATTATGAATACCAGATATGTATGACTGTGATCTCTGATAAATGCCAGTCATTTCAGGGGCCGATCTAGGATTTTTGAAGAGGGGGTTCAAATGTAGGAAAGGGGGGTTCGTTTGTCTCATTTTACACAAAATGCCTTGAAATTCACCATGAAAATGAAATAATTTGCCTCCAGAGGAGGGTTCGAGCGAACCCCTTGAACCCCCTCTAAATCCGCCACTGCATTTTCCTGAAGCAGTGATTAATGAGAGTCCTTTGATCAAGGGATCCAAGGTTGAAACCTACATACATGTGGTATCTCCCTATTTTGGAGGGATCTTACTATTTTCATTCAAATCTCCCAATTTGGAATTTCAGAATTTTCCTACACATCTTATATATCTCCCAATTTGGAATTTCAGAATTTTCCTACACATCTTATACATCTCCCTATTTGGAATTTCAGATCTCCCTACTAAATCTCCGGAATTTCCTTCTTTGTTTAATCATTCTCCCTATTTGGAAATGCAAATCTCTTTATTTGATTTCCAAGATGTATCACATGTATGAACCTACATGTACCAGGCACAAACTACATGAATAGTCAACAATCATTTATTCTTCCTTACAGTGCCGTTAGAATATATTCAGGGCCACTGAAACTTTGTGTCTTGTAGAGCATACATACCAAGCATTCTCCTGTTCTTCTGTCACAGTCGTTGGAGTGTCCATGGCAGTTACATGATACACACTTGCCTATATATTCTCCTGATTCGACCCGGAAAAACCCAGGTGCACAGTCCTAAAATATAAGAATGAACTTTGGTGTCAAGCTTTCAGAATTTCACATACAGCATCAACTTCATGTTGTTTCACATTCCATCAACATCATTTTGTGATGTCACCGTAGCCCTCAACTGACCAATCAGAACACTGAATTGTTGTTAACCCTTCAAGAGTCAGAGAAAAAATGACACAGGCCTTTTATACCCCAGCCCTGTCTTTAAGGTCTTGTTTTATGTAATTAAATTATGCTTCCCTAAAATACATTTTAATTAATTCTGGGAAAAGTAACATTTCTTAAACATCCCATTCCGAGACACTTTCTCGGTGCTGACAGCTTTTCTTTTGTTCACACTTAGAATAACTATAACAAAAAAAAAACACTCTTTTAAAAGATAACCCATAGAAAGGATAATTCATAGAAAGGAAAATTCATAGAAGTATAACTCAATCAAACAAAAACTCTTACCTGACAAGACAGGCCAACATAGCCAGTGGGACAGGTACATTCTTCTACAAGGTTAGCTCTACCAAGTTCTGTCGGGTAGTCCACCGCAGTTGTCATAAATATACCACCAATTCTACAACACACAATCAAACACATTTGAGCCTTCGCATGAGAAAAACAACAATTTTAGTTCATGATCAGGTCTGAAACCAACAGTTACAGAAGCAGGCTACAAGATTGAAATTTCAGATTAAAGAAGTTACTGATCAGCTGATCTGCCCCTGTGGTTTCACCTATGCATAATGTTGATTTTCTTATGCAACTTTTGCCTCATCAAGCTGTAACATTAGGATAAAATGTCCCTAAAATGTTACCCCTTACACATCAATTTTACCCCCATTTAAAGTAGGGTGCACATATTCCTATTTTTCTTACTTTTGCTCTTAAACACAGACGGTGGGTACTCGTTAAAGCCTCCTAGCTGAGGCATTTCCAACAAGCATCCCTAATCTATGTATTGAGCAAAAATTAAAAACATATCAAAATTTTTCAAATAAATTTTCAATTTTTACAGCTATAAAAAATCTCTGTGTATTTTATGGGCCTGGTTTCCTACCTAGTAGTGGTCTGTCTATTATCATAAACTCCGCGTATCAACACCGTCTCCACATCAGCCAACACGGTCATCAGGTCCTCCCGAGATGCATACTCTGAGATGGGCGTGTCCCCGCGAATCTCCTCGCTACGTTGCCATGCCGTCTCTATCAGGGGGACAGAGATGGATGTGGGTACCCCGGGGTTGGGGAATGTTCTGCCACGGTGGTACAAGCTTAGACCATTACCCTTGAAAAATACAACAATATAATGTCTATACAGCTTGCATAAGCCTTAATTATGAATGTTACCCTGTATGTAATGAGGATGTGGAGATATACTTTTTCAAACTTTCTGAAATACATTTTTAAAACAATTTTTGAGACACTTGGGTGTGGCAATTGTTATGGAGCAATTAAAGTCTGTTTCGTAGTGTGTGATAATGGTTTTTCGCAGATATTTTACAACTGTTGAAATGTAGAAGAAATATTTTCTTGGCACAATTAAGCATCTAGTTTGTCGCAAAATGTGCAGCAAAAATTTTGAAAATCGGTTCACAAATAAAAAAGTTCTGGGCAAAAACATTTTTGAATAGGGATTTCCTGTACAAAATCTCATGAAAGGGAGGTAAATATTTTCCCGCAAAACTTTTAAATTGTAAGTATTTAACCACGATTGCTCAAAATTATCATAAATTGACACAAATGACATACCTGAGACAAAATCTTCATGATCAGGTAAAAATTCTTGAAAAATATGCATTTTCACGATCATCGATTATCTCCCTTGCCAATGCAAAATCCCTATGCAAAATTCATTTTGGTCATAAAAACTTTATTTTTACACCGATTTTCAAAATTTTTGCAGGTCCTATTACGACAAACTAAGATCAAGATTTTGACATGAAAATGTTCATAGAGCAATTACCTTTTAAAGTCCCTATAGAACTGAAACCCTTTAAAACTAGAAAAAGTTCCTTGAGAGGCACGTATACCCCCCGCTGGTAGCTCCCTACAACGCCCCCACCCGTTAGCCCACCGCCCTCCAATCCAAACATGCTCACTGAACCTCAATTCCTGATGAAAGAGAGTGTCCTCAACAAGTACATCTTATAAATTTGTATTTGCAAAAAGCACTGTCTAAAACCATAGGAAGGGCGGGGGGTGTAGTAGAATGACAGATCTATTTTAGAACAGTATACAGAGCTGACTTGTATACTCAATCTAGGACTTGATCGCGGACATTGAGGGTCAGGTCCTCGGTCCTAGATGTAAAGTAGAATGTCATTCTTCAATAATATTAAAAAAAAAAAAAAAAAAAAAGATGTCCTAGATCTTGACCTCTAGCCCCACCCTGGGCACGGACCCTGGAGTCTAATGTCATTAGGAACAAAGCAAACCTTATAGAGTCCCTTTGGTGCATGTACAAATCATTTCTTAACATGGTGGTAAAGAAAAGTACAGAAAATACAATTTTTAAAGAAGTTCTAGATTTTGACCTCTAGCCCCATCCCCCCGCACATGGACCCTAGTGTCTGAACCTTACATGGTACCTGAATGCTTTCTGACAAGACTTTGTGGATGTCAAGAAAATAGACTTACAGAAAATTTATCATGGTATTTATCATATTATAAATACATTGTAAGTTCTAGATTTTGACCTCTAGCCCCTCCCCTGGAGATGGTACCAACATGGAATATGAAAGCAAACCCTATAGGGTATCTAGGAACTAAATAAGAATACATCCCTAAGATTGTTTGTTAAGATATGGACTTAGAGAAGAAACATTAAAATTGTAAATAGCATATTTTAAAGGTGACTTAGATTTTGACCTCCAGCCCTACCCCCGGGCATGGGCCCTGGGGTCCGAACTCATGGAAACAAAGCAAACCCTATAGGGTACCTATGGTCCAAATATGAATGGTTTCTGACCATTGGTTCATGAGATATACACCTCTAGAGAAACTTTAACCAAAACTTTGACGTAAATTCCACGAACGTTCCGGAATTACGAACGAAGAAACGAACTAACTAACTAACATACGAACGGACGAACGGAAAAGCGAAAGCTATATACACGTCGGCATAAATGCCGGGGGTATAATTAAATTGTGCAGATTGTTGTTCTCCAATGTAGATATATTTAACTATGTGTCTGTTCACATTGTTTCAAACACAACAAAAGTAAACTTACAGTAATTATGACATCAGAATCTGTTGTGCTTGACTGCCTCTGGCCCTCAATGTCATAGAATACAGTGTACTTCAATTCTCCTCCATAACTTGTCAGCTGAAAGAAAATTAAGGATATTTTTCATGTTTTTTTAGCCCCAACGCCAGAAAACCGGTCTTCAGGGTTTCCAACTCGGTCTGATACAAACTGGCCTGTGCAGCTACAGCAGACGGCCAGAAGCTTGAAATTTCGGATTTAGGAAGAAGCCGTGTAGCAAAAACAAAGATGCTGATCAGTTGTGCAGTTACTCCACAACTGATCTGCGTCTTTGTTTTTGCATAGGCAAAAATCCCGTTTTCTCATGACACTGCTCATTTTTCTATTGATTAAATGTTTACAGCCATCAACGTGAGGTGATGTTGTGTCTGTCAGTCATCCATAGTACACTTACTTTAACAATGAAATCTACCATGTCAGCTGACCAACAATAATTAAAATCATCTTCTGTCCTTTACATTTGAGCCGCCGCATCAGAAAACCAACAATATGCATATGTGAAAACAAAGGCGCAGACCAGCTTCGCGGTAACCGCGAATGCCTCTTCTACTTAAATTCAAAATTTCAAGCTTCTAGCCTGCTTCTGTGCGTTTACAGGTTGGTTTGTGTCGGACCTGGTCAGAAACACAAATTGTTGGTTTTCTCATGCAAAGGCGTTTTCTCATGCAAAGTCTCTCAGTCTTGTCAAATCACATGAAAAGTAAACATTATTGCAGACTCAGTTTAGTGAAAAGTGTCTGTTCAGAAAGAGCGCGTTGGATAATATGCTGCATTTAATTATGCTACTATAAATGACCATTTCAATGTTTCCTTACAAAAAGATAATTCAAAAACATAAAAAATATACTTACCCTTTCCCCCAAGAACTCCCTAGGGAGTGACCAATAGTACCTCCCTGCGGGTAAAGCCCGGGACATGTCCAACACCTGGTACTCTCTGGTAGTTGGCCGGAAATCCACGTTTCCTCGCTCTACTGGCGTCAGGTCCTTGTCGTCCTCATCTCGACGTACAAACTCCAACTGGTTGGCCAGTGCAATCTGAGAAGAGAACACATGAATAAATAATTTATATGATTAAAATGTATATGGACAACCAATTACTTTACTAGAACAGCTCTAAAACCAAAGCTAGGATGTTTTACCAACCTGGCCCCAAGGTTATGAAACATTTTTCATGCTCGATTCAGCTGAGCATGAAATTTAAACTGCATATAAATACTGAAATAGCCCAAATAAATTGAAATAACAGGTTGAGATCACCAAAGACTGTAATTTATCCTGCTAATAAATGTTAAAATGCCAACAATTGTTGGCATTTTAACATTTATGAGTAGGATAAATTTTAGTTTCAGCTGAGTTGAGCATAAAAAAGTTTTATAACCTTCGGACCTGGTGTCTGGTAGTCCGGCACGAATATGGCATATTTTCGATGGACCTGGAAGTCGGGTATAAAGTTTTTTTCTTGATGGATTCTTGTAGGTAAGACATTGCCATTTAAGATTCTGGATGATGACAGCCTGTCATCATTGAGCGTTTTGAGAAATTCAAGACGGCGTCCAAGATGTCCAAAATGATGAAAATACATATGGTCTACTATAGAGTTTGTCCATAAAATGAATGAAAATGCTATGCTGCCTCACAACTTTATTATATATTAACTCAACTGTCTACAGTTAATGCTTTCTGGTTTGAAAAACCAAAGATGGCATCCAAGATGGCTGCCAAAATGAGAATTTTTTAAAGATTTTAATAGTTTTACCATTTATTTATACGATATACATATTTGAGCTTCTTCTGGATTTCGTCACTGACATTATAGAATCAAAATAATGAATTCGTGGCATCCTTGAGCCTTGGCAGAAATTCAAGATGGCATCCAAAATGTCTACCAGATACAGAATTCCAACTACAGAGTTAAATACACTGATCTGAAAGCGAATGTTTGTTTGAATGCTTGTTTGCATTTTGATCAAATCTTGAAAGGAAGTTATATGATTATTGAAGCTTATATATTCTTGCAAGCTGTAAAATTATCATGTTTGAGATGGCATCCAAAATGACCACCAGAAAAAAGCAACAGCATAATTTCTTCTCTTTTGTATATTATTTCTTTGAAATAGACACAAAATACCACATGGGACATCATATCAATAAGCTTTCTATATATTTCAAGAAATTAAGGGCTTTGAATTATCTTAAAAGCTATTTAAAGTGCAGATTTAACACAATGCAGTGCTGTTATTCTATTAATGTAATTTCAGTCTATATTTACACATATTATGGCAAGGATCCACAATAAATGGTCACAGTGTAAAAGGATGATTAAAATAGCATTATCATCCATTCATAGATTCATCAGCAACATGATAAAATCATTAAATTGGCAGTTATAAGATTTACATGTATAATAAAATAAATGATGACATTTTTCTTTTAATTGAATACCAATATACTCAAATGCATTTCCTCCACACAAATAAAGCGAAGAGACTAGCTTACATACAAAGTACACAGTGGAGACTTTTGTACATTTTTTTTTCTTATTTATAAGTCGTGTTGGTATGACTTGTTATATACTACAGCTTAGCTATTTTTACTGAAAGTATATTGATCTATATAGCTTCAGAATAAATGGATAGGGTTCAGATCTAGAAGATATATACTGTCAAAAATCAACAGCACTGATGATAAGAATGCCACTGTCAATTTTGCAACTGCTTTGCAACTGCAGTGGATGAAATAATTACACGGTGTATGTCATATGTACCAGGGGTAATGGTGTTTCAGCCGCAGGATGTACAAAGGACCATTCATATCTAAGGATTTATATCTGCAGATATTGGTGCTACAGGAAACGCACTCACTTCAGTGCAAAAATCTATGTAAATGTTGTCGAACTCTAGGTAGCATACTGTACAATATAGATCACTGTCCTGGAGAAATTACTATTTACGGGTTCACATCAAACTATCTTATAAAAGTGCAGAAATAAATACACATCTAAGTGCAAGCCGTGACATGAATATTGTCAAAGTCAACAGAGCATGAAAATCAGATCAAGGGGCATACCAGGTCAATGTGCATGCTTTAAAAGTATATCAATGACAATTAACATACATGGTTACACAATTCAAGTGTTATTCTCGACATTTATAATATATCAAAGTCAACGGCGCGGCATGAAATAATACACCAAGGGTTCCAAGTCTAAGAGTGTGCTTAAGAATATTTCAAAGACAGTTACATTTTCAACCAGCTAAGTAATTTGATGTTAATTTGGTCAGAGTCAGAGGAGCATGAAATATATCAGATGAAGGAGTGTGCTTGAAAAATACAAGCATGTACATGTATATGAAGGATAAATACTAATTAAAAAATAAAAAGGTACATGTTTTCACAATTACAGCTACATTGTAAGTTACTGATAAATACACATTAATGCTAGACTAAACATAGTTTAGCAAAACATTCAACAGTCAAAGTGAATGGAACATACCTGGTCAATATGCATACTTGAAAGTGTATCTAGCCTAGGAAAATTGTTACGTCTGAAAAGTTGAGCTCTTATGTCACCCCGTGCTATAAGCAGATGCAATAAAGCCACAATTATAAAGCTAAGGACACAATCTAAAAGTCATTTGTCTCACATTTGTGTTATTAATTTCCTACAAGTCCTAAGCTTGCTCTGTTGTAACCACAGCGCTATATGGGGCTATGACTCCCACTTTCACTTCGAAAATGCAATTTAGTTGATTTAAGTAGGTCTGATGGTCATCAAGAGATAAGTTAAAGGTGGAGGGGTAAATTTGGTCTCATTTGTCAGCCACCAAAATGACTCTGGCAACATCTTTGGCAGATCTGATTTTAAAACATGCTAACAAATGGGCATGAATGACAATTTCAATTATTTAGGAGGTCAAAGTATGGAAGCGTACAATAGTAGCCCATCCACATAAAACATCAGTGTTAATTAAATCGGGTGTTAATTCAGCATTCTTTTATACTTAGTCTATCGGCTTAAACAGTTCTTGCTTTCAAACGATACCAGGAATCGCGAGGTGTTGAGATTTAAAGTAACAAAACCATACATCAGCGTCATCTGCAATAATTGGAACTCTTTTGGATTTTCATGAAGTACAAAAGTGACTATCTGGTATGCAAGGATATTATCTGTCTGCTTTGAAGTGTGTTTTTGTCAATACTTTCTACTGAAACACGTTCTGTTTGCTTTTTTGCCTGTATCAACTGTTTTGTGGATATCATTGCTTCTTTCATGAAATTCAGCATCCTGTGTAAGACGACAACCTATCAATTTTGATAAACTGCTGTTTGTTCTCAGTAACTGCAAATCACAGTAAAATGACTATTGACCAGACAGACTATGTGAGCGCCAACTATACAGTGAAGTTCTTGTTGTTTTTTCATTAGTATTCCTGAGAAATAAACGTGTTTAATGTAGCATTAAAATCAGAAATAGAAGATTCAAAAGTGTATGTATTAGGAAAATGTTAATAATAATTTAAATGTTCTGACAGCCATCTTGGATTCCATATTGTACTCAAGCCTGGAAAAGATAACTAATGTTAGATATGTCAATATGTACTAACTAGTAGGATAAAATAGCAGTTATCATTCTGTTAGAGACAAACTATAAAACAGTGTGTAAAATATTTTCAGATGTCATCTTGATTTTCTCAAATTGTTTAATGCTGACAGGGTGTCAGAAGTTGGATTCTTCATTGACAATGTCTTAAATATATGAATTCATAAAGAAAACAAAACTCAATGTGTGATTTTCTGGCCTAATTGATCAAAATATGTATGCATAAGAAGCTCAAATATGTATATATTGTACATACATTTGTATTCGTCAAGAAATCATATTTTGGCGGCCATCTTGGATGTGATTTTTGATCCTTAAGCCAGGGAACAATAATTTATGTCAGGTATAATAATACCTGCTTAAGTTGTGAGGCAATATAGCATTTTTATTCATTTTAAGGGGCACATTGTTTAATAGTCGACGTATTTTCATTATTTTCTGGCATCTTGGACGCCATCTTGAATTTCTTAAAATGCTCAATGATGACAGGCTGTCATCATCCAGAATCGTTAATGGCAATGTCTATGCTACAAGAATCTGTAAAGAAAAAAACTTTATACTACAATTCCAGGTCAAATTGATTTTGTGCCGGACTATGGAGTGAGATTTTAAATTGATTATACAATCTCTACATTCAATTCTTAATTTAAATCTTTTAATGAATCTAAGCCTGAATTCTATGACCAGTTAAAGATTCAGACCATCCTAAGCACCTAGAAACCAGTTTTCACTGTGTGCAGCAAGAGTGTTCAAATTGGCTCATAAGATGTTTAATACAATAACTTACCCTGGAGACTTGTAGTTCACTGCTGAAGCACTGTACGGTTTGTCCAAAACAGAAACAACGAATACATTCATCACTGGTCAGAGCTCCGAAGTTGAAGAATGGAGGTGTACATGGTCCAGCTTGTCCTAACATGGTGAGTTAAATAACATTTAAAGATATTATTATGCTGTAATGCAAAGATTTCATTTTTGCTAATGATTTATTTGTCTATGTTATCTTCTATAACCAATATCAATATATATCCATATACAGGACAGACCCGCTATACCGCGCCTTGAATTAACGCGGTGTTGGATATAACGCGAGGGCACCTTGGATCCCAAAATTTCGCCCACCCACTTTTGAAAAAAAAAAAAAAAAATCGCGGCGACGCAAAGCCGCCGTTTTACCCTTATATATTCCTTTATTGTATTACAGTTAAAGGCATTTATGTGCGGATGAATTCACTGTTAAAAAGATCGTTCGCAGGGAATTCGGCAAGGTTCAGTTTTCTTTCAGTTTCTCTTGATGGTACTCGAGAAAAAAAAAAAACATAGGCGTTTGCCAAGGTGCGATTTTCTTACAGTTTTTCTTTATGGTACAATGAGAACAATCAATGTAAATTATCTTTTGCACATTTAAAACTGAAAGATTGCGTTTTCTAATAGAAAGCATAATGTGCTTATGAACCGTGTCGGCTGCGTGTATATTCACTAGTGATAATTGCCATTTCAGTAATTTTTAGACTGACACAATCCACCGCTCGCGAAGCGTGAATGAAACATTTGTTTTCTTAAGATTAGCAATAAAAGTTGTGAAAATAAGCCAAACGCGCTAGGGGATTATCGATAGACCGTAATGAGACCTTAAACACCGGTTGCTGTAGGCTATTGATGACACCTGTTACGCAACGTTACTCATTTTCGACGGCGACGCAAACCAAAAATTGTCTAAGCATTGGGACACCTAAATCTTGTATAATTTTATCCGATCAGAAAATGTATTTCTACTTTCTCGATTAAAAACGGAGAATTGAAATAATTATAAATACGGTATCGGCAAAAACTTGTCCATTCTATTTTTTATGATGAAATTCAACTCCTGTCATTTCTTGTCATTTCTGCTCATGAATTACATGAATTACATTTTTAGTAAAGGTTACAGGGAACTGCCACAAACTGGATATAAATTGATTATCATTGAAACTCACCTAATGCTAGATATTCAGAAATATCACAGGAATGACCTCTTCTAACAGCATACATTCTACTTTGTTTTTCAACTATTTGCTGGTCTGGCCTCATTTCCTTGCCTGTGTTGTCTATTTGTCTTCATACATACATCTTAATAATGCAAACAGCCATCTAGGATAATGCATGCTTATTACATGTATATCTATCGATATCTATTGTCTGACCACTGCCATTGGCTGGCTTATCTTATATGGCATCATTTCATTGCCATCACTCTACACCTGCATGTATCTAAAAGGCTGCTTACATAGTTTAAGAAAATTGTACCTTACCTTTAATGAAATCTGTTCCATATGAACCCACAGATTCTCTTCCCATATCGCCAACATTTGACTGTCCTCCAAGCAAAATATTAGTGCCAATAGCAGAATCGTAACCAGTTTTAGAAGTCTCAGAATGTATACCCAGCCTAGACTTGGCTAGAAAATGATCTTTTTGATCCGAAACAGGCCTTGCTGAAGTATCTTGCTGTATGCCTGCATTCGAATATTTTGAATTAATTTCATCAGTGTGAAAACTAGAATGACCTATCTGATTGCTATGTTTCTGCATGTATCTTTGATTTCTATGGTATTCTCTTTGACTTAATGATGGATGTCTTGCTCCATGCAGTGTCTTTATTCTTTTCAATACTCTTGAGCCCTTGAGTGTTGGGATATTATACTTTTCTCTGCGATAAAGTCTCTTTATTCCTTTCGTGAAATCTGTCGAAAAAGAATGCTGAAATCCCCTGATACTCAAATCATCATACTTATGGTCAATAAACTCCATGTCAATGCCGTACTTTTTACTTGCATAATTTCCAACTGGACTCTTTTTTAGATGTTTCTCACTACTCATTTGTTGGTTATTTTCATATCTATTTCTCCCATTCAAGTCATGCCTTGTGTTTGAATAATGATCATGGCCTGAATTGCTATCCGACTGATATCCATAGCTGGCAACATTATCATCTATAGGATATTCAATAGGAACATCTCCTCTCCTTGGACTTGAAGCATGTAAAGTTTCCATAAATCCAACTTGTGGGGATCCAGCCTTATCTAATCCAATCTCTGCAGACTCATTCTTATTTCTTGTTGAATTTCTGTCGTTATCAATCAGATTCATTTTTCTTATCAAAATATTTCCCCCTGACTCAGGTTTGTTAAGATATCTCATATGACTTGCATATTCAACTTCTTGTATCAGTAAATGATCAGGCAATTTGTTGTCCTCTCCTCTAATTTTTAATTCATTATTTGCTGCTTCTTTTTCAATAATACTATCACTTGTCTGTCCACTCTGCAATTTATTGCTAGATTTCTGGTATAAACCAACAAGATTTATTTCAAAAATATCTCCTCCAACCGTACACTTCACAATCACCTGCCCATCCGACTCCATTACCTCTACTTTTCCTTTACAATTATTCCCTACATCTATATCAACTGATTTATTTACTTCAACATTCAGTTGTCTAGTAGCACCTTCAGTTAAGGCTGCATTATTACTTGATTCAACAATATTTTGTCTATTTGATTCATCTTGTACTGATTTATCATACTCTGCTATGCTTAAATCGCCTCTAGTAGGACCCCTGTCTTCTTCATTTTCACTAAATTCAGTTTCATTTTGATCTCTGCCAGTTACACGAAGTATTGAGGAAGAAAATGTTCTGCTATCATTTTTGGATAATCCTGACCTATTTTCTGAAATATTTTCCTTCTCACTGACATTCATTGAAGTTACTTTAAACTGCAATGCTTTCTTTAGCTCACTATTTCCACTTGCATTGAATTCACCATCTAGTCCAATAACTTGATTAGTTTCAGAGCCTCTTGCATTATTCCCCACTCCAACATCTGGGCCACTCTCATTACTTTCCACCCTAACCTGAGAGCCTGTTAGAGTAATAGTTTGCCTTTGAAATTCTTTGCCAACTAGATCTGATGATTCTTGATCATATTCCTCAGGCAAAATATCAGCCCTTCTTTTCCCACAATAAATTACAGTTCCGTCTTCAGTTGTGTACTTTCCTAAACTATTGTCTGCACATCCAGTCTGCCTTATACCTATATCCACTATTCTAACAACGTTTTCACTACCTTTTTCTTTCATACCATTAACATACACAAGTCTTTCT
The DNA here is from genome assembly GCA_964017185.1 of Rugalucina vietnamica. Lineage (NCBI taxonomy): Eukaryota > Metazoa > Mollusca > Bivalvia > Lucinida > Lucinidae > Rugalucina > Rugalucina vietnamica. The sequence goes on along the minus strand of OZ024882.1, from coordinate 10,128,868 downwards.
TCAACTTGTGTTATATTTCTTCTGACTGGAATAACAACTATACCTCTTCTTCCATCTCGAATGGTCTGCTTAAATCCTCCTAAATGTATATAAACTTTATCATGTGTACTCTCTCCACTTGTTATTTTTTTTAACCTGGTATGTGTTTTTATTTCTATATTTGTATCTTGTTTCCCTATATAAACTATGTCTAAACCAGACTGTGATTCAACACACTTAATTGATAATCTACCATTTTCAGAAGTAACTTTTATATTTCCTTCACATCTGTCTTTCGTTTGGATATCAATTAAATCATCTGACTGATTTAAATTTATATATTCATGATTACCTATCAGCACTATTTTTATAACATCATTTGATATATTTCCTATTGTTTGTGGTTGCACACTCTTGTTTGATACCCTATCTACACCTTGTAATCTCCCACTTAAGTTAATGATTTCTCTTTCTATGTTAGGGGCCCGTGTTGTAGATTCACTAGTTACCGGTGACAGTTTTGTTGTAACATCTTCAATATTTCCTACCAGGGTCACCTTTTCCTGAATAACCTCAGGTGTTGTTGTTCTGCGGGTGGTTGGTCTCTGAGTAGTTGTTGTATCTTCCATTACTTCTCTTTGAATGCCAGTCAAAATAACTCTCTGTTGTTCTTTCTTGACCTTTTCTGGACCTTCACCCTTAACCACTATTGTTCTGTTAACTTCTTTTCTGATTTCTGCTTCTACATCCGTATCTCTGCCTTCAATAACAATAGTTTTGTTTTTCTTAGATACTTCTTCCTCAACATCATTTCCTTTACCTTGTAAGACAAACGTTTCATTCTTCTGTCTTGTTTCTAATTCATCAGGTCCTTGTCCTTGCAAAACAACAATGTCCCTTTCTTCATGCCCTCCACCTCCTCGCAAAACAATTGTATTGCTTGACTTTACAGGAGCTTGTCCTTGTACAATAACTGTCTCATTTTTCTTTATAATCTCAAAATTATTTTCAGGACCTCCTCCATGTAAAACAATCCTTTCTCTTTCCACCTGCTCTGTATCCTCAGAACCCCTGCCTTGAACTACGATTCTTTCCCTTTGAGTTCTTTCTTCCTCATTAGATCCTCTGCCTTGAACTAGAATTCTTTCCCTTTGAGTTCTTTCCTCCTCATTAGAACCTCTGCCTTGAACTACAATTCTTTCCCGTTGAGTTCTTTCTTCCTCATTAGAACCTCTGCCATGTACTACAATTCTTTCCCTTTGAGTTCTTTCTTCCTCATCAGAACCTCTGCCTTGTACTACAATTCTTTCCCTTTGAGATCTTTCTTCCTCATCAGAACCTCTGCCTTGTACTACAATTCTTTCCCTTTGTGTTCTTTCCTCCTCATTTGAACCTTTGCCTTGGACTACAATTCTTTCCCTTTGTGTTCTTTCCTCTTCATTAGAACCTCTGCCTTGAACTACAATTCTTTCCCTTTGAGATCTTTCTTCCTCATCAGAACCTCTGCCTTGTACTACAATTCTTTCCCTTTGTGTTCTTTCCTCCTCAGTTGAACCTCGGCCTTGGACTACAATTTTTTCCCTATGAGTTCTTTCCTCCTCATTAGAACCTCTGCCCTGTACTACAATTCTTTCCCTTTGAAATCTTTCCTCCTCATTAGAACCTCGGCCTTGTACTATAATTCTTTCCCTTTGAGTTCTTTCTTCCTCATTAGAACCTCTGCCTTGTACTACAATTTTTTCCCTTTGAATTCTTTCCTCCTCATTAGAACCTCTGCCTTGTACCACAATTCTTTCCCTTTGAGATCTTTCTTCCTCATCAGAACCTCTGCCTTGTACTTCAATTCTTTCCCTGTGAGATCTTTCTTCCTCATCAGAACCTCTGCCTTGTACCACAATTCTTTCCCTTTGAGATCTTTCTTCCTCATTAGAACCTCTGCCTTGTACTACAATTCTTTCCCTGTGAGATCTTTCTTCCTCATCAGAACCTCTGCCTTGTACTACAATTCTTTCCCTTTGTGTTCTTTCCTCTTCATTAGAACCTCTGCCTTGAACTACAATTCTTTCCCTTTGAGATCTTTCTTCCTCATTAGAACCTCTGCCTTGTACTACAATTCTTTCCCTTTGAGTTCTTTCTTCCTCATTAGAAGCTCTGCCTTGTATTGCAAATCTTTGCCCAATTTTTCTACAAACTATAACAATATCATTGCCCTGGACTATTTTATCCCATCTGCCATTGCATTCTCTGGTGATACCAAACTCTATAATTTGATGCACCCTTGGATGAGTGTTGGCAACAAATCTTATTTGTTTTTGCACTGTGTTCTTTTGATTGGATGTCATGTTTTTGACAACTTCTACTATTCTCCTTTCTCGCATTATATCCTGAACTTTGCCACCCAAATAAATTTTCAAAGATGTTTGTATTTCTGTTTGTGGTTTTGAAAGTATTTCACGATGCTTTGATATGTAAAAATCAGTAGAAGATGACCCTGTATATGTTATTGTCACATTCTTCCCATTTCCAACACAGTGGCATTTTATATTACTCCCTTCTTGTATGATGTCGAAATAATCTTCACATTTAAAACCATTACCAAGTTCTAAAATTTCATTGTCTATCATCACTCCCTTTCCTTCCACTCCCCTGATAAGTAAAACCTTTTCATAATGGTCACCAATTAAACTTTGTGCTTCACTTACAAGATCTATGTCTTTGGACTGTCCACGTATGGCTATTTGTTTGGTAACTTTGACCTCTTTGACCTCTGATTCACTACTGCCACCAGTTATTACAACTTCTCTGTCATTATCTGCTTTACAGTGTATTTGAACATTGTTCCCAACCACTACTTTTTCTAGAATCCCATCACACTTCCTACTCACTCCAATCACAACAATCTGTCTCCGATTCTTGTTAGATACTGGCCTCCCTCCAACCAATTCAATTATGTGGTCCCTCTTACTATCAAGACCTGATTCCTCTGGCGAAAACACTTCAGTTACAACAACAGTCTCATGCTCTTGTTTCAGTTGCTCAGGTATACCACCAGCATAGACCATGACAAAATCCTGATTCTGAAGTTCAGACATCTCCCCTCCTCCTTCTATGATAAAAGTTTGGTGCATCACTTCCAGGTCTGTTGGGCCTCTACCGATGTATTGTATCTTTAATTCTTTTCCCCCGCATCTGCAGTTAATGGTTGATCCATTCAAAAACATATGCAACTGCTGATTACAAGATGTCCCTGTTCCAATCTCGATATATTTCTTTTCATTTTGTACATTTATCCCAGCAGCTCCAATTATTTCTATAATTTTACCTTGTATTGACTCTCCAGAAGGACCTTGTCCAAATATAACTAACTCTTTTGTTTCCACATGTTCTGTCTCATCCGAACCTCTACCAACTATTCTGATTTCTTGTTTTGCTTCTTGTGTAGCTCCTGATTGTCCTTGAATAACAACTTCTTGTGCCTCTTGCTTCACTTCTGGGCCTGCACCACCCTGAATAACAATTTCTCTTTGTTCAGTGTTTTTCGAAACTGATCCTTGAGGTCCACCACCCTGAATTACTATTTCTCTCTGTTCAGTGTTTTCCGAAACTGACCCTCTTGATCCTATTATTTCTACTACCCTCTCTTCAACTGCTTCATCTGGAGTATTAGATTCTCCTTCAATGACAACATTTCTAGTGTCTTCCAAAACACACTGAACAAGCTTCCTTCCCCTATCCCTAATAAGCTTCAATATACCCTCACACCTTTGACTCACACCTATGAGAATAATTTGCTTCTTTTGTGTGAAATTCCCCACATCCTCTCCTCCTATCTGCAATATTCTATGCTGTGAAGCGGGCTTATCTTTGGTCAAACCTGCTATAATTCTCACTCTTTTCATCTCTTGTTTAATGTCTTCAGGCAATCCACCAATATATATGAAAATCTCATCTCTTAATTCTTCTGGGTACTGATCACCTCTCTTCTCTAACACTACAATTCTTTTAGCAACTTCCACGTTCACTGTCTCTGCTCCAACATATTCAACAATGACTCTTCTTTTAGTTCCACGACAATCACTATATACTATGGAGCCACTGACCGAAACATCAACATTTTTCCGACATTGTCCATCAAATCCTATCAACACAGTTTTTTCTTCTTGGATGACCTCTGGTTGTCCACTGCTTCCAATCCGGATAATTTTCTGATAGATTTTATTCTTCTTCTCTCGTCCACCAGACAATACTACATTTGTGACTGAAAAAGTACATTCTCAGATTGTTTCAATTTCTCTGGACTTAGTTTTGCTTACTACATCTTCTCGTTAAGACTTCTTATAAATGAATTTCCTTCTTATTTTATTTAAAAAGAAACAGCAAGCTTGATTTGAAAATTGAACTTTTGTAAATTGCCTTCAAATTGTTTGTCAATAAATACTAAGATAGATGCAAATAAAAGTTCAATCTGAAATTCAGTTATCACAAAAGATATGACTTTCCTTTGTTCCTTTGTTTTCCTTACAATCTTTTCTTTAATTCACTTTAAAATTAATAAAAGAATTTAAGTAAATAGTTCATTTAACCCTTTTCACAAGCATGCTGGTTGCAATGTAACATACACCATTTTTCACCATTTACATACGCTCCTTCTGAATTATCCATTGTATATGACATTCCCTGCACTTGGACCTATACACCATTTCACTAATTTAGGACCTTCGTTATCTTCAATGCCACATTCAATAAACCCTGTAATATAGGTACTTTATTAATTTTTCATTGATTGATCCACATGCCTCCTTCACCACTGAATATATTCAAACTCCATTAAAAATCCAACTTTTCCTCCATTATATCTTCCATATCTGTTGCATCACATTAACCTTCAATCAACTTTGTAACTAAATCATCCATGGCAACTTAATTTATCTTATTTGCATTCTTTGATATTACTGGTATTTTTACTGTAACACCACATTTCACTGACATTCCCTCATGCCACTGCTCTGGCCCTTCACCATAATAAAAGTACTTCATAATCATGCTAGTTTTATTCCAATTCTCATTTTACTTCATTCATATTCATACATGTTTCTTAGTGTTAGACTTTATATCTTCTTATTCACCAGTTTATTATGATAAAATACATGCTGACTTACCTTCTTTTTTAACAGGAGGTGGCACCTGTCCGCCTACTGTAATATATCTACATTTGATATTCTCAAGCAAGAAATGACAAGAGTTGAAATAAATGTTCAAGCCATTGTTTCATTAAAGCTTAGAAAATTGGCTGAAACAGTTGCCACAACAAAGGTAGTTATAAATACTGATTTCTTTGATTTTATGCAGTGCTAATAAAAATATTGCTGAAGTGTTGTAATTATCAGGGCCCGGTTGTTCAAAACTAACGACGTCGTTAGTTAACGTTTCGTTAAAATTTCAAACATTAATATTACAAATACACTGTTATTTTTTGTTGAAAAAATGTGAGAATTCTTTGCACTGCAAAGGATTCTCACATTTTTTCAACAAAAAATAACAGTGTATTTGTTACTTTTGCTGATATTTCCTTAACAAATTTATGTATTAACGATATCGTTAAGCTAACGATGCTTTGAACAACTGGGCCCAGATTTCTAGAAAGCTGAAGAATACCTACCAAATGTCTAATTGTCCTTGAAAGCATAGTAATAAGAATACAGAAATTGTTTTATATGAATCCTTCATATAATATCCTTCATGAATTAACTTTTCTTGATTTTCATACATATATCTGCATTCTTTTATGAAAAATGGAATATACAATGCATATATTATTGTATTTGTGGGTAGGCAGTGTGTATCTTTACATAAAGAAGTGGTATAATGATATACAATAACATTGTTTCTTGATGCTGATGCAAGGAAAGCATAGAAAAATTTAAATTCTCAAAAAAATGACAGTTTTTTTTTTTTTTATAAAAAAGTTCAGAAGCAGAGGTGTATATTTCAAACCACACTTACGTCTTACAATCACTAGAGCATCAGGAATGGCAAAGATGCTTCCTCTGTTGTTTATCGCTTCACATGTGTATGCCCCAGCATCCGTGTACCTCACGTCGGTAATGGTGAGAGTTCCCCTACCTCCCTGGCTCTCGACACGGACACGATTTCCAGTCGGGATGTTGCCCCAGTTGAGTCGCCACACTATGAGAGGGGTGGGTACGCCGACAGCCTCACAGAAAATAGAGAACTGGCCACCAAGTTCAACTTCTAACTCGTTTACAGGTGGAACGGTGATAACAGGAGCAGCTAGGGAAGAAGAAGTGAAAGATTTTTGCAATGTGCTTACACTAATGGTAAAAAACTTAATGTTTTTGAATTTCAATACCTACGCCATCAAATGCAGTTAGCTTTCACAACTGTATGTAACCAGTTCTGGTAATTTTTATTGATTGCTAAGAATACACAAAGAGCAAATTTTACTGCTAATTCCATATGTAAATAAAAATATTGTAAAGAGATCTTGCTAAAAGGCAAATGATACTTTGCTATTAATGCATACAGATTTAATTACACAAAATTTTAAAACTTTCACTGCAAAACATCTTTATGAAAGTTAGAAACTAAACTTACAACAGCCAATCTCATCTGAGCGGTCTAAACAATCAATTTCCTGATCACACTGGTACGCCAGGGGTATACACTGGTCACCACTCACACACTGGAACTCATCAAAACCACATGGTTCATCTGGCTTCTTAGGAGCTGTAAACAGCAAATATATGGTTAACTGAGAGGGAGGTCGAATGGTTTTCCAATCAATTGCAATTGTTATGTACTGCCATGCCAGGCGTAGATCCAACAAGATCGGGTTTCTGACCAATCTCAGAACAGGGGTCAGGGTCCAACCATTAGAACTGTACAACAATTATCTTATCGGTAAAATTTACAAATTCTTCATAGGAGGATTCCCAGCTTCCCACCACAGACATCATTAAGATATGATTAAAGAGAATATAATACTGCTCTTGCTTTAATGGTTTAATAACATGGAAAAACTTCCTCTTGTGACTGGACAGGAAAGCATTGCAAAGCCTCATATATATATTTTTTGCATTCTGCCCAACTTGTGTGAAAAGTTTTATTTCACATAATGTCTGTACATGCCATGATGTTATTCATCATATAAACCAACCAAACAGCTACCCTATATCAGAAAAGCTTTGCAAAGCCTCGCATATTTTCAATTTTCTTAACTTGACAGATAAAACAGTTCAACATACCACAATTCTGTTCATCATAACCGTCCAAGCAATCTTCCTCCCCGTCACAACGCCATATCTTCATCACACACTGACCGTTGGGACATTTAAACTCATTTGGTTCACATAGGTTCTGGACTGAAAATTCAGAAAATATCATATCAATGCATTGTCAACTGACAATTAAAGTGTTAATTTATCACACCTTTGGAAACTGGTTGCAAACTTGTTACCAGGGGCCAGTTGTTCAAAATTAACGACATCGTTAGTTAACAATTCGTTAAAATTTCAAACATGAATATTTCAAATACACTGTTATTTTTTGTTGAAAACAAAAAATAACAGTGTATTTGCCTATGTAGTCGGCATTAACTTAACGAGTTGAGGTCTTAACGATGATGTTAAGCTAACAAAGTTTTGAACAACTGGCCCCAGATGATTATTTCAAATATTGTTTAATGTTGTAGAATAAAGTTTAGTAGCTAATGTTCAGTCTAATGCTTATGCATTAGCTGAAATGCAAAAGTTATGCATTAGAATAAGCATTGTTCTAATGTAATTTTTTATCTGCATTGGCATTAGCATTAATTGAAAAACAACAATGCATTTTGAGTTAATGCTTTATGTCGACAGTCAACAGCTAAGGTCATGTCGGGACGGTCAGTTATCCTAGCCTCAATGAAAGAATTAGTTGCGAAACTTCACTCCACTATGTTCTGTTTCGGACCTTGATGGTTCTATTTGATCAAAACAATTTCCGATTGAATAAAACAGGATTACACATGGTTGACACGTGGTGAGTGCATCTGAACTCGACCTTGACATAACCGAGGTGCATTGACGTGCATTGCGCGGGCTTTGGCGCGTGAGCATACAGAGCTGCTTTCTGATTGGCTTAGCATTGCAGACCAAAAGTGGGCACAAATGCGCTTGCTGAATGTGTAGATCTCACAGAAATTATGGGTTTAAAGCAGGAAATCAGAGACTTTTCTGATGGAACATCATCTGGAGACAAAATTTAATATCTCTTCGAACTGTATGCGAAGTGAGGCTGAGCAGGATTAAGTTTTTCACAGTGAATATCGTGTTTGTAAATGTGATGTGTAAAGTAAAACATTTTTTTCCCGGTTTGTACACGCATGGCACTAAGGCTGGGTGACACATTTGGAATGCTACTGTGTATACATGGAGATTGTAAACAACAGCTGAAGGTCTGAATTTATAAAAGAATGAGCCACAGAAATATTTCCATGACCAAATAATTCTCTTGTCCACTTTCATACAAATTAGACATACAACCAACAGAGTTATTGGGCCTTAAATAAAACAAACTGTTGGTAAAACTTACAGCAGTCTGGTGGTTCATCGGAACCATCTGCGCAGTCTGGTTCTCCATCACAGCGGTATTCTCGTCGGATACACTGGCCGTTCTGACACACAGCCTCGTCTCGACCACATCGCCCATCACCATCATCAGGTCTTGGAGTTGGGCCAACTGGAAAGAAAGAGCTTGCAATGAGAAAATCTTCAGAGTTCCATAAATGTGCAGTTCGGTTCTCAATCACAGAGTTTCTCTCGTTGGATACATTGGCCATTCTGTTACACGGCCTCATCATCACTACCACATCGGCGATCGTCGTCATCTGGTCTCAGTGTTGGGCAAACTGAAACGATTGTGATATATGTTCACGCAACTGCATACATACCATACATCTAGCAACCCAAATATGGAGGTTTTCCTTTCAAAATAGGGAGAATGATTAAACAAAGAAGGAAATTCTAGATATTTTATAAGGAGATCCGAAATTCCAAATAGGGAGATGTTTAAGGTATATAGGAATATTCTGAAATTCCAAATAGGGAGATTTGCTGAAAAATAGGGTGACCCCTTCAAATTAGGAGGTATCACATATATGCAACAGGAACATCAAATCTGTGATACTCATGCCAGATACACACGCCATTCTGTCAAATAGCCACATAACCATGATAATTTCATGAATAAATGCCACTTACCAGGGACAACTTCCAGCCTGGCAGTATCCTGGTAATTTCCAGCTACCCCTGTGACAGAGTACACATAGTTGCCTGAGACCTCACCCTGAGCCACCGGGATCATCAATTTACTGGTCTCAAAAGTTGAGTGATTATGTATAGGCTTGTTCATTTTGTATGGATATAAATTCGACTTACTTGCAACAACCTCCAGCCTCGCGGTATCCTGGTAGTTTCCAGCTACCCCCGTGACAGAGCAGACATAGTTGCCTGAATCCTCAACTTGAGCCACAGGAATCATAAGTTTGCCATTCTCGACAGCTGATTGTACTGGCAGACCCTGCAATGAAACATTCATGGGCATTTCTCGCTGTATCGAAAGTTTGTGGACATTCTTTCAAAAATTTCATGCACATTCTTTCATGTATCAAAAATTCACATTTATGCAACTCATGGGCAATGTTTTCTTTATTAGAAGTTCATAGGCATTCTTTGCTATATCAAAAGTTCATGGGCATTCTTTGCTATATCAAAAGTTCATGGGCATTCTTTGCTATATCAAAAGTTCATGGGCATTCTTTGCTTTTAAAAACATCATGGGCATTCTTTGGTATATTAAAAAGTTCATGGGCATTCTTCGATGAAAAGTTAATGGTATTTCTTTGCATTTAAGTTCATGGTCATTCTTTAAGATATCAAAAATTCACGGGCTTTCTTTGGTTTTAAGAAGATCATAGGCATTCTTTGGTATATCAAAAGATCATAGGCATTTTTATGCATCAAATGTTTATGGACAATCTGCTTCATGAGAAATTCATGGGTAAGTTCATGGGCCTCCTTTAATGCATGAAGGTTCATCCGCAATCTTTGCTTTATGACAAGTTCATGGGTATTTTTGGTATTTAAAAAAGTTCATGGGCAATCTATGATAGATCAAAACTTCAATAGCTGTATCATAATTACCTGATTAACTCTAGTCCACCTGACACTTGCTCCAGCTGGTAGCCCCTGAGCTATACAAGTTATTGTTGCTGCCGCACCCTGCCTGATACGAAGCTGTCTAGGACTAACTTCAATGCTGATTGGGGATCGTGTAGCTGTGGAGAGAAAATAAATGTACAATCACCAGCAAATATCATATATTTATCAAATAAACATGCTATAATTGAGAGATTACCAACGGGCATTTTGGTTATTGCCTGCAGTATCAATCCGAGACCCGATAATCAAGCCCAAGAGCTTTAGCTCGATTGCTGATATTGGTCGAGGCTTGATAGTTAGGGTGATGACCAAAATGTCCATGCAATAATCTGTTAATCACACCTTAAAAATGTTCTATTCAAAGAATTTGCACTTTGAATAAGAAACATGACAATTTCTGCATTGAAAAAAAAAATGGTGCCATAAAAAATGACATAACGTCACCTCACCTGACGTCACATATTCTGTGGCATTACAACGTTGCATGCGGGCATGATAACCACTCTCCATTCAAAATACATGGTTATCAACCCACCTATGCTGATAACCAGAGGGTGCAAAACACATTATCACAAAACTTGAAGCTATCATGGGAAATATAGGTCTAAGTATGTGATAATGCATATTATGATAATATATTTGAGTCACCCCACCAGAAAACCAACAATTTGCATATGCGAAAAAAAAAAGTGCGGATCAGCTGTGCAGTAACTGCACAGCTGATCAGCACCTTTGTTTTTGCTCCATGGATTCCACAACTCCTCTTCTTAATACATCCGAAATTTCAAGCTTCTAGTTTGCTTCTGTGACTTTACAGGGCAGTTTGTGTCAGACCTGTTCGGAAATCCAGGTTGTTTGGTTTCTCATGCAAAGGCTCATTTCATGGGGCCTGAGAAAACAAAACAGCTCCAGGTATGGCCTGAAATTGGATTCATGATTCTTTTCAGGTTTTTTCCTATCAGAGAACCTTCTTTTTAATATTGTAATCACTAGCAAATTACAAACTTTTGATTAGGGTATTCCAAAAAGCAATCAATATCTTATATTGAAATTTTGTGTAATCACATGTTAAAATTTTGTTGTATACTTACGACATCCAATTTCATCTGAGCCGTCAGCACAGTCTCGTACACCGTTACAATAATCATCCCGGTTGATACATGACCTATCAGATCTACACTGAAACTCATCTGATCTACACCTCTCTAGAAAACAGAACAAATTGCTGAGTCTTGTATAGCATTACAGATCATGGTTTATCCAATATTCTAACACACCTCGCCTATATAGCCAATGGTAAAAAAACGTGTTATATTGTGCAACAATTTCACTGGGCGAATAAGCGTGACGTTACTTTGCGGCATTTGTGACGTCAGCTATCCCACAAAGCAGCGTTAGACGGTGAAACGTCGTTTTAGCGCACAACAAACGTAATAAATGTGTGTAAATACCAGTATTACAGTCAAATATTTGGCGGGATATCTGCAATGCAATGGCGGAAAGCTGAACGATATCGACGGTTTCAGCAACATTTATTCCGTTTATTGTGTGTTAGAATCGAAATAGATCAGCTCAAGTGCGTGAATTGTTGAGTAATAATTCACTGTTTGTCGGTCAGTTGTAAGAAGATAAATCACTTGCGCTACGCGCTCGTGATTTGATCTTCTTTACAACTGACCTCCAAACAGTGAATTATTACTCAACAATTCACTGCTAGAGCTGATCTATTTCTTAAATACAACAGACAATTTCAAAGCACTTCTGTAATTTTCTGTATTAGTCACATGGCATTTTGTCACATGACTAATTTGACCAATCGAAACTCTGAACAAACAATGTTTTTATTCAGATACTGCTTGCAAACTCTTAGCATATTTTAGGAAAAATCAAAGCAAAACTGGCTATAGTCAATAATTGTGCAATATTTCACGGATATATTTATTGTTTGTTTGTTTGTTTTAGCTTGCTTAGTGATGCATAACTCCTAATGGATCATAAGCATCTTACCATGCAAAAAGGAGGCTATATGTTTAAAAATCTACTTTGGCATCTTTATATACAAGTCCGCTTAACGTTTTGGTATATGAAAGCTACTAACGACACTCATATTCATCACGTCCATCTGAACAGTCATAGGCTCGGTTACAAATCTGCTCTGGTGGTATACATTTGTTATCAACTTCACATTTCATTTCACCCTCAGCACACTCCAGGGCTGAAAATATAGGAAGATTTTGGCATAGGCGAAAATAAAGGCACAGATCAGCTGTGCAGTTACTGCACAGCTGATCAGTGCCTTTGTTTTCGCTACAGGGATAGTACAGGCTAGATTTTTGTCATTGTTGATTTTATATTTCATTTCACGCTCGGAACACTCCAAGACTGAAAATATACAACAATTTTCTATAGAATAGGAATGGGTAATTCTCGTATCTGTGAAAGATCGCTGAAATTTCAATTGTTTCTGTATGTAAGCAGACATGAAAATTTAAGCTATAATATGAATACAACAGCAAAAGAATTACATGTATACAGAAGAACACGATATTGCATCTCTTATAAGTTGATGAAGGGATAAAAATTGCACATAAATACATCTACTAATGAGCCGCGTCATGAGAAAGCCAGCATTTTGCATATGTGAAAACAACGACGCAGATCAGCTTTGCAGTAATGTGAAGATGATCAGCGCCTTTGTTTTCACTAGATGGATAGTACAATTCCTCTACTTTCTAAATCCAAACTTTCCAGCATCTAGCCATCTTCTGTGCTTGTACAGCTTGGTTTGTGTTGGACCTGGTCAGAAACTACATTGTTGGTTTTCTCATGACGTGGCTCATAATTATATGACAATATTAAGGTACAACATTATTTCAAATATTCATGCACAAAACAATGGCCACCACTTACGTTTAATCCACCGACCAATCATGCACAAAATCAAGTTAGTAACATCATCTTAGATCAGATTTTTGCCTATGGGAAAACAAAGGCGCAGATCAGCTTCGCAGTAACTGCGAAGCCGATCAGCGCCATTGTTGTCACTACACGGATAGTGCAATTCCTCTTCTTCCTAAATCCAAAATTTAAAACTTCTAGCCATCTTCTGTAGCTGCACATGCGAGTATGTGTCGGACCCTGTCCGAAACCCCAAAGACCGGTTTCTGGCTTCGCGGCTCACATGGCAAAACATCAAATTTCAACTCTTGTCCTTAATAGACAAACAAGTCGATTGAGATAGAAGCAATATGCTTGCTGATGGTCTGAGGTCCCATGTACTAGAACAATGTACATGTATAATTTGGCAAATAGGTTACTGTATAGGCGGCAACTTTAATATTCATATCTGGGTGTGGTCGGCTAGTCCATCTGTTCAAGTAGGGAGATTATAGAAAAGTCGAACTCAGTCAGCCTGGACCGCTGTCACATATTTACCATTAGAGATCAGCTACTTGTATTTTGACCAGTCCAGTGAATTAGACAAACTTGTATTCCATTCCTTTTTTTTTAATGGAAAACATGTGAGTTGAATCTTTAAACTGTATATACCTTTAGCTTTTACCTAAGTCAAAAGTAGACCATACCCAATAACGTATTCATGAGGTAACAACGCCCATACATTGACCTATTTGCCAAATTATATATCATAAATTTACATCAGTAACAACATTAGGATAGCTTTCAAATCCAATAATTTATTCTACCACACTAAAAATATGCAAAAAGCATAAAGCTACAATATTTTCATCAAAAGCATATAAAGCTAAAATATTTTCGTCAAAATTTATAAAAAGAACTGCAAAATAAAAATAATAACAAAATTCACAAGAAACGAAATCCATGCAAATAACAATCAGCGGATCAGAAAACCAGCATTAGAATCTGTCGAATATATTAACCTCTAAGAACTTGTTTGTCTAGTCTTCAGAAAAATATAAGAATTTATTCTCACACCCTTATGGGTGGTTTGACTTGATTAGGTCCAGATGAAAAGTTGTCACCAACAAGACAGGCATATGTACCAGCCGGGTATCCAACTGGCAACGTCTTAATTGCTTAACAAATATGCTATTATATCCATTATACTACTGGGGCCAGTTCAGACTGAATGAGCCAATCAGAAAACAGGATTTTCTTCACAATTGGCTTTCATTGGTCAAATGTTGCTGTTATTGTTTTTAATCCAAGCAAAAGGAATTCAACAGACACCACAGACTGGCTATAGTTTTAAAAACTTATGTCTTAAATCTAGCAGCTTAAACAAGCTAAACTGAAAGAAATATCAAAATAATGTAACTCTGAAAAAAGAAATCCACACAATATTGATGTTAAGGATGCTGTCAATTAGGATGGCGCACCACCATGGCGGAAATTTTGACCGCGGTTAAAATTATTGGAAATAACAATGGAAAAATTACCCAGTGTTATCCCAACTGCCATAATTCACATCATCAACACGTTGGAAAGTGATAGCGAGCACCGGTACCAGTGGAAGCTTTCCCGGAATCTGGAAAATGTCTCGTTATTCGTAAAATGCGAATTTCGCGCCAAAAGTGTTGAAGGTGACCAGCCGCCATTTCCTGTGAGACGGAAACCAGGAAATAAGAAGCACAAATCGCCATCTAGGCTGAGACGCCAAAGAGCCAGAAAACAACGCTTTCAGGATAAGAAGACAGCTGAGAAAGCTGACTCGCCTAAAAGCCCTGCCTCAGAAGTGAACACAACCGTTCTTCAAGAACAGGAACCTACAGCCGTTCTTCAAGAACCGGAGCCTGCTTGTGTAACTTCCACAAAGGACAGTAGTGATCTGGACAATACCGGTCAAATTCAGGATTTAGTCTGTAGCAGTGATAAGCGCTCTGAGAAGCAGGTTTTGTCACCAGATTCTGACATCAGTATCGAGACTGAAAGAGCTCTCCTCTTAGAGGTTCTTCAACAGACAGACACTGACAGTGACGACAATTCTTTTGACATATCGGAAGTGATTTCGGAAGTCAATACTTGTTCAAATTGCAAACGTCAACCTCAAGCAGGTGTTGAACTCAAGCGTTGTTCGCGTTGTCAGATAACCAAGTACTGTAGTGTTGATTGTCAGAAGAAAGACTGGGATTTTCACAGATTCGCATGCTCGGTTGTCGCAAAGTCTGCGACAAAGAAAACTTAACACTTGCTACAGACCTTGCACGTGTAAATATTGTATAAAAGACATTTCATTTGTGTTCGGACATTTTATATACTGTTTCACAGTGTTTTATACACATTCCACGTATTTTAGTGTTGTTGTGAAAACTAATACTAACAATTACGCCGAAAGGTGGTGCGCCTATATAAAGGCGGAATATACATCAGAAAGAAGAAGATTAGGAGGGTTGTCTCAAGAAAACATGTTGTAAGGAAATCCATCCATGTAAGACTGTTGAGATGCTAAAGATTTATTGTTCGAAGGACCATAAAAAAAAATTTCTTGAGACTGAACAGTCATGTACATTTTACAATATTAATACATGTATTAATTCATGTTCATTTTACAATATTAATATTAAGCAGCAACTTAAACCTAGCAAAAAAAAGCATAAAACATAGCATAAAAAATCTCTAGGTTTATTTCCTGGACTCAAACAACTCAACCTCATTATAACACTATCCTTGGGGTCCGCAGAAACAGACTGTGTTATAAGTGAAACAGGTAACTAACAATAAATATACTCATAATAGCAAAATAAACAATTTGGGAGCCATGACATAGCCCTGTTATATTAAAAACAGCATTATAGTGAGGTGCGTTATAATGAGGTTGAACTGAATATGAGATTTTGGCATTGTTGGTCAACTGTAGGCTGCTGCATGATTTGGTCCACTGCAGGTTTATTCATTAACTTGGTAAACAACACAGGTATAACCTGTGGAATTATCCATTGTACCATTTGAGCCTTGTCATGAGAAGTCTGGATTTTTGCCTATGCGAAAACAAAGACGCAGATCAGCTGTGCAGTAACTGCACAGCTGATCAGCACCTTTGTTTTCGCTACACAGATAGTACAATTCCTCTTCTTCCTAAATCCAAAAATTTCAACCTTCCAGCCATTTTCTGTAGCTGCACAGATTGGTTTGTGTCAGATCTGGTCAGAAACCCTGAAGATCGGTTTTCTCGTGTTGAGGCTCATTTTGTGACATCCTGCTCATCAGTAGCACTGAAAGAATCATGAGACGTCTAAAAGTCTTTTGAATATAATTGGTATAAATGGGGGAGATATCCCATCACCTGATCACATTCTAAGGGAGGTAATTACTGTTGGGAATTATGAATTACTGTAAGTTCCTAAACATTCGCAAAACTTTATTTTCTCTAATTTTCATAAATTTTATGTTCTCCTTGAGTAACAATAAAAGCTTTTATGACTGCATGAGAACATGTTCACCAATTCAAGAACTCGCTAATAAAAGGGGAACAGTAATTAATTTGCAAAATAAAGTTATGCAAAAATAGCTTAGTTTACAGTAATTGTTACAGGATGTTCTGTGAAAATAAATTTTAGATATAAATAGAAAATTAGCACTAAACAATATTAAAATACAGCACAGGGCCGAGCCACATTACATCAGGCGAATAAATGAATTGCCCGGAATACCATTTTTTATAAGACTTGTAGCTATGCATTTGTGGAAATGAAAATAAAAAAGAACTGCTAGTAGATCTATCTTCAAAAAGTTCAATATGCACCAAAAATATGAATGTAAAATATAACAAACTTCATCTTTTACATAGCGCCTATCAAATCTCAATGATTTTAAATGCTTCAAAATGTTTCTTTTTCATGTTTCTTTGGGTTAAGCATCTTTTAGAAAACTGCATTTGGTTCTTCTCATCAGGAAAACATGACAATGAAAAGTATACCCCCTTAAACCCCTTTTTTATATAGTAAAACTGGGGTATGCAGGGGGTATACCTATTTTTCTTACTATTTCTCAAAAACATAGATTGTGGGTTCTTGTTACAACCGCCTCGCCGAGGCAGTTCTAACGTGTACCCGCAATCTATGTTTTGAGAAAAAATAAGAAAAATGTTAAAAAAATTCTAATGAAATTTTGTCATGTGGCTCAGCCCATACAATACCAATAACAAAACTATAAGAGGTAGTAAACAAGCAAGCGGTATCCAGCAACTACATAAATCATGTGACTAACTCACTGTCCCATGTGACATAGTTTTATGATTCAAGGAACACCATTATGTAATATGGGTTTCATCTGAATAGTATTACTATGTGTGTGCATGGGAATGCCAAAGTCCAATACATATTAAATCTAATTTTAGATTTCTGTAACCTAACTACATGTAATTTTGAGGCTATTAAATTTAACAATTTTGAATCTATCCATACTTTTGCAACAATTTATCATGGCAGGTTTAAGAACTGGCCTATGCAATAATAATGTTTAGTTTGTCAAAATGGGCATTTTTGCAGGGATTTACTTTTGTGAATACTGTTTTCTAATGAAAATTGCAAAAAAAAAATACATAGCACAACCCATAACCAATTTTAAGGACTAGAACACTGATGAAAGGGCAAGGTTTCACTAAAACCTTAAATCATTATACATTCCCAGTATAACATTGGTAGCTTTATAAGCAGAAATGCTATGATGTCATAACAGTATGTCATATCAACATTGTCCCCCAATTTGCTTACACCCAAAAATATCTATACAGAAAGAAACCCAAGTTAATAACCATAAAATCCTCTACTACCATAAAACGTCCGTCAAAACTTACGCGGAATTTCACAATCAACTTCGTCAGAACCGTCTGGACAGTCCGAGCGACCGTCACAAACACGGTTCTCGGCCAAACAATGTCCGGTGCCACACTCAAAATAGCCTTCTCGGCACCGAGATGGACGACTCGCTGAAATTCCATTATAAGCACATACAAAAATATAGATTCCTTATAACCAGCATTTAAAACAGCAATAAAATTACTTCTGTTGTGCACAAAAAGCTGTTACACATAAGGTTTTTTGGCACAGAGGAAGTGTGGATGAAATTCTATTTTAAGCACATAAAATGTATCAACATACACCTCAACTTGTTTATAACACTATTGCTGGGGTCCAAACCAATTTCCGTGTTAGCAAACAGTCTGTGTTATTACGAGAGTAAAATGTATAGACATATAGCAAAAGCAGTTCATTTGGGGTCCAACAATGATTAGTGTTATATCCAAAACCGTGTTGTAAACAGGTCCAGGTGTAATAGCATTCCAAATCCCACCAAAATATGTGGTAACCTCGTCACCCTTGAGAATTTTACCTTTGAAACGCCAAGTTTTAAAAAAGTACATATTATGCAAACATGGCAGATAGTGATAAGTAGAGTTGCTGTACCGATGTTTTGAATTTCAAACACTATATATGCATGTATTTTCCAGCCACCCAAGCAACCTTCAATGAATAAAGAGACCGGCATTACACTATTATTTAAAACTTTGCCTCTGATAATAGTTTTTCGCAGAAAATTTTTGAGTGGATTATTTTCATGTCCAAATCTTAATCTAGGATTGTCCTAATAGGGTCTGCAAAAATTCTGAAAATCAGTCAGCAGATACAGTTTTAATGGCGAAAGGACTTTAATTAGCAGGGAGATAATATAAGAATCTTATATGGGGTTCTGTTCTAGATGGAAGTTTCCAACCCAAGGGATGACCGTGCTGAGCGGAACCGAGGCTCCGCCGAGGTTCCGCTCAGCATGGTCATCCCGAGGGTTGGAAACTTCCATCTAGAACAGAACACCATATTAGATTCTTTTTCTTGCACAACAACCCCCAAAATCTGGTTTATTTCTAGAAGGGGACTTATATTGTTAGCCTGGGTGAGAACACCTGGGTGAGATGCAATTTTATCACCCAGGCAAAAAATGTGGCAATTTCTGTCTGGTGTGCAAGAATATTGATGATCATGAAAACAGACAGATTTTGATCATGAAAAATTTGTCTCCGGTAAGTCATTTGTGGTGTCATTTTATAATGATTCTGAGCAATCATAAGTAAAGTACTATGAATGTAATTTTTTGCAGGAAAATATTTACCTCCAATGAGATTTTTGTACAGAAAATCCCTATCTAAAATCGTTTTTGGCCAGAACTTTTTTATTTGTCCACCGATTTCCAAAACATTTGCTGCACATTTTACAACTAACTAAATCCTTTATTGTGCTAAGAAATATTTCATCTTCATTCCGATAATTGCAAAATCTCTGCGAAAAAACATTATCAGACACTAGGAAACACACTTTAAAATCCAACACCTACAACCCGTGATAAGCAAAAATGACCCTTATCACCACACACTGTAACTACACATGTATAAAGCTTCAAGTTACTGGAATTTCTTTACTTTTGTAACACAATGAAGCTGAACCATTCAAATGTTGATCAATAATAATCTGGTAAAGAATAACTTACGGCAGTTTTCCTCGTCAGAGCGATCTCGGCAGTCATATTTATTGTCACATCGTTCACTCTCAGGTATACAATCCCCGTTAACACACTGAAACTCTCCTGATCTACATGCTGAAAATATACATGTAGTTGTTATAATAATTATTAGCCAATCTTCCCTGGGGTCCTCATTTGTAACAAGTAATTTAGACAATAAATGAGCCGCCTCATGAGAAAACCAACAATGAGGTTTCCGAACAGGTCCGACACAAACCGAGCTGGAAATTTTGGATTTAAAAAGTAGACAAATTCTACTATCCGTGTAGCGAATACAAAGGTGCTGATCAGCTTCGCAGTTATGCGAAGCTGATCTGCGCCTTTGTTTTCGCATATGCTGATTATTTGTTTTTTCACGACGCGGCTCAAAATGTTTTCTGGTGTACAGTCACACAACTAACAACACGAGAACTTCCCTGACTTGCAAGCTATAAATAGAACACTTTACTCTGGTGCTTTATTTCCAAGATCTATTCAGTTTTATTGCCTGTCCCAGTGTCTTCCAATGTCTATATACAGATATACAGATACCATCAGCAATGGTAATAAAAAATTGTCAGAGAATCTGACTATAGCCCCGCTTCTGAGCTTTTTTCAAAGGCGAGAAAAACAAAGACAGGTAACAATCTCAAGTAAAATCTTGTATATAATATGTTGATGTGCATACAAAATTTGGTCAAGCTCTGTCAAATGGTTCTCAAGATATTGTGTGGAAATGAATTTCTGATGTCAATCAAGGTTGGTAACTCCCTCAAACTTTTGTGAGAAATGATGGTTAAATCTAGTCAATGTTGATGTGCATACAAAATTCCGTTCGATTCTGTCAATTCATTCTCAAGATATTGAGCGGAAACAAAATTCTGACATCAATCAAGGGCCATAACTCTGTTACAATTTTACTTAAGATCCCAAGCTAGATCTTGTCAATGATGATGTGCATATCAAATTTGGTCATATTCTGTCAATTCATT
The DNA here is from genome assembly GCA_964017185.1 of Rugalucina vietnamica. Lineage (NCBI taxonomy): Eukaryota > Metazoa > Mollusca > Bivalvia > Lucinida > Lucinidae > Rugalucina > Rugalucina vietnamica. The sequence continues at coordinate 10,108,206 of OZ024882.1, read as the reverse complement.
CTCAAGATATTGAGCAGAAACCACAGAATCACAGATCTGCAGAATGACAGAGAGGACAGGGTGACAGTATGGCCCCAGAAAGTAGAAACAGGATATCTTGAAAATACTCACGGCAAGCAATCTCGTCAGAGCGATCATTACAATCGACTCGTCTGTCACAACGTCTTCTGATGTCTATACAGATACCATCGCCGCATCGGAACTGGGCGTTGGTACAGTCTGAAATAACCAGAGTATACAACAATAGTACATGGCACCTATAAGATGGAGAAACTATGCCATACTATTCATAAATCAAGTCTTTTTTTATCATTTGAGCCACTGCATGAAAAACCCAGCAAAATGCTTAAGCGAAAAAAGAGGCGCAGATCAGCTGTGCAGTAACTGCACAGCTGATCAGCGCCTTTGTTTTCGCTATGCAGATAGTATAATATCTCTTCTACTTTAACCCAAAATTTCAAGCTTCTAGCCTGCTTCTGTGATTGTATAGACTGGTTTGTGTCAGACCTGGTCGGAAACCCAAATTGTTGGTTTTCTCATGTGGAGGCTCATTTGAAATAACAGTATAGCCTGTATAGACTAAATCAGTCCTGCAAGAAAGCACAGTTTTAACAGAATATATATTTAAAAAATAATTCTAAATAATTTTACTTTACTGCGAATTATCTTTGATTAACGCGGGATGCTGGAGGGCAGATTGCGATGTATTAATTCACGACGACAGAGCCAGAGTGAATTAAATATCGCATCAGCCCTCCAACATCCCGCGTTAATCAAAGATAATTCGCAGTAAAGTAAAATTATTTCGATTCTAACACAACTAATAATTAATGCTTACATTTCAAAATGTTTTCCAGTGGACTCATTATCGGCAGACATAAATGTTTATGTGTGATGTCACAAAAACACCACCTTACGCGCGTTATTTTGTTTACAGTGAATTATTGTTTATTTGCAAACGGTGTGGTTTACATTAGGTTCAATGGGAAAGACAATAACATCGTGTTAGAATCAACGTTATTTCCAAGATTAAGATTTTGAATATGGAATCACCTACTAAACAGCATCATTTATTATAGCAGTTGTTTTAAGAAAGAAAAGAAAGTGCTTTCAGATTAACATTGTAGAAACTGAGATAAAAATAGACCATCAAGAGAACATGTCTGTGCAATGAATACCCCCTTAAACCCCACTTTTATATAGTAAAAGGGTATACCTATTTTTCTTATTTTTAGTCCAAAACATAGATTGTGGGTGCTCGTTAGAATTGCCTTGCTGAGGCAGTTCTAACATAACTGTACCCACAATCAATGTTTTGAGCAAAAATGATAAAACAATCAAATTTTTTCCAACAAAATTTTCATTTTCAACGGCTGAAAAAATCTCCATATAATTGCATGGGCAAATTTTCATAATGCCACAGGGATTTTCTAGAATGTACCCCTTGGGTGAAAGAGAAGACATACTGCAATTGAGTTCATCAGAACGATCTGCGCATTCAATGGCTCCGTTACAACGTCCGTTCTCAGGGATACATCGACCATCAGAAACACAGGTAAACTCATCACGACGACATCCAGCTGTGAAGATATAAAATGATAGTAGTAAAGAAATATATCAGGAAAACATGTCCATGAAAAGTATACCCCCTTGAACCCCACTTTTATATAGTAAAACTGCGGAGTGAAGGGGTATATAATTTTTCTTATTTTTGATCCAAAACATAGATTGTGGGTACTCATACCAACATGTACCCACAATCAATGCTTTGAGCAAAATTAAGATATACGTATCCAAATTTTTCTACTGAAATTTTTCATTTTTTACAACTTTAAAAATCTCCGAGTATATTGCTGGACAGGTTTTTGTAATGTTACATGTACCTGTCACTATGTACAGTCAAGGACCAAAAGTATTTCCACAATGCCGGGAACTCCATAGACTTGCCTGTATTTTCATGTTTGCCTGAAAAATTATCCTGCATCTTCTGGTCAACATATTTGCATAATTTGGTGTCATTGAAGGTTAAATAAATAAAGCAATGAACAAAGGTGATTTGGTGAAGTTTCAACGTTGCATTTTCTGTATACAACAGTTTGAAATTTTGGGAAATTTTTAAAAAGTCACTTTCCCATTGACGTCAATGGTGACGTTGCCTAAAAATTATCGAAATAAATATCACACGTTGTTTAAAAATTGGTAGCTTTAAAAAGCATGCACCGAATTGATTGAAAATATCTTGTTTATTGCTTTATTCGTTCACCTTCCAAATGACACCAAAATTATGAAAATATGTTGACCGAGAGGGACAGGATATTTTTTCTTGTAAACATGAAAATACACGTAAGTCTAATGAGTTTCTGACGTTGTGGAAATACTTTTGACCCTTGACTGTAGTTGTCTAGGAAGAAAACAGAAATTATCCTGTTGTAACCTTTGTAAAACTGAAGTTTGAAATGAAGCTTGATACTTGAATAAAGAGCCCGAGAAGATCACAAACCATCAGTTTTACCCCTTCATATGTGGTGTACCTCTGCAGAGGAAATTACCTTCAGAACAAAACAAAGCCGAGAAGACTATAAACAACATCTGTTTTGAAACATACATGAAGGTCATTAAACAACTGAGATATATAAATAGTAATTTTGAAATTGTCAGGTGATACAAATGTTTTTTAAATTATGGGTAAAAAGCATGTCCAGTCATTCAAACGGACTAGACACAAGAGTTATATTTCAACTATAGGTCAACACAAGACGTGTCATATTCAAGTGAATATTGAACATTCGAACAATTGTCTTCAATGTTCTTACCTTGATAATTGCTTCATTGATAGTGCAACCCTTTACCTATATTCTGGGACAATACATCCAAGTTTGCGTCAGACCTAATCAGAAACCCAGACGAAAAATTTCCTAATGATGCCTAGTCTCTTACTTTGCTATCTGAAATGACCTGTGTTATGGGGTAAAGAAAACTTGGGCGCTTAATATACTGTAAATGTTAAGATTGGACAGAAAAGATAATTGACACCTAAGCCGTCACCAAATATGGGACAACATAATTATATTGCACATACTGTCTTAACATAAATTATTATCTAAATCAATGAAACATGCCATGCCTTTTTGTTTAATTTTAATATCAATTCTTACTTTAAACAAATGGTGCATTAAAATAAGTTGTTACTCATTAATATTGCCATTAATATTGCTCATTAATATTGCCATTACAAACCTAAACATGTAATCAAACATTGTCATTAAACTCATGCTGTTACAAAAAGTTTAATGTTTTAATGAAGTTTTTAGTAATCATTTTGCTGCTTTAAAATCCTATTTCACAGCTATGGTCATGTCAGGTGTTGCTTTTTGTCATGAGTGCCAAATTTTAAATGGATGTTAATTTTGATCCATACATTTTTACAATAATCGACATTATATTCAACTGTGAAAAAAATATCTCCGCGACAATATCTAGCATTCTAGGGCTCAGTATATAACTAAAGTTTTGGCAAAGAGCAAATGAAAAACTAAAATAGAAAATGAGGTTATATATATGGATACAAGTAGGTATTTTACATGTCTGTATGACTAACCCCAAACTAATGGGAGTAACTCTGCAAAACTTACTTAAAATGTTTTAATGAATTCAAATAAAAATATGAGCCGCCTCATGGAAAAACCAACAATCTGCATAGGCGAAAACAAAGACGCAGATCAGCTTCGCGGTAACCACGAAGCTGATCAGCGCCTTTGTTTTCGCTACTCCGATAGTACAATTCCTCCCGTACTTAAATCCAAAATTTCAAGCTTCTAGCCTGCTTCTGTGCTTGTACAGGCCGATTTGTGTCGGATCTGTTCGGAAACCACATTGTTGGTTTTCCCACAAGGCGGCTCATTTTATAAGTGAAACTGGAACACTGGCAAATTGCAGATGAAAACTAAAGTGGACAAATGAAGTCATTATGAAAACACTCCCATGAAATAAACAGCTTTTTTCTTCAGCTGTAAAAATTGAAAATTTTCAGAAGATTTTTTTTATTTTTGCTCAAAAGATAGATTGTGGGTACACGCTACATCCATCTCATCAAGATGGTTCTTACAAGCACCCACAATGTATGTTTTGGATCAACAATAAAAAAAAAATTGTATACCCCTGCACACCCCAGTTTTACTATTGTAAAAGCCAGGTGTGAGGGGTGATTTATTTCACGGACATGTTTTCCTGATGTTATTATTACATGGGATTTAGGTGTTTATATGTTTTTACAATTTAATAAAACCTAGGAAACCCAAGCTAATGGAGGTTAACTCTCAACAACTTACTACGTCGACAATCAACTTCATCTGAACCGTCCGGACAATCCGAGTAACCGTCACAAACACGGTTCTCGGCCAAACAATGTCCGGTGCCACACTCAAAATAGCCTTCTCGGCACCGAGATGGACGACTTGCTGCAACATTTTGTTAAAATATTTGGTTTCCTTTTCAAATTACTTGATATGTCAATCATCAGAACAGTTTTCAGAAATTGCTTTTGATTTCAATTACCTCAATTCTCAGGGAATATTATAATTTTTTTTTTTTTTTTTTTTTTTTTTTTTTTTTTCATTTTCATGTACATAAACTGATCATCAATTTTGGTTCATATGTCAATGTATGTGAAATTATCTATGGCTGAAGCAATTCTTATAATGTCCCAAATGGCTGGTGTTTTTTATTACGTCATAGATTGGAATAATTTGCCACAAAGTGCTATAGACTGATACAGTTGAAAACTTCAAAAGAACAATCTCGCGCGACTAAGTAACATCTGCGCACACACCCCCTCCCCCCCTGGATAATTTATGCTCAGCAAATGAGTCCATTTCCAGTATTCAACAGATACAGATACATCTGCAACTGAAATAAACAAAATTAACAATCAAACCAATAACCATGAAAGACACAAAATGTTATTCATGGAATAGAAAACAAAAAATTACAAGTAAACACTTACGACAATCTCTTTCATCAGAACCATCAGTACAATCCTCGGCGCCGTCACAGACAAGACGTTTGTCAATACACTCGAGTCGCCCTGGGGTCAGACACTGGAAGTCTGAGGGAGGGCAGTTAGGTGGAGCGGTGGCTGTCAAAACAGAAAAAGCCCCAGTAAAATAATGAGAAACTTGCACAAAACTTGATAATACAATATAAAGATTTTGGCAACCACTAAAACTTCTGGTAGAAATAATGAGAAATTAAAAAATGATCGGTAAAAATAATAAGAAACTTACGGCAGTTCAATTCGTCAGAACCATCTCTGCAGTCATATTTATTGTCGCACTGTTCACTTTGTGGTATACAATCACCATTATCACAGGTAAACTGATCGTCTCGGCAGGCTTAAATGAAAAGAAAAAGATAACAATAAAAAAATAAAGTATATTGTGGATGAAATACATCTCGTACAAGACTGTGTCATTTCCGCAGTCACATTCATCGTCACACAGTTCACTTTGTGGAATACACTGATCATTATCTGATGTAAACCCTTTGTTTCTGCAAGCTAAATATAGAAAATAGAAGATAATTCGTATAGAGGATGAGTCTCATGTTGTATTAGTCTGTCCTCTGAGTTTTCTGTTCATGTCATCTCTATCAAATCATTGCATAGTGATTTGATGGCGATAAAGCACATTGACAACTGTAAAATCCATCTTTTTTTCCAGAGTTTGTCATTATCTGAGCCGCGACACGAGAAAACCAGTCTTCTGAGTTTCCGACCAGGTTTCACACAAACCAGCTTGTCCAGTCTCGGAAGATAGCTAGAAGCTTGAAGTTTTGGATATAAGTAGAAAAGAGATTGTACTATTCGAGTAGCAAACACAAAGGCGCTGAACATTTATACAGTTACTGCACAGCTGATCTGCGCCTTTGTTTTTGCATGGGCAAATTTCTGGTTTTCTCATGATGCAGCTCATCTGTGACTGGCCAATAGCATTATAAAAGCCCTTCATTTTGGCAAATAAAATGCTCCTTATGATTTCCTTGTTTGCATGTAATAAACTTCAAGAGATGCAGCTCCTGAACATTGACAAGATGAGAATATCTGTCAAAAAATGGAGACCAAATCCATTCAATAAAGATGCATTTGAGTCATTTAGCATGTCCATTAATTGACTTAAAAAGAAATCAGAACAAAAGTAAAAGCACTAAGCAACACAAGAAATTTCAGCACAGAGTTGGGCCATCATGAATCTAGGGTTACATAAGAAAATCTAGCCCAAGGCAAAGTAGAGTCTGCAACACAAAGTCCTTCTGATGAGAAGAATAAAAACATCATGCATGTCTACTGGTAGCCAGCCCAAAATAAAGATATCTAAAACAAGGAAGAAAGAAAAGAATAAGCAACACAAGATCTTTCAGCAAAAAAGTAACTGCTCAGTAATGGTGCATGTCAACCTACTAGAGACAGATAAAAATATCTGACTAAGCTGCATGAAAAATATCTGACTAAGCTACATGAAAAGTATCTGACTAAGCTGCATGAAAATATCTGACAATGCATGAAAAATATCTAACTAAGCTGCATGAAAAATATTTGACTATGGTGCGTGAAAAATAACTGACTAAGCTGCATGAAAAATATCTGACTAAGCTGCAAGAAAATATCTGACTAAGCTGCATTAAAAATAACTGACTAAGCTGCATAAAAAATGTCTAACTAAGCTACATGAGAAAATATCTGACTAAGCTGCGTGAAAAATATCTAAGCTGCATGAAAAATATCTGACTTAGCTGCATGAAAAATATCTGACTAAACCACATGAAACAAAATCTGACTTAGCTGCATGAAAAATATCAAAGTTGCATGAAAAATATCTGACTAAACTGCATGAGAAATATCTGACTAGGCTGCATTAAAAAATATCTGACTAAACCACATGGAAAATATCTGACTAAACAGCATGAAAAATATTTGACTAAACAGCATGAAAAATATATCTGACTAAACTGCATGAAAAATACCTGACTAAGCTGCATGAACTGCTTCATTGAAAAAAAAAACAAACAAACAAAAATTCCCAGTCTAATATTATTATGTCTACTCATAGCCTCAGATAAGAATTTTTATTTGAACCAAGGCAAAAAGAGTATGCAACAAAAAATCATTTAAGCAAAGTGTTTTTCAAACATGAATGTCAATAAACTAGGCAGAAGAAAACAAGATAGGTTGCATAGATTGTTTCGTTGAAGCAGATTTCAAGCCATAATTCTAGCCACTCTTTTCAGCCATCATTCCAGCCACTTACGGCAGCCATCTTCATCGGAGTTATCCTCACACTGTGGAATTCCATCACATCTCATATGACCTTCCACACAGTTACCGTCCAAACATTGAAACATTCCCTCACGACAAGCTAAAAATGTATAGACAAATGACCATCAGGAGATTTTGAATCTAAAGGGCTGTTGGGTAGTAGGGAAAATGTTTCCACCAATCAACCAAAATTGGAAGCACAAAAATGCCTTATCTCCATACTTTCAAACTTTACATTTTCTAATTTTCTAAGAATTTGATCCAATCACAAATAATCAATTTGAACATTGAACAAATAAAGATTCTTAACTTTTTCCATAAGGACATAGTCTGGTTTACAAAATAAATTGTTCACTGAAAAGAAGCATAAACTTTCAACCATCATGCCAGCCACTTACGGCAGCCATCTTCATCCGAGTTATCCTCACACTGTGGAATGCCATCACATCTCATATGACCTTCCACACAGTTACCGTCTGAACAACGGAACATTCCCTCACGACATGCTAAAAATGGAGTCGAAGTACCATCAAGAGGATATTATTTTAAATGACCACCACAGGGTATTTTGAACAAAAATTGCATCAATAAGAACACAGTATACTTTCCTTCATTCAAAACCACAACAAATAATAGATTTTAAACCCAATCTGCCTTTTTTGTTTCTTTTAATTTCAACCTTTTTTCTTCTCAATACTTCATGCTTTCTCAAAAATTGCTAGCCACTAATTTGAATAATAACTATGCGAGCCATATTTTTTCAGCCATCATGCCAGCCACTTACGGCAGCCATCTTCATCTGAGTTATCCTCACACTGTGGAATTCCATCACATCTCATATGACCTTCCACACAGTTACCGTCCAAACATTGAAACATTCCCTCACGACAAGCTAAAAATGTATAGACAAATGACCATCAGGAGATTTTGAATCTAAAGGGCTGTTGGGTAGTAGGGAAAATGTTTCCACCAATCAACCAAAATTGGAAGCACAAAAATGCCTTATCTCCATACTTTCAAACTTTACATTTTCTAATTTTCTAAGAATTTGATCCAATCACAAATAATCAATTTGAACATTGAACAAATAAAGATTCTTAACTTATTCCATAAGGACATAGTCTGGTTTACAAAATAAATTGTTCACTGAAAAGAAACATAAATTTTCAACCATCATGCCAGCCACTTACGGCAGCCATCTTCGTCCGAGTTATCTTCACACTGGGGAATTCCATCACATCTCATATGACCTTCCACACAGTTACCGTCTGAACAACGGAACATTCCCTCACGACATGCTAAAAATGGAGTCGAAGTACCATCAAGAGGATATTATTTTAAATGACCATCATAGGGTATTTTGAACAAAAATTGCATCAATAAGAACACTGTATACTTTCCTTCATTCAAAACCACAACAAATAATAGATTCTAAACCCAAACTGCCCTTTTTGTTTCTTTTAATTTCAACCTTTTTTCTTCTCAATACTTCATGCTTTCTCAAAAATTGCTAGCCACTAATTTGAACAATAACTATGCGAGCCATATTTTTTCAGCCATCATGCCAGCCACTTACGGCAGCCATCTTCATCCGAGTTATCTTCACACTGTGGAATTCCATCACATCTCATACGACCTTCCACACAGTTACCGTCTGAACAACGGAACATTCCCTCACGACATGCTAAAAATGGAGTCAAAAGAAATATTTTCCCACCAAATAACAAAACTTTGACAAACTAAAGACTGTTTTTCTCCTAACTGGCAAAAATTTCTTTAAGATTTTTAAATAAATCACAATTCCTCAAAACAAACTTTTTCTGACTGATCAAGTTGAAATTTGGATCTTTACAGATATCCTTTTGACTAGACAATCTTTATGTATTGACATACCCAAAACCTAATGTTTTTGTCAAGAACAACCTCTAAGTACAATAAGAGCTATCGCAGGACAGCGTAGCTCGCCTGACTTGTGCTTTGCCACTACATCTGTTAAAATCTATGACCCATGACCTTGACCTCAAGGTCACTCAAGTGGGTCATGATGGTACAACATAAATTTTCAGACCAATGCAAAGTATCAACTTGATCAATCTACATGTTCAAGAGATATAGACTTATAAAAACATTAACCAAAACTTAAAGTCCGTGACCCTGACCTCAAGGTCATTCAGGTGAGTTGTGATGTACAGCATAAAACCTGAGACCAATATCTATCAACATGCAAGTATCAACTTTATCCATCAACATGTTCAAGAGATTTAGACTTTAACCAAAAAATGTAACACAAAATTTCTAAGTCTGTGACCTTGACCTCAAGGTCACCCAGGGTAGGTCATGATGGTACTGCATAAAACTTCAGACCAATATCTACCAACATGCAAAGTATCAACTCGATCAATCAACATAGTCAAGAGATATAGACTTACAAAAACTTAAATCAAAAACTTAAACACAAAATTTCTAAGTCCGTGACCTTGACCTCAAGGTCACCCAGGGTGGGTCATGATGGTACTGCGTAAAACTTCAGACCAATATCTAGCAACATGCAAAGTATCAACTTGATCCATCAACATGGTCAAGAGATATAGACTTATAAAAAACTTTAACCGAAAGTGTGACACGGACGTACATGTAAACGTAAACGGGGACGACCGAGGTGACTACAATAGCTCTATGCACTTCGTGCAGGCGAGCTAAAAAATTCTCCCGTTATTGAAGAGCAAACATTCAGCCATCATGCAAGCCACTTACGGCAGCCATCTTCGTCAGAGTTATCTAAACACTGCGGAATTCCATCACATCTCATACGACCTTCCACACAGTTACCGTCTGAACAACGGAACATTCCCTCACGACATGCTAGAAATGGAGTCAAATGAAATATTTTCCCACAAAATAACCAAAATTTTACACAGTAAAGACTACCTTTCTCCTGACTGGCAAATATTTTCTTAAAGATTTTTAAATATATCAACATTCCTCAAAACTTTTCCTAGTCCTGACTTATCAAGTTGAAATTTGGTGCTTTAAATATCCTTTTGACTAGACAATCTTTATGTGATGACATACCCAAAGCCTAATGTTTTTGTCAAGAACAATCTAAGTCTGAGTGCAAAAAAAAATCTTCCGTTATTGAAGAGCAAGAAATCAGCCATCATGTCAGCCACTTACGGCAGCCATCTTCGTCCGAGTTATCTTCACACTGTGGAATGCCATCACATCTCATACGACCTTCCACACAGTTACCGTCTGAACAACGGAACATTCCCTCACGACATGCTAAAATTGACATCAACCATATAGTTTACCATAAAGTTCCAAAATTCAAAACTTTTTGGACTTACTTTACAAAAACTTAAAATCTTCAAGGACACATTACAGTGGTACACCATGAACAGACAAATACTGCTTCAAATCGGATAAAGGGTCATATTCTGCCTTTTGAACAACATGAAGGTGGCATATTAAGTCATTAATAAGTGCCCCAAAATGATGTTTCCCCAAATAAGAAATAGTCAAAATATTAATATGTCTCAATTTATTGTAAAACATAGACTATGGACCTAGTTGGGATAGTGGTGTGACAGGACCTTATTGCCATTCTATGCTGTACTTACGGCAATCAAATTCATCTGATCGGTCCTCGCACTGTTCAATCCCATCACATTTCATATGAGCATCAACACAGTTACCATCATTGCAAGTAAACTGATCAGCTCTACAGCCTATAATAAAAAATGACTCCCTTATTCAATTAACTTTTGCTAAGATTGGACCACATCTCAACCCTATTCCTTGGTTTTGAAGCACCATACCATACTTGTCACTTTTGAAGCACCAGATTACACTTATCAGTTTTGAAGAACCTGACCATTTTTGTCACTTTTGAAGCATCAGACCCTTTTTGTCACTTTTGAAGCACCAAACCCTATGTGTCACTTTTGAAGCATCAAACCCTATTTGTCACTTTTGAAGCACCAAATCCTGTTTGTCACATGTCACTGACTATATAAACCAGGCTTCTCCAGTATGTCGGATGAGACTATAAACTGAGGTCCCATCTCTTTATGACCTTAGCTGTTGGTTGGATGTTAAACCCCAAATAATTATATTTGTAACTTTTGAAGCACCAAACCCTATTTGTCACTATTGAAGCTCCAGACCCTATTTGTCACTATTGAAGCACCAGAGCCTATTTGTCAGCTTTGAAGCACCAGACCGATTTATCAACTTTGAAGCACCAGACCCTATTTGTCAGCTTTGAAGCACCAGACCGATTTATCAACTTTGAAGCACCAGACCGTATTTGTCAGCTTTGAAGCTCCATACCCTATTTATCAGCTTTGAAGCACCAGACTCTATTTGTCAGCTTTGAAGCTCCATATCCTATTTATCAGCTTTGAAGCACCAGACCCTATTTATCAGCTTTGAAGCACCAGACCCTATTTATCAGCTTTGAAGCTCAAGACCCTATTTATCAGCTTTGAAGCACCAGACCCTATTTATCAGCTTTGAAGCACCAGACCCTATTTATCAGCTTTGAACCACCAGACCCTATTTATCAGCTTTGAAGCACCAGACCCTATTTATCAGCTTTGAACCACCAGACCCTATTTATCAGCTTTGAAGCACCAGACCCTATTTATCCGATTTGAAGCACCAGACCCTATTTATCAGCTTTGAAGCACCAGACCCTATTTATCAGCTTTGAAGCACCAGACCCTATTTTATCAGCTTTGAAATACATTACTCATGAATATTCATCAGCATACTCACCACACCCTTGTTCATCTGACCCATCTTCACACTGAGGTGGGCCATCACACCTCATTCTCTCTGGAATACAGCTACCGTCGGCACATCCCCACATTCCAGCACCACAACCTGTGCATAATGAAGTTGTATTTATATTTGTCTAAATATAATTCAGGCACCGCATGGGAAAACCAACAATTTGCATAGGTGAAAACAAAGCCGCAGATCAGCTGTGCAGTAACTGCACAGCTGATCAGCGCCTTTGTTTTCACTACACGGATAGTACAATCCTTCTTCTTCTTATATCCGAAATTTCAAGCTTCTAGCCTGCTTCTAAGACTGTACAGGCCAGTTTGTGTCAGATCTGGTCGGAACCCACATTGTTGGTTTTCTTACACACAGGCTCAATTATTATTGTATGCTTACTTATATGCCTTTTGCTGATTTGGCCATCAGCAAATAATCAGTGATGCCGTGCAGATAAACCTGTTCTAAAATGCTTGAGATGCTTAACATCGACGGTCAATAGCCAAGGTATTAAGAGATTACCTGTTCATGGTGCATATGGTTACGGTACTTATTGACAAAATGCTCTTCTGAATCGGCAAAATTGAAAGAATTGTCAAATCTTTATCAAAGGGAAATGTTCCTAAACAGGAGATCAATCTCATGTATGATTCACACAATACGAAAAGAGCTACACAAATACACCACAACCTCTTTATAACACTATTGTTGGGGTCTATGACAATTTCAGTGTTTATTCAGTCTGTGTTATAATGAGTGATTAAGCTAAAATGACCAGATGTAGTCCAAGAATGGTCCTTGTTATATCTAAAACCATGATGTAGAAAACAATGTGAACCGCATCATGAGAAGACCGGATTTTGCATATGCGAAAACAAAGGCGCAGATCAGCTGTGCAGTAACTGCACAGCTGATCTGCGCCTTTGTTTTCCCAACATGGATAGTACAATTCCTCTTCTTCTTACATCTGAAATTTCAAGCTTCTAGCCTTCTTCTGCGACTATACATTCCGGTTTGAGTCGGACTTGGTCAGAAACCCCGAGGACCAGTTGCGACTCATGTTATAAAAAGTTTTGAGATGTACCACCATGATAACTCACCACAATTAGCCTCATCAGAACCATCACTACAGTCATTGTGCCCGTCACATCGCAGTTGCCCAGCAACACACTCCTGGCTACGCGTGTTAACACAGGTGAAGGTTCCCTCAGGACACGCTACAATCACGAAAAATTATGATGATGTCCATAAGTGCATTTATGATGTAGAAGAAGAAAGTATACAGGATCATCAGCTTTATATCAATAAGAGTGATATTTAAGCTTAATGGTTTTGATACTTGATTTGAGTCAGAAGACTTGTATCCTAATAAGGCAATCAAATATATTTTTTATTACACTGCTATTTTTCACAACATATCATATTTGGTGCCTCATGCTAGGATGCATGCCTACCATTCAAGATTCAGGATAAAAAAGTGCTTGTGGACTCAGAAAAAGACTCAAAATTAGCAAATACATGTATGCCATGTATATGTTTCCTAAACATTAGAGTATACAGGTAAATATCTAGCCTAACTGGTCCAGACCTTTATGCCTCTGAATTCTGATACCTGCTCTAATATCAAGCGATGTCCAAGTCCCAGCATGGATACATTAAAGCCTCAAGCCTAAAGAAAAAGAATAATTCAAATCAACTTACGACAGTTGGCCTCATCTGAACCATCTTGGCAGTCTCGGCGGTTGTCGCACCTACGGGATTCTGGGATACATCTACGATCTGACTCACACTGGAACTCACCAGACGCACAATCTGTAGGTAGAAAAGAGTAGAATCAGTGCCGGTCCTGATCAGGCTTGAGGTTTAAAGTGTCAATCATGCTCTACTCAGTTGAGCACAAAATTTAAACTTCTCATATTAACTAAAATATCCCACATTTATTGAAATTTAGGGTCTGGTTCAAGATTAGGCCTATTCATCAAGACATCAGGTCATTATGCATGTATCCTAACAATATTATACAATTAAGGACTTTTGAGGCATTGGATATGATGTGATATCGACCCGAGAATAGCAATATTGACCGAGGCGAAGCCGAGGTCAATATTGGTATTCTCGGGTCGATATCACATCATATCCAATGCCTCAAAAGTCATTAATTGTTTTATTATATAATTTTTGACAAAATGTCAAGCAATGAAAATAAATCAACTGAGACAGATATAGAATAAACATTTAACATTTAATTCAATACTAATGATAATGAATTTGCCTTATTTCTACAAATGGTACACACTATGTGGTCAACAATATGTTGGACACGCGATTATTGCGCAGCGCTATGCGAAAGCGGAACCAGAACGTCAGCTCTAAATTTAGTAACTAATATAGACCTGCCAGCACGCGCTAGCCAGTTAATATGACAATTTGAAGACTTGCCACGTGGGCTCTTTGGGCCAATGAAAAGCGAGATTTTCAGTAGCTTATATAATAATTTTTTTTATTAAGGCTTAACTTCTCAGTCAACAATTTCTCAGGCATGTCGGGACGGAGCCGATGATTCCTGGGTTTAACCAGTACTGTATACGGGGTTAATGTGTCTTGTTCAAGGACACAATACAGTGCCGCCTGTGGGGATTGAACCCAGGACCTTTTGATTCAGAGTCCGATGCTCTACCACTATGCCACTGTGCTCCCTTCCAAACAATATGAGCCACCCTATGAGAAAATCAGATTTTTGCATATTATACGAAAACAAAGACGCAGATAAGCTGTGCAGTAACTGCACAATTGATCAACGTGTTTGTTTCCTGGTAGAAGAATTCCTCTACTACTTATACCAAAATATCAAGCTTCTGGCTTTCTTCAGAGTGTCTGTACAGGTTAGTTTTTGTCGGGCCAGGGCGGAGACTCTGAAGACCGGTTTTCTCCCGTCTGGGCTAACACGTCATAGCATGAGTAGATCCTGAAAATTTTCTATGATTGTGTCCGCAACAATCTATTGCTCAAACAAGGGTATCAAGTACTTCTAATTTTGTCTAGACCGTGTAACCCAGATATCAAACCTAGTAATTCTCACAACCCAACATGAATACTTAATAAGGACTGAAAACCACAATGTACTGTGCAGCAAAAAAAAGTCTTTCTTAATGGGAATAAAGGAATATATTAACCATTTTTTATTTTTGAAAATTATCAAAACCACAGACATTCATATTTGAACTGAAAAATTACCAAAAAAAAATATGAGACGTTGTATTGGAAAACAACAATCTGCATAGGCGAAAACAAAAGCGCAGATCAGCTTCGCAGTAACTGCGAAGCTGATCAGTGCCTTTGTTTCGCTACACGGATAGTACAATCCTTCTTCTTCTTAAATAAGAAATTTCAAGCTTCTAGCCTGCTTCTGTGACTGTACAGGCTGGTTTGTGTCACACCTGGTCGGAACCCAAATTGTTGATTTTCTCATGCACAGGCTCATATCTTTTCATTTACACCGTATATTCTCATGGTTCGTGTAAACGAATGCAGTCCTATATGCTCATAACCTCTCCATAAGGTGGTGTCAATGACATAAATTCATGAATCATGAATGAAAGAAAAATGAAAATTCAATTTTTGAATTAATTCTACCAAGTAGGTTTAAAATTCAATACACGAATTTTGAATGGGAAATCATTTGACTTTCAAACAGTATAGAGCCTATTCATATTAAATGAGGCAATATATATATAAGAAATATATGAGCCGCGACGCGAGAAAACCGGTCTTCGGGGTTTCCGACCAGGTCCGACTCAAACCAGCCTGTACAAGCTCAGAAAAGAGCTAGAAGCTTGAAATTTCGGATTTAAGTAGAAGAGGAATTGTACTATCCGAGTAGCGAAAACAAAGGCGCTGATCAGCTTCGCGGTTACCGCGAAGCTGATCTGCGCCTTTGTTTTCGCCTAGGCAAAAATCCGGTTTTCTCACGATGCGGCTCATATGATAAAAATTTAAATGAGCCCTAGTAATTTTTTAGAAAATCAAAAAAATTCTTTACAATCATGATTGTCATTTTGACCCTAATAAATCTAAATGCTCAACAGATAAGTCTGGGCAAAACATCAGGGCCTTTTGACCGATTTAAATACCCAATGGTTTGGCCTGGGATTTAATCTTATGCACCAGTCATTTGCAATATGTCCCTCTAACAGTAACAGGGACAGGCAATAGCGGGAATACTGACTTTTCTCTTTCCTTGTATATGCCCCCACTGCCGGGATAATGCCATAATTAAAGTTCTGCCAAAAGCACTGCTCAAAACCTGGCAAATTTTAATGGCAATCTTGGCCTGAATCAAAACCTTTGCTATTTCAGCAATGCTGTAGTAATCACCATGCAGTTAATGAAATTAACCCCCTCTATATCTCCTGCTATCCCCAGGCCTGAAGCAGACAAAGTTTCCGATGACTGGTGCAGAAAAGTTTTCTAAAATCTGAAAATCTGGGGTGAACCTGGAGTGCACTATCTGCACACACTGCAGTATTTCAGATACTTCAAGATAAAACAATAATGTTGTAACAACTATCCCATAAATCAAAATAATTAGGATATGTCTACCAATATTACATTTGTGTCTGAAAATTTGGCATCAGCAAACTGGCAGCATTCTATGCTAAACAACTATAGTTTAGAAACTAGCCTCTGATAATGATTTTTCACAGAAATTTTTTGTGGAGGATGAGGAAAGTTATTTTCATGTCAAAATCTTGATCTTAGTTTGTCCAAATAGGACCTGCAAAAATTTTGAAAATCAGTAAACAGATAAAGTTTTAATGGCCAAAATGAATTTTGAATAGGAATTTTGCATTGGCAAGGGAGATAATCCATAGATACATGAAAATGGGTACCTTTTGAAAATGTTTACTTGATCGTGAAGGTTTTGTCTCAGGTAAGTCATTTGTGTCATTTTATAATGACTTTCAGCAATCATAATGAAATACCAAGAATTTCAATTTAATTTCTTTTTTTTTTTCCAGGAAAATATTTACCTCCCTTTCATGAGATTGAGTACAGAAAATCCCTATTCAAATTTCTTTTGACCAGAACTTTCTTATTTGTCAACCAATGTTCAAAAATTTTACTGCACATTTTGCGACATACTAAAAGCTCAATTGTGCCAAGAAAATATTTCATCTAGATTTAAACAGTTGCAAAATATCTACGAAAAAACATTATCAGACGCTAAGAAACACACTTTAAATCTTGGCAACAATATTAGTCATTCTAAAACGTCACTCTTCTAATAAGCAGTTTTTTAACATTCATAACAACCCCTTCCCATCAGATTCAGTCCCTAATCCCACCAATAAGGAAATTTGGCATAATTTTAAGAACGCTAACCATGTTTCTGACATGTTCTCTGCTTTACCATCTCAAACTGATGAATTGTATTACCGGTATTTCTGTATACCAAAATCATTGAGAATGTTTTACTTAGCAGACACAATAATTTTCTCAGCAACTATTGTCTGAGAATTTCAAATGAGCTACAAAATGAGAAAATCTGCTCTGGAAAATGACTCACTGTGGCTTTGAAAAAGGGCATTTTCAGGAAAGTCAAACCGATTTGCACTTTGTCTGACATGCAAAATGCCACTGATGATTTCAGAAATTAGTATATTTAAATATTTTTCCTCAACTTTGGCATTTCATTTATAACAGAATTTTCAGAATTTGAAGAGTAGAAGATAAAATGAGCCACGTCATGAGAAACCAACAATGTGGTTTCCAACCAGGTCTGACATAAATCGAGCTGTACGAGCAAAGAAGATGGCTAGAGGCTGGAAATTTTGGATAAAGTAGAGGAATTGTACTATTCATGAAGCAAAAACAAAGGTGCTGATCAGCTTTGCAGTTACTGCGAAGCTGATCTACACCTTTGTTTTCAAATATGCAAAATGTATGATTTCTCATGAGGTGGCTAAAATGTGAAATTCTTCCAAATTATGGACTACAGTAAAGGTTATATGTATTAAAAGAGATACAAAATCTTTATTAGAAGGCTTAGCACCTCTAACAAAATGATGTGTGGTCTGTCACAAAAAAAGAGTATCTATTTACAAGTAATTAAATGGTTGTGATCTTTTTTAATCTGGTTTGTACCCTATATCTGATTTAAGTCCATTTTCATTTTAGGATCAACAGGACGAAATTCATATACACAAATAGTAAAGCCCTGCATCATCTTATCTAGTTGAAAACCTTATGCTGTGTTTGACTGCAGCATCTCACCTGGATCTATATGAGCCGCGACGCAAGAAAACCGGTCTTCGGGATTTCCGACCAGGTCTCACACACACCGAGCTGTACAAGCACAGAAGATGGCTAGAGGTTGGAAATTTTGGATTTGGAAAGTAGAGGAATTACTGTATACTATCCATGTAGCGAAAACAAAGGCACTGATCAGCTTCGCAGTTCCTGCGAAGCTGATCTGCCCTTTTGTTTTCGCATATGCGGAATGTTGATTTTCTCATGACGCAGCTTATTTGAAATTCACACACAAAGTCATCCACATGCTGTTTTGAAAACCACAGGACAAAAGTCTAACCTACTAAGTTATACACATAGCAATCAAACTGATAATTATACATGTACATGAGAGAATGCTAACAGAAACAGAAACTAAGTGTTAATTACATTGAGTTAATATTGAAATGCACAATCAAACATGGACTATACTACAGGGAAACAATATTAACGTAAGTTTACATACGACACAAAGAGGGATTCTGCCAGTATATAACTATAGAGGGAAACAGTGACATAAAATAACACTGGTTATCAAGAGACAACCAATACGACAAAGTCCAACCAATGCAGATGTAATCTATTATAAAGCAGCAATCAGGAGTATACCTGTTTTGGGTAAAAAAGATAATTCTGATCCATGGCATATTCCCAGACAGTCGTTTGCAGCCTTACAGTTCAACTTCATTATAACGAGACTTATAGTGTGGTTTTCGATATAACACGGCCATGCCATGGCATCCAAAATGATTATTTTGCTATTTGTCTATTGTGTCATTATAACACTGTTTCACTTATAACATTGTCTCTTTCCATGGACCCCGAAGATAACATTATAATGAGATTGACCTGCATTTATTTGCATTGGTTGTTCCCAGTTGCATTGTATTGTCTGAATGACTGGTGTGAAATATAGCAAAACTAGGACTAGACTAATGGACAAGACTAAAAGGTAAGGTTAACCCATTTTAGACGACTGGATTTGCCCATCATTTTGGTGAGTCCACTTTCAGTTTTAGGGGCATCAGGAATGATTCTGAATTTTCATATAAATTTTGGATAAAAATCCTCTGAGGAAACAGAATAGTCCCAGATGGCATGCCGCATTCTGCGGCATCCCATCTGGGGCTATACTGTTTGCCTATGTCCATAAAAAGGCTTAAATGAGTTAACTGAATTAATATACGATACATACAGACGACTATGAGCCAAACAATACAAACCACAATTATTTTCATCAGAAAAATCATCACAGTCAACTTTGCCATTGCACAGGGACAGAAAACTGATGCAACGTTTTCCATCCAAACATTGGAATTCATTTTCACGGCATTGAACAACTACAACAAAATCAGAATAGCGGTGTTTTATAATAAAGCATGCTTGTGAGTAGTTCAATTTTGCAAATCATTTATTCAAGTTGCTCATAAAAAGGTAAAAATAGGCAATGATCAGGAAATAAAGCAGCTATTGCATATCAAATTGTACTACAAAAAAATCACAAAGTCCAAAGCATGGAAATGAAGCAAACAAGCCTCTTACAGAACTAAATGACAAAAGTTTTAACTTAAAACAACTAATCAAGCAAGCAAAAGCAAATAATTCTAGCACACATTTTCTTCTACAAATGCAGGGCCCTTATTTTTAGGGTGTGTGTATTTCACACTGTCCATAATAATTATGCTTATATGGAATAGCGGCCTCCGTAGCCGAGCTGTTAAGAGCGCTGTTTCTTAATCACTCGATCATCTCACCACTGTGTCTGGTGTGGGTTTGAGCCCTGCACTGGCTACATGTGAGACAAGCTAAGTTCTGCTTGCGGGTGTGCCAGGTGTTTTTTCTCAGGGTTCTCCTGTTTTTGCCCAACTACTGATTGACCCGTCTCATATGAGCTGAAATAATCTTGAAAGGGACATAAAATAGAATTAAAAAAAATAATAATAATAATAATATGGAATAGATACCAAAATGAAAGAACTTCTGATGTCAAAATTCGCCTGTAATATTACAAAGCACCTAGAACCATAAAAGAGAAATGGTATTGACTCTTTAACCATGCAACAACAACAAAACAACACAAAATGGCAAGCTTACCACATCCTATTGTGTCCTGTACACATTTTATTGAACCATCGGGCTGAGGACAGGCAACAAGACCCTCGTTACAAACTTTCAAATCACCTGAAGAAATAGATACATAATTGAGCCGCCTCGTGGGAAAACCAACAATGTGGTTTCCGAACAGGTCTGACATAAACCAACCTGTACAGTCACAGAAAAGAGCTAGAATCTTGAAATTTCGGATTTAGGAAGAAGAGGAAGTGTACTATCCGTGTAGCGAACACAAAGGCACTGATCAGCTTCGCGGTAACCGCCAAGCTGATCTGCGCCTTTGTTTTCGCATATGCAGATTGTTGGTTTTCCAATGAGGCGGCTCATATTATGTTACTACTAATTTCTATCGCTCATCTTAAAATGACCCTACAACCACTTTCATGTATCATCTGCACCTTCAAAAACATGTAAATAAATCCCATGAGCAATTGAATTGAAGGAAAATAATCTTGTAATTTTCAACAAAACACTGTCAGAGTTAAATGACTTTCTTTTGGTGGTGGCGGGGACTTTGTTGTCTGTTGTTTTTTTTTTAAAAACTTACATTCTTTTTCGTCTTCTTCATCTTTACAGTGAGGGACGAAATCACATCTCAGAGCAATGTCGATACACTGACCGTTACTACACTGCCATTGGCCGGGACCACATCCAACTGAAACAGATTAATGACAATTTGAAAATCATTTGTTATTTGGAATCATCTCCGTGCAATGTCGATACACTGGCCATTACTACACTGCCGTTGGCCGGGACCACATCCAACTGAAATGGATTAACAACAATTTAAACATTATTTGTTAGTCAGGGATGGAATCACATTGACAAGCAATGACCGTCGATACACTGACCGTTACTACACTGCCACTGGCCCGGACCGCAAGCTACTGAAATGGGAGTACTGATATGAAGAGGCTTCTTTAGTGAGACCAAGCCCTATTTCATATTTACACTTTAGTGACATTTGCATCGTACTACTGAGCTGAGTACCATCCTTGCAATAATGGAACCAGCATATGACCGGCAAAAATGTGCTGTACCAAGATGATGTATTGACTAGCTCTTAAACAAAATTTTTTAGACTGAAAAGTTTCAGGGATGAAAAATTATTTTTTATAATTTTTCACAGCTTCTTCAATTCAACATTGCAACCCTGTAGCCATATTCTGTGACTGTATAGGCTGGTTGTCCTGAGGTTATAAAACTTTTTTCAAGTTCAACTCAGCTGAGCATAAAATTTAAACTACTCATAAATGACAATATTTATTGAAATTTCAGGTTTAGATCACCAAAGCCTGTATTTTGTCTTGCTAATAAATGAGCCATCTCATGAAAAAACCAAATAAATTGAATATGAGAAAACAAAGACACAGATCAGCGCCTTTTTTTCGATAGTGCACTTCCTCCTCTTCTTAAATCCGAAATTCCAAGCTTCTAGCCTGCTTCTGTGATTGTACAGCCTGATTTGTGTCAGACCTGTCCGGAAACCACATTGTTGGTTCTCTCACGAGACAGTTCAAATGTTACAATGCCTGAGCTGAGCATGCAAAAAGTTTTATAACCTCTGGCCCCGAGGTTATAAAACTTTTATCATGCTCAACTCAACTGAGCATGAAATTTGCACTGTTGATAAATGCTGAAATAGTCAACCAGAGGACCAATGGTCCTGAAAACGCTCACCTGAGACCTGAGATATATACCAATAAACTTGTTTGACTAGAATGGTAATATACAAGTATATAACCCCAGGGCAGGGTCAGAGCAACCTCTGGAGTCAATTTCTTTTTTAAATCATAAAGATTCAGTCCATTTGCCAATTTACTGCAAGTTTTGCCCTAAAATGACATTGTAACAATATTCCCCATTCAAATGCATGGGCAACCTAAGTTGACCTTGCAATAAAAAAGGTCAAGATCATCCCAGGGTCATGATTTATACAACTTTTGTAGAGCTCCATTGCCTGATGCTTCATGCCAAGATTCAAAATCATAGGCCTTCTGGTTCTGGAGATGAAGATTTTTAAAGGTTTTTACTATTTATAGCCATGGCGGCCATCTTGGTCATGTGACCTTGACCATTTATACAAAATTTCATTCACCCTTCCTAAGAATGCTCCACATAAAGTTTGGCTTTGATTGGCCAAGCGGTTTCGGAGAAGAAGATGTTTGAATATTATGTTCATACACATGTATATAGCCCCAGGGCAGGGGCAGACAACCCTCTGGGCCCAAAACATTTTTATAAACATAAATCTTCTGTCCATTTGCTCATTCCTAGCAAGTTTTTTGCCATTAAATGACATTTTCCTATTTTTTCCCATTCAAATGCTTGGGTGGCCTAAGTTGACCTTGCTGTAAAAAAGGTCAAGGTCATCCCAGGGTCATGGTTTATACAAACTTTGTAGAGCTCCATTGCCTGATGCTTCATGCCAAGTTTCAAAATCATAGGCCTTCTGGTTCTGGAGAAGAAGATTTTTAAAGGTTTTTGCTATTTATAGCCATGGCGGCCATCTTGGTCATGTGACCGTGATCATTTATACAAAATTTCATTCACCCTTCCTAAGAATGCTCCACATAAAGTTTGGCTTTGATTGGCCAAGCGGTTTCAGAGAAGAAGATGTTTGAATATTATTGTCATACACATGTAGATAGCCCCGGGGCAGGGGCAGACAACCCTCTGGGCCCAAAATATTTTCATAACCATGAATATTCTGTCCATTTGCTCATTCCTAGCAAGTTTTTTTGCCAATAATTGACATTTTCCTATTTTTTCCCATTAAAATGCATGGGCGGCCTAAGTTGACCTTGCCGTAAAAAAGGTCAAGGTCATCCCAGGGTCATGATTTATACAACTTTTGTAGAGCTCCATTGCCTGATGCTTCATGCTAAGTTTCAAAATCATAGGCCTTCTGGTTCTGGAGAAGAAGATTTTTAAAGGTTTTTGCTATTTATAGCCATGGCGGCCATCTTGGTCATGTGACCATGACCATTTATACAAACTTTCGTTCCCCCTTCCTAAGGATGCTCCACATGAAGTTTGGCTTTGATTGGCCTAGTGGTTTCAGAGAAGAAGATCTTTGAAATTGTGAACGACGGACGACGGACGACGGACGACGACGGACGACGACGGACGCCGGAGCATGGGTATACTATAAGCTCACCTGTGAGCCTTTGGCTCAGGTGAGCTAAAAATTGTGGAAAATTCAGGTTCAAAACTCAAAAATTGGTAATTTATCCTTCTCATAAATGTTAAAATGCCAACAATTGTTGGCATTTTAACATTTATGAGCAGGATAAGTTTTAGTCTCAGCTGAGTTGAGCATGCAAAAAGTTTTATAACCTCTGGCCCTGATTTGTTTTAGGCAACAAGGTCAGAAATTGAAAACACAGTCTCCCTTAGCTCAAACATTACCTTGGGCAGTTTTGAAGATGAAAGCAGACGGCGGTGATTGACCAATCACATTCTGTGCACTAAGTTCTGCCTCGTAGTAACTTCCTGGACTCAAACCTGTGAACTCATATCTATCCGCAGTAGGGGGCAACTCTACCAGAACAAAGTCAGACATGGGACGCTCCAGGATGTAATCACCATCGGCAGTACGCTGAGATCTAACTGTGACCTATAAGACCAAATGAGTGTCTAAATAGGGATTACTGTTTGTTTAGTGATTTTTTGGCCTAGCTTTTATCCCTCAGCAAAATTTGAAGCATGATTATTTTTTACCAATAAGTAAAATGTAGAATGTCCAAACTTTAATGATTACTGAATCACTGAAGTTACTGAATGAGATTTTTGCCGGTTATATTGTCATTTTGCACTATCTTTTGCTTGTGTAGCTGACTGACATAATGTCAACAATTTTTAAGTCATGCAAGGACATGCCACCACTTCCCAGTTATTTAACCAGTAAAACAATCCCCACAGCAATGGGATTCAACTACGGACATCTCATCTCATAATGATGTCAAATGCTCTATGATTAACCCACTAAGCTCCCACATCTATGCATTGTTTTGGCTGTTCCAGTCTCATTACTTACCACTCTGTATCTGAGGTTGTACGCTATGATAGCCTGTCCCCCGTCAGGGGGTGGGGTCCATGTTAGAACAAATCTGGTGGACTCTACACTGTCTCTGCCGGCAAGGATTCTCACTACTCCTGGACCTGGAAAGTAATAATAATGATTTTTTTAACACACATAAGATAATCTTTGCTTATTTGTTTGTATCGTAGTCAACATTTTTTCAGTCATGCCAGGATGAAGCAAGGAAATCCTACGTGATAACCAGTACTACAGGGAGTTAAAGAGTCTTGTTCAAGGGCACAACATGGTGCTAGTGGGGTTTGAACCAAGGAACTCTCATTTCAGAGTCTGAGACTTAACCACTAGGCAACAACACATTCCCAAATAAGATTATGGACTTGTTCTTTGGGCAACTACTTTTATTCCATAAGGAAGAGCTAGAGCTGTTGTGAGGAGTCAGAAATTATTTAATCTTAACATAGTTGGTGGCATGCTTACCAGTCTAATATATGGTCAGCCTAGTGCAAATATGCACCACAGATAATATCCAAGTACATGGACAGTACAAAATTACAGACAAAATTTTGTGGCAGACATCACCCCCCCTCCCCCTGCACCTCCTCAGGATAAGTACCACAGTTAATTTCATCTGAAATGTTGGGACAATATTGTCCAAAGTTACAGAAAAAGTCTTTTGACAGACATCCCAACCCTACTCCCTCTGACCCCTTTACCCCCCCCCCCCCACACACACACACACACACACACACTCCCCTGGTTACATACCACAATTAATTTCATCTGAATTGTCGGGACAATCTTGTACAAAGTTACAGACAAAATCTTGTGGCAGACACAGTAGCTGGTCTGTGCTGGCACAGCGAAACTCATCTTCTGCACACTGTTGTACTGTCGCTGAAGTAATCAATTAATATGTGAACAAAAATTCCAGACAATGATCACAAATTTATAAGTAATGACAATTCATCATTGAGTTATTTTGTAGTTCTAAATTGAAGATTACTCAAACAATATTACTGTTTTTTTTTTCAATATGCTAAAAACAAAAAACAAAGGCCCAGATACTAAGTCCAGTTGTTATAAAGCCTAGTTTTTATGATAGTCAACAGAAGAACCTTAGACTTCTGGCTGAAAAAGGTCCTGCTCCCCCCCCCCCCAGGGAATTTTGCAGACATGGTCTATCTTAAAGAACAGTCTTTTCTGATTCAAATGAGAGATGTTTGCACTTTGTACGCCGGGGCGTAACGGTGTAACAGCTATTTAAAAATAACAACTGTTACCAGCTTATTATATTTGCAGTATTCTTTGATTGAGAATGAACAATAGGTTGTTTTACCATAATTCTACCATTTTTCTGCAAGATTCTTCGAGGAAAATATGTGGGATGCATAATCTTATCAAGTTGACGTATATAGGTCTCTATCTGTATAACGTATGTAACGTATGTAACAAAAATATGTGAATTTACATTTATAAACAAATAAGGTTTTCAGTAATAGTTTCTGTGGAGTACAAATCTGCAAACATCAATGTGCAAGGTAAGAATGTCATGTTTGTGTTATTTGCATTCAAATGAGAGGTGTTTGCACTTTGTAAAGCGGGGCGTAATGGTGTAACAGCCATTTAAAAATAACAACTGCTACCAGCTTATTATATTTGCAGTATTCTTTGATTGGGATTGAACAATAGGTTGTTTTACCATAATTCTACCATTTGTCTGCAAGATTCTTCAAGGGCAATATGTGTGATACTTAATTTTATCAAGTTGACATAGATGGTTCTCAATTTGTGTAACGTATGTAACAACAATATGCAAATTTACATTTATAAACAAATAAGGGTTTCTGTAATAGTTTCTGTGGATTACAAAGCTGCAAACACCAATGTGCAAGGTAAGAATGACATGCTTGTGTTATTTTCATTTGCTAGATGTGCCTCAGTTGTAACGGTGTAACGCTAAGTTGTTTATATTTAAGTTTCATGTAATGTTACAGTGTTACCAATACCGCATGGGGTTAATTTGACCTACAAAATTGATCATATATACGTTATGACTTATCATAGACCACTGAACTTGGTTTCATTTTAAAGCTTCTTCACTATAGCCGTTTCATCTTAAGGTAAGTTATGCATATTATCTTATTTGCATATTTGTGAATTTTAATTTAAACATTAAAATGGCCAAAATATCATTACAAACCCATAAAAAATGTCTTTCAGACCCAAGCTATCATTGTTGCACATAGTTTATACATCAGTGATACCATTTGACAATTTTACCTTGTTTGATCCCCATAGATTTTATCCGGATCACCCCATATACCATGATGCAACCAAATGTCTTACAGCGCAGATCAATGCAACATCACATGACACTTGATGAAATGGAGTGCAGTGATTGGAAGCCAGGCCTCCAGGTTATAACACTTTTTTTCATGCTCAACTCCATTGGGACTAAAAGGACTAGGGCATTTAACGCCTGATTTTGGCCTCAGATTTTGCTAAAAAATAAATTTTGGAATTAAGATGAGAAAACTATTCCTTAAAACAGTCATATGTCTCCTCTATTCAAAACAAGAACAAATACTTCATTCATCCTACAGGCGTTGCCATGGCAACGCCCGGAAGAACCATAGATAGAGCACATTTTGCACTTTTTAGTCTATTTTTGACCATTTTTGAACATATATTTTAATTTCTAAGTGCCAGCCCACACCCCGAACAAAATCATACTTAGCATACAATATCTCTGGATGATACTTCATAATTGTTTCATAATAAGAAATTGTTCGTCACGTGGGCCGGTAGTTGAAAATGATGTTGAATGGTGAAAAATACACCGAAAAGTGCAAAATGTGGTATTTCTATGCTTTTCGGAGCGTTGCCATGGCAACATGTATAATTTGAAAGTGATAGTTGTGCTAGAATTTATAAGCAGGGACCTTTACCTGCTTTTTGCAATACTTCTCTCCTCAAAATTCCAAAATTCATCTTTTTACCAACACATGAGGCCGAAATCAGGTCTTAAATTCCCTAGGCCTTTATCCTGATCATAAATGTTAAAATGCCAACAATTGTTGGCATTTAACATTTATGAGCAGGATGAATCACTAGTTTTTGAGTTTTGAACCTGAATTTTCCATTTATTTTGACTGTTTCAACATTTATGAGCAGTTTAAATTTCATGCTCAGCTGAGCTGAGCTTGAAAAAAGTTGAATAACCTAGAAGCCTGATTGATTAAGCAACAACCTACAGCTAGGCAAGGCACTCTTTCCTGTAGGTTGTTGCCCTGTCAATCTGACTTCCAACCACCGAAGTCCACTTTATCATGCCACAGTCCACTTTATCAGGCCACAGTCCACTTTATCAGGCCGCAGTCCACTTTATCAGGCTGCAGTCCACTTTATCCGGCAGCAGTCCATTTCATCAGGCCGCAGTCCACTTTATCAGGCCGCAGTTCACTTTATCAGGTGTACAGTGAAGTTGCATCAAACTGCACTGTAATAAATTTGGTTGCATTACGAGTATATAGAGTGTAGGTCAAGAATACTTACGGCATCCTTCTTCATCGTCACCATCGTAACAATCGACCTGTCCGTCGCAGCGATAATTTCCCGGTACGCAGTCACCATTACGGCAGGTCCACTCATTAGCCGCACATCTACTGCTGGGTGGTCTAGCAGTAGCTGCTGTAAAAATGTAAAAATGAGTTTAACAACAACGACATTATTAGGCTTGACTTGATGAGGCTTGATTAGAATTTACTATCATTATGAAAATTTGCCCATGCAATGTATAGAGATTTTTTAAGTTGTAAAAATTGATTTTTTTAGTAGAAAATTTTTCATATCTTTCTTATTTTTGCTCAAAACATAGATTGTGGGTACACGTTAGAACCGCCTCGCCGAGGCGGTTCTAACGAGTACCCACAATCTATGTTTTAGAGCAAAAATAAGAAAAATAGGTAAACCCCTGCCCACCCCAGTTTTGTTATATAAAAAAGGGGTTTAAGGGGGTATACATTTCACGGACATGTTTTCCTGATGTTTGTCATTATACTAATCAACTTGTCCAATACAGTGGTAATTCCCTAGAACCTGTCACCTTTATGACAGGCCCACTCATTAATTCCATATCTATGGCTTTGCGATTTTAGCAATAGGTGCTGTAAAAATATAAGAAGAGTTTAATAAACACTGTCTCAAGTTCTTAACAATCAACATGTCTGTGGTGACGATAATTCTCCCGCACACAATCGCTACCTTTTAAGCCATAAAATTAATGATCTTTACCTCAGTGGGCTTGTAGTAGCCACTATAATAAGAACAGTCAAATGTCTGAATCATGCATTGCCCTTA
The DNA here is from genome assembly GCA_964017185.1 of Rugalucina vietnamica. Lineage (NCBI taxonomy): Eukaryota > Metazoa > Mollusca > Bivalvia > Lucinida > Lucinidae > Rugalucina > Rugalucina vietnamica. Next base: position 10,079,308 of record OZ024882.1, on the reverse strand, counting down.
AAGCTATTAAAATCTAATTTTAAGTCCATGACCTTGACCTCAAGGTCACTCAGTTGGGTCAGATGGTACAGCATATAACTCAGGGTTCCCACAAATCATAGAAAGTAAAATTCCCTGACTTTTCACTGACTTTTCAATGACCGAATTCCAAAATTCCCTGACCAAAATAAGCGGCATTTTTCCACTATTTCTGAAGTTTATCGGTACTAAAATACCAAAAAAAGGTGAGAAATAGCCCCGTAAATACACATTAGGTAAGAATCCTTATCTAGAGCACTCAATTGGCTTCATGAATAGCATAGCTCACCCATTAGAATTTATTGATTTAGAACTGTAATTATCATCACTGAAAAATATGGTCTGACTTTTGATTCTACAATTCCCTGACTTTTCCCTGACTTTTGCCAAAATTTCAAATTTCCCTGACCAAAAACAAAATTCCCTGACTTTTCCCTGACCTTGAACTTTTTTGATTTTTCCCTGACTTTTCCCTGACCGTGGGAACCCTGTAACTTCAGACTGCAATGTAATAAGAAGCTATATCCATCCACACAGTTTTCTAAACACTTTAACCAAAAACTTTAAAAGGTCACATAGGAACATAGGAAAAGGTCTTGTCATGCATGTTTATAGTAAGTTCTTCAGTTTTGTTGCTTTTTTTTTGTTTTTTTTTTATTTCATTGTTTCCTCTTGTTTGAGACATTTTGACAATGAAATCACCCACCAGTTTACACAAAAACATGCATCTGAACAAAAAATGCATTTAAATTGCTTTAGTTTAGGCAAGATGTTAATAAATGAGCAGCGACGCGAGAAAACCGGTGTTTTGCCTATGGGAAAGCAAAGGCGCAGATCAGCTGTGCAGTAACTGCACTACTGCACAGCTGATCAGCGCCTTTGTTTTCGCCACACGGATAGTACAATTCCTTCTCTACTTATATCCAAAATTTCAAGCTTCTAGCTTTATTCTGTGACTGTACAGACTGGTTTGTGTCAGACCTGGTCGGAAACTCCGATTGTTGGTTTTCTCATGCATAGGCTCAAATGTAATAAAAAGAATGCAAGAAATGACTCAAAATGATTCTCAAAATAAAATTGCCATGCACCCTTTAAAATGCCAAAAGATTGTAATACTTGTTGAATAAACAAAGCATAAAATGAGAAACTTATCATGTGTGCCCTGATATGAGAAACTTGCCACACCAGTTATGCAGAGACATCAAAACAACTAAGAACAACAATAGCAGATTAAATCAAATAAATAAAAATCTGTAAGATGTACATGTGTACATGAACAGGTTCCCCTGATATGGGTGGTTTGCCTTAAATAGTCCGGATGAGGAATAGTCACCAACATGACAGGCATGCACACATGCACATAGATGCATGCTTCCACGAGGCAAAATAAATCATAATAATAGCAACATTTGACCATTTTAGTATCTGAACAATTTATCATATAAACTTTTCACCAAGATTAAAAATCAAACATTTTACCGGATTGGGGTCGTTTTAAGTTGCGATTAATAGATGAACTAGGTTTTCTAGTCGAAACTGAAATATGAGGGATTTATATAACAAAATTATATTAGAAGCATAAAAGTGGTTCTTAAAAATAAACTACTCAAACTTGATTAAAAATATGCTGAAGTTAAATCATTAATAAAACTCTTTGCTACATGCATTTGCAAAAAGAAAGAAAGAAAAAAAACTAACAACTTTTCTTTTTTACAATTTAACAAAATATTAACTTAACCAACTAAAAGTTCAGTAATAAGCAACTAAACTAGAAAAAAGCAAACTAAAAACATTTCATTACAAAAAATATATACATGTAGTAAATCTCTCATAATTTCAAAACTAAAATCTGTAAATTTTCACTGGCGCTTATCCTAAACCCCAATGTTGTGTTACAGGAGAATGTGAATGTGAATGTGAAAAAGTCCAGGAGAAAATATATTCTGGAAAGCAAAACGCAAACTCATTTTCTCCTTGTGAAAAATGAAGATAACTTCTACATGTCCCCCGGAAAGAACATACAATTCAACCTTCATACAGGTCTCCCGGAAAGAACATACAATTCAACCCACTTATAGTTCCCCAGAAAGAACATACAATTTAACCCACATACGGGTTCCCGGAAAGAACATACAATTCAACCCACTTACAGTTCCCCGGAAGTCATATATTTCAACCCACTTATAATTCCCTGGAAAGAACATACAATTCAACCCACATACGGGTCCCCAGAAAGAACATACAATTCAACCCACATACAGGTCCCCGGAAAGAACATACAATTCAACCCACATACGGGTCCCTGGAAAGAACATACAATTCAACTCAAATATGGTTCCCCAGAAAAAAACATACAATTTAACCCACATACGGGTTCCCGGAAAGAACACACAATTCAACCCACTTACAGTTCCCTGGAAGTCATATATTTCAACCCACTTATAATTCCCTGGAAAGAACATGCAATTCAACCCACATACGGGTCCCCGGAAAGAACATACAATTCAACCCACTTACAGTTCCCCGGAAGTCATATATTTCAACCCACTTATAATTCCCTGGAAAGAACATGCAATTCAACCCACATACAGGTCCCCGGAAAGAACATACAATTCAACCCACTTACAGTTCCCCGGAAGTCATATATTTCAACCCACTTATAATTCCCTGGAAAGAACATACAATTCAACCCACATACGGGTCCCCAGAAAGAACATACAATTCAACCCAAGTACCATTCCCCAGCAAGAAAACAAAATTCAACCCACTTAAGACTTATTTGGCTTCAACTTTGTTGCCTACTTGCTCTACAATCAGTAATTAGTTGCATGACGTGTTCCGATTAGTTTAGCTCTAAAGGAAGACTTTCCATCTAAACCAAGTATACCCTTTAGCAATATTTGCCTGTGATCCAGGACATGTGGCCGTGATTTTCCCCGCCTAAGATCTTTCTCGTCTTAAAAAGAAGATTCATTTCAAGAAGCTAACCAATAACTCTATGACTATAGAACACGGGCTGTGAAAGACCTGGTCCCAAGGTTATAAAACTTTTTTCATGCTCAACTCAGCTGAGCATAAAATTTAAACTGCTCACAAATACAGAAATAGCCCAAAATTTGTGAGCAGGCCCCAAATATAATTGAAACTGAAGGTTTAGAACTCCAAAGCCTGTAATTTATCCTGCTAATAAATGTTAAAATGCCAACAATTGTTGGCATTTTAACATTTATGAGCAGGATAAATTTTAGTCTCAGCTGAGCTGAGCATGAAAAACATTTTTTAAGAACCTCGGGACCTGATTCAAATCCCTAAGGCAGATTCCTTAAAATATTACTGTTTCCAAAGTTTATGTACTTATTTCTTTCTTTTTAAAGTTACTTATTTATCTTTTTTTAAAGTATGTTATATAAATACCTGGTACGCCAACGTAGCTCATATCAGCTTGAACTGCAAATGATGCTTGGTTCTCCGAATTCACAAAGTCGTTGATGCTGAACGCAGTTCCTCTTTGTATGTCCTCATCCATGAAACTGACGTAAAAGTTTTGATAACGTGCATCCGAGACCTCATCAGCTGACCTTGCTAGGACCTCTTGTGGAGTGTTCCGGGAATGAAAAACTCCAATAAAGTCGCCACGTCGTACCAGTATAGGAGGATCAGGCTGGTATGTCTGTTCTCCGGTAAGCCCCTCGGGTAGTAACGTTTTCTCGATAAGCGTAAACTCTGTTTCCGAAGACTGCCTAAATACGCCAACATAAACTGAACCAAATGCAAGAGCTCTATAAAATGTCCATGAAACAACGTAGCCGTCACAAGGGAAAGCTGTTGAGACCATGAGATTACCCCAGTTGTTTCCCCCTGGGCCAAAGGAGTTTGGAATGCGGCCGACGGTGGGTGAGCATGTTGATCCTTCATCTGAAACACAGCGGGAATAAAACTGATTGACAAGATGCATAAAATTGTCATATAAATAGCACTGCATGTATATCACTCTTCCCAAACCAGTGAGAACATTTATAAAATTTTCCCTATACACTAAGATTAAAAGAGCAAAATTATAGCATATTATTTCGTCGAAAATTACATTTGTCGAAAATGTTCCCATGCCCAGACCTTTACCCTAACCCTAGTGGCTGGTGGTTCAGAATGTGGACCTATAGGCTAGTCTTCTACAGAATAAATCTCAAAATTTTGCGGTGAATATTTTTGAAGTTACAACATTTTCGACAAAACACATTTTCTACAAAATGTTGTGCATCGTACAGAGATCTGTCTCATTAGCTGCTTGTTTCTTCTTATTTTTCAGTTCAATAAACCTAAAACTAAGTCTTCCATACAGTCCTCCAGTGAATGCAGACATTGATTTCTTTCAGTGTACTCTTCTTCTTCCTTTGTAAGAAAGTCAAGTGATGTTAACCCAGCGGGCACATGACGTCAGAATGACGTCATATCAATGTCGATGCGACGTCATGTCGCATCGACGTCGATCTGACGTCATTCTGACGTCATGTGCCTGCTGGGTTAATGGTGCTTTATTGTTTTATCAAACACCTACCTCTAACTTTAACAAAACCAAAGCCTTCAGGACTGACTCTGTAACCGTCAAAGTTTCCTGACACTAGCATATCTTTTAATACTTTAGTAATCTGTTCCTCGGACTGGGCGCCGTCCGTGTCGATATCGAATGTTACCATAAGGGAACCAGCACTACAAGAAAATAAGAAACAATTTGAGCAGTGTCATGAGAAAACCAACAATGTGGTCTCACACAAACCAAGCACAGATGACTAGAGGCTGCAAATTTTGGATTTAGAAAAGAGAAAGTATAATGTGTGTAGCGAAACCAAAGGTTACTGCAAAGCTGATGTGTGTCTTTGTTTTCACATATACATAATGTCTGTTTTCTCATAATGCGGCTCATTTTTATATTGAAACAGATTCAACATTTTTTATGACAAACAAATATTAGCTTACGTACCAGTTATTTGTAACCACGCCCCCACCCCATCCCCAAGCCTCAGGGGAGGGTGGGGAACATAAAAAGCTGGAATTTGACTTTCGCACATTCGACAGTGTGAGGGTGTATGCTGGACATAATTAAAATCTTCACTATAATCAGGTGCTGTGAGAGAGGGGGATGGGGGCATGGGTACAAATGACTGATGACCAGGGCAAGAGAATCACTGTCCAGGGGAAGAGTGATAACGGTATTGCATTACAAGTCTATTTAATTGAATTTCTTTAGGCTTGTTTTACATGAAGAATGTTATTCACCAAACTACAGAAACAGTTTGTATATATTACCCCAAAAATATTTTGCAAGCATCTGTCAGATGCATCATGTTATATAACAGAGAGGGAAATGTCAAAACTTCTTTTGTAGCTCAGCCAATTCTCCACCCTCTTGTTCGTGCAACAAACAGCTACATAAAATAGGTAGAAAGTTTAAACTTGAACAACTGCAGCATCAGTACCTGGTTCAATTAACTGATCCAGAGGTATTGGGGGCAATTGCTTTCCCAGAATATGCTTTGAAATGGCAAAAAATTTAATGGTCATATCTTGGTTTCTGGCTAGCTGGGAGACAATCTCTCTTTCAAACAAATTCTGTACATGCACATATTGAAAAAAAAAGTGAAAATCCCATTACAAAATCTGTTTACAACTTGTTTCCCCATTAACCTTTTAATGAGATAGACTTATTGCCTCATAAACCTCAGTTTTTATGGGGATTTATATACAAAACAAGCAATAGAATGTCTGTCTTGGCATCATATCAACATGTGTAAGACTGACATTGCAAAAAACATGTCCACACAATATACAAATATTTTTTTACAGTTCAAAGAATTTTGAATTTTCATTCAAACACAATAATATAAAAAAAAAAAAGAAAAAAGAAAAAAGAAAAAAAAAAAAGAAATAGATGGCAGGTATATATACATTAGAACTGCATCACGGAGGAGATTCTAACAATGCCTCACGGAGACAGTTCTAACCAGTACCCACCATCTAAGTTTTGGATCATTCGAGGAAAAACATTGTACCCCTGTACTCGCAAGCTTTATCATATTAAAGATGGGTGTAAGGGGGGTACACATCACACAGATTTGTTATCCTGGTGAATATTTTGGTTTGCTTCATTGTTTTGAGGTTTAATGTCCCAACAATTTTTCAGTCATGTCAGGACGGAGCCACCTCTTCCTGAGTATTAACCAATACTTCCTGAGTATTAACCAATACTTCCTGAGTATTAACCAATACTTCCTGAGTATTAACCAATACTTCCTGAGTATTAACCAATACTCTGGGGAGTTCATGTATCTTGCTCAAGGACAAAACATAGTGCCGTCACTGGGACTAGAACCCAGGACCTCTCAATTCAGAGTCTGATGCTGTATCACTAAGCCCTGCAGAATATTTTGTCACCATTACGAAAACTTGCCCATGCAATATACAAAGATTTTTTTCTTCTCTAAAAATTGAAAATTTCATCAGAAAATTTTTGATATTTTTCTTATTTTTGCTCAAAACATAGATTGTGGGTACACGTTAGAACCGCCTCGTTTTGGAGCAAAAATAAGAAAAATAGGTTTACCCCTGTCTACCCCATTTTTGCTATATAAAAGTGGGGTTCAAGGGGGTATACATTACACGGACATGTACAGAGTAACTGTCTGCTTTGTCAGCCTGAAGAACAATATTTACAAACAAGGAACTGCTGTACTAAAAATGAGCCACCTCGTGAGAAACCAACAATGTGGTTTTCGACCAGGTCTGACACAAATCAGGCTGTACAGTCACAGAAGCAGGCTAGAAGCTTGAAATTTCGGATTTATGAAGAAGAGGAAGTGCACTATCCGTGTAGTGAAAACAAAGCTGATCTGCGTCTTTGTTTTCGCATATGCAGATTATTGAGGTGGCTCAAATATCAGATGGTTCTAATGCCATTGTCAGGATAGTATTTATCCGGCATTTATTATTATTGTAATAGTAAGTGCAGTAAAGTATCAGCACACCTGCATTCTAAGGGACTGTACCTCAATGCATTCTCAGGGACTGTACCTAAATGCATTCTCAGAGACAACCTCAATGCATTCTCACAGACAACCTCAATGCATTCTCAGGGACAACCTCAATGCATTCTCAGGGACAACCTCAATGCATTCTCAGGGACAACCTCAATGCATTCTCAGGGACAACCTCAATCATCTTCTTTAGAAACCAGTTTAATCACCATCAAGATTTCTGCCAGGTGTAAAACGTGCTTGAAAAACATTTGTGAATGTGGAAACACTGTTCTGTGCAGAAAACATGCCAGAAATTCTGGATATAAAAATGTCAAACAAGCCTAGGTCTTATTCAATTAGATAGATAAAAACAAAACGACTCCTACAACTGCATTATACGTGCATGACTCATGACAACTAAATATTACATGCCTGAGAAATGCAATAAACAACACTTCTTATGAATGAAAATAAGATGTCATTTGGGTGAGGCTGACATGATGCCATACAATTCAAAATTTCCAAGATTTTTCCGTTTGTTTTGTTGCTACAAATGACCTTGTCTTTGATTTTTTGGATTTGGATTTTTATGACACTGAGAAACAGCTTTGGCATATTTAAGAGTCTTGGGGGAAAGCTGCAAAAAGATAACTAATTATATACCATTCATAACATGGCCAATACTCTGTTAATGGCAAGTCTTCGCAAGTACGCTATACGGCCGAGTATATGGCTGACTCGGTGCACAGCAAAGGTACTACCATTTGTTTCCTCCCAATGTGGACGGAAACCCTCTCAGAGCCCAGTATAGTGGGGGCATAGCTCAGCAGAGTTTTGACACTGCCATTGTCCCCCCAGTGAAGCGGAATAGCAGGGGTTTTGACTCCTGACCCACAATGGCAATGAAATTTGCATAAACCTGCCAGGCTTTGAGCGGAGCCTTTGGCAGAAGAGTGTTCCAACAGTGTGGGGCATATACCTGGGCTTTAGCAAGGAAAAGTCAATATCCCCACCATTCCCGGCCCCGAAGGAGACATAATTGCAAACAACTGCTTCAAAGACCTTTAGTCAAGTACCTCAGCAACCTGACCATTGACCACTAACTACTGACCATGGATTACAATGGTACATTTATATAAGTGGCAGACACATGTTATTTGAGCCGCATCGTGAGAAAACCGGATTTTTGCCTAGGCGAAAACAAAGGCGCAGATCAGCTTCGCGGTAACCGCGAAGCTGATCAGCGCCTTTGTTTTCGCTACTCGGATAGTACAATTCCTCTTCTACTTAAATCCGAAATGTCAAGCTTCTAGCTCTTTTCTGAGCTTGTACAGGCCGGTTTGTGTCGGACCTGGTCGGAAACCCCGAAGACCGGTATTCTCGCGTCGAGGCTCATTTAATAGCATTACCTCATAATCAGTTGCTAACCTGGGAAAAAACATAATGTGCCAGTCTACCAAACATTAGCCACTACTTGGCCAAAAAACATTGAAACACATAGAACAGAATTTTTTCTTGATCTGCAAGATTATGGGTAACCATACATAATGCTTTTGTATACGGACAGCTAACCATCTGATTAGCCTGTACTGGACAAGACCCTGTCTGATCTGACTTTCTGTCAGAGGTTGACCAGAACTTTTGCTTGTTTTGTCTATGGTGGCACATTTTTCTCATTACTGAGGTATTAATCTTAGCCAATATCTGGCCAGGTAAATACCCACTTAGCAGCCACTTAACCATCAGATTTTATTAGAGCCGCATCGTGAGAAAACCGTATTTTTGCCTATGCGAAAACAAAGGTGCAGATCAGCTTCGCAGTAACTGCGAAGCTGATCAGCGCCTTTGTTTTCGCTACACGGATAGTACAATTCCTCATCTTCCTAAATCCGAAATTTCAAGCTTCTGGACATTGTCTATAGCTGCACAGACCGGTTTGTGTCAGACCTGGTCAGAAACCCCGAAGACCGGTTTTCTTGCGCTGCGGCTTATTAATAAAGTACTCAATTTGTATTTTAGATGATACTTATGATGTATTTTCTCTGTCCAATAAGCCCTGATATAAGAAAACTTATTTGGGAACTTCAGCTTCAACAAATAACCCTAATGCAACTGTCACAGGGGCAGAAAAAAGAATGTGGCCTAAGCAGGACTCAAACCCAGAGCCTCTCACCATGGAAACACTATTCCAACAGCTACCTAGCCACATGTAGGCCTGTTCAGAAAGATTCAGATTTGCTTAGTTAACTTCTTCTACAAATAGTCAAGTTCATATCTAGAGGTCAGTCAGTTTTTCCTTGGCAGGCTCAAGGTAAGCAGTTTATCACAACTTGGTGCTCATCCTTGCATTAGTAACTGATAACAACTGAAACAATGTGCCAAACCAGGGGATCAAACACATGAACCACCATGGTATGCTTGTAAGGAAAAGTTTCCAGCTGAACATAAAGCAGACTGGCATGCTTATAAACAATACAAACAGTCAAGTTCATATCAAGAGGTCAGTCAGTATTTCCTTGGCAAGCTCAAGGTAAGCAGTTTATCACAACATGGTGCTCATCCTTGCAACTGAAACAATGTGCCAAACCAGGGGATCAAACACATGAACCACCATGGTATGCTAGCAAGTGCACTTAAAGAAGACTGGCATGCTTATCTTTAGGCAATATTATTTTGCGGGTTTCCATACTGATCAACAATTCTTCAGTCATACTGGGACAGAGCCATCAATTTCTGGGAATTAAAAATTACCATGAGAAGTTAACGTGCCATGCTCACTAGGGCATACAGACACAACTCAATGCTAGTGAGGTTCAAATCCCGAGATAATTTTGGAGAGTAATACTCTACCACCAGGTCCCCAGGTTATAAAACATTTTTCATGCTCAACTCAGCAGAGCATAAAATTTAAACTGCTCATAAATACCAAAATAGCCCAAACATATTGAAATTGAAGGTTTAGAACTCAAAAGACTGTAATTCATCCTGCTAATAAATGTTAAAATGCCACAACAATTGTTGGCATTTTAACATTTACGAGCAGGATAAATTTTAGTCTCAGCTGAGCTGAGCATGAAAAAAGTTTTATAACCTCAGGGCCAGGGTTACCAAAAACCTTGTTATTGGTTCTTTACCATGTGACCTAATTCTTGTTTTTATGTATACACTAACATTTTTTTCCTAGAAATGCCTTTCAGTACTGTTTCCCTTTCAAACAAATCTGAGGAAATGTTATTATATAAATAGTAAACATATCTCAATATTACATCTAAATATTTTCTCTTTGATGAATGATAATGAAAATGTTGCTGTTTTATCACTTTCTGTTCTTGAAGCTTCTTGAAGAGGATTATATGCACCGAATCATGAAGAAATTGGCTTTCTGCCTAAGCAAAATCAAAGACGCAGATCAGCAGAGCAGTAGCTGCACAGCTGATCAGCACCTTTGTTTTCACTTCATGGAAAGAACAATCGCTCTTCTTTTTAAATCTGGAATTTCAAGTTTTTTGTCTTCTTTCTAAGACTGTAGTGTACAGGCTGGTTTGTGTCTGACCTGGTCAGAAACCCTGAAGACCGGTTTTCTTGCATCGCTGCTCATATTATATGCCTTGCCAGGAGAAAACCTAATATTGCATTATGAAGAAAAAACAAGGAGGATCAGCTGTTGTCTAGATTGTATGAGCTGTGTCATGAAAAAGAATATAATTATACTGTACAAGAATCTTACATGCCTGTCCCAAGGGTAACTGTTTGTCTGTCATTACGAGGATCTGTCGAATTATTTTTGTCAAGTAACTGGTTGTCTGTGGTCAACAGGTGAGGTCATGTTGGGACGCTTAGAGGTCATAGCTACATGATTCCTGTGACAGATTACCAATACTGAGTGCATATTTATTTTACCATTAACAGATAAAGACTTTTTATATGAAATGCTGGAGAGGGAGATAGTCATAGAAAATGTGCCACACACACAGGAATGCGAACAACCAAGGTGACAACAATAGTTCTTTTTGTACGTTGCGCAGTCAACTTGAAAATATACTGTACTGTAAGCCGCCAAGCTTCAGACTTTCTGACAAGGCCCGACACAAACCAGCCTATGCACCAACAGAAAGATAGAATCTTGAAGTTTTGGGAAGAATAATTATTTTACTATCAGTGTAGCGAAAACAGATGCGCTGATCAGCTGTACAGTTTCTGCACAGCTGATCTGCGCCTTTGCTTTCGCGTAGGTAAAAGTCTGGTTTTCTCATGGCATGGCTCAAATAATAAAATCAAAAGACACACTCACCTTAATGAGACAATTCGAACTCGTATTAATCCTGCTATAGAAGAACTTAATAATTTTTGTATTGCAGCCTCCAAGTCCCGCACTATTGGAAGGTTCTGAATGTCCCGGCCAGCAGCCGCTATTTCAGCACTATATGATACACTGGTTATGTTTATGGTGGCTCTGTATAAAGCTGAAAAATAAGAAAATATGTTTATTTTATGTTTGTATTGAGGTTAAATGTCCTGGTCAACAAATTTTCAGTCTTGTCGAGACAAAGACACCACTTCTTAGGTATTATATGGGGAGTAACTGTGTCTTGCACAAGGACACAGCAAGGCGCGGCCATAAACCATGACCATCGATCTTGATTTGAAATCTGTCAGTCTGTCACTAGGGCCTCACACTCCCCTAGGAAAATATGAATAGATCTGCAGGTCAACCTCACTATAATGCCTTCTTTGGGTTTCATGGTTATAACTGGACTGTGTTGTGGGTAAAACTTGTTATAATGAGGTTACTTACAATTAGACATGTTGCACGACAGACATTAAGCAGTCAATCTATTTCTCAGTCTTGATATGGGAAGGCAAGGTATTTCCAAGTATTTTGCAGCAGAAAGGTTAAAAGATATCTTAAGGTGAACTAGTAATATGTGCATTAATGCCTGTAAGTAAATAGTTCAGAACAACTTAAACTAAAGCATCTTAAACTTATTTTGACCACCCCTTATGGGCAAAAAGAGGTCACTTTTATGTTGAGCCTTTTATCTCTAACTTAAAAAGCATCCAAAGTTATAACATTTTTTGCCACTAGCTCAGCTTAAAAATGTGCATAAAATATATTTTGAAAACCACAAAAACTCATATTTGTAAGTTAAAAAAAAAATAGCCTAAAACTGAGCCTACAAAATGCATATCAAATCTACTTAAACTCATTTTTGAGATGCAATTAACTATTTAATAACTTGATAACTTGTGTCATTTTTTCTCTCAATAGTGTTATACATTGTACTGCAAAAAGTACATCTCATTTTCAAAATTCTCGTTTGCCCAGTATTGCTTTGCACCTTAATTGCACCCGCCCACCTTCCGTAATTCAAAAGAGCCTTTACACAAGAAAACCCAACATTCATCTTAAACAAACATGTACAAGTGAAGAGCACATGCATCTTACTATTAGTCTGTACTGTGATTCTCTTGTTGCTTTTTGTACAACATTGCACAATATTTGTTCTAAAATTAACAGACTACGACTAAGAGTCGTTCAGCCCCTCCTGCAGGAGATGGCCCGGAAAAGGCAGAATTTCTCCAGAAGAGGCCCCAATGCATTATGCAGATGCAGTGTACCTATAATCGTCTTCCATCAGCTGAATCTTGCCAAACATCAGTCAGTTTTGTTTCCAAAACTTCATCAAAAACTCTTATTTCTTTCAACATGCATTCATTAATTGTGAAGATATTATGAGTCATGCTACTGAGAGAAAACTTATTTTATGCTTAAAATGTACATGTATTAAATGAGCCACCTCATGGGAAAACCAACAATCTGCATAGGCGAAAACAAAGACGCAGATCAGCTTCGCGGTAACCGCGAAGCTGATCAGCGCCTTTGTTTTCGCTACTCGGATAGTATAATTCCTCTTCAACTTAAATCCGAAATTTCAAGCTTCTGGATCTTTTCTGTGCTTCTACAGACCGGTTTATGTCGAACCTGTTCGGAAACCACATTGTTGGTTTTCCCACGAGACGGCTCAAATACTGAAACAGCTCAAACTCATTAAAAGATGCATCACTATAACATGGTAAATGGTACAGCACAGCCATTTCATGGCATGAAAATTGATTTAGTTGCTTATAATTAGAAGTAACCTTATTAGCTGGTTCCACTTATAACCTACATGGTATGTTTCTATATTTTTCATGTGGTTGTCTTAATTATATTTCTTTCAACAATACAGTATATTGCATGTAATTAAGGAATTCTGTGCTGAAGGGTATGGGACATCTGTCTGCCTTGCTTACATAAACATAACTTTATGCTTTATGTACAGAAGAAGCAGATTTTGCTCTTAACTCATGTAAGCCTGGCGTCCATTTTATGGGACATAGGCAAACAGCATAGCCCCAGATGTGACGCCGCAGAACGCGGCGTCCCATCTGCAGCTATTCTGTTTGCTTAGAGAATTTTCATCCAAAAATTGAATAAAATTTAAAAATCACTCCTGACACCCCTAAAAATGAAAGTGGACTCACCCTAATAATAATGATGGGAAAATCCATTTGTCAAAAAAGGGTTAAAATGCCTTTGAACAAGAACTGGGGCCCTGGTAAGTTTTGCCCTCCAGTAATGTCTTTACTGACCATTCCAAGGCAGGTCTGCTGTGATTATCTTTATGTTGCATGTTTTAATTCTGTCTGTTATGCTTGTCAGCTTTGTATTTGGTTGATGCTAGCTGGATGGCTACCTTGCTGGGAAAGAGCTAGTCATTTTGCTCTTCCATGATACATGTTGTTGATTTTTGTGGTGTCTAGTGTTGTCCTTTCTTTCCACATGGTGGCCTTGGGTTGTGATTTTGAGTTAAACTGTAGCGATTCCTGAACCTTTTATTCTTCCTTCCTATTTGAGCCACCTCGTGGGAAAACCAACAATGTGGTTTCCGAACAGGTCCGACACAAACCGGCCTGTACAAGCACAGAAAAGAGCTAGAAGCTTGAAATTTCGGATTTAAGTAGAAGAGGAATTGTACTATCCGAGTAGCGAAAACAAAGGCGCTGATCAGCTTCGCGGTCGCCGCGAAGCTGATCTGCGTCTTTGTTTTCGCCTATGCAGATTGTTGGTTTTCCCATGAGGCGGCTCAATTTTATCAATACCTAAACAATATAAAGTAGACAAGTATACCTGGAACTCCTGTAATTTCCCCCTCCCCGGATCCTGAGCCGGCCTCGTCCGACAAGAAATCTTCATCGTCTTGAAATGACTGGCCTTTATCATCGGCAAACTCAAAATCTTTTTCCTGAAAGCAAATTAAAAACAAATTGTATTCATTGTTGTAAGACCTGAGACATAAAAAATGCTAAGTCAACTATTTTTAGTCATGTCTGGACCAGGCCCCATCAAGAAATTGTCATGGTCACAAAAGGACTGGACTTTATCATCAGCAAACTCAAAGTCTTTTTCCTGAAATGGAATAAGGGAATAATGAGATAACTACCAGTTATTGTTTGGGTTGAGACTTGAACTATTAATTGGTCATGTCAATTTTCAAAAGTCAGAGGCCTAACATTTAAGTATATACTGATGTTTGATCTGGTCAAAATCCAACTGTTTTAGCCTGTGTATGTGTTTGTGTGTGTGTGCGTGCATGCATGCATGTGTGTGTGTGTGTGTGTTTGTGAGAGTGTGTGGTGGTGGTTTGGGGGCTTAAGGGGGGGATGCAAGGGATTCAGTGAGGTTCTTAAAGACCTTCCTGGATATGAACTATCTTGTGGGATTTTATAGGGCTTAAAATTAATGATTATACAATCATGTATTAAAAAGCACAATTAAAGTTAGCTTGTAAAATATTGTCACAATTTAAAACAGACTTTCTGTCTATGCAAAAGCAGTGACGCAGATCAGCTGTGCAGTAACTGATTGGCTGATCAATGCCTTTGTATTCGCAATATGGATAGAACAATCCCTCTTATGCTTAAATCAGGAATTCAAAGCTTCTAGCCATCTTCTATGACGGTACAGACTGGTTTGTGTCAAGACTTGGTCGAAAACCCAAAAACTTATTTTCTCTTTCTCCCTTCAATTGAAACACTTAAGGTTTATGGTAGATTGTTGATTGATAACAATCTGACAGGTCACTGTTATAGGGTATAAACTTCTGGCTGTGCAGGGTATCAATTTTCCTCTCAATGGTTTCATTTTACCACCAAGATTAAAGTGAATGGGTTGACACAACATTTGTCTGCTTTTCTTTTGAGTTATTTTATTTCTTCTTGGGTTTTTCTTTTCCTCAAACTCAACTACACCACTGGAATAGCAATACACGTTATCCAGAGACAACCAAGGCAACTGAGTACAAACAATGCAGCGATATCTACAGGGAAGGGTGAATGGGAGATAGCCGGGCTAAAGTGTGGGGCAATTACTTTTCGAGTGTCCCTGCAGTGCAGGGGAAATGACGGGGTTTTGACATTAGGATCCTTACCCCAGGGAGATTTTTGGGGCAAAGAGCAAAGTTTTGACTTCCAGTTTGCCCCCTGGGGGTGGGGCTTACAGCATGCCACTGAAAGCTGAAAAGTCATAATCCCCGCCCTTCCCCATAGGTGGGGGAGCAGTGGTTACAAATGACTGGTGCATTACTCAGGACAGAAACTGCCATGATCATGTGATCTGACAGGTACCTGTGATAGACAAGACACTAATGTACCTGTTAACATGGCTGCTTGTCTGCATCGGAATCCACCGCTCTTATTTTTACTAGTACATGTTTCATAAGAAGCTACACACTAGTGATCCTGGTTGTAGATCCTGAGACAACCAACCTGACTGAGAACAACTTAATATTTATAGTAACAACAGGTAGTAAATACATGTACATGTATCTGTCTGGGAACAACTGAACATGGATTATTCAGATTGTCAAGTTGTTCCCAGACAGGTATTTACATTCTACAACCTTATTGTTTTACATTTTACATGTTGCCTGAGAAGCCAGGTTACATCATTATGAATGGTTCAAATATACCCCCTCCCCTACATCAATAGTCTTGATTACACAGGCTTACTGCTCAATTATACCATCATCCCGAAATTGCTCACTTTATTATTACAGACAAACAGGAACATATTCAGCCTGTTAAAGTAGGTAAACTATCATATGCCACAATATTTATACAGTTATTATATGTTTGTTTAAGATGTTTATCCTAATTTATTTCTTGTTTATTTATGCAAAGCCAAGGTTGCAAGTTTGTGGCTGCCCTAAAGCCAGCCATATTTCAGCTTAATAAGCAAACTTCAAACCAGCATCTTCACAGGTATACAAGAGAGTTTGCCTGACTGTCTAAGTGAGCAGTCTGGGGTAATTGTACATTTTAACTTTCTTTGATGAAAGTAAGCAAATATTCAAAGGAAGCTGGGCTTTAATTAAATGAAGCCAACTTGCAGCCCCTTTCACTCAAGCTTGCCATTAGAGCATTTGTATAACACAAGAAGACCATATGTTCTGAAGATCTGAGTTTCTTTTCATGTTGTCCACAAAGACAGTTCTAAAATAGAATAATAAGGTTACCTGATTTACACAAAAACTTGATTGACCTAAATGCTGAAACGGCAAGCTCAAGTGAAAGGGGCTGTAAGAAGCCTCCTTGGCATAATGGTTAACTTGTTAAAACGGGGATTGTGCATTCAATTCCAGACTTCTCCAGGATTATGTCTGCATATGACCTATGCTGTTGGTAAGATGATGAGTAAAGATGACTAGCTCTTTCCCAATAAGGTAATCCATTCCATCAAACCTGAATCAAAGAAACAGCAAATTTATTAACCTTTCAAAATCCCCTCACTTTCAGCACAGAAAAGCACCTGGTGATAAATGCTTCTGATGTTAACATTCTGTCATAACTTATCAAACAATAGATTAAAAACCATTTGAATCTGTCTTAAAAAATGGTATAACCCTGTTTTTTCCTGACATTAATGACCTGATTAGCTGTGTATGATAGAGAGCTGCTGATTTGGGAAGTATCTTTTCTATCATTCTCTGAGAGTTTAACAGATTTCTTTCTCAATTTAGAGTTTAGACTGTAAAAAACTTAGTCAGTAAATGATCAAAGTGTTTTCCAAATAGACTTTTCTGGGGTAAAATGCACTAGTATCCCCTATTAAAAATGATCTTCAGTCTGTAGTTAAGTTGGTAGCACATTCAACTTCAGACTGGCATGCAAACTTATACTTCAACATTCACACCTGAAGCATTTTTATGTGATATAATTCAACTTTCATTTGTACCCAGGTCCTTTCACCAACTCCAAGGTAGGTTGACGAGAATAGCCCTAGGGTGAAAGTTTGAAGAAGCCTGTGATCAGGCCCCAAGGTTATAAACTTTTTTCATGCTCAGCTCAGCTGTGACTAAAATTTATCCTGCTTATAAATGTTAAAATGCCAACAATTGTTGGCATTTTAACATTTATGAGCAGCATAATTTAGTAGTTTTTGAGTTTTGAGCCTGAATTTTCCACTAATTTTTACCATTTCAACATTTATGTGGAGTTGAAATTTCATGCTCAGCTGAGCTGAGCAAGAAAAAAGTTTTATAAT
Source organism: Rugalucina vietnamica (assembly GCA_964017185.1). Lineage (NCBI taxonomy): Eukaryota > Metazoa > Mollusca > Bivalvia > Lucinida > Lucinidae > Rugalucina > Rugalucina vietnamica. The sequence continues at coordinate 10,061,695 of OZ024882.1, read as the reverse complement.
CTTGAGGCCAGGTGATTAAATCCATGACCCCTAGTTTACAAGGCAAGTGGCATAGCCACTATTCCATGGAAGCTTTTTACAAAAGCATGTGGGTGTGGCCAACTATTCTAGCAGACAGGTTATAACAACTATAATCTTCTGGCTAAAAACATATTTCTATTACAGCAGACATATCTCACCTATCATTACTTCATAACCTGCCAAAAAGTATACATAACGAACATCACTAATTGTCCAAACAGCTGTACAGCCTATCATGCTTCTTTAGCAAGCCTACAGTGCTTAAAATATTCTCCATTCTAGTGAGTCTTTTCACTGCATGTCCAAACTATGTGGTATACTACCATCTTACAGCCCCTTTCACTTGAGCTTTCCATTTGAGCATTTAGGTCAATCAAGTTTGTGTGTAAATCAGGTAATTTTTATTCAATAAATCCAGATGTCTTTGTGGAACTCAGATCTTCAGACCACAGGTCTTCTTGTGTAATTCAAATGCTCAAATGGCAAACTCGAGTGAAAGGGGCTGTATGTAAGCAGTGGTTTCAGGATTACTGCTCTGCCTAGATGTTGACCACCACTAGACAGTCCACGTCTATTAACAGGTTCAATTGCTATTGTGCTTTATTTTCACATCAAGTAGCAATTCTCATGGTGAGGCTCAATTGAAATTTAAACTTGAAAGAGCCCCACATTCAATTACACCACCCATTCTCTCAATGTGTCTAATAGCCTGGAAATTGTTACAATTTCACCCATATTAGGGTGCTATTACACCTAAATAGCTTTCTAATAGATTTTTAATTGCCACTTTTAACTGTTGGAAAAGCTTGAAATTTCAAGCTAAAGTATTTGCATTCAAATGTAAGAATTATTTTAAAGAGGTTAAGAAATTCATGTAATGGAAAACAGCAATTCCATGTTTTTAAAAAAATTTACTGCTTGCAATCAGTAAGAAAACTGCAGAAGAGGACCAGCTTGGAGGGGTCAGGGGTCTGATCCCTAACTTGATTTCCTTAGGTCAAATAATGATAATAGGCTTTGGCTCATTTCTGTACTAATATGAGCCCCGATGCAAGAAAACCAGTCCTCATGGTTTCCTACCAGGTGCGATACAAATCGGCCTGTACATTCACAGAAGCAGGCTAGAAGCTTGAAATTTCGGATTTAGGATGAGAAATTGTACTATCCGTGTAGCAAAAACAAAGGCATTGATCAGCTTCACAGTTACTGCAAAGCTGATCTGCGGCAAAAATCTGGTTTTCTCACGATGCGGCTCATATTCCAAACCAAGCACCCATAAAGCACAATGGGAACGGTGCAAATGTTGGCTTTTTGTATACTTGATGACATATCTGAAGCACCCAGAGAAAACCATTGACCTTGTACAAAGGACCACTACTCCCCCACATCTAGCATGAGAGTATGATAAACCACTGCATTTTTTTCAGCCCTAATTTGTCTTTGGCAGACATACTCCTGTCACTTTTACATGTTATAGCACAAGTATCTTGAACAAATATAAATTCAATTCACAGTTAACACCACCAAATTTACTTAACAGCAAACAAATTTGCTTAACTGAAAGAAATTCAATTTTGCCAAGATACCAAACCCAAACTTAAGAATTTGCAAACTATAAAACAGACTATAGGCATTAGTCTAGAAAGTTTTTGCAAAGTATACATTTTTATTATGGGTAATTTAACAAGTCTAAATGGAAATCCAAAATCTTTTTGATCAAGTATGTAAAATACTATTTAATAGCTTCAAAGTCAAATCCCTTAATGTAAATGTTTTGAAAACTACTAAACAAACTTAGAGACCTAGCCATATTTATATTTGATATTTTCGGCCTTGTTTTTGGCCGTGTCAGCTTGCTAAAGGTCCTTGATATCACATAAAACAGCACACAAAACCAGAAAGTTTTATACCTACATACATGTAATTCTATATTAAATAAAAATAAAAACGAAAAACACTAGCTGTCAATTAAAACGACTAAAGGGCTTCCTGGTCAAACCCCAACCTTTCAAAACTTTTAAAATTACATTATGCATGTGCATGTGTGTATTGTGCATTATGCACTTAGTCTAGTCATTGTAACTACGCCCCCCACCCCCAGTCCTTGGGGAGGGCAGAGAAAGCCTTGGAAATAAGCGGGGATTATATGAGCCACCTCGTGGGAAAACAAACAATGTGGTTTCCGAACAGGTTCGACACAAACTGGGCTGTACAGACACAGAAAAGAGCTAGAAGCTTGAAATTTTGGAGTTACGTAGAGGAGGAATTGTACTATCCGAGTAGCGAAAACAAAGGCGCTGATCAGCTTCGCGGTTACCGCGAAGCTGATCTGCACCTTTGTTTTCGCCTATGGAGATTGTTGGTTTTCCCACGGGACGGCTCATATTTGCAAAAATAGCAGTGCAACGGTTTGTTGGATGAAAAGTCAAAGTCCTCGCTATATTCCCCATGGCTGGAGGGGGGCAGGGGTGCGTGTGTGTGTGGGGGGGGGGGGGGGGCTTGATTGCAAATGCCTAAGCATTTAATACTGGCATTACGGTATATGAGCATATATAATAGGAGTATCATCACAGCTTATCTACATTTGAGTCGCATCATGAGAAAACCAATATCTTGCATATGCAAAAACAAAGACACAGATCAGCTTCCTGGTAACCGCCAAGCTAATCAGCGCCTTTATTTTTCACATACATGGATAGTACAATACTTCTACTTTCTCAATCTAAAATTTCCAGTCTCTAACCATCTTCTGTGCTTGTACAGCTCGGTTTGTGTCAACTGTCAAACCACATTGTAGGTTTTCTCATGATGTGGCTCATTTCTTAAGAGCCTAACTTTTTCTTGAATGTGGTTTTAAATCCCTGAATTAACATTTTTTCTGTCATATCAGGACAGAACCAGCATTTAGGAAAGTTTATGCTTCTTGCTCAAGGGCAAAACTCGGAGCCAGTGGTGTTGGAAAAAAGAAAAAAAAACAAAAAAAAAAAAAACAGGCCTGATATAATCAGAGTATGATGCTATACCATTTGAGGCTACCTCGCTCCTCTTTTCTGTCAGATGTGTAAAGACCATCACCAAAAGTACTTATATTTTGCACTCTGAGTCTGTTTTTTCTATAAATGTGTAAATCAAACCCTAGGTCATCTTTTTCCCATCAATGCAAATTATGAAGTCAGTAAGATGATCCCCTTTTAATTTTAGCCCCATTATCATAGCCACAGGTCACTGACATATGAGCCTGTGCGTGACAAATCCAACAATTTGGGTTTCGACCAGGTCCAACACAAACCGGCCTGTACAGTCACAGAAGATGGTTAGAGGCTGGAAATTTTGGATTTTAGAAAGTAGAGGAATTGTACTATCCTTGTAGCCAAAACAAAGGCGCTGATCAGCTTCGCAGTTACTGCGAAGCTGATCTGCGCCTTTGTTTTCGCATATGTAGATTGTTGGTTTTTCCCATGCGGTGGCTCAGAATAAGCAGCAGAATTAGAAAACTCACTTTTTCATAAAACAAATGATGCAAAAACAAAGATGCTGATTATCTGCATGGTCACTGTGACACTGATCAGCATCTTTGTTTTGCTACACTGGTGGGACAATCCCTGTATTATCCAAAGTTTCAAGCTTCTGACAATCCTGAACAGCACCTGTTTGTGCAATATCTGGTTGGAAACTCCATAGCCTGCATTCTTTCATGATGGGACTAAAGCTACTGAATAATGAATGGGCCACCAACTTGTGTACAGGCCAGTATGCTTGAAAAGAAAATGTTAGTCAAAGGTCTGGGTCAAACATAACTAAAGATACCCCTAAGCCATGAAAGTAAAAATGATGACAATCTGGTTTACTTTTGCTGTCTATTGCTGTTTCTGTCCACAAAAAAAAGCGTACTGATGGCTCAGCAGTACTGTGTCCCCATCAAGATTTGCCCTAGCATTCAGCTTACTATTTTGCAGTGAATGTGCACTTGATACTGATAAACTGCACTCAAGTGCCTTGCTTGGAAAACAGCAGCAGCTTGTTTACTGTTGTATTTATGCACCAGTCATTTGTTTCCCCGGCACACAGTGCAAAGCTTTTAGCAGGGATTCAAAAAAAAAAAGTCAAAAGCCCTACTATTCCTCGGCCCCACAGGGGCCAGTAAATGACTGAATTTAAGGCAATTTAACACTAACAAACTGTTTCATGCTCTGTGTTCTTGTTGTTGTTGTTGTGCTGGGGTTTAACATCCCATCAACAGCTATGGTCATACAGGGACAGGCCTATAAGTCTGGTCCAAAAGACTGGAGAACCCAGGATCCCACCCTCAACCCCTAGTTCACAAGTGGCTTAACCCTTATGCCAGGGGTGTGCACGTGCTTCTGTGTTCCGTATTCTATCTAAAGTTCAGATGGCAAATGGGTGTTTACTTTCATGGCATTAGCTTTTTGTCTCTAACCTTGGATAACCCTCTTATATAATCAACAATGAATTTTATTACATAAAAGTCTGTATCTAAATCCCACCCCCATATCAGGTGTGTGATTGTTTTATCTGACAGATTAAGATAAAACCACTTAATGTCATAATCATTGTGATATGTAGCTTCCCTCTGCTCATAGCACCAGATAAATTGCATTTTGCATATTTGAAAAAAAAATGCTGATCAGCTGCTGTGCTGGATGCTCTAGGTGATGATGCCTTGCACAAGAACTGCTATCATTATGTCTTCAATGAATCTTAAGGAAGAACATTTGGCAAAAACTGCTGAATGCACAAATGAATTACTAGCAAATTGCTAAGATAGATAGCCAAAATGTGACATTAATTCTGGACAATTTTCCTTTTATATATGAAATCTGGCATAATCTGGCATACAGTAAACCAGAGGACCAATGGTCCTGTAAATGCTCACCTGAGACATGGTCATCATAAAGACATTATTTGAACAAACTATGATGGGCCGGAGTACTAAATGCTATGTACATACCAAATTTACAGAAAAAGATTTTTGTGCATTTGTGAGTGTTGAGCATTAGACCTGTTTGTCACAACCAAACTGCCATTCCCCCTACACATGGAGCTGGCTGACCACACATAATACATCAGCCAAGCTGTTTCAGAAAAAAACAATCTTTGAAATTGTGTTTAGACGAGTCTGAGGGACAGATGACAGATCATGGGTAGTATACTATAAGCTCACCTGATATTAAACTTAGATTTGCCATTTTACAGAATACTGTATTAATATAATCTGTCTAAAACCTTGAAGAGTGTTCTAGTGTGGTGGACTCAAACCAATGGGACTAAAGCCTTGCTATTCTTTTAGCTATAAAAAAGCTGTTTTATTTTTTTATTCTGCATTGGCCAAAGATTTAAGTCTAGTTATGAAATTTCGGCCTCATTTAATTTTCATAAAGAGATTTCAAGTGATATGCAAATAATCAAGACTAAATCAGCTTTACAACTTAACACAAACATGGCCTTAAGAGTGAACACAGTGCAGGTCATTCTACACCTTTAAGATCACTGACAATTTTCAGACAGATTTAGTCCAACTTTCAGACAAGATCTGAAACAGAGCTGCATCTTCTGGATGCATTACTGTTGCCGTTGCTTTTCAGGTCATGCCGATAAAAGCCACACACACCCCACACACACACACGACTGAGAGGTTGAGCTCTTATTCAATTTGTCATCTATGTGTCCTGTGCGGTTTTGAGCCCCGCACAGGAACACTTGAGACAAGCCAAAATCTGCTTGTGGGTGTGCCAGGTGTTTTTCTCTTGGTTCTCCCGTTTTTGCCCCACTGAATGATTGGCCTGTCTCATATGCGCTGAAATAATCTTGAAAGGGTATAAAACTGAATCAAAACAAAAGAATCCTAGATTTGTAACAGGATGATTCAAAAACAAGTTTCACACAGGAATTACACACAACTGCTTGCAGCACCGGAAACTTGACCGAACAATTAATCATGCCCATTTACATCTTAACTAAGTGAAACTAACGATAATTATAATGAGGCTGTCATGTTCAAAATGACCATAAAGAGAAGGTCATTAGTCTCTGTAGTTGTCGTGGTGACACACCTAGAGACACCTAGCAACACCTTGATAACAATTATGACAAGTTGAAATCTGAGTAACTCCATGTACATTTCAATCATTTTTTAGGCTATCAAGGACATTGAATGTTTGACTACCACTCTATACTATCTATACTCTATAGGTCCCAGGGTCACCTGACCACCCATCAATACCATAAAGAGTCAGCCACAAAAACTGTATGTATCTTCTAAGACAAACATTCTTTATAAATATAAATGTAGTCATCAATATAATACATGTACATGTACATGTACTGTGCTTCTGATTTGACTGTCGACCCCTTCCATCCCATCCAGAAAAAGACCATAGATAAAAGAAATAATCATCATTGTTTTAGTCCCTAGTCCCATTTTGGAGAAGTCTCTATTTTGGAGGTCTTTATCGCTGTTCAAATTTAGGCCAAAGAAAACAAATTTATCATTTCCGGTCCATATGCGTTTTAAAGTGTATTCAACTGTCAAAATCAGCAAAAATAAAGATTACAATGACATTAACTGCCTTTTAAAAATGAGACATGAGAGAAAATCTGCCTCTTGCCAAAAAAAAAGATAAAAGGTGCACATCAACTTATGTGCGAAAACCAAATACACCCAGCAGCTTAGCACCACTGTTTTCACAACTTCAAAAGGGCAAGCCCTCTATTTCTAAAATGTAAAATTTTATTCCCTATTTACTACAACCTAGTATCTAACTTGTCTGTAAAGCCTGGTTTGTGTCTGGCCTGGGTGCAGGTCTCAAAAAAGACAGATAATATCTTAAAGATTAGTTTGTTTTGTAAAGGTAAATTGCTTGTGAAAACACTGCAAATGCTATCACAAAAGATTTTGTATGCATAACCCAAGTCTGCACCAGTGACCCATATTTGACAGCAATTTGATATGCATATTAAAATTAAAATGGATTTCTTTTTTTTTTAATTCTTTGTGGTGTTTCCATCTTCCATCCTAACATAAAACCTTTGATTTATATAAAGGACACAAGATGCACAAACAGTAACAGCAGTGTGAGCGTGCATGCATGTGCTTGGGAAGGGGATGCAGTGGCGGATTTAGAGGGGGTTCGGGTGGTTCGCTTGAACCCCCCTCTGGAACCAAATTATTTCAATTTCATGGGGATATTTATGAAAAATCAGGTGAAATGTTGAAAACGAACCCCCTCTTGAAGGATCTGAAACCCCCTTCCAGAAATCCTGGATCCACCCCTGGGATGACACCATGAGAGCTTATAAAATGAAATTTTTCTAGATACCTACTGACACATTTTTTCCCCATTTTCAACATATACAAAGCTGCTGATTTCCGTAATTTATGAGTCATTTAAGTGACCTGTTAACCATGAAAAGACTCACCTATTCAGAAAAAAGTTCAAATAATACTATCACTGCATCTTAAAAAACAGTAGCTGATTTTATCAACACTTTAATAGGGCGTATTTGAGGCATATCATTTGAGAAATTTTACTCTAGATTTTAAACCAACAGCAAATTGAGACTCCCTAAAATGTATAACACTGGATACTCGAAAACTAGACCACTGACTGCATGTTCAAAGAATCCTTCCTCTGCTATGCACCAGTAATTTGTATCCCTGCCCCCCCTAGGGCCGGGGATGGCAGGGACAGCAGGGCTAAAGTGCCAGAATTAAACCTCTGATGAGTCTTGGCAGTGCCGGGGATGTGCCGGGGTTTTAATATCCCTACAGTCAAATTCATTCAAATTAGATATTAGTTACATTTTAATAATCTAATTACTTTTATGGTCGCAGGTCCTTATTTAATTTGCAAATGAACCTGATGCAGAAATTCAAACCCATATCCTGTATTTCTATTTCATCAGAACAACTCCCAGCTGTTGTTCCAGATAATTGTCATCCTCCGGGGAGCCGGGGCTTTTAGCAGGGATTTTACCACAAACCTGACCCCGCAAGGCTGGGCTTTTACCGGGGCTTTAAAAATTGAGTTAAAAGCCCCAATTTCCCCGGCCCTAAGGGAGCCGGGGATAAATGACTGGTGCATTACAAATACTTGTTTGTGAAAGTCCATGTTGTATGATACATAGTGATGAACACATGGCCTAGTTAGTGACATCATATTGCATTACAAAAACTCCTCCATGCATTATATAGAGATTTTTGGGCTTTGAATTTTTTTTAATGTTTTCCATATTTTTGCTCAAAACAATCTGTACAGCTGATCATCACCTTTGTTTTCACTACTCGGATAGTACAATTCCTCTTCTACTTATAGCCAAATTTTCAAGCCTCTAGCCTGCTTCTGTGATTGTACAGGCCAATTTGTGTCACACCTGGTCGGATTCCCTGAAGTCCAGGTCTCTGGCAAAGCAGCTCAAATTGTTAACCCCTCTATACCCCACCCAGCGGGCACATGACGTCAGAATGACGTCATGTGCCCGCTGGGCGCTTAACATGGGGAGCAGATAGCTCAGAGGTAGACTACAGAGCGAAAGGTTAAATTAGGTTTGACCCACATTACAAAAACATGCCCATGTAAATAAATAGATGTTTTTAAGTTGCAAAAATTGAAAATATTCATCAGAAAATGTTTGATATTTTTCTCATTTTTGCTCAAAACATAGATTGTGGGTACACATTAGAACCGCCTCGCCGAGGCGGTTCTAACGAGTACCCACAATCTATGTTTTGGAGCAAAAATAAAAAAATAGGTATACCCCTGCGTACCCCAGTTTTGCTATATAAAAGTGGGGTATAAGGGGGTATACAATAAACAGACATGTTTTCCTGATGATATTGCTGGTACATGTGAACCAACATGACTGAAAAATTATTGACTGGTATGTCTATCATTATATGACTGTTGCTGCTAGAATGTTTGTCAGCCCACATATATTGCTTGTACATCTTCAAACTTCAAAACTTTTAAGAACCCACTTATATGAACACTTAAAAGTTCTTAATTTATAATTATATACTTATCAATACTGATATTAAACATTTATAAATATATTTAAGGACATGGTGCACAAAATGGCTTTCATATTCATTAGTCAGAAAGGATGATTTTCTCTTTGGCTCCATTTTGCCAAATCTAAAGGGTCACTGAAGAAGCTTAAGTAGCCGAAACCACAGTGATGGCTTTATTTCTGCTAAACACAAGAATAAACAAGTGCAGATTTTTATCTATGTGTGCATACAACATCCCACTCAACAGCTATGGTCTCATAGAAAACATGGCCTACGTTTAATGTTTACTCAGAGAGACTGGAGAAACACGGGATAGAATCCATGAACCCTGGCCCCAAGGCTATAAACCTTTTTCATGCTCAGCTCAGCAGAGACTAAAATTTATTCTGCTCATAAATGTTAAATTCTAACATTTATAAGCAGGATAAATTACTGGTTTTGATGGTCTAAACCAAAAATTTCAATTAATCTGGGCTATTTTAGTATTTATGAGGAATTAAAATTTCATGCTCAGCTGAGTTGAGCATGACAAAAAAGCAACAAAAAGCAAAGCAGTATATTCATTTTTGAGAGTGATACAAATATATTTTGGGAACATGCCCAAAACTTGAGTACATTTTTGAACAAAAGTGGACATGATGTCATTCTCAATGATCTCTTATAAAGAGAGTGGGCTGATCAGCAAACATTTCTAATATGAAGATGAAATAACATAACTATCAAAAGACCAAATATGCAAACAAGTTGAAGTAGGAGTTTATATGGGGTTACAGCGCTTTATATATATTCTATTTATGTAGGGCAAACTCGTCTTGGACATGTGAAGCATTAGAACAGCCTTCCAAATCGAGTATCTAGCACTATGAGAGGAAAGGGGGGGGGGGGGGGGGGGGAGAGTTCATTGTGATGTCTATACAGTCAGTAGCTACAGTATCTCAATAATTGAGCCGCCTTGTGGGAAAACTAACAATGTGGTTTCAGAACAGGTCTGACACAAACCGGCTTGTACAAGCAAAGAAAAGAGCTAGAAGCTTGAAATTTCGGATTTAAGTAGGTGAGGAATTGTACTATCCGTGTAGTGAAAACAAAGGCGCAGATCAGTTTCGCAGTTACCGCAAAGCTGATCTGTGTCTTTGTTTTCCCATATGCAGATTGTTGGTTTTCTCATGAGGCGGCACAATTCTATACAAATCTATTATCAGCATGAAATCATGTAGCCTCAACAGAAGCTGATATTCTGTAACAATGGATATTTTCTCATTTATCCAGACATAATCCTGTCAGCACTGTTAATTCAATAATAAACGCCTGAAGTGAGCCTGTTACTTGCTTATCAGTCATGATGCTAAATTTTAGGTCAGGAGGCTTTAAGCAAACAGTACAGATCCTTGTCAGACCGCTCATGGTGCAGGCCGATCAGTGTCTTCCCTGTTTGGGACTTAACTTGCATCATGCAGAGACATCACATCATGACCCAATCCCATTGTTTGTTGTTTAGAGGTTATAAGTCGGTGTTCGAAAATCCACCAATTTTACGGTATGAATATTAGAAACATTAGTAGAATATTCTTTTGCATTATCATAAGATCAGACAGAAGGTATTGGATTAAAAAGATACTTTCTAAACATACAGAGGAAGCCAAAATTCTTTGATGAATAAAGCGAATCATTAAACAGTAATATGTGAATGTTTTTGCTGTTGTTATTTTTTATACTTTCTCTCTTTCTCCTATTTGAGCCGCATCGTGAGAAAACAGGATTATTGCCTATGCGAAAACAAAGGCGCAGATCAGCTTCGCGGTAACCGCGAAGCTGATCAGCGCCTTTGTTTTCGCGACTAGGATAGTACAATTCCTCTTCTACTTAAATCCGAAATTTCAAGCTTCTAGCTCTTTTCTGAGCTTGTACAGGCCGGTTTGTGTCGGACCTGGTCGGAAACCCCGAAGACCGGTTTTCTCGCGTCGCGGCTCATTTTCTATAAAGACGTCAGTTATTACAAAACACACCCATCCAATATACAGAGAATTTTTTCAGCAATAAAAATTGAAGATTTCATTGTAAATTTCTTATATTTTTCGTCTCCTAGGCGGTTCTAACGAGTACCCACAATCTATGTTTCGGAACAAAAATAAGAAAAATAGGTATACCCCTGTAAACCCCAGTTTTGCTATATAAAAGTGGGGTATGAGGGGTATACATTTCACGGACAAGTTTTCCTGATGTATATCTGTTTTATAGGAATTACTTGGGTTTTAATATGCAAATACAAAGTTGCAGCATAATCTATTTTCAATACAGTTTCTCAAATCCCAAAAGCCTAGCTTGGTACAAGTTTTATTTCTGACAGGTGTATCTTGACTGCCAAGTTTTGTTAAGCTATTATTAATGTGCACCTCAGAGGCACAATATGACGCATGTTAAGAAACAAAAACGTAGTTCTGTTTGATGTTTGCATAAATATTAATCAAAGCAGGTACCATATGTTTTCTTGAAGAAGAGTTACATAAATCTATGTACATATATCTCTTCAATTAAAACATTTGTGTTTATGTAGTACATACTGTTTTTCTTCAATTATTATAAACATGTACCAAACAAGTGAAAAGTGGGTTGGGTAATTAACTGTCAAATCCCTCACCACTCACATGGTCAACAGTAATGTGTCCTGAACAGTCCAACTAAGTTGAATCTCTAATAATTGAGTATATTTCGATTTGCTCTTGTAGTATGTCTGACCATACCTTTGCACTAAAAATTTTCTTCTGACAGAATATATTTTGTATTGAAACTGAGGGCCGCATGGAAGATAAGTGTTAGTTGGGGTTGTATTAGTTCATGTTATAAACCACATTACATACATGTACATGTATTTAATAACTCAGCCTACCTCTAGCAAACAAGTTTCTGGAAAACCTTACCTAGTTTTATGACATCAGAACGCAATAAATGATTTGCAGCAAAGCAGCTAAGTCACCTGTCACGTAATATCAGCTAGAACTTGGTAATATCAGCAAGAACTTAAGTTTTCAAGCAGACAAGCATGTATAAATCAGAACAGTCTGCACCATACATAGGACAGTCTACTCAGTGCCCTGAAGCAGTTGTAAAAACAGATATACAAGTTGTAAGGAAAAATAGCATTCAAATATTGAGGAAAACTCTGGTACTTTGTTGTAGCTTGAGAAATTTATGCTTGCTGCTGATACATGTCTCCTACAACTGTGCAAAATCGCTGCAATGTCCACCTTTCAGGCATGCATACTGTAAATGTGCATCAATATAGTATGACCAAAATTCTGTATTGTTCCATTTTTTCTTGAAAGTTCAACTTAAATAGTATTTTGATGTACATGCAAATAAGCCCAGCATATTTTGGAAATAGACTATAGCCATTAAAACAGCCCATCATAAATTTTAAGAGATTAGCACTTCACCTTTATAGGTTTGAAATCATGCTAAACTTTCAAAAGAAATCACAACACTAGCACAGCGACTCATTTGATCCGAAAATCCTATTTTCATTACAAAGATTCCTCAGAGATAATAATCGTAAGGGGCTCAAAATTTGCTAAATTGGCTACTTTTAAAGCGAAAGTAGAAATCAGGAGTTTTAACAATGAAAAAAAAGTATGTTTTACACAAAACGGGGTACGAAAAAGAGAAGTAACAAATAAAACATTATATAAACAACTAATTCTTACCGAAGTATCTGCATTTATGGTTCCAATTAGCAGATAAGCAATTAAAAACGTCCCAATTAGGGCCATTGTCGGCCCTTCCAGCTTCAGCATCCTGGGCGAGTTCGATTAGCCGCGTCACAAAACCGTCCCAGTTTCCTGGGGTGCACACCGGGTTACTCCAAAAGTGACACGAATAAATTTATACTCCAAACATCAGAATTTTCTTTTTTATAAATCAACAAACAGGAAAAACAAACTAACACCCGCTTGTTCTAACATCTAATAACTTCCGAAATGACTTTGCCGACTAATGAAAGAAAAATTCGGCAAAGTATCGGAACGTCACACAAATTGCCACTACTCAGCAACTTTCCCTATGTCTATGCTAGCAGTCGTGTACCTGTGCCGAAAGTGCTTTCACCTAAAACCATTAAGCGGGTGTTGTCTAGCTAGGTATAACACCGCTTGTCAGGGCAATTCATCATACAATAGTGGCTGAATCATTTGAGTGTATCCTTTGTAAATTTAACCCAGTGAAAGAAATGAAACTATCTGGGTTATTAAATGTAAATTCGAACCCAATATCTTAACAAAATAAAGACAGCGGGGTGAATTTAAATTTGTTGACTCTTCGATTTTCGCTTTCGGCACAGCCGCTAGAAGTGCAAGGTAGACAAATTGCCTGTTATACTGCATTGAAAGAGAATTGAGGGATCAACCCCGGGGGATCAACAAGCCGCAGCGGCACCCGATTGTTGAGTTTTCATTTAATTTTAGAATCAGGTGATTTTGATTAACAAAACAAAAAATTAGACTTACAAAACACACTGTAAAGAGTCATGCAAGGTGTTTTTTTTTACTTATTAAATGGATGTTGCATATAGCCTAGCTATGAGATCAAATCTAGTCGGAATGAAAGATTATCATGAACGAGTTTAATTTCTTGAGTTTCATTGCAGAATATTCAACTTATTCCCAGACACATCAGTCATGCAAGGATCACTTTTATGTAAGGAAAAGATTAAAGAATGTTGTCATCTTGTAATTATCGCTTTTGTAACTTTGATGATTCAAGGAAATGAACTTCATAAGCCACAGGCTTTCGTTCGGATCCTAATTTATACTGTATGTATTTATATGTGTTGCTTATTTGCTTGAGTTCAAGTAAATATAGTTTAAACCAAAGTGGGGTTTACAGAAGTAAATCTATCTTTCTTATTTTTGCTCCAAAACATAGAATGATATACATTTAAAAAAAAATCTAATGAAATTTTAGATTTTTTTTACAACCAAAAAATTTCTGTATATTGCATGGGTATGTTTTCGTAATGATTCGCCTAAATCTATGATTTGAGCGAATTTTTTACAACCAAAAAATTTCTGTATATTGCATGGGTATGTTTTCGTAATGATTCGCCTAAATCTATGTTTTGAGCAATATAGGAAAAAATATCAAAAATTTTCAGCTTAAAATTTTCACTTTTAACTTACAAACTACATTGCATAGGCATGTTTTCGAACTGCAAGCTGCATCTTATATGCAGTAAACTATGACATTGTTTCAGACATAATCGTCTTGTATCAGCTGTCAAGCCGAGTTATCTAGGATTCGGATTATGATACTCGTCTGATAATCAATTGTCTTTGATTTCTGGATGAACTAGACTTGGTTTTAAGGATATTGCCTATAATCCACATATCTTATCAACCCTCAAACATTTACTGTTAAAATCTTTCATTATGCAAGGATATCCTTACGAAACTGTAGTAAAACCGGGTCCTGTATCGAAACGTTCGTTTCACACTCACCTTGTTCTTATCGAAAGCGCCAAAATTTAAGGGTTGGTAAAACTCGCATCCGAATTGCGATTCCCGGAATCAGCCAGAACGGAATTTAGGGGTTGGTAAAACTCGCATCCGAATTGCGATTCCCGGAATCAGCCAGAACGGGCGCACTCCACGCGGAATGAATGTACACCCATATATAATTTTCAAACTTGGTAATGTTGGTAACAATGCAGAAATTTAAAGTAGCCCATTCGGTAACTTCGCGCAAGGGTATGGTGAGATGACAAAATCTATTGAGATTTAGTTCGGTAGGACAAGAATTTTTGACAGAAACTGGCTGCATTGCCTTGGCTCTATACATAGAGCCAACGCTCTTACCATTAAAATCTTTTATTTAATGATTTAATCAAACGACTGCATGTACATAATATTTTTGTGTAACCGTGTTGTTTTCCTTTATAACTCGGTGCTTTATATATCAATGCAAAAATGCTGACAGAACGGTGAATCAAGATCCCAATATCTTGTCCGCGTCATCGGACTAGTTATGTCCTGGCCTCCGCCAAGGTGACCTCCAAGTTGTTTTATGTTCAAAGACCTCTTCAAATAGTTCCGAAAAAAGTTTATAAACCGGAGTAATTTGTATTGCAGTGTATGTGCCTGTCACTCATTGTTGAGTTTTTGTGGTGTCAAACTGTGCTGCTGAGATTAAGTGTCATTAATTTTACAAATTGAATGACAAGTGCAGACTAATAGGGCATATAATTTTACCTTAAAGTAGATAATGTTTCCCGAGTTATGTAACATTAGAAAGGCGGAACAAATTAGGGGCTAAACCTTTTGGGTGACTGAAAAATTGCAAAATAAATCAGTCATATATCAGTATTATTATAATTCAAACAGAAATAACACAAGAAAACCAAAACCTTTGGTATTTGAGAAAGAACATTTTGTTAGAATTTTCTTGAAATTCAAAAACAAGCTGGAAAAATGCGTCTGAATGCTTAAACATTTGAGCCGCCTCATGGGAAAACCAACAATCTGCATAGGCGAAAACAAAGACGCAGATCAGCTTCGCGGTAACCGCGAAGCTGATCAGCGCCTTTGTTTTCGCTACTCGGATAGTACAATTCCTCCTCTACTTAACTCCAAAATTTCAAGCTTCTTGCTCTTTTCTGTGCTTGTACAGGCCGGTTTGTGTCGGACCTGTTCGGAAACCACATTGTTGGTTTTCCCACGAGGCGGCTCATTTATGTAATACACACGTTACAGTAAGTAAAGACATTATTGTTCTTGTGCCAAACGTTTTATGTTACTCTTGAGAAAATAGAAAGAAAAACAACTGAAGATCATTCAACAAGAAATGCGTTCCAAAGACATTTTCGAGAAAGCTTTTTACTATAAAAAATGTGAGTTAGGTCTAGTATCATATTGAAGCTGCTAGTAACTTTAAACGATATCAGTAATAAACTACCGATTCCAGTCTTTGCTTTTTTATTTGGTATACGACATAAAAGAATAGACAGAGGTTTGGAAAATAGCAGTTGGCTCGCGTATGTGTACTGTGAAGTGTTTTTATATTTATTCTGTAGCTAGTGCATTTTCTCCAGTATGAATGTAGAGAATGGGGTCTTCTTTCTCATTACTATGAATAGCAAGTGTGTAACTTGATTAAGTAGTCTAGACCAGATGTAGAGTAGAAAAATCCACCAGTCTTGTAGATTATGACGATTTAGATTCTAATTACAATGTATACATACAATAACAAAACGAATAAAGCTGTATCCTGTATAAAGCTTCTCACCATCTAACACCAGTGTGCATGTGGATTCTCACTAGTGTGTTGAATCTTACCTGTCTGTATGTAGCATCTTGAGTGGTTTGCCTTACTAAGTCAGGATGAACATCAGTCACCAGCACCACACCAGTCTGTGTACAGTTTCAAATCAGACTGTTAAAGCTGTTTATAAACATTCAAATGCTGCTTTTCACCAGTTTGTATGTAATTTTTCACCAGCCTGTATGTAGTTTTTCAGCAATGTACATGTATCAAGATTTCCTACAGTCTGTATGTAGTTTTTCAACACTATGTGAGTAGTTTATCAACAGTCTGTATGTAGTATTTTACCATTTCAACAGTCTGTAAATAGTTTTTCACCAGTCTGTATGCATAGTATATAGGTTTTTTTACCAGTCTCACCAGTCTATGTAGTTTTTCACCAGTCTGTAAGTAGTTTAACACCAGTCTGTTGGTAGTTTTTCACCAGTCTATAAGTAGTTTTTCACCAGTCTGTCTGTAGTTTTCATGCGCGGATCCAGAGGGGGGGGACCGGGGGTCCGGACACCCCCCCCCTGGAATTTGAAAATTTTACCTAAAAAAAGGTAATTTTTGGATTTTTGGGGGGGTTGGACCCCCCCTCGTCTGTGACCAAAAATTACCATTTTCGTTGGACCCCCTCTCATGAAACATTCTGGATCCGCGCATGGTTTTTCACCAGTCTGTCTGTAGTTTTTCACCAGTCGGTAGTTTTTCACCAGTCTGTAAGTAGTTTATCACCAGTCTGTAAGAAGTTTTTCACCAGTCTGTAAGTAGTTTAACACCAGTCTGTAAGAAGTTTTTCACCAGTCTGTAAGTAGTTTAACACTAGTCTGTAGGTAGTTTTTCACCAGTCTGTAGTTATTCACCAGCTGTCTATAGTTTTTCACCAGTCTGTATGTAGTTTTTTACCAGTCTGTAAGTAGTTTATCACCAGTCTGTATGTAGTTTTTCACCAGTCTGTATGTAGTGTTATTTTTCACCAGTCTGTAAGTAGTTTTTCACCAGTCTGTATATAGTTTTTCACCAGTCTGTCTGTAGTTTGTCATCAATATGTAGTTTTGCTCCATTTTGCCAAATTTAAAGGGTCACTGAAGAGGCTTAAGTAGCCAAAACCGCGGTATGGCCCATCCCTTTTCTCATTAATATGCTCACTGCTCTTAAAGACCTATTTCCCTGTCTATTATTTCCCTGTCTATTGAGGGTCATTAGATAAGGGACAGTGCACTAGAAAACGTAGTGGCCTGACAATGTCTCAAAGGGAGCAAAACAGAAAAAATCAATATTGATTGCAAAGGGAGGCAGTTTTATTGCACAGGTTATCAGGGACCATAAAACCAAGACAGTGGAACTACATGTACAGGTATTATCCTTTAGAGGCCTCTTTATTACCCCCTGCAGAGGTGCGATAATCACCCCATAATGACAGTCCTTTGATCTAAGGATATAGCACCATTAGGGGTCATTAACTGAATAACAGTGGTACAAATAGAGCTCCTTCAGGATCTTTTTTTTTTTTTTTTTTTTTTTTTTTTTTTTTTTATTCAACATTATGCATATAGTTTTTTGCCAGTCTGTATATAGTTAGATAGTTTTTCATCTGTTTGTAACTAGTTTTTCACCGGTCTGTCTGTAGTTTTTCACCAGTCTGTCTGCTATTTTTTTCACCAGTCTGTGGGTAGATTTTTTACCATAAATATCATTTTACTCATTTCGAATGAAAGTTCTTTTTTGTTGGACATGCATTTTGGAATGCATAACAGTTCTAGTTATAATGCACTCAAGTGTGTGTCCTATATTGCAGAATTGTTGCTGTGTGCAATATTTTAAGTGTTTGCTCTTTAACCCATATTTGACGAATGGATTCTCCCATCGTTATCAATTGGGTGAGTCCACTTTCATTTTTAGGGGCTGCAGGTGTAATTTTAAAATTTTATTCTAATTTTTAGATGAAAATCCTCTAAGCAAACAGAATAGCCCCAGATGGTGCTATTCTGTTTGCATATGTCCCACAATACATATGGCCAGGCTTAAATGAGTTAACCGAAGTCTTCCAATACTGTTGAAACTTCAGTTGTAATAGAACATTTTTATAGAAACAGAAGTATAAATTGGGACCAATGACCAGTTCACACAGCCTTATGAAGAAGCTTGATAGGTAAAATAAGCTGTCATGAGAAAACCAAGACACAGGTCAATAATACAGTTACTTCATTTTCTCTACATCCCTACCCCATTACTCCCAACATGTTAAGTTTCAACCTACTAACAAGTATGTATCAGGCCTGGCCAAAAACTACACCAAAGTAAGGATTTTTTGCTATGTTAACAAAGCCAGGGCTGAAAAGATAAGTGAATCTTTTTTTTTCAGTAACAAAATATGTATTTAAACATTAACAACTAAACTATTTTCACAATAAAAACACATTTTTATCAGATATAGCTTTGATATCACAACAAAATTGAGGTAGCATCCACACATACAGAAAATTAATAGAGATTATCATATGACAATTTTCATATCGTACCTCGTATCAACCCGAGAATCCCGTATCAGCCCGAGACTCTCGAATCAGCCCGAGGGCCGAAGGCCCGAGGGCTGATGCGAGAGTCGAG
Source organism: Rugalucina vietnamica (assembly GCA_964017185.1). NCBI lineage: Eukaryota > Metazoa > Mollusca > Bivalvia > Lucinida > Lucinidae > Rugalucina > Rugalucina vietnamica. The sequence goes on along the minus strand of OZ024882.1, from coordinate 10,042,746 downwards.
GGCTGATACGGGATTCGAGGGTTGATACGTGGGTACGATATGAAAATTGTCATATCGTAATCTTTTTATCATATATTTTTTTAATTCATGACCATTTTTTCCCCTTTCTTTGTTGTATTTATTTTATTTTATTTTGTTTTATTTATTTTATTTTATTTTATTTTTTATTTTATTTATTTTATTTTATTTTATTTTATTTTATTTTATTTTATTTTATTTTATTTATTTATTTTGACAAACCGCCAAAGCGTGCAGTAGAGCGCATATTATTTCCACATTAGCACAAATCGAAAATTCGTCTCGACATGACAAAATACTGTTGCCTGTGACATAAAACCACAAATCAAACAAATCTATTTGTATTAATGCCTGCGGTACACTACCTAATGAACTCAATACAATAGAAGCCGAGTGCTCCGAATATAATTTTATTAGCCAATCATTTGGTGATACGGCTTTTTCTCCCTAGGGATGATATGGGTCACGTGGGTATGTGAGCCAATCATTTGGTGATATGGCTTTTTCTCCCAAGGGAGTGATATGGGTTTTATCAATTTCGAGATACTGTGCCGCGATACGTGAACGTCACTCTTGTCTGTATCGCATATGCAAAAAGAACATATTTTGTAGTAAATATATGATAACCTTAATTATCTCTACATTTTAGGAGGATAACATATTTAGCACAATTGACAATCTTCTATATAGTCCTCCAGTGAATACATACACCAATTATTATCAGACTTAGTGTTGTGCTCTTTACCTTTGTATTTGGTTGATCCTAGCCAGGTGGCTACCTTGTTGGGAAAGAGCTAGTTATCTTGCTCTTCATGCATATTGTAAAGGTTTTCTGGTGTCTGACCTTCTTGGAAACCCCAAAGACTGTTTTTCTCATGCCGCAGCTCATATAATGACAGATTTAAAATTGAGATCATAATACTAATTAAGAAATGCTGTAGTGTAAATACAAACATTGAAAAGTGATTCTATTACAGATAAACTAACTCTTATTAAGCCATTTCTGTTATTAAGCCATTTCTGTTTCTATCAAGTAAAATCATTTTTTTTTCCTCTATGCCCAGGTCAACAATTTTTGGCTATATCTATTATTTTTGAAAGACTATTTTCAACAGCAACTAGTCATTATCTTCACCAAATTGTCTGATCAGCATAAGCAGGATGCACCATTATTTTTTGAAAGGACTATATTCAAATATCACAGCTCTTGAAATCAGCGACCATCCATTGTTATCACAAAATTCAGCCATTGTCATATATGCATGATGTGCCAGTGTTTAGTTCTGCCTGAATGAAATTACAACAATTTCATTCCCTTCACAAGAAACCAGATTTTTGCCTATACGAAAACAAAGGCGCCGATCAGCTGTGCAATAACTCCACAGCTGATCAGCAACTTTGTTTTGCTACATGGATATTACAATCTCTCCTCTTTTTAAATCCAAAATTTCAAGCTTCTAGCTTTTTTTGAGACTATACAGGTCTGTTTTGTATTTGACCTGGTTGGAAATCCCAAACACCTGTTTTCTCACGTCACGGCTCATTTATCAGTCATGTCAGGACAGATACAATAAATACTTTGTTATTATTTTTGAAAGACTATTTTATATCACAACCCCTGAAATCAGCAACCAATCACCTTTATTACCAAATTCTCCCATCAGCATGAGCAGAATGTGCCAATCTGTATCAGTCATGTCAGAACCGATACAATAAATACTTTGTTGATTATTTCTGAAAAACTATTTTTAAATATCACAATTCCTGAAATCAGCAACCAATCACCCTTATTACCAAATTCTCCCATCAGCATAAGCAGAATGTGCCAGTCTGTATGCGTGACGTTTCAACAATTTTTCAGTTATGTCAGGACGGATACAATAAATGCTTTGTTTATTATTTTTGAAAGACAATTTTTAAATATCACAACTCCCGAAATCAGTGACCAGTCACTATAATCACCAAATTCTCCCATCGGCATAAGCAGGATGTGCCAGTCTGTATGCATGCCGTTTCCACGACTGCTCAGCCGTCGTCGTGATCAGTGTCTGATGAGAAGCGTCCTCAGCCTGGCGCTGTTTCTGTCTCAACAGCCGATCCTCTCTAAAGAAAAGATAAAAAGTTTGTTTGATTTGTGGTGTAACAAGTTTTCAGTCATGTCAGGATGAAGCTACCCCTTCCTATTAACTGCTGAAGGAAGTTATTTTGCTTAGCTCAAGGACACATCCTGCGGCCTATGAAGTTTGAACCCAGGACCTCATGATTTGGGTTTGACATTCTACCACTGGGCCACCAGGCTACCCCAAAAAGATGAAAACACTACACACTGGTAAACGTAAACGCAGTGGCTAAGGCACGAACGTATTGGCTAAGGCAATTTCAACGCTATGGCTAAGAAAGAAAATGGCGGACAATGATACACATGTGCAGGTTTGTTGTTGTTTTACACTTTCATTTTCCGGTTATCAATGATGACAGCTACTGGCTTGGCGGCGCGGGACCCACAAATGAGTCACAAACCTACGTTCGATGGTCAGATGTCGCCAGCTGCAGCCAGTAAAAGTGTAACCTCGACAAAGTGGAGACAATGAACCACGAAATCTCATGATTTTTCACGAAATACTGTTTTTCTATGATATCGTACGCTGTCTTGTAGTTTATACACATGCAAATGATAAATCGGACGCATTTGAGCACGATTCGTGAAAAAAATGAAATTGAAGGAGCCTCAGCGTGTCACAATACTTGAAGTTTCATTACAACGCTACTGGCTAAGGAACTGGAAACAACGTAGTGGCTAAGACCCCAGAGTTTCTCGGTGGGGAAAATGTTATAGTATGGTAGTAAGACTCTTAAGTGTCTTTCTCAAAGTAGGTTTTGAGGTCTAAATTATTGTTCAAACATGGTCTAGAGCTGCGTTAAACCATTTGAAGTTCGTTTGAGGTTACCTAAATTTTGTCGCAAAAATTTTGAAAATCGGTCCACAAATAAAAGTTTTATGACCAAAAGTAGCTTTGAATAGGGTATTTTTCCATTGTAAAATGGGTGCAAGAACATTCCTAAAAAAAGGATAAAAGTAATAATTTTTCATTTAAATGCTGCAAATCAATGCCAAACGGTAAACTATGCCTGATAGAGGGCACAACACTTCAACAAAAACTCTAAATCTACTAGATATATCCAATTTAAAAAAATTGTACTATCTACCTTGAACGTGCAAAAAACCATATTCAAAATTATTATTATTATTATTATTATTTTTTGATTCAGTTTTACGTCCCTTTCAAGCTTTTTCACTCATATCGAGACGAATCAATCGGTAGGTGGGGCGAAAACCGGAGTACCCGGGGAAAAACCACCTGACACACCCGCAAGCAGAACATGGCTTGTCTCACATATGAATTCGTGCCCCGTGCGAGGCGCGAACCCACATCGGTGAGATGATCGAATGATCAAGAGCACTGAAGTCATCGACCTTAACCACTCGGCCACGGGGATATTTTTTTTTATTTGTGAACCGATTTGCAGTTTTGGCCGTTTTGGGGACTCTTGTATTGTAAAAGGATGACGACCAAATACTTTTCTTCTGGTGTTTCAGAACAATGGGGTATTGAAAAAGGTGAGTTCCAAAAGGATGGTGTAAGAAGAGTATCTATAAAACATTCGTAAACATCTTATATAGTTTACTTAAAATCATATTAATTATAGTTGAGGTCCCGGGGGGGGGGGGGGGATACCATGACATTTTCTGTGTAAATAGGCTCGGTCTATTTTCTTTTCATTTTCTTTTTTTGTGGGTTGGGATCAAAATTTGAATGTCAATATTTTGGGGGAGTTTTCTGTAAAAATCGGTTTTTCTTTTTTGGTCAGGGAGATTTTTGGAGATGTTTTGGGGGTCTCATAAAACATCGTATATGTTTTGGGTGTTTAATGTCGAAAAAGGGACTATTCTTAATGCATTTTGGCAATTTTTGATTCGGGGGGGTCCCGGGGGGGGGGGGGGGGGGGGTAACCTCAAACGAACTTCAAATGGTTTAACGCAGCTCTAGACCATGTTTGAACAATAATTTAGACCTCAAAACCTACTTTGAGAAAGACACTTAAGAGTCTTACTACCATACTATAACATTTTCCCCACCGAGAAACTCTGGGGTCTTAGCCACTACGTTGTTTCCAGTTCCTTAGCCAGTAGCGTTGTAATGAAACTTCAAGTATTGTGACACCCTGAGGCTCCTTCAATTTCATTTTTTTCACGAATCGTGCTCAAATGCGTCCGATTTATCATTTGCATGTGTATAAACTACAAGACAGCGTACGATATCATAGAAAAACAGTATTTCGTGAAAAATCATGAGATTTCGTGGTTCATTGTCTCCACTTTGTCGAGGTTACACTTTTACTGGCTGCAGCTGGCGACATCTGACCATCGAACGTAGGTTTGTGACTCATTTGTGGGTCCCGCGCCGCCAAGCCAGTAGCTGTCATCATTGATAACCGGAAAATGAAAGTGTAAAACAACAACAAACCTGCACATGTGTATCATTGTCCGCCATTTTCTTTCTTAGCCATAGCGTTGAAATTGCCTTAGCCAATACGTTCGTGCCTTAGCCACTGCGTTTACGTTTACCAGTGTGCACTATGTGACACAGATAAATTCTTTTTTAAAAATCCATGATAAACAATGTTGATGCCAGGAAGAACTGTTCAACTACACATTTTCAGAGCGAGATAAAAGCAGGTAGCCAGTATTCAGAGCACATCTTTTCATGAGTAACAGACAATCAAACAATTTAAATCAATGAAAATGGACAATGGATGCAGCCAAAGAATATTTGTTGGGAGAAGAAATAATAAGAGCTGTCGCAGGACAGCGTAGCTCGCCTGACTTGTGCTTTGCCACTAAATCTATTAAAATCTATGACCCAAGACATTGACCTCAATGTCACTCAGGTGGGTCATGATGGCACAGCATAAAATTTCAGAACAATATCTACCAACATGCAAAGCTCAACTTGATCCATCTACATATTTGAAATAGACTTATAACATAAAATTTCTAAGTCTGTGACCTTGACCACAGGTGCGTTAAGCTGCTACAGCATAAAACTTAAGAATAATATCTAACAGCAAAGTATCAGCTAGATCCATCCATTTGTTCCAGCAATATACAGTTCAAAATACTTCAAGCAAAAGCTTTAACACAAAATTCCAAAGTCTGTGACCGTGAACTCAAGGTCACTCTGGTGGGTCATGATGGTACAGCATACAACTTCAGATCACTAACTACCAACATGCAAAGTATCAACTTGATCCATCAACAACTTCAAGAGATATAGACTTAAAAAAACTTTAACCAAAAACTTTAACTCTGTGACCTTGACCTCAAGGTCACCCAGGTGGGTCATGATGGTACAGCATAAAACTTCAGACCAATATCTACCAACATGCAAAGTATCAACTTGATCCATCAATAACTTCAAGAGATATAGACTTATACTTTAACCAAAAACTTTAACACAAAACAATTTCTAAGTCTGTGACCTTGACCTCAAGGTCATCCAGGTGGATCATGATGATACAGCATAAAACTTCAGACAAATATCTACCAACATGCAAAGTATCAACTTAATCCATCTACAACTTCAAGAGATATAGACTCATAAAAACTTTAACCAAAAACTTTAACATTTTGAGCAACGCCGACGCCGACACTAAAGCCGACGCCGACGCTAACGCCGGGGTGACTGCAATAGCTCTTCTTGTACTTTCGTACAGGCGAGCTAAAAAGGTTGTTATCACAAATATGAATGCAACATTTAATCAAGGCATCATGAGTAACCAATCAAATACCTAAGTTTACCAGTACTAAGTGCATACTCTTACCTAAGATTTTTAACTGATAACAGCTAAGGTCACTTACTGAGCTTTTTTCTCTGCAGCAGCACTAGCTACGTCATCAACGGCAACATTCAATCTTGACATCATAAATGACTGACCAAATACTTTAGCCTGGAATGGAAATAAATAAATTACGTGTATAACACATGTCTGTATGTATGCATGTTACTTTGAGTGTATGTGTTTTATGGTTTAACATCTCGGTCAGTTTGGAAATTTTTCACTTTTTCACTTTTTATTTTGCGAATTTTCTATCTTTCCAAATCATGAGCAAGTTCTTGAATTTGAGCCGCGACGCGAGAAAACCGGACTTCGGGATTTCCGACCAGGTCCGACACAAACCGGGCTGTACAGTCCTAGAAGCAGGCTAGAAGCTTGAAATTTCGGATATAAGAAGAAGAGGAAATATACTATCCGTGTAGCGAAAACAAAGGCGCTGATCAGCTTCGCGGTTACCGCGAAGCTGATCTGCGCCTTTGTTTTCGCATAGGCAAAAATCCGGTTTTCTCACGATGCGGCTCATTTGAGCTTGCCTATGCTAGCTGTCTTTAAATGTTTTAGGAAGATTTGTTGGCAAGAATTTGCAATCCCAAGGCAACAAACTCGTGCAAATTAAGTTTCCGCTAATATTGCCAATATACAGCAATAAATCACTATACCTCTCCAGTGTTGAAAAAGTCCACAGCTTTCTGTACAGATTCTTGATCAACCATCACTGCCCAACCTGTACCATTTATAGACCGGGTTACTGGGTCCTGCAATAGAAACATTCAATCAAAAGTGCCTACTGTTACAGTATACACTTCCCTTTGTGGAGTAAAAATCAAGCAAGACATCACTTGACTATAATTACTGTGGTTTGACAATAGTTGATTAACAGATGTAATTTGTCTTGGATTATCCCTTTTCACTTAAATGCACAATTGTTTGGTTCTAAACTTCCAAAAAAGTTAAAAAAATTAGGAAATTAAAGTTCTTCTTAATGGTTCTGAATGTCTATATTGATTTACCATTATCAGGCAGGATAAAAAAGATGGTGTCAGAGGTGAACTTAACTACAGATGATCAAATTTAAAATAATTTACCAATTATGAGTATTCTTTGAACATGCAGAAGCTTCCATTGGGCATGATTAAGTCACTGGCCTTGTAAAGATCCCGTCTCTGTATGACCTTAACTCTTAGTGGGATGTTAACCCAAAAGAAATCTTTGGATGTGCAAGAGATTTAGACTCAAAGCATTACCTTTGGAGTATGGACATGTTTGGACATGTACACGACGTTGACTCATAAAAACATTATACCTTCATTAGACAGACTTCATCTAGGTTACAATCAGCCTCCATTTCTAGGATAGCCTCTATCTTCTGTTGTGTTGTGTGACCTTGGAGATTGTTCAAATACAGGGCTAACTCACGCTGGCTGCTCATCTGAATATAAAGAAATGATAAGAGATTAACTTTTTATGCTAGCTCAAGTGTAGGATTGATTAGTTAGTGTTAATTATTGTGTGGTGAGCAATATTGTGCAAAATAAGGAAGATTATAATTGACAGTCTCTATCAACATTTTTTATAACAGGTGGTTTATGCTTCTTTTTCTAACACTTGAAGGAAATCTTATAAGCAAACAGGGAAGATTCTGATCAACTGTCTCACTACCAGGGTCAACCTATTTGTCTATGTCAGATTTGAATATTGAAAGAATTACTGCATTCCTACCTATTTGCTACATGCTACCCCTTTACACACTGTATTAGCGGCAATCGCGAACAACCAATCTGATAAGCGAAAAGAGTTCTAAATTGCCATAAAAAGGCATTTAGGATTGCCAAAATGACAATGTAGAACGCAAATTGAACGTTCTTGATTGCCAACACATGCTTTTTGGCAATCTAAAATGCCTTTTTTGGCAGTCCAGAACGCAGCTTTGTATAAAATCACACATTCCACATTGCCGCTAATACAGTGTGCTTTAGATTCTAAGAAAACTATAAATAAACCACATACCTTAAGCCATGAGGGTGTGTCAGTCGTAGGTCTGTCTGCACCAGTTATCATACTCCATTCCTGGTCTGACCACACACAAGGTCCATCTCCTATAACATCAATTAAAATGATAATCATTCATTACAGAATGATAAATAAGCCCTCTATAACTTAGCAAGTTTCTGAGTTCGCAAGAGTGTACTTGTACAGTCTATAAACCATAAAACCAAGCCTTATAAACCCTAATACCACGTCATTGTATGCAAAATCTTTGAATATGTAAAACAACAATGTCAGGAATATTATCCAAAACGAAGTTCTTGGGAACATTTCCGTACAAACAGTATAAAAAGAATGAGATACAGGGAAGCGACTTATGATGCCAAACAGTTAACACTGAGAAGCTAGATTAACAGCTCACCAATGCCTTTGAGATAACTGCATATGTCCATGGTCTGGGAAAATGTTAAGTATGGTAATCTGTCTTGGGCATAATCAGTCAGGATACCACGGCTGTCTAAAGCTTCCCCCACATCACCTAGGGGTGTCAAAAAGTACAAGAAAGCTACAGTTTAACTGTAATGAACAAAACTGAATCAAGGTAATATAAAAATAATTGTTTAGAAACATATGCTTGACTGTTTCTCAACTATATGGCACCATGCACACCTTTCAATGGGCAGTCTAACCAAACATGACCAACCTGCGGGATGCATCACCTTGCCATTTATTGGCACAACTGTATCAGGATTTATAAACTAATGCTGTACAGTATGGCCCATTTACTTTTTTATTATTATTTGCTGTGAGGCACATTAATCTGTGGTTATGCATGCCATGTCAGTTGTTACCAAGTTGGAAGCTGTGGAAATTTTTTTCAAAAGCTGCGAAACTCAGACATTTTACTCCCAATATGTATGGTACTATATAATGGTCCATCTAGCTTAACTTGTTATAAGCCCTCAATTATTTGGTGAAGCTATCATGAGTGTAATTTGTTGAAGCAAAAATCTATGTGAAAAATACCACAGCACCTAAAGCGAACTGTTGAAATGAATGAGCTTTCAAGAGAGCTAGATAGTAATTTCTCTAATGAAGTACCAGCATGTCCACCAAGGTTTCTAAGATTAACTACGACTCCCTCCAATGAGCTAGTTGGTAAGTCACAAGAACCGGTCTTAATATGATCACCATCTCGCTGCACCTTGAAACCTGAAATGTGGAAACAATAATACAGCTTAAACTCATTAAAATGCGCCTCACTATGGTGTGGTTTTCAATATAACTAGCAATGTAATATTCCAACCAGAGGACCAATGGTCCTGTAAACGCTCACCTGAGATCTGCTACATATGCCAATAAACATGTTTGAATATTATGGTATTTAGCCCCAGTGCAAGGGCAGATGAAGCCCTTGGGCCATTTGTTTTCAGAATAATCAATATTCTATCCATTTGCCAATTTCTATTTTATTTATTCCCTTTAAATTAACAGTTTTCCCCATTCAAATGCAAGGTCACCACAGGGTCATGATTTATATACACATTGTAGTTCTTTAGCCAGCAATGCTTCATGCAAAGTTTCTTTGAAATCAGTCCACTGGTTCCGGAGTAGAAGATTTTTGAAGGGGTTTTACCATATATGGGCATGGCGGCCATCTTGGTCATGTGACCTGGATTATTTATATACACATTGGTAACCCCGTCCTATAGATGCTTCACATAAAATTTGGCTTTGATTGGCCAAGTGGTTTCAGAGAAGATGTTTGAATATTATGGAAATAAACATGTATACTGCCACAGGGTGGGGGCATATGAGCTCCTGGGGACCAATTTTTTTCAGAATCATTAATATTCACTTTAAATGACATTTCAAAAGTTTTCCCCATTTAAATGCATTGGCGACCTATGTTGAACTTGCCGTAAAATAGGTCAAGGTCATCACAGGGTCATGATTTATATACACATTGTAGTACTTTAGCCATCAATGTTTCATGCCAAGTTTCTTTGAAATCGGTCCACCAGTTCTGGAGAAGAAGATTTTTGAAGGGTTTTTACCATATATGGGCATGGCGGCCATCTTGGTCATGTGACCTGGATTATTTATATATACATTGGTTCCCCCTTCCCATAGATGCTTCATGTAAAATTTGGCTTTGATTGGCCAAGCGGTTTCAGAGAAGAAGATGTTTGAATATTATGATAATATACATGTATATTGCCCCGGGGTGGGGGCGGATGAGCCCCTGGTGCCCAATTTTTTTCAGAATCATTAATATTCAGTCCTACTGCTCATTTTCTGCAAGATTTTTCCTTTAAATGACAATTTAACAATTTTTCCCATTCAAATGCAAAGGCGACCTATGTTGACCTTGCCGTAAAATAGGTCAAGGTCACCGCAAGGTCATGATTTATATATACATTGTAGTACTTGAGTCATCGATGCTTCATGCCAAGTTTGGTTGAAATCGGTCCAGTGGTTCCGGAGAAGAAGATTTTTGAAGGGTTTTTACCATATATGGGCATGGCGGCCATCTTGGTCATGTGACCTGGATTATTTATATACACATTGGTTCCCCCTTCCCATAAATGCTTCATGTAAAATTTGGCTTTGATTGGCCAAGCTGTTTCAGAGAAGAAGATCTTTGAAAATGGTGGACGACGGACGGACGGACGACGGACGGACGGACGACGGAGCATGGGTATACTATAAGCTCACCTTGTGAGCCTGACGGCTCAGGTGAGCTAAAAATGATAATTTTGTTACATGTGTATTGTAAATAACCTCATTATAACACATTTTCACTTATAACACAGTCTGTTTCCATGGACCCCAAAGATAGCATTATAATGTTGACCCATGAAATGATATTCTTAAAATTTGGATACCAAAAAGCTAAATTCTATTCTCAAAATGTTCAACTTCCATCCAGATTTATAAATTTAGGACTGTGTGTAATAAAGCTTATGTTAATTTTTTTCTCGTGAAACAGTGTGAAGGATAATCCATCAGGATAACTTTTCTGTGTAATGTATACCCCCTTAAACCCCACTTTAATATAGTAAAACTGGGGTTTACAAGGGTTTACCTATTTTTCTTATTTTTGATCCAAAACATAGATTGTGGGTACTCGTTCTAACGTGTACCCACAATCAATGTTTTAAGCAAAAATATTAAAAATCAAAACTCTTCCAATGAAATTTTTAATTTTTATTGCATGGGCGTGTTTTCATAATGTACAGGTGGTGTGGTGGTCTAGTGGTAGAAAGTTGGATTCCTGATCGAGAGGTCTGTATTGCTTAAAAACTGTTTGCTGCAGGTCACACAAAGATTTAACTAAAGGTAGAATAATTTAATACCAAGACACGTAGCCAGTTTGCTGCACACTTCAGCCATCTGTGGTTCAGTTAAGGTGACACTTTGTCCATGCAGGTATAGTGTACGCAGTGGAGACTTCCCTCCCACAACTGAGGTCAAAGACTGTACCCCTTCTTTACCTGTAGAATTGAATTTTAGAATAAAAATCAGCATAGAGAAAGTTGTTGTTTTTAAATCACAGCAGACTAAGGGCAAGGATTGGTGTTCAATGGGGTTCCGTAAAATTGATTCAAGCCTTAAGGACCATTCTAAAGTGGTTCAGCTGTGATCTATCTTTATATTGTTGGTATGTTCTTCTGCCTTTCTTGTGTGCTCATTATCTTTGTTTTAGTTGATGCTAACTGAATGGCTACCTCAGTGGGAAAGAGTTAGTCATCTGACAATTACTAATAGTTAAAAACTGCAGGAGCCAGCATTCTAACATGTAACATAAGTCAAAGCTATCTTATTTTTATGTAACAACAATCTGATGTCATTTTGAAAAAGAAGAATCTTCTTACTAGGAGTACCCGGTACTTTTAAAAACACTTACCTATGTTATTAGCACTAACATTGAGACTGTGTAACTTTGATTTACCACTAAATAACTTCACAAGACTTTTAGCACCATTGTCTTCCATCTACAAGAGTGAAAACAGTCTTCATGAACATCTTTGCATGTACATCTTTGCAGACTGCACACTGATTGAGATAAAAACAAAACATGGAACAATATATGTACTGAGAGGAACTAGAAATTTTAGTTTTTAGCATGGAAAAATAAGTTTTTATAAGCTCATCTGTAATTTAAGATCTACAAGGCTATATGATATCAATTATAGATAGTGCATACTGACAGCCATAAAAATTTTGAGCGCAGAGATGACAATGATTTTTGACACACTAAAAACTTTTTTGAATTCCTCTCTGTCTACAAATGCTCAAGCAAAGAGTGCAGAACCTTACCTGACAACTGAGTCACGCCATGAGATGCAGATCAGCTGATGAGGGCCTTTGTGTTTTGCTACACGGATAGTACAATTCCTCTTCTTCCTATATCCAAAATTTCAAGCTTTGAGCCATCTTCTGTAATTGAACAGGCCAGTTTATGTCAGACCTTGTCAGAAACCCCAAAGATCGTTTTTCTCATATTGCAGCTCAATCTACCGCTGGTGCTAGAGCTTTCTGATCTGGAACTGCAATGTTTCACATTTAGTTTGCATTTCTTGTCTGTATGGCATACAAGTTCAACTCTAACTCTACGACTTGTTATTGTAGGAAATTGAAGGTTCATTAACTATAATTGTAGTTATACTGGTGTCATAAAGTTGGAAATATTTTTTTTTTCACATACCATCATGAAAGCTTCCTGAAAAGCCTGTTTTACCCTTTAAAACATATGCATAATGCATCCTTACCCTGTTATTTGATAGGTCAAGAACACCAAGGGGGAAGTTCTTATTCTTTAGCACCGCCTCCACTAGAGCTGACACACCCATATCTGTAATCCTATTGGCCGATAGTTTGAGCATGTGCAGCTGAAGACCAGCTTTCATTGAATCACATAAAGGTGAAAGGTCATTGTCATCCAATGAGCAACTTCCAAGGCTGAGTGTTGATAAATGCCCAGTTTTTGCAGAATCTAGAAAACAAATATCAATAACAGCTACAGATGAGTGGAAAGACATGGATACAATCGTGATCTTTTCACCACGACGATTCTTATTGCATCAACCCAAAATATTTTGAATCAAAACCAAGGTCAGTGAGCGTGTTTTCCAAAATCGCTAGGTCTCTTCAGTGCTCCAGATAAGGATTGATGGTCAATGGGTATTTACCCACCTCTTTTTGGCTTAATTGGGTATTTCAGAATCCATTGGGTAAAATTATCATTTTTAAAATTTCGAATTGGGTACTTCATGTTTTTGTATTGGGTATCGTAATCGAGGATGAAAATAAAGTTAAAATTAAAAACAAAAATCATGTATTTCAATAATAATTGATTTGCCCCTTGTTTTGAGGGTATCTCATGGTACTTGAAAAAATTATCTCAATTATCAATGACTACAGGTCTATGTGATTAAGTTTTTTTTTCTAAAAGCTAATACTTGTAATCTATTTGTTAAGCAACAAGATAAGACAAAAATCTGCATTTTAAATGACACAAAATATTTTGGAAGCTGCTTCCTGTTGTAAAAAGTATTTTACTCAATGAGGTTATATCTGGAAATGATCTATTTTTGATATTTAAACTCCTATTGCAACTATAGCAAAGCCATCACGCTCTATAATACAGGCATAGTGGGTGGGGTACGGTTAACAGAGAACGGAAGTTGCGTAAGAATTTAGGATGACCTAAAGCTGTTAATTGCAGAATCAATAAATTATTTGTGTGGAAATAATGAAAAATAAAATTTTAACAAGTGTTCTTCAATTTACATTCAATAAAACAAAACTGATGGGTCATTATTGAAAGAAATAGGCTAAAGAATTGGGCTTCCTTTTCTCCCAGTCAAAGTGAAAGTACAATTCTATTCTGACACGCAACCTGGCGGCGAAAATCGATTGGCTGAAATTCTCATAGTCTAGATCATCAAGACGCTCATTACGATATGAATTGCGAAATGGGAACCAAGTTCCAAAAATAGACCCATGTGCTCGATTGTTACTGTACGCATGTGCAGGCACAGAGTAAACATCCTGTGTACAAGATTATGCTTTTGACAAATTATAGGGCTGTACGCAAAGAAAATAATCTGATTTGCGTATCGAAGATTTCTTTTGCTTTTCTGTACGCAGAGTTGTAAATCTTAATTGGGTTTTAAGACATTTTAATTGGGTAAATACGCAGATACGCTGCTTATCTGGAGCACTGTCTCTTTTCCTATAAGTAGTACAGAGCTGTGTCACACGAAAAGATGTTGATTTGCCAATAACCGTTTTTTGACTAGGCAGTTTATCTCATTCAGTCACAATTTTCTATAATAGATCTACCCTATAATTGATCTTCATCTAATTGATTGCCTCTAAGCTTATGATAATTATGTAAATCAAGATAAAATTGATAAATTCAATTGATATATTTTCCTTTTCTCTGGGCATGGCCATTTACTGCGGATGTTAAAAGTACAAAACAAGGGCACAAAGAGAACTTCAATCGATAGAATTTGTTTGCTGTATCAATTTTGACCCAGCATTCAAGTACATGACCTAAAAATATTTCATTGACAGGTCGTGTTTTCTCACGTTTGCATAGTGGCTTTCGTCGCGCCTTTCTGCAATCAATTGTATCAGTTTATCACACCTCTCACTGGACTGTGGCTCTGGTGGGTGAATATTGAAAGTAGAGCCTTGAAATTCAGAAATCTTAATACACTTCCAAGTAAATAAAATGTTAATGTAGATCAACCAATCAAACAACAGTTATTTCAATAAGTAAAAATTAAAATTACCTAGTAGATCTTTAATTGCTGTTGTACCGCTTAGCTTCAAACCATCCAGAATCACTGTTGTCAAGGCCGAATTAGCATTACCTAGCAACCTGCCTAGCGACCCAACCTCAGCAGAGCTGATATGACACATTCGTATATTGACGTACTGAAGATTGGTAAATGTCTGTAACTTTTCTGTAATTCCATCACCTTTGTTTAGTCCATATTTCAGTTTTCTTAAGCAACTTGGATTTTCCTCATCTGAAAATGGGGCAAAACTTGTTTGTTGTGTTTATGTCTCAGTCAATTTTTTCCAATCATATCTGGCCGAAGCCACTGCGTCCTGCATATCAACCAGTACTTTTGGGAGTAAATGTTTATAAAAGGACACAATCAGGTACCAGGGGGCTCGAATCCCCAACCTTTTGAACCCTTGTCCAACACCCTCACCACTAGGCCATCCCTGTCCAAAGGCAAAACTGGCAAGCTGAAACATGTTTAGGGCTCAAACGGTTTACTATTGAACACTTCTTGGCTAGTTGTTAGTAAAGTCATTGAAATTCTTAACATTTCTTGTTTGTGGCCTACTCTTGAGCATGCTGATAAAATTCAGTGCAGTATGAAAAGGTCCCAGAATGGCCACTCTTTCAGTCAGAGCTATTTACATCATTAAGCATACATACTTTATTATATTGGTATTATTGTAGTTTTAAGCTTTGTCTAATTGCACATGTTCCTGTTAATTACTTATCTTATTTCATAAACTCATAAAAAAGTATCTTTAACAAACATGCCTGATTACCTTGTGTAATCATTTGATCACCTCACCACAATGTCTGGTATGGGTTCAAGCCCTGCATGAGGCACATATGAGACAAGCCAATTTCTGTTTGCAGGTGTAACAGGTTGTTTTTCACAGGGTACTCACTCTTGTTCTCAAACCACCAACTGATTGACCTGTCTTATATGAGCTGAAATAATCTTGAAAGGGATGTAAAACTGAATAAACTAGAGGACCAATGGTCCTGTAAATACTCATCTGAGATCTGGGATATAAACCAATAAACTTGTTTGACCATTATGGTCATGGGCCACTTATATTGACCTTGCTATAAAATAGGTCAAGGTCATCACAGGGTCATAATTTATGTATACCCTGTAGTGCTCTAGTCCACAATGCTACACGTTGAAATTAGTCCACCGGTTCCGGAGAAGATTTTTGAAGGCTTCTTACCATATGGACATGGTGGCCATCTTGGTCATGTGACCAGGATTATTTATGTACACATTGGATCCCTTTCCTATAGATCCTTCATATCAAATTTGGTTTTGACTGACCTACCAGTTTCAGAGAAGAAGATCTTTCAACATTATGGTGACATACATTTATACTGCCCCGTGGTGGGGCATGCCAGCCCCTGGGTCCAATTTTTCAGAATCATAAATTTTCAGTCCATTTACCCATTTCCTTCAAGTTTTTCTCTTCAAATGACATTTGACAATTTTCCCCATTCAAATGCATGGGCCACCTATGTTGACATTGCTGTAAAATAGGTCAAGGTCATTTCAGGGTCATGATTTATATAAACTTTGTAGGGCTCCTCTCCCTGATACTTCATGCCGAGTTTCAATATCATAGGCCTTCTGGTTCTGGAGAAGAAGATTTTTAACGATTTTTGCTATTTATAGCCATGGAGGCCATCTTGGTCATGTGACCTGGATCATTTATATAAACTTTTGTTCCCCCTTCATAAGGATGCTCCACATGAAGTTTGGCTTTGATTGGCCAAGTGGTTTCAGAGAAGAAGATCTTTTGATATTATGCCAATATACATGTATACTCCCCCGGGATGGGGGCAGACCAGCCCCTGCGGTCCAATTTTTTTCAGAATCATAAATCTTCGGTCCATTTGCCCATTTCCTTCAAGTTTTTACCTTCAAATGACATTTTGACAAGTTTCCCCATTCAAGTGCATGGGTGACCTAAGTTGACCTTGCCGTAAAATACGTCAAGGTCATCCCAAGGTCATCGTTTACATAAATTTTGTAGAGCTTCTCTCCCTGATGCTTCATGCCAAGTTTCAAAATCATAGGCCTTCTGGTTCTGGAGAAGAAGATTTTTAAAGGTTTTTGCTATTTATAGCCATGGCGGCCATCTTGGTTATTTGACCTGGATCATTCATACAAACTTTTGTTTCCCCTTCCTAAGGATGCTCCACATGAAGTTTGGTTTTGATTGGCCAAGCCGTTTCAGAGGAGAAGATCTTTGAAATTGTGGACGGACGCCGACGGACGGACGGCGGAGCAGGGCCATCCTACAAGCTCACCTTGTGAGCCTTCTGCTCAGGTGAGCTAAAAACAACATACCTGACGTCATTTTCACCAGCTGGTCCAAACAAGCAGGAGACAACCCATCATTAGCAGATAGGTCTATTTCTGTCAAAGAGAGTAGTTTCCCTTGTGTGTATTTTGATAGTTCCATGAAGAAGGCATCAGACAAGCTGCAGCTATTCAAACTCAAACATTCTAGACTAGATACTGTGTCACATGGTGTAGAATCTGAAAAATATACATGCAGTTTTCAACAGAATTTTAGCAACAGAATTCTCGGCCGTGAAAAAGCAAATCATACTGAAGCGTATAGCACCAACTTATGCTATAA
The DNA here is from genome assembly GCA_964017185.1 of Rugalucina vietnamica. Taxonomy (NCBI): domain Eukaryota; kingdom Metazoa; phylum Mollusca; class Bivalvia; order Lucinida; family Lucinidae; genus Rugalucina; species Rugalucina vietnamica. Next base: position 10,025,394 of record OZ024882.1, on the reverse strand, counting down.
TATGAAATTTTTTTAGCCAGAACCATATGTTGGACAAAAGCTTTGAATAAGTTACAGGTACGCTACAATACAATGACTTATGTTGTCATTCATTTAGGTTCAAAATATTTTGTGCATATTTATTCATGTAAGCCCTAGTAAGTCTATAAAGATGCAACATACTACGATCATACTTTTATCCTTCACTTTACGTGAAAAAAATACCATACTCATTCTAATTAGTACACATGCTCCAATAAGCGCACATCCTTGTTGTTTCAGAAATATGTGCACAAGTGCACACTGCTGGACTAGCATATTGATATTTTACACCAATTATACACATTAATATTGTAAAAACTGCATCTAAACGTAAACTTAAAAGATTAAACACTATTTTGTAACCACTGGAATGCTTAAATGACATAATCGTTGATAGTTATCATACTTTTGACATGGTTATTTCAGCAGTCCATGTGCTGTTTTTGTTCATAGTGCACACTTATAAGAACAATATTGTGTTACCTTAACCTTGTTATTTTGAAAAGTTAAGTGCACTGAATGCTAATAAGAACAAATACGGTAAACAAGAACAACAACAACACAAAGCTTTCCTTAATTTTTACCTGATGCTGTATCTTGGGACTTCACTGAACAGCCATCCAGACTAAGATTGGTCAACCTCTGATGTTTAGCAGCTGTCACTATAAAACTCACTAGTTGTCCAAGAGAGGCAAACTGAAACATAGAGGAAGCATAATTATGATAAACTGATAATTTTTATACAAATATTGTGCTTCCATACATAATTTCAGTTTACACTTTGATTGACCAAGTCAAGTGACAAGTAAAGTGATATGAAAATGTTTGTGACACTTTCTTTAGAGACTGCATTAGTACTTGCTTACAAATTTCGATACGTGGTTATTATTCAGAAATAGAAAGTTTGTGAAATAAAAGTCACACAAAAATTTACGAGCTTACAGTACATGTAGTGCCATCAGGAATTTGGGCAACAGAATTATTGGCAGAACACATACTACGGAAAGGATAGCTAAATGGTCATTATATTACCTCACTTCCATTCAGGTTGAGTTCTATCAGTGAATTATTTACAGCAAGACCTTTCTGTAACTCTGCCATACCAGCTGAATTTATACCACATCTACTCAGGGCCACAGAACACATACTACATGAAGGGTTCTGCAATATAAAGGTACATAAACAGTTGTTTTAAGATTTGAAGGCATGTGGTGAAGAAATAAGATTCAAACTATAGGTTCACTAATTTTTAGGTATAAAATTTATATTAGTGGAAAGAGAATGAACGTTATTAGAGGAGACAGTAGATGCATTATTCATGAAATCATTCTGAAATCTCGCACCAAAGAATCAGGCATAATAACTTTGGCCCTTGAGTCTTAACCGATCAAGTTTGGCAAAGTCTTGTTATGAAGAACTTCTCTTCAGCGGTGCAGTTTTTCGAAAGAGTTGTGCACCGTCACTAAAGATATACCTTGAGTGACTCAGCAAGACCTTTAGCTAATGCCAGTTTATCTGAGATGTCATTTCTACTGAAGTCTAGTTCTGTAAGAGTTGTGTTGGCCTGTAGACCTTCGACGAATACATTGATATCTGTGACACCCATACTCTCACACCTGTAGAATACATTAACATGCACTATAAACCAATGTTTGTCAAAGATATATTTTCAAAACTCTTGTGAGAAGGATGATTTCTTAAAAATAAACTGCAATGAAAATATTTATTTTGATAGTGTACGTTATTCTTATTTATAGCTGCAAAAATAAATTAGGTTACAGTATTTAATGATACATCAAATTAAGGTGCTTATATTTTGGACAAAACATATTGATATGTCTTGAAAGAAAACTTCTCTTTTCTGGTGTTTCTAGTTTTCTTCAAACTAAACAGCTTAGATCATATGGGGACGAGACCTTCGCTTACAGTAACATTCACAGGACTGGAGAAGCCTGGGATCCAACCAATGGCTCAAGGTAAACAAAGTGAGTGGCTAAACTACTTGGCTAAGTCACTTTACCAAAGAGACTTCTAAACTTATATTTGCGGTTTCCCATCAGGTCAGACACAAACACACTTTGCACACTTCATTTTGTTTGGTCCAAGAATACTAATGTATAGAAAGTTTATATCTAGGATGAAAAAAACAAACTGTAAAATCAATGTTAGCAAACATTTGAGTTATCAGGGTCCAGTTATTCGAAACTTCATTAGCTTAACATTGTCGTTAAGCCCTGAATTTGTTAACAATATTTCGACTTCAAAAGCAAATACACTGTTATTTTTTATTGATAAAATGTGAGAATTCTTTGCATTCAATGCAAAGGATTCTCACATTTTTTTCAACAAAAATAACAGTGTATTTGTAATACTGCCAGCTGCATCATGGAAAAAACGTTTTTCGCCTATGCGAAAACAAAGATGCAAAGCAGCTTTGCAATAAATGTACAGCTGATAAGCACCTTTGTTTTTGCTACTCGGATAGTATAATTCGTCTACCTATATCCGAAATTTCAAGCTTCTAGCCAGCTGACTTGGTTTGTGTCAGACTTGGTCCCAGGGTTATGTTGGCATTTTAACATTTATGACATTTATTAGCAGGATAAATTGCAGGCTTTGGTAATTTCAATTTATTTGGGATATTTCAGTAATTATGAGTAATTTAAATTTTATGCTCACCTGAGTCGAGCATGAAAAAAGTTTTATAATCTTGGGGCCTGGTCAGAAACCCTGAAGGCCGTTTTTCTCGCATCACAGCCAACTTAATTTTTGTGTTTTGCCTATTAATAAACTAGAAAGTCAATAAACTATTCAATTCAACCATAAACAAACCTTACTTGAGAATTTTCAATGTTTTGTTGACTTTCAATGCTCCTCCCACCTGTCTTGAGAAATAGTCTTTGCCGAGATAATTACCAGACACATCTAGGTACTGCAGGGTCTGATTGTCTGTCAACATCTTACCTAGGCTTTCCTAGAAAATATATAATGAGCTACTGTATTTTCCGAAATGTTCGTGAGAACTTAATTGAGAACTTAAATTCCGCGAATATTCACAAATATGATGCCTCGCCAATTCAAGGTTCTCGCTAATAAAGAATTTCTATAAGTCATAAAGACTACACAAACACTCACTCGCGAATTCAAGACCTTGCTAATAATGCGGAAAAAGAAAATAAAAAAAAAAAAGTCACACAAAAATTTCCGATATTACAGTACATAACATCAATTTTCATAATACAAAACATTAACAGCAGAGAAAAGGTACATAATGTGATATTTTGAGTTGCAGGCTCAATTTCACCACATGGATATATTCCTGAAACAACCATTTATCAGTTTTAAATAAAAGAAAAGATCCTCTTATCAGCAAAAATAATACCACTCTACATTGTTGCCTAGAGAAGCAAAGATGGTGGACATTTAAATAAGAATTTAAAGTAAAACAACATTTGTTCAAGAGCAATCAAAAGTAAGCAAAAAATGAATCCAACAAGATAGGCAATCTGTCCCTCGTCAAGCCTTGTGATGCCAAATAGTGACCCTTGTGACAGAAAAATCTATCCTTTCCACAACCTCATTTGAGCCGCGGCCTAAGCAAACTTGGTTTCTGAACAGTCCAACACAAAGCAGGCTGTACAGTCACAGAAGCTGGTTAGAGGTTAGAAAGTAGAGTAATTGTACTATCCATGTAACGAAAACAAAGGCGCCGATCAGCTTCGCAGTTGCGCCTTTGTTTTGGCATATGCATAATGTTGGTTTTCCCTAACGCGGCTCATTTAAAGTAAAACAGCATTTGTTCAAGAGCAATCAAAAGTAAGCAAAAAATGAATCCAACTAGATAGGCAACCTGTCCCTTGACAAGCCTTGTGATGCCAAATAGTGACCATTGTGACTGAAAAGTCTATCCTTTCCACAAACTCATTTGAGCCTCCACCTAAGAAAACCAACAATTTGGGGTTCTGACCTGATCTGACAAAAATCAGCCTGTACAGTCACAGAAGCAGGTTAGAAGCTTGAAATTTCGGATTTATGAAGAAGAGGGATGGTACTATCTGTGTAGCGAAAACAAAGGCGAGATCTGCTTCTGCGAAGCTGATATGTGCCTTTGTTTTCTCCTATGCAGATTGTTGGTTTTCCCATGCGGCGGTCCACTTAAGATTTTTATAATACTTACAGCACTATCTGTGTCAGTCTTGTTTCCTGCTATGTTCAGACTGAGTATTGTAGAGTTGTTACACATGGCCAAACAAACTGCTCTAAATGCCTGAGGACCCAGGTTGTTGTTGGATATATCCAGGTCCTGTGAAGGGAAAATGTATTCTGGGCATCAAATTGTTTCTAACAAGATATCATAATGTTTTCATGCTAGACACATTATTGTAATCAATCTAAAATTCAAATAAGATAGTGATTTGCCCACTCGCCAAAAGATCCAAATTGGATCATTATATTACACTCAACAAAATTTCTGCAAAATTTTCAATAATCAGTTTTAAGACACAACGTCTCTCTTTTGGGAAATCAAAGAAAGCATTAGCAGCTGATATCATGCTAGAAAAAACTAGAAAATGTGTTTATGAAACTCTATGCCCCCAACTGGTAAGTCACTTTCAAAATGTAAAAAATGTCCAAAAAATGACTAAGTTCAAATTGTAAAAAAAAGTGACAAAAATTAATCTGAGGAGTATATCCCAACCACATGTATAATTTCAAAGCATGGTCACAATGTCTGCAAAGTTTAAAAAGTATCAGTATTAAATTGTAGGAGGAGTTGCGCACACAAAGTACCCTCTATCCATTCACTAAAATGCCCGAAAAAATGACTAAGTTCAAATTGTGAAAAAAAAAAACAACAAAAAATAATCCAAGGATTATATCCAAACCACATGCATATCTTCAGACCATGCCCATAACACATGTAAAGTTTTAAATGAATTGGCATGAAACTGTAGGAGGAGTTGCGCACATAAGGTACCCACTGCCCATTTACTTTCATTGTGAAAATGCCCGAAAAATGGCTAAGTTCAAATTGCGAAAAAAGTAAACAAATTAATCTGAGGATTATATCCAAACCACATGCATATCTTCAAAGCATGGTCACAACATCTGTAACGTTTCAAGAGAATCAGAATAAAACTGTAGGAGTTGTGCACACAAGGTAGCCACTATCTATTCACTTTATAAAAAATTAAAAAGGAAATAACTCTCACAGAATGGGCCCCTAGCCCCTTGAATTTACCTGAAAGAAAAAATACGGGACCTCTTAATTTTTATATACAAACTACATACCAAATTTCAAGATCCTAGCTCTAACGGTTCCTGATCGGGTGCTAAGCGTTACTCATGCATCACAGACAGACTGCCCACCACTGCACGGACAGACCCAAACCAATATGCCCCTTGAACTTCTTCAAAGTTGGAGGCATAAAAAACAAACATAATCTTACATGTTTTTAATAATCTCTAGTCAGTAGGCACTCACCTTTAAGTTTTCAAATTTGGACAGCAACTGGTGCAAACAGAAGTGTAGTGGTAGAGTTCTTGGGAGGTGGAGTTTGGTCACATTCTTATTCACAGTTTTCAACAGGCCCTCAGGCTTCAACAGTTTACATGTGAACTTCAGAGCTAAATCAAAACTCTGCTGGTCTTTCGGATCTTCTTGAATCAATTTTTCATCCGTCACAGTTTTGTGAGTCTCAGTTTTCAATTTGGTACTGTCTTTTTCTATTACTCCTACAGACTGGCTTTCAGATTTGACTCCTGGACTGGTACCAGTACTTTCTTGGTTCTCTGTGGATTTCTTTGCAGAAACATCATTTTGGGCAGCTGTATTGCCAGAATCTTTGTTTTCATGTTCTTTGGTTGCCGCTAGTGTACTACTCTTTGGAGGCACCTGTTAGAAATAAAAGAAAATCAAGTCTTTTCGCATGAAAATGTTTCAAGTAAATGAATAATGACATAAAAGAGATGATCAATTATAGAAGCCAGTTCAATTAAACCTTTAATATTCTCACGCAGTATGTGTAATCAAATGACGCAATCAAAAGTGACCAATTAAAATTTGTCCACATAAACAAAAACTCAATCTGAACCTTTGTCTATGCATATTGTTACGTGCCAGGCGTAACTAGAAGATTAAGGAAACCAACAAGTTGGTTAGCCAGCAACAAGCTTTGTTTAAAATTTAACAAATCTATTTAGAAGTGATTTAACCAGTAATTACATGTGAAACAATCAAAAGCATATATACAATCAAACAAAAATGAATGTACAATACCTTTCAAGATGTTAATTCCCTTAAAGAATGTCTGAATGTCCCTCAGAATTTTTTAACACAAGTCTGTATCAGTTTCTGATCCCAAGAATTAAAGTTTGTTTCAAAATAGCACTATGTCCCAATCCAGAATCGAATATCACAAAGTAATCCAAGAATAAGTTTAAATTCCAGTAAGATAGATTTTGTCTTCTTAATAGTAACAGTACCCAAAGATTTTCCTTATGAAAATTTGTAGCCCTTATATAGCACTGAGGAACATTCAGGATTCTTCCAGCAAATTCTATGATATCATATACTAAAAATAACAAGTTGTTTACCAAAATTTAATGTTTTGGAATATTCTAGAGAGGCCATTATTCTTCCAGAAAATTCCACAATATTCTTTTGACATAAAAAAAGATTTTTCTAGAAGATTCTACATCTTTGGTTCTTCAGATTTTTCCGGACTTTTCCGTCAAAGAACAATTTGAAATTTCTAGAAAATTCTGAAGTAAACAACCTGTTTATGTCCGATATCTGGGACACTAAAAGTAAATAATTGCTAAAGACAACAAGTAAACATCATATGTATAACATCATACTTTCCTGGGCATACTCCCTTGGGAAGTTTACCAGTACTGAATGCACATCTTTCAACAAGTAACTGTCATACATGACACTTCCCCTCTTCAAAGAAAAGAAAGTTTTATCAAATAAAGCTTTCTTTTGCAATACTGGATAATTGTATACAATATGTTTAGCAAAATTTGTGCAAAACTAATCAAATACAACAGCACAAAGCTGGACATCAGCATTGTAGAGGCACTTAAGCTCTGCTTAGGGTGTCTGGAATGATATTATCTCTTCCTCGGATATGTCTGATGTCAAGATTGTGCTCTTGCAACATGAGACTCCACCTGAGTAAACGCTGGTTCTTGTTTTTCATTTTATGTATGAAAGTTAGTGGATTGTGGTCACTGAAGACAACAATTGGTGCATGTGAAGAAGCTAAGTAAACTTCAAAGTGCTGAAGTGCAAGGATTAGAGACAGGCATTCTTTCTCTATGGTAGAGTAATTTCTCTGATGCTTGTTAAACTTTTTGGAAAAATAACAAACAGGATGGTCAACACCATTGTCATCTTCTTGCAACAATACACTGCCTGCACCAACATCACTGGCATCTACAGCCAACTTGAACTCTTTGTCAAAACTTGGTGCTAAGAGAACCGGAGCACTTCTAAGTATGGCCTTGAGCTTATCAAATGACTTCTGGCAGTCATCCGTCCAAACATACTTGGCCTTCTTACCAAGCAAGTTTGTCAGAGGCTCAGCTATAGCCGAGAAGTTGTTGCAGAATTTCCTGTAATATCCAGCCATACCCAGAAAGCGCATCAGTTGTCTTTTGCTAGTAGGTACAGGAAAATCTGAGATAGCCTCAACTTTAGCTTCTACAGGTTTTACCTGACCTTGACCTACAATGTGTCCAAGAAATGTCAAGTTTGCATGGCAAAATTCACTTTTTGCCAAGTTCACAGTTAGTTTAGCATCACTTAGCCGGTCAAAGAATGTTCTGATTGTCTGCAAGTGTTGTTGCCACTCCTCACTGAAGATAATAGCGTCGTCGATATAGGCTTTACAGCCATCCAGATTGGAAATCAAACTGTTGACCAGCCGCTGAAAAGTCGCAGGCGAGTTCTTCATTCCAAATGGCATGACTTTATACTGGTACAGTCCATCTGGTGTAACAAATGCCGAGATCTCCTTTGCTCTGTCCGTGAGGGGTATCTGCCAAAATCCCTTTAGCAGATCGAACTTTGTAACATACTTGGCATGTCCAATATTATCAATGCAGTCATCGATTCGTGGGATGGGAAAAGTGTCTGTTTTAGTGACAGAATTGACTTTTTGATAGTCTGTGCACATTCTAAATGTCCCGTCTGGCTTTGGTACAAGAATACAAGGAGAACTCCATTCACTTTGGCTGGGTTCAATGAAATCATTGTCCAGCAAATATTGAACTTCTTCCCTGAGATATTGCTGTTTTACAGGGTTCATTCTGTAAGGATGTTGCTTTACAGGTTTTGAACCTTCAATAATGTCAACATCATGATAGATTTTGTCAGTTCTGGATGGAATGTCCGGAAATAAGTGCTCATATTCGAGAACTAACTGTTTCAGTTCAAGTCTTTTGTCTGAATCAAGGTGAGACAGTTTCTGATCAAGATTCTGTAGTATGTCAGAATTCTGGAGTTTCGATGACGAGGGATCAGATTTCTCCAAGTTGAAGTCCTCAGAGTCCATTTGATTTTGTTCATGAGGGACAGAATTAACTATATTTACTGATGAAATAACAGAACTATCCCTATCAATATACTTCTTGAGCATATTAATGTGACATAGCTGTTTTTGCTTGCGCCTCGCAGGAGTGTTAACAATGTAATTCACGTCACTTAACTTTTTATCAACAGTATACGGGCCATAATATCTAGCTTGTAAAGGTCTGCCAGGAATGGGCAAGAGAGCAAGTACCTTGTCTCCAGGTTCAAAATTTCTGTCTTTAGCATTTTCATCATAACGAATCTTCATTTTGCTTTGAGCAGATTTGAGATTGGACCGAGCTGCATCACAGGCCTTTGATAGTCTGTTTTTGAAATCAGACACATACTGAAGTAAGTTCAAAGAACTGTCATCATCTGAGAGAAATTTCTCTTTTAGAAGTTTTAACGGTCCACGTACAGTGTGCCCAAAAACAAGCTCAAATGGGCTGAACCCCAGAGACTCTTGTACAGATTCTCTTACAGCAAATAGAAGCAAGTGTATGCCTTCATCCCAATCTTTTTCAGTGTCAAAGCAGTAAGATCTGATCATGTTTTTCAAAGTTTGATGGAATCTTTCTAAGGCACCTTGGCTTTCAGGGTGGTAAGCCGATGACTTGTATTGCTTAATTCCAAGTTCGTACATGACTTGCTGAAAAATTCCTGACATAAAATTTGAGCCCTGGTCTGACTGGATAGATTTTGGGAGGCCTACAAATGTGAAGAACTTCACAAGTGCATTAACTATTGTTTTAGCCTTGATATTTCTGAGCGGGATAGCTTCAGGAAAGCGAGTTGAAGCACACATTATGGTCAGAAGATATTCACAACCTTTCTTTGTTTTGGGTAAGGGACCTACACAATCAATAATCACTCTGCTGAAAGGTTCATCAAAGGCGCTGTAACTGAGCTTTAGGAATAGTCTGATTGGGTTTTCCTACCATCTGACAAGTGTGGCAGGATTTGCAGTGTTGAGATACATCAGATTTTATTCCTGGCCAGTAGAAATGATTAAGGATCTTGAGATAGGTCTTATTTACACCTAAATGGCCTGACATGGGTGTTTCATGAGCTAAGTTTAAGATTTCAGGGCGATAAACCCTAGGGATCACAATTTGGTGGTTAACAGTCCACTCATCTTCTGCGGAGACATCTGGAGGACGCCATTTTCGCATTAATATGCCATTTTTGACATAATAGCAAACAGGGACCTGGGATATTTCATTTTCATTAAAAGCCCTTTCAAACAAAGGCGAGATATCAGAATCACTGTGTTGTTCTTTACAAAGCTGTGACCTTGACATCTGGTCATGACCTTGATCATTTGACGTTGAGGGTGAAAGGTCATTTTCTGACCCCGACCTTGGATTGCTAGGATCAGTCTGAATATCAGACTGACTAGGGGAAAGAGATGTTGAAATCTCTTTATTAAAGGACTGACCTATCAAAGTGTCAGTTAAATTTATGTCCTGCATCCCATCATATAATTTGGCTTTCTTAGCCATTGCCCTAGTAACAGCACAAGAAGGGTAAAGGTCAGGAATTTCCTGCTCAATGGGATCAGGCGGTTGATCAACACATGGTGTGCTGGTCAAAAGTGGGTTTACCAATATTTTTTTGGAAGTAGGAGCTGGTAAAGGCAAGCAAAGACAATCCACTATAACATCAATTAATGTCGGAGACACGCAAACAGATGACTCAACAGAAATGGCAAATGAATTTAATAACTTTTTCGTCAATATTGCATCTAAGCTAAAAGAACCCTTGACTAAATCAAAACATGATAAATTACGAGAATTCTGTGATGAAAGAATCTCACAAGACACAAAATTTATAATCCCGCCAATCCAAAAGGAAAAAGTTTTCAAGTTTCTCTCTAATATTGATATTAATAAAGCAACGGGTCTCGACATGATCGGGCCACGTTTACTTAAGCTGGCAGCACCATAAATTACTGATGAAATAACTTTTATATGCAACCATAGCATCGGTAACTCTATTTTTCCATCTAAGTGGAAAGAAGCAAAAGTTACTCCACTACATAAAAGTGGACCCCATGAAGATGTCAATAATTATCGCCCCATTTCAATCTTGCCTGTCTTGAGTAAAGTGCTTGAAAAGCATGTTCATGAGAGTCTGTCTGAATTTTTACACCAACATAAACTACTACACAAAACACAATCAGGTTTCAGAGCGCAACATTCCAACCAGTACTGAATGCACATCTTTAAACAAGTAACTGTCATACATAACAATATGACATCCTTTATATTTCTCAAAGTACATAAAGTATAAAGAAGTTACTGAAAAGATGTTGTAAATTTGCAAAATTAGTTGGTCATATTTCCGATTCAAAAAATGCACCTTAAAATGATTCTATCACATTTTAGCAGATGTTCCATGAAATTGTTCTTGATTTTATCAAGGGTCATATGAGCCGCGTCATGAGAAAACTGGATTTTTGCCTATGCAAAAACAAAGGCATAGATCAGCTTCGCAGTAACAGTAACTGCAAAGCTGATCAGCGCCTTTGTTTTTGCTACACAGATAGTACAATTCCGCCGCTACTTACACCCCAAATTTCAAGATTCTAGCTTTCTTCTGAGTCTGTAGAGGCTGGTTTGTGTCAGACCTGGTTGGGAACCCTGAAGACCAGTTTTCTCACATCACAGCTCATATCACTTGTGACTATCAGTTGCCTAAAAACAGCAAAGGCAACCAGTACCTTTGCTAAGCTACATAGTACAAGGCCCATACTTCTTCTATCTGTAATTTGAAACTTCTTACCATCTTCTCTGTTTGTGCAGACTGATTTGTGTCAGACCTAGTAAGCCTGAGGAAATAATTCTGTTTACTTTCAAAATACCCTCGATATCGTCGTTAAACTATCGATCGACCTTAAATTTACCTTGATACTTTATACGCGCTTACATTTATTTTTAGCCAGAGAGTGACAACGAAGTATTTTTGGATCGATGACCTTGAGTTTGCTTCCAGATATTTAGCATGTGTGATCAGCCATCGTTGTTTTAGTCAAATCATCCAAACATAAAAGTCATAGTTGTTAATTGAGCCGCCTCGTGGGAAAACCAACAATGTGGTTTTCGAACAGGTCTGACACTAACCAGCCTGTACAAGCACAGAAAATAGCCAGAAGCTTGAAATTTTGGATTTACTAGAGTAGAAGAGGAATTGTACTATCCGAGCAGCGAAAACAAAGGCGCGGTTACCGCGAAGCTGATCTGCGTCTTTGTTTTCGCCTATGCGGATTGTTGGTTTTCCCATGAGGCGGCTCATATATTAGCACATTTCTGCCGTCAGGACATCCGCTTGTTGGCTCATTTGCTCATGCACACCAACAACATAAGTATATAGTAACTGTGTCACATTACGAAAACTTGCCCATGCGTTATACAGATTTTAAATATTTTTGCTAAAAAACATCGAATGTCGAACCACGTTAGAACCGCCTCGCCGAGACCCACATTCTATGTTTTGGAGCAAAAATACGAAAAATAGGTATAGCCCTGCATATCCCATTTTTGCTATATAAAAGGTTAACGCGGACATGTTTTCGTGATGGACTCTCTCACTTTCTGAACACCATATTGCACATGAGGCTTTTCCGTAGACAACTTCTCGGACCAGCGATGTCATGTTTCAGATTTTATTTTCAAATACTTGATGGTATTTGACTTCCGTAAGACAACATGGAGATTTGTCTGACATTAAACCCCAAAGCTAATCGAATTGACCGAACGATTTGTTGTGTTAACGGCTGTGTTAAACGAAGACATAGACTAGAAACAATGTAAATTTTAACCCAGCTGTCGTGTAAAAATGTACATACTTGACAGACGTTTTGCGTAGTGAAACAGTGTCGTAGGGTGATCTGGGGGAAGAGCATCGGACTCCGTATCGAGACCCCCAAATGCGGCGACGTGTTGTGTCATTGAGCAAGACTCATTAACTCGCCTGCAGCTATATCTCCGTCTCGACACAAATGGACATTTGTTGACTGGGATGTTAAGCCATTACCAGTCTGACAAAACTAACCATCAATCTACTATCTTCAACTTATCTTTACACTGATTCATTTGTCGCTGGCATGTCGACTTTTTAATTAACAGATACAACTATATATTATCATTTCTCTCCCTCTTGAAATTCAAAAGGGAATAACTATAAAAGGCATAAAGACAAGTTTCAACTAGAATGTCCATCATAACCATGGTAAACAAATATTAAGATAATATCAAAAATAATCTCTGGGGTCGAGGCTCATATGTTCCTTTTGAACGACCTTATATAGTTTTATATTCGTGACAACCATGCTAAATAATGACCAGTCATTGTTGAATTGTGGTTCAGGGTGCGCAATTTATTCCATTCACTATACGGTGTTGTGTACTTGTGTTACAAAGTATTCATATTTTCAAGTTAAACGACTTTATTGTTTACTTCAAAAGGAGGAAGCTTTGGTGTTTGTAAGGTCAAGTTTATCCTACATGTACATAAAACTGGATGGATTGTTTACAGTAAACCCATTACAAAAACATGGCCATGCAATACAGAGATTTTTTTTCAGTGGTGAATATTGAAATTAATATTTTCACCAAACAAAAAATGAAATTCTTAATATGTTTGCTCAAACATACATTGTAGGTACACGTTAGAACCGAATACCCACAAGGTATGTTTTGGATCAAAAATAAGAAAATTAGGTATACCCCTGCAAACCCCACTTTTTTTTTCTAAATAAAAGCGGGGTTGAAGATGCATGGTATCCATGACGGACATGTTTTCCTGATGCTTTTGTATGTGTTCAGTTAAACAAAGCGCCTTTGAGGACAAAATACCACTTGCATATTCTTAATATTTAAGTGTAAATGCGATTCAGTAGCATGGCGTGTCAACGGTCACATTTTGGTCTGAGTTTCGAAGGCTGGACAATGCATGTCACGAGAAGATGACAATAAACAATGCAAGGATTATAGTCATAACGCACCAGTCATTTGTAATCTAGCTGAGGGCATTGAAAACTCTGGAATGTCATAATCCCCACCCTTCCCCGTAGGTTGGGGAGCTGTGGTTACACAAGAATGCTGGACACAGTTTGTGAACGTTGAAAATTCGCCATAACCATGTCTGACGAAAAAATTTTGTAGGACGATTGGATTGATATCGGTGTCCGTCATTCTAATAGCGACTGGCTGCACCAGTCTTCTTTCTGCATCTGCTGGGTTTTGTTCATAAAATTGTGGCTAGAATAATTGAATGTCCTGGTTGATTATCCAGCCTGATCATGGTTTTATGGAACACAATGTTTCCAATCTCACTGTGGTCAGGTCAACAATGTTAAAATTAATCTTTTAGAAGCCTCCGTGGCGCAGTGGTTAAGTCACTCACTTTGTTATCAAAGTTTGGAAAAAAAATTAATCTTATTTTCATCATGGTAATATGACGGCTTTCGTAACGAACCTAACGGAAGCCTAATGACTTATTCAATCTGTTCCCCATGACAATGACATGAATGGCCATGTTGACACATTTATTTCAAGGTCGCGAGAGGCAGAATGAGTTGGTTTAAAAATATCACAGTGTATTCATTTAGGAAACTACGAGTCTAAAAATATCTTACCTGTGTCGCTGACCGATTTACTACGACCCGATAGTTAAAAATAAACACTGATGGATCGGTCTAGGATGATGTAACCAATATACGAAAGTAAAGGGATTTTTTTCTACTGGTGTAATTTATCCCCAAAGATAGTTTTTTTCTGATGATATATACCTGATTCTCACTGCCTGAAGGATTAGCACCAGCACTGCTGTTGACATTTTCTTCCTTGACAGAAACTTTCTGCACTTTACTAGCTCCAAACCCCATCTAAAACATTCGAGCCGCCTCATGGGAAAACCAACAATCTGTATAGGCGAAAACAAAGACGCAGATCAGCTTCGCGGTAACCGCGAAGCTGATCAGCACCTTTGTTTTCGCTACTCGGATACTACAATTCTTCTTCTACTTAAATCCGAAATTTCAAGCTTCTAGCTCTTTTCTGTTACTGTACAGGCCGGTTTGTGTCAGACCTGTTCGAAAACCACATTGTTGGTTTTCCCACGAGGCGGCTCATAAACTTGTAATACTTCCAGGCAGTCACCCTATTTCCAAGAATTCAAAGCTGTGAGATGATCATCATCCTTGCCTATGCAAACACAGTGAAGTGAACAGACATGGGGCAGTTTAATCCTTAATGATAAAAAAAATGCTATTGCATTAAGGTTCCTTATTACTATAATAATAGTGTTTTCTGCTCATAAATATTTCATAGATTCTTTTAAAAAAATGTGGCATGTTACATACCAGAATAATCCCTAAACCTTAAACTTTCTTATGAATGATAATGTTTTCCAAAGGGAAGCCATTGTAATAGAAGTTTTTAGTGAAATTACCTATTTTTCTAATAAATTTCCATAAATAATCCTTTAAAATAAATTTTTGATTTTAATTGATAGAAACCTTTGTGAAGGTCTAAATAATGTTCTACAACTAATTTGCAAGCTGAAAAATTAGCTTAGAAACGATTTGCATGAATAGCAGGTGCATCATCTTTATCAGATTTATTACTTTAAATAATATTGTCCGTCACTTATGCAAATACCTGTACCTTAAATATACCATGCCAAATAAATTAAGCAACTTTTACTTTGAACAGTGTCTTCATACGTTTTAGACATTAGGGAAGTTCTTCTGACAATATCTTTTATGTATCTAATAAGGGTAAATAAAAACAATTGTTGTGTGGTGTTGAAGTAACGTTGGATTTAAAGTCCTCTGAGACATGTCTCAAATAAAACATACCGGTAGATAAAATTATTTTGTACAGTATATTTATATGCATTATAGTATGTACACGCTGTGTATACCTGTTAAAATAGGACAGGTAGTCTGTTCATTCAGGTAGAACATACATATACAGTATATTTCCATAGCCTTTTTACATAACAAATAAGCCCATTAATTTGACCTTGATTAGTCTAAAAAAACCGGGCTTTTTGTCTGCAGATATTTCGGTAAGAATTGTTTCAAACAGAACAAAAATGATAGCAGTTGATAGATTTTTCTACTTACTAACTACCGTGCCAACACTCATCCCACAATATTTCTTATTTAAGCGTAAAACAATGCAAGAAAAATAAAAGCAGTTTTCAAACTAACAGTGCATTTCACTACCAAACTGCACGAAAATGCAAATACAAATTCTGGTTATATTACTAGGATAACGTTTGTCATTCATAGCCCTTTCAGGAGATGTAATATCATGAATGATCTGTATCCCAGGACTGAGAACAACATGTTCAAAGTTTAGGGGGGTGTTAGGGACTTTGTAAATATATCAATCCACGTTAATACTGCTATACATTTTCCTTTTTTTTTTTTGATTGGCCATTGGTGCACATCAATAGTGTGCATCATTTCTGATATCACACAGTAGGGCAAATGGCGAAATGGGAACCAAGTTCCAAAAATAGATATGTGCTAGATTGTAACTGTAGGCATGTGCAAGCACTGGGTAAACATCCTATATACAAGATTATGCTTTTGACATGAATTGAAACTACATGTAAACTTAGAATAGTGCTGTACGCAAAGAAAATAATCTGATTTACATATCGAAGATTTCTTTTGCGTTTTTATATGGCTAAGGCTATCTGCACGATGGTCGTGTCAATAACGCTGCTTTTCCGCATGACAGTCTTGCAGATAAGCAGCGTAATCAGCAAGACAGTCATGCGGATAGCCAGTGCTACAGGTATTGGCTATCGGCACGATGGGAGTATGAGATTTTCTAACAAGCTTGTGTATAGTCTATGCATTAAACTATTTTGCCTTTAAATTAATAGAATTAATAATTATGCATTTAGCTATTCAAATATATTCGAATTTAACATTTTTGTTACTTATGAATAGGAAACTATTTTTTGATTTGATTACTTTTGTAACAGAGGAGAAAAATATAACCGTGGTAAATACCATACTCATCGATCTATTGTCATTAAATCAAAGGTTGTTTATTCTTTTGGATTACCACATTTATTATTTATTCAAGTTACGATTATTACTTTCTCATTTACCCATACACATGGCTGATTTTTACAAAATTCACAGGTAAGCCAATTTCAGCAAAATTGTTATTGTATTAGCGTAAGGGGACCAGTGATCAATAAAAAATAGCCATGTTTGATAAATTTTTGGATCAGACATGCATTGGAGAATGCATGTGTACATACCATATCGAAGCTTGAACCTTCGCCATGTTTTTCAATACGTCAATTTATGACGTCATCATGTCAAGTTCTCAGAGACGTCATTTTAGCACACCCACCATTATACAGCGTGAATCATGGTCAGGTGGACCAGTGATCGACCACCTTCTTTTTCTATCCAAAATCGCGGCTAACTTGGAAGGTATGTACATTTTTAGAAAGAATAACTTTTGTTTACCTCTAGCCACGAAACACAATTTGAAAGTTTTCAGTGAGCTTAAAGAAATAAAGCAGCGAAATGAGGTGGTAAAGAAGCATAAACGCCCATAGAAACAATGGAAACTGTTGAAAAAATAGCTCGAAAATCACAGAAATTTTCCATTAATCACAGCGTTATCCTATACAATTTGGAGTGTGGATCAGATTTGTTCAGTATGCAGTAAAGTTAAAAAAAATAGCCAGTCTGAATGAATGTAGATCGTTTCATCTTGAAGAATTTTTTGAACAATCACCGCTTTTAAGCAGTACAACTAAGACCCCCTGTTCTTAAAGTGCCAGAAAATGCGAGATAGAAAAGCTTTCCAAATAAACTTAAATTAAAGTTTGCAAGGTAATACAATGTGCTTTAAGTTGAGACTAGCACAAAATTTTCTTCAGGTATTCTTTGAGAATTAATAGGCGATAAACACTAGTTGATCGATAACTAGTCTCTGATCGATCACTGGTTGCCTTACGCTAATTAAAAAGTAAATGTTACCACATATTCTTATTCAAATTTGAAACCAATGCATAATATTTATCAACTTAAAATATATCCATTTTTGAAACAGTTAAACATTTGTGACAATAACCACGCTTATCGGCATGACCGTCGTGCGGATAGCCATATTCTTTCTGTACGCAGAGATGTAAATCTTTATTGGGTTTTAAGATAAAATTTTCTTCACGTATTCTTTGAGAATTAATAGGCGATCAACACTAGTTGATCGATAACTGGTTGCCTTATGCTAATTAAAAAGTAAATGTTACCACATATTCTTATTCAAATTTGAAACTAATGCTTGATATTTATCAACTTAAAATATATCCATTTTTGAAACATTTAAACATTTGTGACAATAACCACGCTTATCGGCATGACCGTCATGCGGATAGCCAGTGTCTTTCTGTAGGCAGAGTTGTAAATCTTTTTTGGGTTTTAAGACATTTTAATTGGGTAAATACCCAGATATGCTGCTTATCTGGAGCACTGAAAAATCCATTACATAACTGACACAATATGCAATCAATAGCCCTATTAAGCAACATACCACTTAGGATTCACTGTTGAGAAAAAACCGCGAAAACTAATGACATTTTCATCAGCGCGCAATAATAGATAATCAAAACATTGGAAACCAGTATTAAAGTATTGATAAGAACTTTGACGATTGTTGTACGAAAAATTGATTAAAATCTTAACAACATACAGCCTTTAAAATGTTTTATTCGCGAGTTCGAAGTTGGTCGCTAGAAATCATGTAAACTTCCGGTGTCAGGATGGGTCTAGTGATATGATACTCGTGTAGGAATCAGGGCAACTCTCCCCAATGACAACTCGCCCCAAGGCAACTCTCCCCACATAAATCTCGCCCAAAGACAACTCTCCCCACATTTAGGAGACAACACACCCCACTTTGAAAGACAACTCATCCCACTTTAGAAGACAGTTCTGATTGTCTTGGTGTTGAATTTTCTGTTGCCTGTAACTGAATGGCCGCCTATTGGGACTCGGCTTATAATATGTTCTCTTAGTATAAGATGAGTTGTCTTATGGACCGAGGAACCTGGGATAAAGAGGAAAGGTGTGAGTGGGGTGGTCTAAGACAGTGGGTGAGTGTCTTCTAAAGTGGGGAGAGTTGTCTTCTAAAAGTGGGGAGAGTTGTCTTGGTGCGAGTTTTATGTGGGGCAAGTTGTCTTGGGATGAGTTGTCTTTGGGGAGAGTTTTGTCCTTATTTGTCATGTTAGCACTGTCATGTTGACTTTCTGGGTCAAATCCATTCCGGGTGATGATCAGGAAATGATCGACTCTCTCACTCAGTATCAGAAGATAGGTACCATACATCAGGAAAACATGTCCATGAAATGTTTACCCCTTTATACCCCAATTTTATATAGAAAAACTGGGATTTTCAGGGGTATGCCTATTTTTCTTATTTTTGCTCCAAAACATAGGCTGTGGGTACTCATTAGAACCGCCTCGCTGAGGCGATTCTAACGAGTACCCACAACCTTTGTTTTGAGCAAAAAAAGGAAAAATATCAAAAATATTCCACTGAAATTGTGAAAATGTGAAGAAAAAAAAATCGCTGTACTTTGCATGGCCATGTTTTCGTAATGAGTGTTGCATGGTACTGGATCGTTTCGCCTGTTAGTCGTTTCACCCGCGAGTTGTTTCGCTCGTGAGTCGTTTCTCCTTGGGTCGTTTTTCCCGTGGGTCGTTCGTTTCATCCTTATTTGGTGGGTTGTTTCGTCCTTATTTTTCTGTCATGACAAAATGAGTAAGCTGGTGTATTATTTCTTATTTGTTACTTATGGTGCTGTCTTATAGCTATCATATACATCATCATTTGTTCCAAAATGAACGCTCAACCCTACGAAAGGACAGATGGAGACAGCGAATAATAGCATTTCAACAATGCCAGCACTAAATCCATTGAACTGAATTATGATTAACAGCATTGAAGACATGTAATGTCAGAAAGAAATAAAATTTATTCACATTTAATTATTTGACCATTTAGCCATTTAGCAGTGGGCATTCGAACTATAAGGCGGTCACCGTTACTATAATCCTCACTATCACTAAGAGTGTTAAGAAATTCTTGAAGGATTGTCTGCTCTAATAGGGCAAGATCAGATTCTGAAGCTTGGGTTTGTTTCTGCTTTTCCAGAGACACTGAATCCCTTTTCCTACCACTCAAATCAATCTCAGATTCCTGTTCACGTGATCATGGAACGGCTGTAATGCTCTGTTAGTCTTCTGGTGAAGCTAAATCTTGTTTTCCAGCTGACTTCTTTTCGAGAAAACGTGCGCTTCTTCTCCTAGAACAAGCCATAGCAGAGGGAGATTTCTTCTTCCGATGACGTTTTACTGCATTCACAGTACCACGTTCGGTAACCTCTCTGGCGTCCTTGGCTTTGTTGGGAATGACATTTTGGCGGCAAACGCCCGGGGCCACAAACGCGAGAATCGCTTCTTTTTGTTTATTTTCCAAGAAGCTATCGGATCTCTGCCCAGGGCGTTCAAGCACTCTACAAGAGCTTTTGGGATCATATTGGAAAGCGGTTTATCCGGCCTTGTCACGGTAAAACTCGTAACCAAATCCGATGTCGTCCATCCTTCTGTGTATGTCTAATAAACTGAACCAGGAAATTTAGGTCATTGTAACTAATACTATGTTAAAGATGCGCCGTCTGCAATTCTGGCCCTTTTAAATATTCATTATTAATACAAAATTCTAAGCAGACCATATCATTTAGCTTCCTTACCAAGTCAAACGCTATTTTTATTGGAGCATGCATAAGAAAAGATGACAAATTATTGTTATTTTGGTCCAAGATTTTAAAAAGCTAATCTGTATTCTGTATCAACTTCTTTTCATCCTTCACGTATACGTAGGTCAAATGTCTTTATATTGTACTACAGTTCTTTATAGCGACGCTCTTGTGTCGCTCTTATGGTAGGATCTTTAATTAGAAATGAATTTAGAATTAAAAAAGATAATTTCGATCTTTAAATTTCAAAGACGTTTTTGGTGGTTGAATACTGAATGGGAATTATAACAATTTGAAGAATAAGCCGGCATTTTATGTTTAAGTATAAAATATGATCTTTCTTAATAGAATTCATTCCGCTGCTTCTTCTTTTGCAGTACGTTCGCATATTTATGTGTTCACATGGATTATCTTTTTATTTTCTTTCTGTTTTATTTTGATTGTGTCTTTTATTCCGAAAAGACAGTAACTTTTCTTCAGTGATTTCGTTATCTAGAAAGACAGTGACTTTCGTTTTGGATTTATTGTGTTCTAGTGTTCTGTTTAACTAGTGTATATTCTGTGCTATAGTGGTTTGTTTACATATTGTGTGTTTACTGTGAAATAATGCGGCTAAGGCTAAAGAGGAGTCTAGACAGATGATATTAGATGCAAGAACAACTGATGCAAGGTTGTTTCATAAATTGATAAACAAGCAAAGAGGCAAACTGAGGTACTGTGTAAATGAGGTGACGGTGAATGGGTCCACCTGTAAGACTGACACAGAGTTACTCCAGGGATGGCGGCAGCACTTTGCATCTCTAGCAACTCCTACTGACAGTGCCGACTTTGATAAGAAGTACAGACACCAGGTATACGATGAGATAGCTGAAATCATGGACATATGCAGTAAATACACCGGAAGTGAGGAGTCAGAGTCTATCACTATGCAAGAAGTAAAGGAGTTGGACGCTCGTTAAACTTATACCAATATTTGTTTGATTGGTTGCTAAATACGTCCCAGTCAACAGCTATGTCGCGTCTTATTTTTCATCTTATAATACACATGTATGCAACTAAATGAATTTACATTTACCATGCTTGTGTGGCTTGTGTGTACATATATACGTCAACCAACATTCAAATAACATAGCAAAGTCGGTAAATGGGGGCCTTTGGTCCTACCGGGTGTACAACACGCCGACATGCTAATCAACGTCGTCAACCGTGAATTCTAACTGAAGTGCGTCTGTGTATCGGTCAAACAACACAAACAACATTAAAGCAAAGCCAAACCTCACCGTTGTTGGTCGTTCGTTCTACTTACACCCCCTCGGAGTTATATAAAACTATATTCAAACAACATCACAAAGTCGGTAAGGGGGACTCTTGGGTCCTACCGGGTGTACAACACACCGACATGCAAAACATTTAAACAACAAAACACTATGTTATTTGCTTCTTTGTACATGCGTACGTCAGCCATCATAGCAATGTCGGCAAAGGGGGTCTTCTGGTCTCACCGGGTGTACAACGTCGTCAACAGTGCTCCCTATGTATAAGCCAAGTAACATTAAAACAACTATCATATGTGTTATAAAACCGCAAAAAATATCGGTATTTCTTTCCTTTCTTTAGATACTTAGTCGATCAATTTCTGATCATCACCTCAGGCGTGGGCTATCTTCAAATGCTACTGGGTGTACAACACACCGACATAGGCCTAAAAACAACGTCTTTATGAAGGTCAAGAACAACATCACAACACAAGAACGTATGAAACAAACGTCAATTTGCTATTGTCGGTAATGGATATCATCTCCGGATACTATCAGGTGTACTACACACCGACTAGGAATGATAAGACAACAGACAAAAATGTAAAGAAGTGGTCAACATACACGATGACCCCTTTAAGCACCCCCCACCTTTTTTTTTTTAAATCTGACTTGATAAAAGAAAAAAAACCATCAAAATTAATTATGAGAGAGAGAGAGAGAGAGAGAGAGAGAGAGAGAGAGAGAGAGAGAGAGATCTAGAGAGAGAGAGAGAGAGAGAGAGAGTCTGCTGTTTTGCAAGTCTTCCTTCTCTTATCACCATTGTTACAAACTCTCTCTCTCTCTCTCTCTCTCTCTCTCTCTCTCTCTCTCTCTCTCTAATTTTAATATTTGTAATATTTTTGCTCAAAAATTGATTGTGGGTACACGTTAGAACCGCCTCACCGAAGCGGTTCTAACCAGTATCCACAATCTATGGATATTCATAATATCTCCTTATTTTTCGTCGTCAAAAGCATTTTGTGACATAATATGATTATAAAACACTAAACTAATATGTAACTAGAAATGCGTGTTTGTAAAACACTATGCCCCCAACTGCATGTTTGCCCCTAAACTGGCAGCTTGTATGATTCATTTCATTCGAATGAAGTGAAATTTAATTTCCTGAGGAAGCTGTTCGGTTGCCTCTGTTTTGACCTCGATCCAGAAACAGAATGTAAGCTTTTTACATACAAGTTAGAAATGGAGTGGAAATTTCAAAATCGAGTAATTTTGTCAAAGTTTGACAGAAAGTCCTCAAAAGTTAATCAGGTGATCATCTTCTCAGTCCCAACCAGTGCCAGTGTACCAAATATGAAGGCTCTAGCTTTAATACTTTTTGAGATATCTCGCACACGAGATTTTCAAATTTTGTTTTGAAAGGGGCATAACTCCAAACAGGGGCATAACTCGGACATGAAAAAAATATGGGTCAACTATTTTTTCATGAGAAATCTGTATATGAAATTTCAAAACCCTAACATTCAGCTTTCAAAAGTTTCAAATTTCACCGAAAGTGGAAAAATCAATCAAAATTTCAAAATTCTGTATTTTTGTCAAAATATGACGGAAAGTTCTCAAAACTTAATCAGGTCATCTACTCCTCATCCCCAGTCAGTATACCAAATATGAAGGCTCTAGCTCAAATACTTTTTGAGATATATTGCACACAAGATTTTCAAATTTTGTTTTCAAAGGGACATAACTCAGAAAAGGGGCATTACTCGGACATGACAAAAATACGGGTCAACTATTTTTTCATGAGGAATACACACATGAAATTTCAAAACCCTACCATTCACCGTTCAAAAGTTAACAGACACACACACACACACACACACACACACACACACACACACACACACACACACACACACACACACACACACACACACACACACACACACACACACACACACACACAAGCCAAAAGCAATATGCCCTTCCAATTTTTTCAAAGTTGGGGGCATAAAAAGGAGAAATTTAATAAAATAATGCTTTAAAAGTCTTCTTGTCGGCATTTTTTACTTCTTGTCACCTCTTGTCACTTCTTGTCGGTAATTAGGGAGACCGGCTGGTGACTGCTGGTAAATCTTTACAAAAAAAAAAAACAATTTAAAATAAGTTTTAAATATTACTGATTAAAATTTGGTTCTTTGGTTCTATAGAAGTCAAATGTTTTTAAAAAGTGATTTCGCGAAATCAAGGCGATTTCGCATTTCAGTACTACCCTTCTGAAGCACGAATATCGTACTGATAGTCAACTTTTCAATTTTGACATGTCACGTGATATCCGGCGGGGTTGTAAACATGGAAGAAGTTCTTACAAAAAGTTTGAAGATAATTATTTGATCTTGTATCCCACCTATTTGATCGTATGTTGTGTTTTCAAAGTTTTCATAAAGTCTGTTTCGAATTGTTCACACCCATCAGACATTGGAAGAAGACGTTACTTTCAGATTGATTTAAAAAGCAAAGTTTGGGTTGGGCCTTTTGACTTTCCTTCTTCTTTTTTTTTTTTTTTTTTGAATGTCCACGCCTCAGCCCCTAAATTGTGCGGTTCCAGCTCCTAAATTGTGCAATTTCTCAAAAATGTTATTTGTCTCAGAAGATGCCTTATAGTACTTAGCCCAGTTTTCGTCGTGGTTCCAGTTTTCGTGGTATACACGTTTTTCAGCTGAAACTGTATTTTCTCACAAGTCGTCAATTTTACCAGCGTATGTCATCCATATTGTGCAAGAAAAATATTTAAAAAAATGTTTTAGTGAGGGTTGTTCAATTTTTCTCATTGATTTGATTCTGAATGGGTGTTAAGCTTTATTCAAAATTGGTAGATGTTTTTAAAATGTTTCTATTATCACATCTGACAGTGAATTATTTTCAAATTTACTTATTTCAATTCACAAGGTGTGATAAAATCATGAGACATTAAAATCTGATAAGAATTTACTGAAGCATTGAAATTTCCAGCCACTTTTTGAATGACCCACGAATTCTGGTACCTTACTTTTGATGACGTCAAAGATCAATACGTCATTCAAAATGGCGTCTATGTAATCAATAAACAGATTTGCCATTTAAAGGTAAGATGGACATAGAATGTCAAGGTCTATTTTATATAATTCCACATTTATTTAAGCTATGAGCTGTTTCTGTTATCCAGGAGATGCCTATGAATTATTAGTACCACGAAAACTGGGCCAAGCATCATAGAAGTTGAAGGGCAATATAACGTCATCCTCCCCTCAACTCGGATCCAAAATAACCCGGATAAGGCACTAAAGCGAGTGTCAATTCATGTTATCTCTGCTTGATTTTAAGTACCACAAAACACATTAGGATGGTCTAAAATGAGTTTAAGTGACAACTAAGGCTTTAATAAGAGGTTTTTATCATGTTTGATCAAAAATTTTAAGTTACTTTGAATGCAAATGGAGTTTTTTCCTTCATTTTTACCAAAATCTGGTGATTTTCTGTCAAAAAAGCTGATCAGTGAAATTTGATACCTAGTTTTCTTGAGGATTTGTGCAGAACATGTTGTTTTTTCCAGAAATAAAATGATAATGTCTTAAAGTTAATATATTAGGCTATACTTATGAAAAAATATCATGGATATTTGCTCAAATAATTAAATTATCAGCTTTTAAACTTTATCAATTACAGCTTTGACAATCTAGCGGAGACCACATATTTCCAATAAATACCATAAATATACCGTAGTTACCTATCCGGGATTTATTGGATCCGAGCCTCTAAGGAATAAACTGCATCTGAGTTGTTTCCCTTTACAATGCAATGAACAAACTTTTATACAAATTAGGTTTATTCCATGTTTAACATTTTATAACTACAGGTCTGAAAAATCTGGGGGTGGGTGGGTGTGTATGGCGGTAGTGGAAATAAATTAATAGCTAAATGCATACGCAAGCATGTTAGAAAATATCATACTCTTGTCGTGTGGATAGCCAATGCCTGTAGCATTGGCTGTACGCACTACTGTCTTGCCGATAACGCAGCTTTTAGGCATGACCGTCATGTGGATAAGCGGTGTTATCTGCACGACCGTCATGCGGATAGCAAATGAAATCAAAATGAGAATTTTCCATCAAACCATTACATATTCTGTATAAAATTTGTTCCAAGTTAGAAAATTTGTAATATTTTGGTAAGCTTAGGTTAGGTGCTGGCGTCAAATATTTATCTTTTCAAGAAACACTATATCCGAATGAATCTTGTTAAAAAAGTTAAGGAGAACTTCACCCTGCGGTCTTCCAGGGATGGCCACTTGAGTTAATCCAGCATAGCGCCAGTGCTACTCGGGTCCACCTGGCTGCTGTCCTCTGCACTTTCTCCACCATTTCTGTCTCAGTGTCTGACATAGGGATGCCAAATAGGAGTCATACTCAAGCTGAGGATGAACCAATGTTTTCTAGGCAACTAGCTTTGCAAAGAAAACCCAATGTCTTGGTTGCTTTGCAAGAAATTTCAGACAGTGTGGTTTAATATGAAAGTAATAGGCACAATCAGTGCCCCAGCTGAACATATATAGCGTGGCGGAGCGCCCCGTTGCCCTTTTCCCGCGCCCCGCTGTGCCCTTTTTTCCTTCGGTAGCGCCCGGCCCTTTTTTCAACCAGAGTGCCCTTTGTCGGTAAGTATTAAAGTTCAGATGTAACGATTTTCACGCGGACATTCAATTATCCAAGTAGGGAACTTCTGTGCGCGTGCCAATCGTGCGTGTCAAGTACAATCAACGACCTATCAGCTGTGTCCTCGAGCGTAAACAACTGCGAGCGTGCTAATTTACACAGGTAACGGTGTAGTTATGTAAACATTGACCTGTGATCATGTATCGATTTTCCCGCTCTTACGAAAACAATTCACGCGGCTCTTTCAATTAGATTCACTTGAGTGCCGTTTTGTTTTCGTAAAGACACCGGCGTATAGTGTCATTAGAGACAATCCGTGACAATATTATTTTGTTTTTCACAGGTGTAAAAGCATCTTCATTTAGTTTCACTGATCTTCACTGGCTTAAAGACGGTGTTTTTCACAATCGGTAATGATTAAAATGACGCACAAAGCGGCATATCATTTGATATGTAGTTAATGAATTTATAGACACAATTAGAGACACAACTAGAAAGCATAATTTGTCCAATTAAAAAATAACTTGTTTTGCCAAACATAACTCTCTTACTTATATATACTTTATATTTTGTGCATGTACGTTATTCTCTCTTTGAAACCACCAAGATGCCTGCACGTGAACGCAGAATAGCTAAACAAAAAAAGACAACCAGAAGGTTGCTGTATCAAACTACAGCGTGACATCTTATTTTTCGTCTGCATCGAAGCAGAGGTATTTTTATTTATTTATTTATTTATTTATTCGTTTTTACTACATGCCAATTTCACACATAAGTGTATATATAGCCCATCGTATGTTTTGGGGTTTATTTTAGCATGAAAAAAGTACAATTCTGTTTGTTTGTTTTAGTTTTCATTTATCTCGTTTAACAACAGAACACAAACTGCATTTGTTTTCGCATGATTATGTATAACCATGCTTGTTGATTTTTCCGACCTATGTCCACATAAAATGTGCTTTTATTTTCAGAGTGACTGCTAATGACAATGGAGATATTCTGGAGGAACCGACAGCCTCTACACCAGTAAAGCGGCCTGCAGAATCAGCTGTACCGTGAGTATCTGTCTTGCTTTTCACATTGTATTACGCCGTATGCCGGCTCATGATAGCGTCCCGACATGACCAAAGATGTTGACTGAGACGTAAAAATCAAATCAAACAAATAAAACTTACACGTATGTCTTGATACTGTGAATACTATGTAAATATTTCTTTTAAGATTTACCGTCGATGTGCAATCGAAAACATAGAACGGTTCTCGCGTGCGTCAGTGGATATCTCCCGTTCAAATTTGTGCATTATTTGGTGACAATGACAACGTGATTCAAATCAAATTCATATTATAAAGAATATCTTGAATTTTATGTTTACAGCGATGTAGAAGAAGAGACGCCATCCACCAAGCGTCGTAGGTTGAACAAGAGCGGCCACAAGGTTGGATTCGACACAGAATGGCAACGTGACAGACCATGGCTACAACACACTACCGAGGAGACAGAGGATGGAAGCGTGTCCGTTCTCTTCTGTCTAATGTGTCAGAAGTTCAATTCGACGGGGTTAAACGGATCGAGGAAGTGGGTTGACATCGGATGTCGCTCTGTACGCCTAGACAAAGTTAAAGAGCACGAGGCTAGCAGCCAACACAAGAATGCTGTGGTCGCCAGCCTCACCGAGACTCTAGACGAGGTCACAGACAAGATTGACGACGCGTCCTACAACGCCGTTATGGATGCTACGAAAGTCCTACAGTTCCTGCTGACCAAGAACCTGCCCCTGTCACTCTTCGGTGAACTCACGGATCTGTGCATCGCTGTCGGCTCCAAATCGCTCTCCAACCTACGCCTAGCCAAGAATGCGACGTACACCAGCGACGACATAGTGAAAGAGCTCCTGACGCTACTCCACAAAGAAGTCAAGACAGAAGTGACGTCGGCCATCAAGTCCAGCCCATGCTACGCCACTATGGTTGATGAGGTGTGTGACCTAACTATTGAGAAGCACATGGCCATGTGCAGCAAGTATGTAGACAGCGCCGGGGACGTCAAGACGTCGTTCGTCTCAGATACGACGCTGAGCACAGCAACAGCCGACGTCATCACCAACGCCATTAAGACGGAGGTAGAGGAACACAACCTCGACTTCACCAAGATGACCGGGTTCGCGTCTGACGGGGCGGCGGTCTTCACCGGAGCCAAGACTGGTGTGACAACAAGACTGAAAGAACAGATACCTGGCCTTGTGACCGTCCACTGCAAAGACCACCGTTTGGCCTTGGCGTGTCGTGACAGCTTCAAGGAAGTACCACTATTCAAGAAAACAGACAAGCTGCTAGAAGACCTCTACCGCTACTACAAGAACTCGTCAGTTCACACAGCCAGCTTGAAAGAAGTACAGAAGTCGTTTGAGGATGCGCCCATCAACATAAAGCAAGCGAAGCATCACCGGTGGTTGAGTCATTCACAGTCCGTGAACTCCATCGTACGAAGTTATCGTAGTCTGGTAGTTGACCTGGAATCTCACACAGTATCTGGTGACCCCGTCGGGAATGGTATCCTGAAACAGCTGAAACAGCCCGTCAACCTGAACATCCTTCTCCTGCTGGCCGACGTCCTGCCTCACCTAGCCACACTCAGCCTCTACCTACAAGGAAACGACGCCAATCTCGGGACTGCAGCCGTTCGAGTCGCCAAGACCATCAGCATCGTAGAGAAAAGAAAGACCGTCGACGGGAACTGGCTAGGAAAATCAAGTTCGATGATTGCAGAGCTGGGTATTCAAAGCACCGACGAAGACACTGCGAAGTTCCAAACTGCTCGAGTCAGCTTCCTACAAGCCATCGTCGAGAACATCAACCGACGCTTCGCCGACACTGACGTCATGGAGGCGCTTGCTGTGCTGGACCTGTCAACAATGCCAGAGATCCCCTCGTTCTACGGTACCACAGAGATGGAGACGCTGGCGGACCAGTACAACATGGATTATGATGAGCTGTTGAGCCAGTGGCAGGGCTTCACCGAGATCGTTACATCATCTGTGCCAGCCGAGCGAACACTACCGAAAGTGCTGAAGCTGTTCTATGGACCTGAACATCAGAACAAAGGACTGAAGGCATCATACCCTCTAGTCGCCCGCCTAGCAGCCATAGCCGCCACGGTGCCCGTCAGCACAGCAGAAGTAGAGAGAGTATTCAGTCAGCTGAAGCTTATCAAGACAGACCATCGGTGCTCACTGAAAGCAGAAACTCTGGACAAGCTACTGAACGTCAAACTCAACTGCTCAACTGACATGTATAAGAGACTGTTACCAGTGATTGTGACGAAATTCTTCGGAGTGAAAGACAGAAGGTTGACCAAGATACTCGCAGCCAGAAAGTGTTAGTGTTAAAAATTTAGTGTTAGTGTTAAACATTTAAGAAACAATTTTTAGTGTGATAAGTTAAAAACAGAAAGAACGAAACTTAACGTTTTTACTTTTAAACAGTCTGAAGGGTGTTCTCACCAATCCCAGTGTAGGGAAGGCTGTAGATTGATTCATTTTGTGTCGTTTTTCTTCCAAAAACTGAAGTCTTGTGTGTATTTGAATAAGATCTAGTTTCTGTGAACTTTGTTTTATCTTTATTGTGTGTTTAAAATAACTTACGAGGTTGCTAAAGACGTAGCTAGATGAAATCAAAGCAGTAATTGTGTATCCAACACAGTCAGAAACAGCATAAACTATTACAATATGTTCGTTCTTGTTAAATATGATCATGTTTAGTGAATACATTTATTATCAACTTACAAAACTTTCTTTTCTGCTCTTACCCATATTACATCATAGTATGCACTTTGCCCGAGACAATGCCTAGAAGTGGTTAGGATAACTGACGGCCCAACATTAGCATAGCTAATGACCATGCAAGTTAAGCAATAAAAATAAAATAATTGGTCATGAAAAATTGTGGTTAGGATAACTGGTCATTAAATACTAGAGGTTTGCCCGAGACGATGCATAGGAGAAGTGGTTAGGATAACTGACGGCCCAACATGACCATCGTTGCTTAGGTTATACATAAAAACAGTACTGACCATGGGCGCTAAGTTATAAAACAAACAAATTTGTGCTGTTTTTTGATAAGTTCGACCTGAACTGACAGTCTCTTACATGTAGTAGTAGTGGCATGTCGTCATGCACTCGAGATTTGCAACAGCGAAAACAAAGGCAGACTAGTAGACTGCCTTTGTTTTCGCGGTTGCAAATCTCAGTGCATGATCAGATGTATATTTTTGGATCAATAACCTTGACATTGATCTAAAAATACACATCAGGAAATCAATTCTTCAAGAATGGAAAGTGAAAGCAAAAAACGACACATAGGAAATAGGGTAAAACTTTATTCAAATTTATTTAACAGCAATATAAAAGCAATTTCAGCATAAAAATGTGTTTAGAATAGCTGGAAATGCATATTTTTACATGCTATTTTTTTAAATTTTCATGGGGGAGACCCCCCAAACCCCCCCGGCGGGAGGGGGATACCCCCTCCCACACCCTCCCCCCTCGCCGCTTCGCGCCTCGGAAGTGCCCTTTTAGGGCACTTGGCGCCCTGCCCTTTTTAAATCCTAGCTGGAGCACTGGGCACAATGATATGGATTAAAAATTGTCTATTTTTATTGCAGTTTTTACTGGTTGTGATACAGAAGCAAGGTTGTGACTGTGTAGATCAGGTTGTGATTGTGTAGACTGGTTGTGAGTTGTAGTCAAGATGCCTACCCAGAACCACCCTGATGTGGAGAATGCAGTGAGGATGAAAGTTGGCTTCAATGGGTGAGTTGTGCCTTAGCGAGAAAACTGGTCTTCGAGCTTCCGACCAAGTGTGACACAAACCGGCCTTACAGCCACAGAAGATGGCTAGAAGCTTGAGATTTCGGAAATAAATAGATGAGGCATTGTACTATCATTGTAGTGAAAACAAAGTCGCAGATTTGCTATGCAGTTACTGCACAGCTGATCTGCGCCTTTGTTTTCGCATAGGGGCCTTTGTTTTCGCATAGGGAAAAGTACAGTTTTCTCCTGACGTGGCTCAACTAATCTGCAATCAGTGATTCCGACCAGGTCTAACACAAACTAGCCTGCATGGCCACAGAAGAAGGCTGGAAATTTAAATTTCGGATTTAAATAAGAGGGGGATTGGATTATCAGTGAAGCAAAATGACATAGGAGCCAGGTCATGAGAAAAACAATGTTTTGCATATGCGAAAACAAAGGCACAGATCAGCTTCGCGGCAACCACGAAGCTGATCAGCACCTTTGTTTTCGCAAGAGGGATAGTACAGTTCCTCTACTTCTTAAATCCAAAATTTCCAGCCTCTAGCCATCTTCTGTGATTGTACAGCCTGGTTTATGTTGGACCTGGTCGAAAACCACATTGTTGGTTTTCTCATGAGGCGGCTCATAGAATTAGATGGAATGTATGAGAAAACCTGTTTCCAGACACTTTTGCCTCTCCTATTGCATACATAAAGAGCAGATTTTCTTAACTGATAACAGGTATTGAGACCTTCATTCAAAGGACAAAACAAAAATAAATGAAGTTTTCAGTAAAATAACCATTTTGACTGATTAAATTGGCACCTGTTACATTAAGCTGTTTCAAAATTATCATAAGTGAATATAAGATAAAAATGTTGGCAGATCCTCAAAATAATCAGATTATTCAATTTATATAAGCAAGTCTGCTGCTGTCAACATTTATCTCCATGATTTCCTAATTTACTATTCAGTTTGTAATGATAAAAAATGGTCACTTTTTCTAAAGCATTCATATTGTGTTATGGGGGGAATTTTGATAGACTATGTTAAAAAGTTAGTTATTCAGATTACTGTACAAGCCCTTAAATAATGTTGACACTTATTTTATTCAAGTAGTTATTCAGACTGCTCTTCTAAAATTTCATGTACGTCATCATTCAAAAATGGAAAAAAGAATGTTCTCTTGAACTGGCTTTGAATTGTTTTTCTGTGTCTCAGTTAACACGTTTTTCAGTGTTGGGCTTTGTGTGGAGTATAGAACATTTGAGCCGCCTCATGAGAAAACCAACAATCTGCATATGAGAAAACAAAGATGCAGATCAGCTTCACGGTAACCACGACGCTGATCAGCATCTTTGTTTTCACTGCACGGATAGTACAATTCCTCTTCTTCGTAGCCTGCTTCTTTGACTGTACATGCTGGTTTGTGTCGGACCTGGTCGGAAACCCAAACTGATGGTTTTCTCATTCTAAGACTCATATCATATCATTTGCATAGTGCTATATGTAAATGGTAGGGTGGTGTTTTGTTACAGAACCATCTTGATCACCTCAGTCACAGGAGAGATAAGTTATGAAGATTTCTGCGCAGAGATTAAAGATATTTGTAAATTTGATGACCAACAGCCTTTCACCATGAAATGGGTTGACGAGGAAGGTGGGTTTGTCACATTTTAAAAATATGCCTTAGCAATATTTTGCAGTTGTTTGTTTGCATAGATGTTTAACAATCCAGTCTACAATATTTCAGTCATGTTGGGACAGAGCCACCACTTCCTGTGTATTAACCAGTACTGTAGGGAGTGAATGTGTCTTGCAAAAGTACACAACATAGCGACCCCAGTGGGGATACAACCAAGGACCTTTCGATTTGGAGTCTGTTGCTCTACTGCTAGGCCACAACACTCCATTTTTGCAGTTGTAAAAATAAAATTACATTGATCCCCCCCCCCTCCCCATCCAACCCTTAATAATCCATAAATCATGGGACGTGTGTAAACATTAGAAACCCCTCAGTGAGACTTATTGAATGAAACGAGGAGTCTCGTAACGATTGATGTTTTGGAGCAAAAATAATGTATACCCCTGTATACAGGTACTCCAATATATTTTTTTTTTAAGTTTTACATCCCTTTCAAGATTATTTCAGCTCATATGAGACGGGCCATTCAGTAGTTGGGCGAAAACGGGAGAACCCCGAGATAAACCACCTGGCACACCCGCAAGCAGAACTTGGCTTGTCTCACATGTGGCCAGAGCAGGGCTCGAACCCACACCAGACACAGCGGTGAGATGATTGAGTGATTAAGAAACAGTGCTGTTAACCACTCAGCCACAGGGGTCGTCTCCATTATTATATAAACTGGGGGTGTAGGAGTCTCACAGAAGTGACAATTTTAACCCAATAATGAGGAATAGATTCACCCATCATTATCATTTGGATTAGTCCACTTTCATTTTTAGGGACAGCATGTGTCTTTTTAAATTTTTATCTCATTTATTCAGTGAAATTACATTTAGCAAACAGAATAGCCCCCAGATGGGATGCCGCAGTTTGTGGCGTCACATCAAACTGCGGCGTCACATCTTGGGCTATACTGTTTGCTATATCCCATACAATGCCAGGCTTATATGAGTTAAAGTCTTTAGTAGCAGCCAAGCTTGTTATAAATATGAAATGCAGTTACATGTATTTTGATATTAAGGAAAAGGATAACTTTCACCTTATTGTTGACTTGAACACAGAATATTGTTGACTTCAGGTGATCCGTGTACTGTATCCTCCCAGATGGAATTAGATGAAGCTCTGAGATTGTATGAGTTGAATAAAGACTCAGAACTAACAGTACATGGTAAGATTTTAAGATGTGTTGAACTGATTTTGCATGCATGAAGTCTGTACTATAGTCTACTGAGAAGAAGCATTGTTTTCGAAGAAAAAATACATGCTTTACGTGTGTTAGAAGCATATCTTTGATATAAAAGGTTGCTGCAGAATTTTTTGATGAGGCAGTGCTTTTGCCTTTCCCTCAAAGCATCGAAAGCTCTTTTAATGTGTCTATGACTTTCAGAGCCACACTGACCTGGGTCTATACTTTTATTTGTACCATGTTAAAGCTTGGAAAACTACGATATTTATGTCACCTGGTTTTGTCTGTATTTCAGTTTTTCCAAATGTTCCAGCAGCGCCAGGCTTGCCATGTATAGGAGAAGATAGTAAGTCCTATGTTCTTGGATTATTACAAGTATGTGCCGGGGTTTGTGAGCCATTAAAAAAACAGTTTTGTTCTGTCACTCAAAGTTTGTGATATGTAAATTCTGATTTATGAATTAAATAAAAATGATACATACAGTTAACATAAAAAGATATCTTTTACTGAAATAGTGTAGTATCTTTGAAATCACATGCTCATATAAATTAGTAGTTTTGTTAATTTAATGAGTACTGTTAACCTATTAATTTTCACGAGAAAGAAGAAATCACAAAAATAAATTACCAATATTATGTCCATTTTGAGACCATGTACAAAACTCTTGTATAGTTCAATTCTGCAGTCCACAAAATAAATTGCTGCAAAAATATGCATGCAGAAAAAATAAGCAAAAATGAAAGAGATCCAGTCTGTCAGGAAAAGTATAACCAATCCAGTTTCTTTTCTCCATGAAATGTGTTTAGACATAGTGCTATGCTATATGATCATCTCATATTAACATGATCAAATTATTCAACATTATAGCATAAATACCTGTGTCACATGATATTAATAGCTGCTTATTAATGAAGAGAAAGCCATGCATTAATATTGCAATTCACGCATGCATGTGCTCTTAATACATGGCTTTTACTTATACTCGTTACCGGGCGTCACACAAAGCACATGCTAATAATAAGAAACTGAAGTCCACCCGGAATGGGCATAAAAATGAAAGCTTTTATGCGTATGAAAATTTGATGAGGCTTTAAAATATAATGCACCATTATTTATTTCGTTGTGCAGAATTTACGCAGTAATAGCGATCAAAAAATGATTTTGTCATTCATTAACAAACGAATGTTAATGAATGGAGGATCATGATCCCTATAGTGGTAATGATAATATCAATATTTGTTTTCCAGGAAATATGTATAGACGTGGTGCTAGAAGGTGGAGAAAACTCTACAGAATTAATGGCCACTTGTTCCAGGCCAAAAGATTCTCACGAGTAAGAAATAATTTAGTTGTGTTAATTATATAGGATTATTTTTAGCCAAGATGTTTCCACACTGTTTTATTGGCTTCTAAAATATTTTATCACCTCAATCAACATAATATGAAGAGATTTCTTTTTTCATGCCTTTATGTAGGGAAGTGTGTTGTTTTCGTATATCTGTCTTGTATATAAATTTTCGTGCTTTGCTTATAATATAGACTAAAAGAACATTTGAGCCTCCTCATGAGAAAACCAACAATCTGCATATGTGAAAACAAAGACACAGATCAGCTTCACGGTAACTGCGAAGCTGATCAGCGCCTTTGTTTTCGCTAAAAAAATAGTACACTTCCTCTTCTTCTTAAATCCAAAATTTCTAGTCTCAAGCCATCTTCAGTGCTTGTACAGCTTGGTTTGTGTCAGACCTGTTCGGAAACCACATTATCCACGAGACGGGTCGATTCGTCTCTTTATCTTTTCATTTTCCTCTTCAGAAAGCTGTGTGTGAGTTTTGTCAGGACAGAATCTGGGGTCTCGGTCGCCAAGGTTACAAGTGTATACAGTGTAAACTACTCGTCCACAAACGTTGCCACAAACTTGTCAAGATACAGTGTGGTACTGCCAGAACACCACTGGTATGTTGGTGGGGTAGGCATGATTTGAGCCACCTCATGGGAAAACCAACAATGTGGTTTCCGAACAGGTCGGACACAAACCAGCCTGTACAAGCACAGAAAAGAGCTACAAGCTTGAAATTTAGGATTTAAGTAGAAGAGGAATTGTACTATCCGAGTAGCGAAAACATAGGCGCTGATCAGCTTCGCGGTTACCGCGAAGCTGATCTGCGACTTTGTTTTCGCCTTTGCAGATTGTTGGTTTTCCCATGAGGCCACTCATCTGATTATTGAGTATTGATTACTTGATCAATAAACATCTGAAAATGTTTAACAATACAATGTATTACTATTCTAATAATCATTTATTACTGGTCCACAAACGTTGCCACAAAGTTGACTGGAAACAGTGTGATTTATCGAGAACACCCGTGATTGACAGTTTTGTACCAAAAATATCCTTTATTTGTTAACAAAAGAGGTATACCTAAGATGGGGTGAGCAGTAAAAAATGCATATGATTTCATCACACACTTCAAACAATTAGAGTAGTCTGGAATTTAGGAAAGTGCATTGAAAATGAACAAATGGAAATAGCTCAAATGATATATAAGATAGATATATGATTCTTGTGCCTGACAAATCTTTTTTTTGTGCTTTGCAAATTCATATTATTAAATATCCTGAATGGTTGTAACTTTTAAGCTGTAGAATGGACACTTTATTGAATGAAAAATGATAGAAGTGAAATAATCAAAACAATATGCTTGACAACGCTATGCTCAGTGTCTGAATCTGAATAGTTTACTGGTGACATGCCAAATGACATTATTTCACCAGGGGTGAAGGATCAAATCAAACAAACGAATAATTTTACCATTTGCCAACTAGAAAAAAGATAGTATGGTTCTCGCTACATAGCAGCCTATATATCTTTTGCAGCAGGAGCCAGTTCGTCCCCCACAACAGCCTATAGGTGAACCCCCACCCCCTTACAAACCCACCCAGGCCAACCAGTCACAGGATGCTAATGGGGAGTCAGGTAATTCAACTATTTGCGCATGGGCAGTGGTCGAAATTAGGATTTTTCCTCACTAGCCCGAACCCTTATATCTTTAATCATTTGCCAAAATTTTCAACTAGCCCGACATATATAGGTTATGGGTTTAACTGAGAAAAACTACTAGCCCAACAACCCTTTGGCTAGTGTCGGGCTATCGGGCTAGTGCTAATTTCGATCACTGCACGGGTATTTTATCTACTGAAACAGAACTTCATTATGGATTTTGAACTGCTTTGTGAACTACTCTGTCGGAATCATTATTGTTTCGTTTTGAGATCATTATAAAAACATGCCCATGTAATATACAAGTTTTTTCTACGTTGTAAAAATTGAAAATCTTTTTGAGAAAATGTTTGATATTTTTCTTATTTTTGCTCAAAACATAGATTGTGGGTACATGTTAGAACCGCCTCAGCTAGAACCGCCTTGCTGAGGCAGTTCTAACGAGTACCCACAATCCATGTTTTGGAGCAAAAATCAGAAAAATAGGTATACCCCTGCATACCCCAGTTTTACTATATAAAAGTGGGGTTTAAGGGGGTATATATTTCACGGATATGTTTTCCTGATGTTAGGGGTTTGAACCCCACTAATGCCAGGTTGTGTCCTTAGTCAAGACACATTGACTCCCCATATAGTAGTACTAGGTTAATACCTGTTAAAGGGATGGCTCTGTTTTGACATGACTCAAAAATGGTTAACTAGGACGTTAAACCACAAAACAAAACAAACAAAAATGGGTTATATGATAGTGGACTGGAGGAAAGGATTCTTTGAGTGTTTTAGTATTTGGTTTAAACAAATTTTAATAAACGATTTGGACTGCAATAAAACTTACATAACATATGCACGTAATAAATAGGATTTGAAAATAAGCATCCACTGTTCGACAACTTTCTGTGTGTCCACCAGTCTCTTTCTGTGGCTTTACTGTCTAGTTTTTGTGAGTCCTGGTCGGTTTCTCTCATATCTTATCGAAAGTTCTTCATTTTTCTTTTGCAGTTGTTACAACACAAATTGATGTAGGAAAAGAGGTGAGATTTTCTGTTATATTTATCCCTAGTATTTTATATAGTTACATGTATATACATATACCATTTATATATAAACATAATCCTTGTTTTTATATAAAAATCCAAATCATGATATCTGTACCTTTTTCAATAGGTTTTGAATGTACTCATTCCGTGAGAAAACCAGATGAGATTTTTGCATATGCGAAAACAAAGACGCAGATCAGCTGTGCAGTAACTGCACAGCTGATCAGCGCCTTTGTTTTCGCTACTCCGATAGTATCATTCCTCCTGTACCTCTACCCAAAATTTCAAGATTCTATCTTCTGTGGCTGCACAGGCTGGTTTGTGTCAGACCTGGTCAGAAACCTTAAAGACCGGTTTTCTCGTGTCGCGTCTCATATATGAACATAAGTGCTGTGATATTTGATAATAAGGTCGCTATAGGGTTAGTTTAAGTTGCCTAATATATGCATGCATACCCATTTTAATCAGTTTGAAAGTAAGGCGAAATGATGAAATGTGCCAAGTTGTGTCCTGGAGCATGACACATTAATCCCCATGGACTAAGAAAGAACTAGTTAACATCCAGAAAGCGGTGGCTACGTTTGATTATGACTGAAAAATTGTTGACTGAGATGTTATACCTCAGTTCGAAATTCAAGTTTTTCATGTTTTCTTGCTATCCGTATCAAGGAGGAGGAAGTTGAGCCACATTTTGATACAGAGGTATAGGATAGAGATCGTTGATTTGTTTTGTGTGGGATACTGTAATTTCGGAAATTTTCGTATATGTCAGACTTTGAATTTGCGAATTTTCTATTTTCAAATATTTGGTTAGTTGGGAGCCAGTACCTATGCAGTCTATTAAGCTTATAGTGAGTCTTCATTAGTGAGGGCTTTGAATTTGCAATAAAATGAGTCCATGAATATAAACGAAAAATTACGTACTTGTGAACATTTCCGAATTTACAATGACTTTGCTAGTTTGTACAGGTTTAAGTGGCATTTTCTTGCTTGATACAAGATATACACGAAATTTTACAACAGACTTCTTTCATAGATATGCTGTTAAATAGATTTATAAATGAAGACGAAAAAATGCTTTGTAAATTGGAACATTTGAAAAAAAATGTATTGTAAACTTTAAAATTCACAAACTGCATGTACAGAAAATGCCTCTTTTTAAAGTTGCCTGGTTTGCAGCATTTGGCTTGTCACTTGTTGCTGTGCTGTGTTTATCATGCCTGCATCTAGGAGGGTGCAGTATAGGAGTTTAACCCATATTTGACAAATGGATTTTCCCCATCATTTTCATTTGGGTGAGTCCACTTCAGTTCTTAGGGGCATCAGGTGTGATTTTTAGATTTTATTCAATTTTTCGATAAATATTCATTAAAGCAAACAGAATAGCCCCAGATGAGACGTCACGTTCTGCGGCATCACATCTGGGGCTATCTGTTTGCCTATGTCCCACAAAAGGGACGCCAGGCTTAAATGAGTTAATTGTCTGTCTGTAGCACTGTATGTCCGTCTTTCAAGAATTTGTATTTCTCTGTAGCATGAAAATTGTAAGCATGAAATTTAATCTGCAGACTAATTGTCTCTGGCACACCTTTTACACAAACAGCTTGAAATGATAATAAAAGCGCATTTCTCTATAGCAGTGATCAAAGTTTCACTGTTTGGTTTGACTAGGCCTGTAAGGGTAAAACCTTGCATAATATTTGTTCTTGACATATCCTTCTAGCATGCACCTTGACCTGGCCCCGAGGTTATAAAACTTTTATCATGCTCCACTCAGCTGAGCATAGAATTTACACTGCTCATAAATACCAAAATAGACCAAATATATTTAAATGGAAGGTTTAGAATTCCAAAGCCTGTAATTTATCCTGCTAATAAAT
Source organism: Rugalucina vietnamica (assembly GCA_964017185.1). NCBI lineage: Eukaryota > Metazoa > Mollusca > Bivalvia > Lucinida > Lucinidae > Rugalucina > Rugalucina vietnamica. The sequence goes on along the minus strand of OZ024882.1, from coordinate 9,985,465 downwards.
GTTAAAATGCCAACAATTGTTGACATTTTAACATTTATGAGCAGGATAAATTTTAGGCTCAGCTGAGCTGAGCATGAAAAAAGTTTTATAACCTCAGAGCCTGGTGCCGTTGACCTATTTTCACACTGTTATTTCACCCAATGCAGGAGCGATACTGACATCTGTGCCACTCTTGTATTGCTATGTCACCGTGTTTTATTAGCAGATTGCTGTTGTTTTCATTTAATTCTTGATTGCATTGATGTTTGTTGCACACAGATTTGCTAATTTAACCCACAGATTCCCACCGTATTAGCGGCAATCAGGAACAACCCATTTGATATACAAAAACAGTTCTTGATTGCCAAAAATAGTGTTTTAGATTGCCACAAACATCGAATGTAAGTGTTTACAAAGGGCAAAAAAACATGTTTGCAATCAAAAATATTTTTTTGGCAGTCAGGAAGACGATTTTGTTTAAGATTACATGTTCAGGATTGCGGTTAATATAACTTGGGATTATAGCATGTTTTTTCCCTATGTTTAGAGAAATGTCTTGTTTTCATGGGGTCAGATCAGAAAGAGGTTAAGTAGAGTGAGTTTACAGGTAAAAATGCTTCCCTAATACAGGCAATAACAGAAAATGAATAATAAAAAAAAGAGATTCCATAAATCTTTATTTCATTCTGTATTTAAGCTACATGTATTTTGAGTTTTTATGCCCCCAACTTCGAAGAAGTTGAGGGGGCATATTGGTTTGGGTCTGTCCGTGCAGTCAGTCTGTCAGTCAGTCCGTCCGTCAGTCTGTCAGTCAGTCTGTCCACAGGCGCTCGACGACTGGACTCTTTTTTTTTTTTTTTTTTTTTTTTTAGCATTTTCACCCGTTTGGAGACCCTTACGATATGTTCATGCAATTATTTTACCTTTAAAACCTTTTCTATCAATCCTCAATCAACCCTCGTCTATGGGCTACTATATAGACAAGGTCGGAAACGCGGTGTCCTAGTTTAATTGGGGTCATGGTATTCCCCGCATCTCAAACTAGTACTTCACCCTTTACCGTTATTTCAATGCTGAGTGTCTACTTATGAGCGACTTTGTAAAAGGTCTCACCTATTGCCTTTGTCAAAAATAAGCATAGTCGCCCGTAAACTTATATTTTATACCACCACCTGTCTACTTGGATGGGATCCCGAATGTTTTTGTATGGTGACCTGTCGTTTCTAGAAATCAGTGGAAGGTCACTGTAAATATCGTATGAAAGAATCAATCCTATTGGATAATTGTATTGCATTGTTGCCATGACACTAGATCACAAAGTGTTTTGACTGGATATTAAATCAAAACCAACGTAACACATATCACGCGCTGGCGTAACACGTCGTGTGACCAGTGTATTTATAGTAATGTCACGGCTAGATTGCCGATTTCATTCTGAATGTCCTCCAATTCTGTAGAATGCTTTAATTGTTAGTTTTTACGGGCGGTTGTGCTTATTTTGAATGAAGGCAATGGGCGAGACCTTTTACAAAGACACTCATGTGTTGACAGCCAGCATTGAAATAACGGTAAAGGGTGAAGTATGAGTTTGAGATGCGGGAAATCCCATGACCCCAATTAAACTAGGACACCGCGTTTCCGACCTTGTCTATATATTAGCCCATAGATGAGGGTTGATTGAGGATTGATAGAAAAGGTTTTAAAGGTAAAATAATTGCATGAACATATCGTTAGGGTCTCCAAACGGGTGAAAATGCAAAAAAAAAAGTCCAGTCGTCGAGCGCCTGTGGTCTGTCAGTCAGTCTGTCAGTCAGTCTGTGATGCCTGAGCACTCGTTCAGGAACCGTTAGAGCTAGGATCTTGAAATTTTGTATGTAGTTTGTATATGAAAATTAAGAGGACCCGTATTTTTTCTTTCAGGTAAATTCAAGGGGCTAGGGGCCAATTCTGTGAGAGTTATTTCCCTTTTTAATTCTTGATAAAGTGAACAGATAGTGGATACCTTGTGTGCGCAACTCCTCCTACAGTTTTATTCCGATTCTCTTGAAACTTTACAGATGTTGTGACCATGCTTTGAAGATATGCATGTGGTTTGGATATAATCCTCAGATTAATTTTTGTCACTTTTTTCGCAATTTGAACTTAGCCATTTTTCGAGCATTTTGACAATGAAAGTGGGTACCTTGTGTGCGCAACTCCTACAGTTTCATGCCAATTTATTTAAAACTTAACATGTATTATGGGCATGGTCTGAAGATATGCATGTGGTTTGGATATAATCCTTGGATTATTTTTTGTCATTTTTTTCACAATTTGAACTTAGTCATTTTTTCGGGCATTTTAGTGGATGGATAGAGGGTACCTTGTGTGCGCAACTCCTCCTACAGTTTAATACCGATACTTTTGAAACTTTGCAGACATTGTGACCATGCTTTGAAGATGTGCATGTGGTTGGGATATACTCCTCAGATTAATTTTTGTCACTTTTTTACAATTTGAACTTAGTCATTTTTTGGACATTTTTACATCTTGAAAGTCGCTTACCAGTTGGGGGCATAGTGTTTCATAAACACATTTTCTAGTTGTTTTTATATCAAACTATACTCGAGCAATAGTAAACATTTATAAGGATAATACAATACCCAATCTTATGGATGAGCAAACATATGTAGAAACAAATTATTCGGTGAAAATTGAAAAGGGCACTGGCTTAAGTATTCTAATGATGGAAGGTCATTTCACATTTCTATAGAACTGAGGTTGTTGGATTTTGTAGTATTTTTGGTGTTAATTAGCTATGACATATAGATAAAGCCGAAAAGGAAATGAATATTAAAATCTCTTTAATATCTGTGTAATCTACTTCCAATATTAGAAATTTAAAGCGTCCTGCTATCTTTTTTATGTATTTCTCACAATATGTTGTGCCTAGTCAGACACGTTAAAAGATTCAATGATATTTTTCCTTTTCTCTCAGAGTGGATACCAACGAGTAAGCTTTCATTTACAAATAGAGTCCCTTCAGTTTAACTAAAATGAGCCTTCGCATGAGAAAACCAACAATTTGCATATGCGAAAACAAAGACTCAGATCAGCTGTGCCTAAATAGAACAACAAACAGTATTTCAAAAGCATCCACAGGAAAAGAAATTTATTATATAAAATGAAATCATGTCACATGGTTGGTAGCGTCACTTCTGGAAAACTATGCATTATGATACATTATTGCATAAATACCCATGTCACACGATATTAACAGCCATATATTAATGAAAGGAAAGCCATGAATTGACTCCTCCGCGAGCAAGGTATAGCCACGCCCACCCCTATTTCCTTAGACAAACATTGTGTTTTTGCACCTATATTTACCTGTAAAAAGCATGTGTTGGTTTGTTTGTCTAACCCACGTGTTGTCTGACCGTCACTGACCGTTAGATAATGTGCTGATTTAAATGGTCAATATAAAAATGAATATTAATGATGGGTGGTTTGACGGAGGACTCAATTAATATAGCATTCTTGTGTGCATTTGCTGTAAATACATGGCTTTTATTCATGGCCATTACAAGCTTGTATTTATAAGGGGAAAGAATAGACCTGCCCATTCCCCCCCCCCCCCCCCACACACACACACACTTTCACATACATGTACAAGTTTTGATACACCTTAATTAGGGGAGTAGTTGCTTCCCTTGATTAGTTGGTGACAAAAATAGTTCTGAAATATAATATGCTCATGTTTGTTCATGTATTTGTGACTTAATATTTGTAATTGTATACATAATGTGAGTGGTGATAGTCCGGCAGACTTTTTAAGCCAGGGCTTTGATGCTCGTTACGGAGAGTTACGGAATAAACTGCATCCAGAAAGTTGTTCCCCTTTACAATTAAATAAGAAAATAATATGCAAATTAGGTTTATTCCGTGTTTAATATTTCATAACTATAAGTCTGAGAAATCTGGAGGGTGGCTGGGTATGGCGGGAGGTGGTGGTAATATAGCGGAAATATTACGGAAATATACGACGAGCATCAAAGCCCTGGCTAAAAAAGTTTGCCGGTGATAGTCCAGTGACTGGACTTAATTCCAAATGAAATTGATTTGATTTGATTTATAATGATTATTGTGTGAATATTGACTGTGGTTAGTTCCAGAGAGAGACTGTGTTTTAGTGAAAGGAAATTATCTGTCAGTTATGGTGTAATATAACTGATGACCTCGTTTAACTAGAAAGATTTCTTGACAGTTTAAAACGCATATATTTACGTGTAACATAAATTCGGACAAATGTAATTTTTGACTTAAATTGTGATAAATTTGGAATACGAAAGCAGTCAACAGGCACAGGATCTGCTAGAGACAAACTATGGCTTATAAGTCAAAAGTAATCTCTCCAACAAAAGGAATCACAGTTGACTTCATAAGAAGTCAATATGAACTTCCTGCTGCATATAAACCTGATGCACAAAAAATGAACTCAGGAAAGCCACTACCATTTGAGGCAATTGACATGACCCTCTACAATGAAAGAGCGTTCTCTACAGTTTTTGTGACTGATGTAAAAAGGATGCACTTTTGGTTGTTTGCCTTGGCTAAGCGTTTATATACAATGAAAAATCAAAGTAAAAACTATGATGTTGAATGGTATGATCTTCTTGACAATGGGACACCTCGGCATACTGAGTTCATCGTGTCACGGACCAGCATTGAAGGAAATGCCCCTAAAAATATTGAATACAAAGTAGTAGTATACCTAACAAAAGGAAAAATTTTGATACAAGGGGCCAAATATTCCATATGGTGTCAGGAAGAATTTAATGAAACTCTTAAAATGGTTAATGATATGTCGCAGACAGGGAGTAGTTCCATCCTGTCAGCAGCTGTGCGGGACACCCACACGGTGACATCAGCTTCAAGTTTAGATGATTCTGTTAAATTAAAAAAACAGCCAAAATCAGACGAGAGTCAACCTTCAGAAACACTTGAAACAGACTGTGGTGAGATAACAGTTGTTCATCCCCCGCGAACTGAATCCATAAGACCCAAACAGCCAAAAAATACAGACGATAGTAATTACAAACATGAAGATCTTGAAATATTAGCAGAGGAGGAAATTAAGGACTTGTGCTCGGAAATCAAAACATTGAAGTCAATTTTTTCAATATTTGAATCAAGCTTAACAAATGTCAGTACTGACATTCTCTCAATTAATGTTGCAGTGCTAGAACTTCAGAAAGCAGTGAAAACTGATTTAATCAAAGTAGTTCATCCCCCGCGAACTGAATCCATAAGACCCAAACAGCCAAAAAAGACAGACGATAGTAATTACAAACATGAAGATCTTGAAATATTAGAAGAGGAGGGAATTAAGGAATTGTGCTCGGAATTACAAACATTGAAGTCAAGATTTTCAATATTTGAATCAAGCTTAACAAATGTCAGTACTGACATACTCTCAATTAATGTTGCAGTGCTAGAACTTCAGAAAGCAATGAAAACTGATTTAATCAAAGTTGTAAAATCAGCTGTGTCTGAATCCTTATCCAACCTAAATGTAAACACGGCTTCACAGAATGAGAATCATGAAGTCATCAGACTGAAAAAAGTGATCGAAGATAAAAATTGCCTCATCAAGTCACAACAAGAAACCATATCAAATCTAAATGTCAAAATCCAAGACAATTTTGAACTTCATGAATCAAAAGTTGCTGACATAAAGAGAAACTATCAGTTACAAGTTTCATCTCTGAACTCTAGAATGGATAATCTAAATAAAGAGAACAACATAACTGAGGAAAAACTGGCTTCATGCCAGTCAGAAAATGACCACCTTCGCAAAGATCTAGACTTAAATTCCACAAAATTGAATTGGAAAGATCACCAAAAAAGTGAACTAAACAATCGGCTTGAGACAATTAGGCTAGACTATGAGGGAGGACCTTGGGCCTCCACTCCTTTTAAAAATAGAGTCCCTGTGCCAAATATGTCAAACCCAGCTACCGAAAACATAAATGATCCACAATCAACAGCATGCAAGGACATACAAAATGTGCCATCTGACCAACACCAACAACAGGAAGCTAGTATGATTATCATGGAAGACTTGAAAGTCACACCACCTCCCGAAGAAAGCAGAAACAATGTGCCGAGTCATGACATAGTATTCATTCATGACTCTATCCATAAGCACATAGACTATGATCAGCTAATGAAAAACACTAATAAAAACATACAGAGTGAATTTACTGCTAACCATGAGCAGTTCGAGAGCAAGCTCTTGGCCATGATAATCAACCATGAGCAGTTCGAGAGCAAGCTGTTGGCCATGAAAATCAACCTTGAGCAGTTGGAGAGCAAGCTCTTGGCCATGAAAATCAACCTCCAGCAGCCCGAGAGCAATCTCTCAGCCATGAATATCAACCTCCAGCAGCCCGAGAGCAATCTCTCAGCCATGAAAATCAACCTTCAGCAGCCCGAGAGCAATCTCTCACCCGAGAGCAATCTCTCGGCCATGAAAATCAACCTCCAGCAGCCCGAGAGCAATCTCTCGGCCATGAAAATGAAAGATGATGGAATACTTACTTCACATATTGGGACCAATGACATTCGTCATGGAGACGGTGCTAGTGAGATTTCAAAGAAATTTGTGAACATGATTCAGCATGTAACCAGAAAAGGTCATAAGGCCATTGTTTCTCTTTTGACCTCAGTTACACAAAAAGACCTTGACAAAGAGGTAACAAAATTTAACCAGCTGATAACAGAGCTTTTGGGGTCCAATGGTGTAGTAGAGGAGCAAACTTCTTAAAGATGGTGTGCATATAAAGAAAGTATGATGGCACTAGAAAGCTAGCAGGAAACCTGAAATATACTCTATCATGACTATGTACAGTCCTCGGCATTAAGAGGCATGCTGAGAAAAAACGGAGAGGATATAATTACTACTGTGACCAACCAGACTCGGATGACATTGAAAGCATGACAAAAATAGTGATGGCAGGCAGCCATTTTCCCATAGAAGAAATGGCTATTGGTACTGATAGTCATGTCTTCTGTGGGAAATCTATCATCCCCAGTATTGCATTGTTTTTTCTTGGTATGTTTTTGATGTCATAGACTGTCCAGATCATTAAACATTTAAGAGCCGCCTCATGGGAAAACCAACAATGTGGTTTCCGAACAGGTCCGACACAAACCGGCCTGTACAAGCACAGGAGCAGGCTAGAAGCTTGAAATTTCGGATTTAAGAAGAAGAGGAATTGTACTATCCGAGTAGCGAAAACAAAGGCGCTGATCAGCTTCGCGGTTACCGCGAAGCTGATCTGCGTCTTTGTTTTCGCCTATGCAGATTGTTGGTTTTCCCATGAGGCGGCTCATTTAAGACTGCTTTCTCCATCCTAACAGTATGACATGGTTTTGTGCAATAAACTCACAGTCAGTTCGAAATAACAGTAGCTCGAAATAAGAGAGGTTATTACAAGCTTATGACTTTGTAGCTAGGGGGAAAGAATAGGCCGGTTCATTCTCCGACCCCCCCCCAATCCCCCCCTGTATCTATAGTGGGAAAGAATAGGCCGGTCTATTCTTTGACCCCCCCCCCCCACCACCACCACACACACACATACAAGTTTTGATACACTTAAGAAAAAGGCATTAATATATTCAAAGACCAGCTTAATATTTACTAAGAAAGTAATTCTGAAATATGTGGAGAAGCTCACATACAAGTTTTGATGTGCCTTAAGAAAAATTCATTGATATATTTAAAACCAGCTGCTTTATTACTAAGAAATTAATTCTAAAAGATGCAGAGTAGCTGGAAATAAGAGTGGTTATTGCAAGCTTAAGAACTTTTATTAGGGGGGAACAATTGTAAAATCTCATTACGAAAACATGCCCATATGATATACAGTAATTTTTTTCTGGTCAAAAATCGATAATTTTCAGAGGAAAATTTTTGATATATTTCTTATTTTTGCTCAAAACATAGATTGTGGGTACACGTTAGAACCGCCTCGCCGAGGCAGTTCTAACGAGTACCCACAATCTATGTTTTGGAGCAAAAATAAGAAAAATAGGTATACCCTTGCATACCCCAGTTTAACTTTATAAAAGTGGGGTTTAAGGGGGTATTCATTGCACGGACATGTTTTCCTGATGTCATATGGTCAGGTCAGCTAAAAAGTAAGCTTCAAAAGTTACGATTTATAAAAAAAAAAAATCATATGGGGGAAGAACTGACTTGTCAGTTTTTTTCCCCAGGGAAAGAATGGGCTGGCTGGGGGCAAAAACTGACTGGGAGGAAATTCCGGCCTGTTACACCGGGCACCTCTCAAAATGTGCTAATAATGAGTAACTAAAGTCCGCCCGGAACAAGTATAAGAATGAAAACTTTTACGCGCATGAAAATGTGATGAAGCAGTAAAATATAGTGCACCATTATTTCTTTTGTTTGTGCAGAATTTATGCAATTATAGCGATCAAAAATGTTTTTGTCATCCATTTACATTCGCTAGGTCCCGAGTGGGGTGTTGAAAACCTTGGTCTATGCCCTGGGTTTTCAACACTCCCCTCGGGACCTAGCGAATGTAAAAATGGAAAATCATATTTGATCCCTATATTGTCAAATGCATGTGATCAGCTTTTTAGCCAATGAGATATGTGCTATTTAAAGATCATGTAATAATATCATATCTAAATCAACAGTGTAATGCTGTCCCTTTAATATTTCACCACATGCTAACAAAAAGAGAAAATGATTCACTAAGTGATAGGATGTCCTCTTCAAATATTGAGTTCTATTTGATTGACATGTTTTGCAGGTTTACAGTATTACAGAAATTATTAACAGTGCAAAGAAAATTATTGCTGTTATGACTTTGGTTTTCTTTATAACAGGTCTTATAAGTTGATTTTACGATTGTTGAGTTTTGCTCATTTCTACAACACACTATTTAATTTTACAATAGTATTTTCAACATGTGAAGTTCACATTTGATGTATATTTTACTGAAAAAAAGAAGAAAAAAAAAAGGAAGAAAAATGCTGTTGGGACACGTCAGATACCCAAATACATGAATAAAGAAAAACAACAAACACACATCCATTTTTTGTGTGTGTATAATATAAAATTCTTATTATTTTCTTTTTCTTGAATTTGCTCAACGACGACAGACATCACAAGTTGAGGTAATTCTTGTTGACATACCATACCAGAGTTATCTAACCTTTGTTTGTTTACCATTACATGTTTCTGCTTTCACTTAACAATGTTATTGTAGATCTGCTATTGTCCAGATGCCAGTTGCTTGATACAAAGTTGAAAACAGCTTTTAATATACAGCTATATAATATAGCTGAAAATAATTTTAATAAATGAGCCACCACATGGGAAAACCAACAATCTGCATAGGCAAAAACAAAGGCGCAGATCAGCTTCGCAGTAACTGCGAAGCTGATCAGCGCCTTTGTTTTCACTACTCAGATAGTACAATTCCTCTTCTTCTTGAATCCGAAATTTCAAGCTTCTGGCTCCATTCTTTGCTTGTACAGGTTTGTTTGTGTCGGACCTGTTCGGAAACCAAATTGTTGGTTTTCACAAGAGGCGGCTCAAATGTAGTCTTCAGTCATACAAAATAACTTTAAAACAATATACAATTTTTGCTTCTTTGAGAATGAAGAGTAAAAATCTTACAAATTTGAATTATAAATCCTTTCTTTGAAATAAGAATGATAAACTCTAGGTTGTAATAATTGCAAGGAAGAAATGTCTACAATGGGTACAATTCTCAAAAGAAGTTAAAAAAAAATAAAAAAATGGGAAAGTTTGTTATTGGCATCTGTGGATTGCTTGTTCACCAGTTTTTCCTATAAGAATATTGAATTTTGTGTGTTTGCATAGGATGCTAATATGTGTAGTTAATGCATACTCACCTTATTTTTCTGTTTATTTTCACATAAAAAACCCTGAATTTACTCCACCTGCTTGTCCTTTAAATGTGTTTTCCTAATAGTTCAGTCAAAAGATGTTCTTTTCTATAACCATTTAATTTTTGTTTTTCTAGCATTTTTGATGCATACCCCATAATTCTAATGCGTATTAGTTGGTGATGTGCTTATGATATTAAAGTCAACATAATCTTTTAAAGATACGAAGAATGCAATGTGCTTCTTATGAGAATTAGTGTATTTGGCAAGGACAGTATTACTTCATGTCAAGAAACAGTGGCATTCCCAAAATAATGTAAAATGTCTTGGAGGGACCGAAAACAACTAAAAATCATTTAAATACTTAAAATTTGTGCTTCCAAAAATATTGTCAAAATACGACAGAAGATTATTGTACATGGCTCATGATAGTGCTGTCTTCTTTGGATAGAAATCTAGATTTTATCATCATATTCTTGTAAGTACCTCATTCTAAAATGTGGTTTGGTACTGATTTAAAGAATACAATACTGAATTGTTTGCAACAATGTCTAAATGTCTATTCCAGGCAAACAACTTGGGAGAAAGCCGCGGGGTAACACTAGACGACTTCAACATCTTACGAGTGATCGGCCGAGGCAGCTATGCCAAGGTTTTGATGGTAGAACAAAAGAGAACAAAGCGCCTGTATGCCATGAAGGTCATCAAGAAAGAATTAGTCAACGACGACGAAGACATCGACTGGGTTCAGACAGAGAAACATGTATTTGAGACAGCGACAAATTACCCATTCTTGGTCGGGCTACACTCTTGCTTTCAGACACCCAGCAGGTATTGTACATACATGTATCCCTGATGGGGGGAATGCCTTTATTAAGTCAGGGCGAAAAATAGTCACCAGCATGACAGGCATTTCCCAGTGCTAGCCGTATAATGCCGAGTGTCTTTGGTATGACCCGGCCCGGGATCGAACTCACGACCTCCCGCTCCTGAAGCGGACGCTCTAACCATTACGCTAACGGGGCCAGTTATTGTAGGGTGACTTTTCTCAAAATTTCACTTCATATCAATTGTTGTTGTTCTCTGATTTTCATATATTTGCTAGTCATGAATAAATACGATTAGTAACAAATTGGGGGACATAAATTGTCTGTATTTGCTTGTTTTTAACAAAACTTCTTGTTCTTTTTGATGAATGTCAATGAATAATAAAGATAAGTGATTTTGCATTCACACTGACAGTAACAAAAAACATTTTTCTGATATGTTATACTTTCAGATTATTCTTTGTGATAGAGTTTGTGAATGGTGGTGATTTGATGTTTCACATGCAACGACAGCGACGTCTTCCAGAGGAGCATGCCAGATTTTACTCGGCGGAAATAGTTCTGGCACTTAACTTCCTACATCAGAGGGGTAAATAGATAGTAAACAAAATTGTTAGAATCTTTTATGGCACAATGTGTGCATTGAAATACAAATGTATATGTTTAAATGGTTACTGACTTATATGAGGCATAGTAGAGGAACATATCAGTTTTTACTCGGCAGAAATAGTTGTGGTGCTCAATTTTTTATTAGAGACGTAAATTGATGTATCCAGTTTGAGTCTTTCTTTGGTATGGGGTATGAATTAAAAATGTGTCTTATATTCACTTAGTAACACAGATGTGCATGATTTACAAAAAATCTGATTTAGTCTTCACCTCTGTTTAACAAGCAACCTGTATTAAGGGACTAACTCATGAAAACTAGTATGACTTTTCTAATTTTTAGCCAGTGTTATGTGAGCCACTGCATAAGAAAACCAACACCATGCATAGGCAAAAACAAATTTGATTTGATTTGTACATTACTGTCACAAGTAGAAAGTACAAGTGACTGGATTTGAAATGGCGATACAACCCTTTGACAAATATGGATAATATATGGCAAACTGGCCCTCGTGGAGCAACCCCCACCCCCGCCCCCACCCCCCAAAAATATTTTTTCTGAAGTTTTCAATTAGTATCAATTCCTTTTATAAGAAGAAATCACATTCTTTCCTTACCTGTCTTTACCTAACAGTCACATCTTGATTACAGCGTTAATTAATTGAGCGATACGGATTAAAATAAGTCACTGACTTTCTTCCGAATCCCTTTCGTTCAAATCAGTATATGTTTGTATGTTTATTGTGCATGTATGTTTGTATTTTGAAATAGAATAAAATATGTTTAAACCAAAACAAAGATGCAGATCAGCTGTGCAGTAACTGCAAAGCTGATCTGTGCCTTTGTTTTTGGTAGAAGGATAGTACAATTCCTCTTCTACTTATATCCAAAATTTCAAGCTTCTAGCCTGCTTCTTTGACTGTACAGACCGATTGGTGTTGACTTGGCCAGAAACCCAGATTGTTGTTTTTCTCATGCGAAAGCTCATGTTTTCTCTTGTTGTAGGTATTGTATACAGAGATCTGAAGCTGGACAATGTTTTGTTGGATTCTGATGGACATATCAAACTCACTGACTATGGCATGTGTAAGGTGAGTGGCTTCCTACCACTTTATGTGTATGAACAGTCCTGGGATCTAAACCTGGACTAGAGGCTATAAACTGCTCATAATTACTGAAATAACCAAAATTGGTTGAAATTTCAGGGTAAGATTGCCAAAGCCTGTAATTTATCCTGCTAATAAATGTTAATAATGTTAGTAATGTTATAACATTTATGAGCAAGATAAATTTTAGTCTCAGCTGAGCTGAGCACAAAAAAAGTTTTATGATCTCAGGGCCTGAAATCAAGCAAACAAAAACTTCATGTGTCCAATTATGCAGAAGTAGTTGATGATACAGGCCAACCTCGTTATAAATTCATGACATGGCTGTGTTATATTTAAAGCACATTTTGAACATCATTACATCCAAATATTGGGTAAAAGTCCCATTGAATGGAGGTAATGTCTCAACATGACCATTGCTGTTGACTGGGATGTAAAGCATCAATTCAAGCAAACAAACAAACTGGGTTTACCACCAACCTCCACCTTGTAGTGTCCTTGAGCAAGACACTTAAAACACTCATAGTACTGGAAAACACCAAAGAAATGGTGGCTCCATACCAACATGACTAAAAGAAATGTTGATTTGAAAACTATGACCAAGTGAGTCGCGGCGTGAGAAAACCGGTCTTCCTTGTTTCCGACCGGATCTGTCACAAACTAGCCTGTACATCCTCAGAAGAAAGCCAGAATCTTAAAATTTGGGATATAAGTAGAGGAGGAATAGTACTATCAGTGTTGCGAAAACAAAGGCACTGATCAGCTTCGCAGTAACTGCGTCTTTGTTTTCGCATAGGCAAAAATCCAGTTTTCTCATGATGCAGCTCAAGTGAGAATAGTTTTGATAAAATATTTGAGCTGAGTAATGAGAAAACAAACATTTTGCATAAGCAAAAACAAAGGCGCAGATCAGCTTGGCAGTAATGCTAAGCTGATCAGCACCTTTGTTTTCGCTACACGGATAGTACAAATTCCTCTACTTTCTAAATCCAAAATTTCCAGCCTCTAGCCATCTTCTATGCTTGTACAACTCGGTTTGTGTCAGACCTATTCGGAAACCACATTGTTTGTTTTGTCATGATGTGGTTCATTTGACAATACATCGTATGTTCTTGGTTTCAAACTTACGTTTGAATCAAACATGCATGTAAAGGATAGGTAATTAAAATATTTCTTATGCCATTCCACTGATTCAAGATGAGCAGTACTGTTGTCAGTTTGTGGTGAAAGAAATGTGCACTAAGTACTGGTAATTTATCACTGGAAGGTTTGCATTGTGGCTAGGATAACTGACCGTTCTGGCATGATCACGTCTGTTTAACCCATATTTGATGAATGGAATTTCCCATCATTATCATTAGGGTGAGTCCACTTTCATTTTTAGGGGCGTCAGGAGTGATTTTTAAATTTCATTCAATTTTTCGATGAGATTCCTCCAAGCAAACAGAATAGCCCCAGATGGGATGCCGCGTTTTGCGGCGTCACATCTGGGGCTATTCTGTTTGCCTATGTCCCATAAAAGGGACGCCAGGCTTAAATGAGTTAATGTGGATGTGATTGATTTACACATAGAGTCTCAAAATTTTGCTCAGGATTGGTAGGTTTCCAAGGTGTCAAGTTGATTTTGACCACAAGTTAAGTGGTATACTGCTTCTTATCTTAAAAAGCTTCTGAATATTACAACCAGATTTGCCTGTTTTTGGCCACAAGATCTGACAAAAGGGACCCTATGGCCCAAACTTCAAGATAAAGATATATATAACATGTTAAAGACCAAGTTTCATAGAGTAATTCCTGAAATTTTGAAGAGATTACCTTCACAAATAGCAAAGCTATGTGCGTTGAAAGTTGTGTAGGTGTGTTACATGAACATGGCATCATTAAAATTGTTGGCGACGTTTTGATGTTAATGCTGTTAACTTCTGTCTACCTTAAGAAATAGACGCTAGGAGTAAAATTCTCAAAATTGAATTTTAACATTTCTACTACTATACAGACTGAACAAAAGGCACAAATTCACAAATAATTTGACCAAAAAAATGCATAACATAGGGCGTACCTGATTTTAAAATGAGCATAGTCCACATTGCGCAATGGTTGCTACGGTAACATACATGACAAAATGACTTTGTTTCATAAGAAATATATGCCTCTTGGATTGTGTTACAATATTAAAGCAGTTTACTTAAATATCAGAGCATGCTAAATATTTCAAATTTAGATGATTAATAAACTTTAACCTGTTTATGAAGAATGGAATTTCCCATTGATATCATTTGGGGGAGTCCATTGTCATTATTAGGGACATCAGGAGTGATTTTATTTTTTATTCCATTGTTCGATGAATTTTATCTAAGCAAACAGAATAGCCCCAGATGGGATGCTGCATTCTCCGGCATCACATCTGGGGCTATACTGTTTGCCTATGTCCCATAAAAAGGACGCCAGGCTTAATGAGTTAATAGCATAAAATTTGCTAGAAGGTCCCATTTGTCAGATCCACGCTCATTTTCATTTGTACGATATAACATCAATATACCGTCTTGTAAATTATGAATGTATATGCTGATTTCCTAATAATAATAGGAGGGGCTTTGGGATGGAGAGGTTACCAGCACGTTTTGTGGGACACCGAATTATATTGCGCCAGAGATTCTACGAGGAGAGGATTATGGTAGGTCAAAGGTCATGGTCAGTGTGACCTTTAGTTGCCTAGCAACAGGTAGTGCTGAGATTGTTATTGTGATGACACAGTGAGCTGCACCATAAGAAAATCAATTAAAGAAAAACATGACAATTCTTTGGCCCATTACAAACCAAGTTCAGTCTGTGAAACTGCAGTCTGATTAGAGTGTTTACTGTTTCCTAGAAGAAAGCTTGGACTGTCCAGTTAGCACATATCAGTGACTTATGAAACTAGGGACTTGTCATTTTAGTTTGAGTCTTCATTGTGCTCATACTTAGGCTCTTTGGTTTCTTTTTGGTGCTGCTCAAATGATGTTCTAGTTCTTCATTGTAAATCAGGCTTTTAGCTTAGTGTTAGAGACTGTCCATGTTGCATTTTTCTTGCTAATACTTTCATTGAGATTGGATCCAAATTTTAACATTAAGTTGTATGTTGTTAAGGTAAGTATAATATAATGGAGCCTGATTTACAATATTTGAGCCGCCGCATAAAAAAAAACAACAGAATGCTGAGGCGAAAACAAAGGCGCTGATCAGCCGTGCAGTAGTTACTGCACGGCTGATCAGCGCCTTTGTTTTTGCTACACAGATAGTACAATCCATCTTCTTCATAAATCCAAAATTCCAAGCCTCTATCCTGCTTCTTTGACTGTTCAGCCCGGTTTGTGTCAGACCTGGTCGGAAATCCAAGATGTTGATCTTCTCATGCAAAGGCTCATTTAGTTTCTGGATATGGGTGCACACACACCATACATTTGTAGTCTTTGTTTGCCAGAAATGAGTGCCAGTATGAGAACATAAGCATTTGGTCCATCATTGTAGTGTCAGTAATGTCCAATCGTAACGTACATACCATAACGGCATGTTTTAAAGAAACTTCAGTTTTATTAAAAAAAAACAAAAATCACTTAGTTTTAAGGAAAAAAAAAAGTAAAATAGGCAAAAGCAAAGACTACATGTATGACCAGTAAGCCAGATAAGGGGAAACAAAATGTTAAATGATATATTGAACTTCGTATGTTAAATTGCCCACAACAGACTGAAAGGGGCACTGGAAATTATCCAGAAGTGTTACATCCTTACCTGGTTTACTTTGTTGTGTAATAATTTGATGTAAATTTTCTTTTTGGTTGTGGTTTAGATGACTAAATGACTGGAGATTTGGAGAGAAGAACTGTTACCTGATTCATGTTAGACATGTTTAATTTCATGTTATACATGTTTAGTTTGATGTTACACATGTTTCTAACAAACATGTTTTCGACATATTTCTTACCAGTTAGTGTGTTTACCGTTATAACAGGAAGGTTTATGGGGAGACGACATGACCAACACATTCTGTGGAACACCTAATTATATAGCACCCGAGGTTTTACGAGGAGAGGAATATGGTATAGTTCCATTGCTGAGGTCAAGGTCATTTTATTTATCATGGCAGCTTGGAAACCTTTAAGACTAGATGGGAAAATTAGTTTTATTGACACAGTGTGTTACAAATATGACAATAAAGCTAAGTTTGCCATCAAAAAGGCTATTTTTTGCGTAATATGTCAGAATAAGCAATCAAAATTCGAATTGCAATAAGATTACAAAACTGCCATGATTTTGGACCTAGAATTTCACATTTTCCTATGCTTGTGTATGCAGGAGTTATCAAATGAGCTCTGTTATTTGCAGATTTATCCCAGCATAAAATACAGTATACCAGACAAGGAGTGTTTTGACTAGATTTTCTCATTTCTTCATTAAACCTTTTTGGGATAGTCCAAATTGAACAGAAAAAATTCATCCAAAACTTCTCTGTCTGATTTACTGTCAACTATACCATGCTTGTTTTTATACACTTTGCAGCAGTGGGGAATATAGACCACAGGCCCTGCATGTCTGGTGATACATGTAACTTGGAAAAAAAAAGTTCTTGAAAAGAAAAAAAAAATCATTTGCTTACAATTTATTTGCATTTCTGGACGATGTATTTAGTTTTCTGCCAATACGAGAGTTTACTTGTGTACAAGCAAAGTGCGAGGATTTTTTCGACAAGTGTGTAATTCTTCTAGAATGTCGATTTATGATGTATCTTACTATTTGAAAAGTAAAAAAAAAATGAATGTTGTCACCAGATATGCACAGGGCTATCACTAGGTTTGCACATTGGCACACTGATTCAAAATAAAATAGGAGATACATCCACAAAAAGAAATGTAGAGTTCCGCTTTCTGCATTTGTTTGATTTTCTTTCTTTTTCTCATCCTAGCCTGCTGACAGTTTAGAAATAGTTTGATTTCCATTTGTTTTTCTCTTTAATCTTGCTAGAATTTTAAATTTTCAGAATTAAACGTTCAGTTTCAGTAATAGGCAAGTAGAGGTATGGTGTTTCTTGATCACCATATTGGTTCTAATTAGCATACATGCTTCAATAAGCGCTCACTCTGGTCTTTCTGAAACACATGCGCTTACATACACATTGCTCAACTAGCCTATTGGTATTTTGCACAGATTTTTTCACATTTACGATATTAGCAGCCTCAAAACTTAATCTTGTATGGTCAAAAGCTATTTTGTTACTACTAGAAACTTAGATGTCATCATCATTGATGTGTTGGACATGGTTATTTCAGCAATTTATGTGTTGTTTTGGTTTGTAGTGTGCGCTAATTACCATAACTTTGAAATATTTTGAAAAGTTAAAAGCACTGAGTGCTAATTAGAACAAATACAGTAAGTCAAAATTTTGGTTATTTGAAAAAAAAGTTCTTATTCAAAGAATTTCTCTTTTAAAGGAAAACAATAAAAAATTGTCAAGATATTTGAAAACAAACATATCTCTACTTCTGCTTTACAAATGGTTCAAAATTCATGCATTATTTTATTTTTTGAAAGAAAATGCAAAATTGCTCATACTAATACATGTATGGTACTAATACATGTATGGTATTTATATTTTTGTTATGCTTAGGTCATTTGTAACCACACCCAACGCTCCACCCACAGGACATCACAGGGTTGATTACATTTCAACTTCCTCAGTGCTCTGCTCACCCAGTTGTGACAAAGTTCATTGTAACAGTTGTGGAACGACCCTGTGATGCTCGGATTGGTAATATAGGCCCCAGTGAGAATGTGATTGGTTTGAGTTTCAAAAAACGCTGATCTGGGGCTAAACAGTTGGGTCAATAGTTAAGAAACTCACTTATTATGATAGCAGATAATAGAAACACACTAAATGAAATTCACATTTAGTAAATGCAATCTGTTTGCTGGTTTGCACTAAGAAACGGAGCACAGGTGCAAAATATTGTAAATACTGACTTCATTTTGAAGGTGACTGATCATTTGGAATATTTCTTTTTCTTGAGCATGGTTGATTAAGAAATATTTGGTATAGGTGTGTCGATATGCTAAATTAACGCAAGATTTATTAGATGTAATGTCCGGATAACTTATTTTGTGTAAGAAATTAAGGAGGCATACCTGATTTATTGTATCCAATCCTCTTTGAAGTGTGTAAACAAATTTGAATCTAATTGTCGCCATCTTGAAACTCAAACCAATTACATTGTCACTGGGCCTTACATTACCAATCCGAGCAACACAAGTCTTTCAACAACAGTGGAGCTCAAAACACTATTTTTACCTGCCCTTCATAATAGACAATTCCACTGGAGTAAATATCACTTCCAGTGCAATAAGTAATTGGCTAGAACCTGCCAACCCCCTTACCCTATCCCCTAGGTGGGGTCGGAGACATGGTTACAAATGTTTTGCATTATAGACGTAACCAGGTTTGCATTTTGAGTTTCAGGCTTTTGTGTACAGTGTATGAATCTTGTTTAAGAGTGATTAATGTATATTTTTATCAACTAACATTGTACATATGTAAGTCACAGAAAAGTCTTGGTTTTGAATATATGAGCTACTATATTGGACTCTCTGTACGTAAGAAATCAAAGATTCAGATTACCTGTGTGCAATAAATTGGTTGCTTTAGGCCCTCTTTTTCCTAAATCGGAAGTTTCAAGCCATTTTCTGAGTGACAATAATATAATTTATACTTAAGGAATTAAAATACGCAACACATACAATTTCAGCTAGCTTGTATGTATTTGACGTTGTAATAAAATCTCTATCAGACATGTCTTGCAGACTACTTGTGGCATGTAATGAAATGTGAAAACGTCATTTTATTAACAAAATTGACGTCAAAACGTCAAAAACCATGAAAAAATGCAAATTATGACGTAAACGTTGGGGAGAAGGTGTATATGCCAAATATTCTGCATGTTTGGTTATCTGACGTCGACTTGATAATCTGCAATAAAGATTAGAGTCATTGCTTACTTGAATGTCATCCCATGTTGCTTTAAAGTTGGCACATGGAATGCAAAAGTGCATAATAATGAATAATAAGCAATTAACGCCATTTGGATTATTTAATGTGGGTCTTTTGTGCTTATACAGTATTTATCGAACCCAGAGACGACACGACATGTTTTTCAAGCAACAGTGACGTCACATGTACTGTACAAGTCCCAAACATAATCTAATGCTACCAACGAGTCAATGAATACATCTGCAATCACTCTTAACAGTTTTGGAATCAAAGTTGACTTTAACTCATCATTTTTCTAGCGTGTGCCTCGGTGGGTCAGTGGGGTTATGCGCACGCCATCAAGCATACGTAACGGAAATAGTGACTAAATCTACTGTATTTTGACGTTTAGAAACTGCTATCATGTATTAAGATCGGATACACGACAAGCTTGCATTACAAAGCCAGTCTACAATACCCCACAGTGTTTGTTGCATTTCCTTATTCCTTAAGTATATGTTAGACCTGATTGGAAATTATTTGACTGTAAACATGTTTTTAAGTCTCACCTTTTCTCTGCATAATAATAGTCACTTTATTGACTGTATTTAGTATGAATGATTATATGTAAATATTAACTGAAAAAATATTTTATTTATATGTATGTATATATTCTGGTGCTAACAGAATCACATAATGCAGTGCATATATTCTTCAATGTTTATTCATGACTATACTTGAAAAAAGCCTCTGTGGTGGAGTGGTTAAGCCACCCCCCTTGTAAACTGGATTAGAACCTGGGCTTCTCCAGTCTTGTGATTGAAACTTTTGTTCATGTTTAAACTGAAAACAAGAAAATGAACATCAATTCTAGTACAGATAGCATTGAAATGAGTTGCCTCAAAAACTACATAATACATTTTATCTTGGCTTCTTTCTGGCCAGATAAGACTCAAACCATATGGGCCTTTGTATGAGAAAATCAACAATCTGGTGGTCCAACCAGGTCTGACAAATCAGCCTGTACAGTCACAGAAGCAGGTTAGAAGCTTGAAACTTTGGATATAAGCAAAGTAGAAGAGGAATTGTACTATTCGAGTATCGAAAACAAAGACACTGATCTGCATCTTTGTTTTTGCATATGCAAATTGTTGGTTTTTTGACAGGGCGGCTCATTTGTATACATGTACAGACGGTGACTTTGAAATTGAATGTTTTTTAAGGAAGAAGAAGGATTGTACCATAAATATGCTGATAAGATCAAATGTTTCTGCAAAGTTGTTTTGAGCCCTTGTTTTAGTACGGAAGAGTATTAGGGCCAGGTATTTTTTTTTTTAATTTTGAAATTTTGAGTTACTAAGTCGAAATTTCGACTTAGTAACTTGAAATTTCGACTTAGTAACTCGAAATTTCGACTTAGTAACTCGAAATTTCCACTTACTGTCTCGAAATTTCGACTTATTATCTCGAAATTTGGACTAAAAACTCGAAATTTTGACTTACTATCTCGAAATTTCGACTTACTATCTAGAAATTTCGACTTAATAACTCGAAATTTCGAGTTACTAAGTCGAAATTTCAAGTTATTAAGTCGAAATTTCGAGATTATAAGTCAAAATTTCAAGATAGTAAGTCGAAATTTTGAGATAGTTAGTCGAAATTTCGAGATATAATAAGTCGAAATTTCGAGATAGTAAGTCAAAATTTCGAGTTACTAAGTCGAAATTTCGAGTTACTAAGTCGAAATTTCGACTTAATAACTCGAAATTTCAAAATCAAAAAAAAAATACCTGGTCCTAATGCTCTTCCGTATTTTAGCATTCAAAAATGCATTCACATTGGTGCTGCTTATACATGTAAACTTAATGCATGCATGATTTAGTACACTATAATTTAGGAATTTTGCTCTATTTGTACATTTCACACATTGTCCATTTTTCCCTAGACTTCAGTGTGGATTGGTGGGCGCTTGGTGTTCTGATGTTCGAGATGTTGGCTGGGCGGTCGCCGTTTGATGTTGTGGGAGGGGCAGAAAACCCGGACCAAAACACAGAGGACTATCTCTTCCAAAGTATGTTCTGTCTGTACGAAAACACGCCCATGCAATACACAGAGAATTTTTGAGCCTTGAAATAGAAAAAAATGATATTTTTATTATTTTTGCTCAAAACATAGATTTTGCTCAAAACAATCTATGTTTTGGAGCAAAAATAAGAAAAATAGATATAAGCCTGCATACCCCAGTTTTGCTATATAAAAGTGGGGTTTAAGGGGGTATTCATTGCATGGACATGTTTTCTGTCATTACTAAAACAAGCCCATGTAATATACAGAGATTTTTTTCAGCTGTAAAAATTGAAAACTTCATTGAAAAAACTGTATATGCCTGCAAACCCAGTTTTACTACATAAAAGTGGGGCTAAAGGGGGTGTTTATTTCTCAGACATGTTTTCCTGTTGACAAACTCATGAGAATATCTTTGCACGCAGTCCAATCAATAACTGAGCGACGGAACGGAGGGGTTGGTTTAAAGCGTACTTCCGGATAGGTGGGATGAATAGATTGTGTAAACAAACCATGGATAAATGAATCTGCCAGGTAAGATCATTGTTACTCATTTCTCTGTAGATAGTTGTTGTAATATGTGTATGCGCAGTATAAAGTGCATCTCATAAGCTTTAAACTGATATGAAAATGACCTTGCAATACTTCGTAGAAACAGCGTGATAGATGCGCCAAAATTTTATTCGAAGCTTTGTGCCTTACCTGTTCTGTCATGCGACATCATGAAATGACAAGTTTCGAGCAATTCCATCTAACCTGTACAAATTTTGATGTTGTCTGACCTTCACAGCAGCCGAATAATGATCTATACTATCCTAAATTAAGATGGGATGCCACATGGCTGATTTTTTCAGGTATACGTAGTTTCTTCGTAGGTGGCATTTGTAATAGGTACCTTTCTTCCGGAGGGGATGGATATTGAAATCTTCAGTGAAGCTGTTTAAAGCATACAAAATACGTTTAACGTTTGTGCTATTGTAATGCACAATGCCTATAAAAAGGTTACATACGTTGCTGACTAAAATGAAAAATGGAAATTTAAACATGTTTAAAACCTTCGCGACCAGTTCGCGACCAGTTCGAGACTAGATTGCGACACTTGAAAATTCTCACGACACTCGTGCGACACTCGCACGAATGTCGTGCGAATGTCCGCGACAAAATTCGCAAAACAGTCGCGAGAAACTCGCATGCCAGTGAGATACTAGCTTAAGACCCCTACCTCACTGGTATGCGACAACTGGAGACTAGTTAGCGAATAGTTCTCGACTATTTCGCGACAAAGATTAACGATAAGACAAACGCAGCTTTTACGTTGCATTCTCATTAAATGGACATTTATGCGACAAATTCGCGAATTTCGGTCTAATTTTGAAAATATACCTAGCGACTGTCGCGCGACTGTCGCACGACAGTCGCAAGACATTCGGGAGAGTGTCTCACGACTTTCCCGCGAATGTGGCTTATTTTCATCTTCATTATTACGACAATCGCGCTACAGTTTGACGAAAACATTTGCATAAATGTTTTAAACCTGTTTAAAAACTTCGCGACCAGTTCGCGACTAGTTCGCGACACATGAAAATTTTCAAGATACATGTGCGACACTCGCACGAATGTCGTACGAAAGCCCGCGACAATATTGGCAAACAGTCGCTTGAAATTCGCATGCCAGTGAGATTCTATGAATTTCATTTTGTCGATTTCACCTACAGTCAGTGTATATTTCATGGCCCATGCCGAAAATATAAGGGCATATTTTAATGATTTATGGTTATAACTTCAAACGCTTGTGCGAAAACTTGCCCATGCAATACGCAGACATTTTATGACATGTAAAAATTGAAAAATTTACCAGGAAAAATTGATATTTTTAATACTTTCCTCAAAACAAAAATCGTCTCTGGGGCTGTTCTAACGAGTACTCACAATCTATGTTTTCGACAAAACATTAGAAAAATAGGTTAACCCCTGCATACCCCATTTTAGCTCACCTGAGCCGAAGGCTCACAAGGTGAGCTTATAGGGTGGCCATGCTCCGTCGTCCGTCCGTTGTCCGTCGTCGTCGTCGTCGTCCGTCCACAATTTCAAAGATCTTCTCCTCTGAAACCACTTGGCCATTCAAAGCCAAACTTCATGTGGAGCATCCTTAGGAAGGGGGAATGAAAGTTTATATAAATGGTTCGGGTCACATGACCAAGATGGCCGCCATGGCTATAAATAGCAAAAACCTTTAAACAGTGGGCCGATTTCCACGAAACTTGGTATGTAGCATCGGGGACGCGGTTCCATCATAGTTTAGATAAATCATGACCCTAGGATGACCTTGACCTATTTTACGGCAAGGTCAACTTAGGTCGCCAATGCATTTGAATGGGAAAAATGGTAAAATGCTATTTAATGGGTAAAACTTACTGGGAATAGGCAAATGGACAAAAGATTAATGTTAATGGAAAATTTTAGCCCCTGGGGGGTTGTCTGCCCCTGCCCCGGGGTTATATACATGTATATTTCCATAATAATGAAACATCTTCTCCCCTGAAACCGCTTGGCCAATCAAAGCCAAACTTCATATGGAGCATCCTTGGGAAGGGGGAAAGAAAGTTCAGTTATATAAATGGTCAAGGTCACATGACCAAGATGGCTGCCATGGCTATAAATAGAAAAAAAAACTTTAAAAATCTTCTTCTCCAAAACCAGAAGGCCAATGATTTTGAAACTTGGTGTGAAGCATCAGTGACTGGAGCTCTACAAAGTTTATATAAATCATGACCCTGGGATGACCTTGACCTATTTTACGGCAAGGTCAACACAGGTCGCTCATGCATTTGAATGGGGAAAAGGGCTAAAATGTCATTTGTAGGGAAAAACTTGCAGAAAATGGGCAAATGGACTTAAGATTGATGAGTCTGAAAAAATTTGGACCCCAGGGGTCTGTCTGCCCCCACCCGGGGCAATATACATGTGTATTACAGTGATATTCAAAGATCTTCTTCTCTGAAACTGCTTGGCCAATCAAAGCCAAACTTTATAAGGAACATTGTCAGGAAGTGGGAATGAAAGTGTATATACAATGGTCAAGGTCACATGACCAAGATGGCCACCATGGCTATAAATACCAAAAACCTCCAAAAATCCTCTTCTTTAGAACCAGAGGGTCTATGATTTTGAAACTAGGCAATAGATCTCTACAAAGTTTGTATAAATCATGACCCTGGGATGACCTTGACCTTTTTTACGGCAAGGTCAACTTAGGTTGCCCACGCATTTGAATGGGGAAAATTGTTACAATGTCATTTCAAGGGCAAAACTTGCAGTAAATTGGCAAATGTATTGAATCTGTATGATTTAAAAAAGAAATTGACTCCAGAGGTTGCTGTATGTCTTGGGGTTATATACATGTATATTACCATTTTAGTCAAGTTAGTTTATTGGTATATACATGTATCTCAGGTCCCAGGTGAGCGTTTACAGGACCATTGATCCTCTGGTTACTATATACAAGCGAGAAACAATGTGTTATTTATATTACGGACATGTTTTCCTGATGAATTATGTATATTTATGGCATTGGTATAAAAGAACACACATTGCTGAACTTAAAACAGACTATTACAGCTCAAAATAGACATTTACCCATTTTTGCAGTAATTTGTTCCGCACCAGTCATTTGTATCTACCGGGGAAAACAAGGCCTACGTGCCAGGATTTAACTTCTGATGTGCCGGGGATGTGCCGTGGGCTTACTTTAGTGCACGTACATGCAAATTACTAAGCCTCTCTCGAATATATTGTTTGGCATAAGAACAACTTTCAGATGTTAATTCTCATTAATGTCGTCGTTCAGGTCTGGGCCTTGGGATATAACCACAGATTTGACCCACATTGCCTGGATTTTATGTGGATTTTAAAACATTAAAAGTGTATACAGACTCTATTGTCTGAACGTTTTGCTCAATGACAGAAATCTTCATGTACATCCTTTTAAGTGATTGACGTAAATTGTCACGTGATCGATCTCAAAGCAACAGTCAAGCCATCAGGAAAACATGTCTATGAATTGTATACCCCATTGAACCCCAATTTTATACAGTAAAATTGGGGACTACAGTGGCATACCTATTATTCTTACATTTGATCCAAAACATAGATTGTGGGTACTCGTAAACTGGGGATTACAGGGTTATACCTATTTTTCTTCAATATTTGTTCCCAAACATACGTTGTGGGTACTCCTTAAAACTGCCTCGGCGAGGCGGTTGTACGTGTACCGACAATCAATGTTTTAGCAAATATATTATAAATATTTTTTCTACGGATTTTTTCTTCAATTTTTACACCTGAAAAAAATTATCTGTATATTGCATGGGCAAGTTTTGGTAATGATATGCTCTGAGCCTTTGCATGTGAAAACCAACAATTTTGTTTCCGATCATGTCCGATAAAAACCGACCTTTACAGTCACACAATCAGCCTCGAGGTTTAAATATCGGATTTAACAAAATTGTAGATTTGCCCATTGATTGTAGATTTGCCCCCTCCCCCCACCCGCCCCGGCCAAAAATAATATAATAAAATTTAAACGAACGAAGATGCCACATTTTTGAAATATGACAAATTGCTACAAGATCTTCTCATTCATTATTTCCCGTCGCTGTTTCGTAATTACCCGAACCTCACACGGTAGTAGAACGAGATACCGAAGCGGAGCGGAATGAAATTTACTTTCCTGATCTAAGTTCAAATGATTTTATCAGAACATTTGTTGTTGTTTTACAATAAGAAAGGATAATCCTTAGTTAGTGTTTATGCGTTTCACATTGAATTTAACATGCATCTGGGGAGTGGGGTGCCTTATATTTAGAGCTCAGGGGTCAGGATCGAGAAATAATGGGTTCGATACCTACCTTCGCCGTGCTTTGCCCATGCACAAGACACTTTAATCTCCTCCATGGAACTGTGTAGCATCAAGGAATCAGTGGTTTCGTCCCGACATGACTGAAAAACCTGTTGACTTGGACGAAAACCCATAGCCAAATCAAAATAGCATTCATGAAACAAGAATGCCCCTCCGTAAAAGTATACGAATACTCAACCCCTCCATCGTAGGAGACGACGTAATTGATTTACATCAACATATTTTCAAAAGTGTGGGGCTTTAAACAAAAATAGTAATTTAAAGTATACAATAATACGTAGTCCAAATAGCACTTACCTCTTCACAAGTGATTGCAAAATACCGGAAAACAATCTGGCCAAAATAATGACGTAGTCTGATTTCAAACCCACAATTTTCACGGGCTGATTTATACTGGCGCATATTTGCGTGCTGCACGAGACATGACTGCGACATAATTTTTATACCAGAACGTGCAGTGTGATATAACCGTTTGTATGTGCTATATCGTTTTGATCAAAAATAGCAGAGAATGGGTTTAAAAACGACATTTTTGTCGTAAAAATGCAAGTACCGTCTCTTAAATGGGTGTATTCTTTTCCCACCCGCTCATTATCGAACTATAGATTGGACTGCGTGCTTTGGAGTAATGTGTCAATTTTCATAAAACTTACAAAACTAAACTGTTGATAAGAACTTCAAAAAATTACATCCCATCTAAAGGATGTAATAAGCTTGAATTCAGTATAATATTTGTGAACTCCAAAGATTTCTCACTTTCCAAGCACTTTTCCGGCTTTTCAGTTTTTTTGGTGGGCTAAAATGAAATATCCTTGAATAAGAAAAATATAATTGTACATGTACTTTTAGATTGCCCATTTCTCTGCTTTTATGATATATTTTGATTCAACAAAGGACAATGTACCATATTTTGCTTGTATTTCAGTTATCTTAGAGAAAACTATCAGAATACCCCGATCATTGTCGGTGAAAGCAGCGTCAGTGCTCAAGGGGTTCTTGAACAAGGTAAGAACATACAATGAATAAAAAAAATAACCGCTGCTTTAAGAGGAGTGAAAATATGATTGAGAAAGGGGTTGGGCCATACCATGGTTTCGGCTGCTAAAGCCTTATTAGTCACCCCTTACATTACGAAAATATGCCCATTTAATATACAGATATTTCTTAAGTTGTAAAAATTGAAAGTTTTTAGTACATTTATTTTATATTTTCCTTATTTTTGCTCAAAACATAGATTGTGGGTACAAGTTAGAACTGCCTCGTTCTAACCAGTACCCACAACAAAAATAAGAAAAATAGGTATACCCTTGCAACCCCCAGTTTTTCTATATAAAAGTGGGGTTTAAGGGAGTATACATTTCACGGACATGTTTTCCTTATGAATCTGGCCACATTTAGCAACTGATAATTTCTGGAAATTCCAACCAGATAGTCGATGCAAAGACTGGTATTATCCAAATGGAGCCATACATCTTAAACACTGTTAAGAAATAATGTAAATCAATAATAAATTTCATAACTTTCTTTTCATATGCTTTGTCTGCTTGTCATCTTTTGTTAATAATTGCAAACTGGGGCCAGTTGTTCAAAATTAACGATGTCGTTAGTTAACGATTTGTTAAAATTTCAAATGGCAATATTACAAATACACTGTTATTTTTTGTTAAAAAAAACCATTTTATCAACAAAAAATAAGTGTATTTGTTTATGTAGTCGGCATTTACTTAACAATTTGTGGTCTTAACAATGACTTTAAGCTAGCAAAGTTTTGAACAACTGGCCCCAGATTATGAATTGTGTATTCTACTTCCAGAACCAGCATGAACGTCTGGGCTGTGCCAAGCAGACGGGCTTCTCTGACATCCAGTCTCACGCCTTCTTCCGTACCATAGACTGGGATATGCTACAGCAGAAACAGATAACCCCACCGTACAAACCAGCATTACGTAGTGAACGAGATCTGGAGCACTTTGACCCCGCATTTACCAACGAACCTGTACAGTTGACGCCCGATGATGCGTATGTATTTTGTTACATTTGTATCAGTATGGGATTGTATTGCAAGTCATCATGAATTAGTGATGGTTTTCCATCCATTTTGGCAAAAGTTTTAAGACAGAAAAATTTGGTTAAAATTTTTGAGACTGCATTTACCAAAAAAAAAAAACAAACATTCAGTTGACGCCTATATTTTGATGTATGTATTTTGTATCAGTAAGGGATTTTATGGCATATCATCATGAATTAAATAAATGATCGTTTTCCATCCAATTTTGCCATACCTGTTAGAACAGAAAAAGGTGGTCATAAGTCTGGAATAATTTGGTGATACATTGACCAATGAACCTGCTCAATTGACGCCTGATTTTGCGTAATTAGTCAAGGAATTTCAAAGATGTAAATGATGGTGTGCCATCACATTTTCAATTATGATTTAGACAGTTATATTCAAATATTTACATTTCTGATGCAAAGTCGAACTGAAATACGATTCATAGTTCAATGAACAACATCGTGTCATGCGATGTCACATGATCAAATTTGACGTTATAAAAACCATGACTCTCACCAATGTGATTGGATGTTGTAAACTTCATGACATCATCAATGCTGTTCCGCTGTTTCAACACACACTGTGTGTAAATTCTCTATTTGCTTGTAAATCTGATCGCCTTGATTATTCTTCAACAAATGATAGAGAGAAATGAATGTAAATATAAGCAGTGAGTTTAACTTTTCTGATGTTCATGGAGCTATGAACCACAGTGGGTCACTTGTTAAGCTTACATAAACCCCTTCTGGGTTCATTCACTTTGCACGCGACCCACTGTGGTTCATAGCTCAATGAAATCAGAGAAATGAAACTCATTTCTTAAGTAATACGGAATCAGTCTCAATCAGCATTAAAGATGCTCCAAGTGAGCATATAGTAAGTTATTAAATATCTTTTACACAGATTTAAGAGATGTTTACAGTGTTTGTGACTTATGTTATCATTTTTTTTTCCAGGAAAACTATAGAGAAGATAGACCAATCAGAATTTGATGGTTTTGAGTATGTTAACCCTCTGTTGATGTCTATGGAAGATTGTGTATGATCAACAGCCAGATTTCTAGAGAAAAAACAGGAGAAAACATTAATAATTGAGCCGCCTCGTGGGTAAACCAACAATGTGGTTTCCGAACAGGTCTGACACAAATCAGGCTGCACAGTCACAGAAGCAGGCTAGAAGCTTGAAATTTCATATTTGAGAAGAAGAGGAATAATTATTGTACTATCCATGTAGCGAAAACAAAGACGCGGATCAGCTTCGCGGTTACCGCGAAGCTGATCTGCGTCTTTGTTTTCGCATATGCAGATTGTTGGTTTTCCCATGTGGCGGCTCAATTAATCATAACTGAGTTGTACTTAGAAAGAATAAGTAGGGTTTTCGACCTTTGTTTGACAGAAGCCGAGCATAAGACATCATAATATAGCCAGAGGTTGTGTGAAGCCTCTGCTTATTGTAAGTCTTCGCAATGATTGTGTATGGTTAAGGACCAGTTTTCTAGAGCAAATAGAAGAAAATTTATATACTAAGTCATGATTGAGTGGTTTGGGGAGAATATATAGGGCCCTTGACTATATTTGATACAAACTGAGCAGTAAGATGACGAAAAGTAGCTAGAGGTTATGGTTATCATGTTATCCAATCGCTTTTGCGTTTTGGAAGCAAATTTGAAAACTGTAAGTGCACAGTATACAGTTATTATATTTATTTGAACAGACCATGGATTCATATTCATATGGAGAAACAAAGAAATCATAAATTAAGATGTCCATATATTATCATCAAATGTAATTGAGCCTTTGGATGAGAAAACCAGCAATCTGCATATGCGCAACCGAAGGTGCAGATCAGCTTTGCAGTAACAGCTTTGTTTTCGCTACTCGGATTGTACAATTCCTCTTCTTCTTAAATCTGAAATTTCAATCTTCTAGCCTGCTTCTTTGACTGTACAGGCTGGTTTGTGTCAGACCCAGTTGATAAGACAAACTGTTGGTTGTCTCATGCAAAGGCTCAATTGCTTTTCAGAATACTGTGGACCAAATCTAATCTAGTTCTAGTTGCTCATTTAGGATAGAACAAAGACTGCTGAACATATCTTTTCGCTGCTCAGCATCGTTGATGTCATTGCTATGTGTAATGCGGCAAAGTGGGTGTGAAAAATAGAAATAATTTAGTGACTATCTTGATAGAAACTTGTAGTGTTACTGTCATACTGTAAATAGTTTAAAAAGTGCTTTTGTAGAGCAGAATCAGAATGTGTTTGGATTTGTGCTGGGAACATATTAATCAAGGTCCACACAGTTATATTTTATGAACAGGAAAATTTCATGTAGGCCTTGTAACAAGAAATGAGCCGCCCCGTGGGAAAACCAACAATCTGCATAGGCGAAAACAAAGGCGCAGATCAGCTTCGCGGTAACCGCGAAGCTGATCAGCGCCTTTGTTTTCACTACTCGGATAGTACAATTCCTCTTCTACTTAAATCCGAAATTTCAAGCTTCTAGCTATTTTCTGTGCTTGTACAGGCCAGTTTGTGTCGGACCTGTTTGGAGACCACATTGTTGGTTTTCCCACGAGGCAGCTCAAATCATGTCTTTAATGTGCAGATCAGTCCTCACCACTTGTCTGATCTACGACCTGAGAAAATGGGCCTTTGGGGGTTCTGACCAGGTCCACCACAAACTGGTCTGTACAGTCACAGAAAAAGGCCAGAAGCTTGAAATTTTGGGTTTAGATAGAGGAGCAATTAAAATGTGCAGCAAAGATAAACATGCTGATCAGCTGTGCAGTTAAAAAGGCATTTGCTTGTTGCAAGGTTTATATGTTGACGTTATTATGTGATGATAGAAACAGTATATAAAGCTGTAGAACAAATATTTACGTATATGCATTTATACTTGGTGTATATGATAAAAGGGAGAAAATGTTAGAATATGTATGTACTGTTTTTATCTGTAAATCATCAGGTCTGAAGACCTTATATTATATGGACTTCATTAGGACAAAACTAAGCATATGGTAAGACTCAAGTTGGTTATGTGAATTTGCATTTTCTAGTCAAATTTTTTGGCAGTGCATTCACTGGATGCAAGATACCTTAGCTTTCTGGGTACAGTAAAGAATCTGATGATGTCTTGAATGATGTGCAGGCTGATTTAAATGTTAGCTTGTGTAAATGCCATGTTAGTTCTGTCATGATGTCGCTCAAAGTTTCTGCAGTTGAACACTTTAAATTATAAAAAAAAATCTGCGTTTTTGAGCAGATAAGACTCTGGACAACCTGCTTAGTGACCTATAGAAATTTTCAAATCGATCAAATTTGGCCATATATCTTTCTGGTAAATGTTAAAACGGCAAACACTGCAAGTTCTTACAACATTTATGAGCATGTTAAGTTTCAAGTTTCATAAAATTGGACACTAGCTAGAGGCTATTTAGAGATGACAATATCTAGGCATGGGGTTATCGCCCTTTATACCCATGATTCTTACAGCCCAGTTCGATGCTTCACACATTATGTGACAAAATGAAGTGCTGTGATTGATAGCCAGATCAATTGGGAAAACCTACAGTGATGAGGTTATTGTCTTGCTGTAGATTGCATTCAAATTAAACCAGCTTCCAGTCACTGGAATCCATTTTGTCATGTGTCGTGTGATGTTGCATCAATCTGCGTTGCAATAAATTTGGTAGCATCATAGGTATACACAGTAGTAATGGAAGTGCTGCTCAGCCTGGTCTGTACTTGATATCACATTCATTGATAAAAAAAAAAAAAATGAGCTGCTGCATGAGAAAACCAACAATGTGGTTTTCGAACAGGTCCAGCACAAACTGGTCTGTACAGTCTCAGAAAAGGTCTAAAAGCTTGAAATTTCGGATTTAGGAAGAAGAATTGTGCTATCTGTGCAGCGAAAACAAAGGCGTTGATCAGCTGTGCAGTTACTGCACAGCTGATCTGCGTCTTTGTTTTGGCATATGCAAATTGTTGATTTTCTGGTGTGGCGGCTCATTTACTATTGAATCTCAGCCATTGAAGTCTCACCCAGTATTTCAGAGCTTTCTGTGAAACGGCTAATCTTTATTTTTTTGCCGCTTTTTGAGAAAACCAACAATGTGGTTTTTGAACAAGTCCGACACGAACCAAGCTGTACAGTCACAGAAGATGGCTAGAAGCTTGAAAATTTAGATTAAGAAAGTAGAGGAATTGTACTAGAGGAATTGTACTATCTGTGTAGCGAAAACAAAGGTTCTGATCAGCTTTCAGTTAGTACGAAGCTGATCTGCGTCTTTTTTTTCGCATACGCAGATTGTTGCTTTTCTCATGACGCTGCTCATTTCAGTTTTCTTAGTGCCTTTCAATTGGCTAACCACTTATTTTATCGAAACATGTTCATATCTTGTAAGTACACTAATCATTTTTGCTGAAATGTATGTGTTTGTGTACTACTGTAAAATCGGAAGTTTTCATGTGACTTCTTAATTCGCGAATTTTCTATCTCCGAATTATTTGCGAGGTATTGAATTTGTGAACAAGTGTTCATATAGTCAGTTTATAGAGATTTTTTAGTAGCATGAATCTTAAATTTGAGAAGCAATGAATTCGCTATTTTCGTGAAAATTAAGTTCTCGGGAACATTTCCGAACTTTAATATAAGTATTAAAGTGATGAAGCATTCACCAAAAATTATCAGTCATGCTCATACTACGACTTGTCGGCTCTTGACTTTCAACTTTCAGCTTCATTGGGCATGAAATTTCATATTTTCAACTGCTTCTAGACACTAACATAACCAAAATTATTTGAAAATTCAGGCTGTAGTTACTAAAGCCAGTAATTTATCCTGCTTATAAATGTTCAAATGTCAACTGATAAATGTTAAAATTTTAACATATATGAGCAGAATAAATTTTAGTCTCAGCTGAGTTGAGCCTGTTAAAAAGTTTTATAACCTTGGGGCCCCAATTCTTATATGAGCTGTATCATAAGAAAACAAACAATGTGGTTTGCAAACAGGTCTGACACAAACCAAGCTGTACAAGCACCGACGATGTCAAGAGGCTGAAAATTTTGGATTAAGAAAGTGTAGGTTTGTACTATCCATGTAGCCAAATCAAAGGCGCTGGTCAGCTTCACAGTTACTGCAAAGCTGATCTGCACCTCTGTTTTCGCACATGCAAAATGTTGGTTTTCTCATGGTATGGCTCATATGTAAGCTCTGAATATTGTGAACTAGCTATGCATAGCTATAAAAACTAGTTTATGTGGTAAGACTGTATGTATTGTATCAAAATGTGACTGGCATTCATGATCGTTGCAATTTTGTAGGCTGTACATGTATACATGTTTTCTGTGTCAAACTTTGTGATAAGATACTTTCTTCCACTTTAAATTGTTGTATGAGCCTTCGCATATGAAAACCAACAATTTTGGTTTCCGACCAGTCCGACACAAATCCGCCATCGCAGAGAGCTAGAACCTTGAAATTTCTGATGTAGGAAGAAGAAGAATTGTACTACCTGTGCAGCGAAAACAAAGGCACTGATCAGCTGTGCAGTTACTGCACAGCTGGTCTGCGCCTTTGTTTTCGCATATGCAGATTGTTGGTTTTCTGATTCGGTGGCTCAATTATTATTTGTAAACATGATTATGCATTGATACAAATAATCTAATGGTATAGCGTATTTCTTTCTTTGTGTTCATTAGGGCTGTGTGTTTTAACACACTGGCTATCTAGATACAACTGCCACGACTGGGAATAACATATGCAGATGAATTCAATATAAGACTAGATTTCAAATATGTGTCTGGGAACAACTTTTCAGGGTATTCAAATATGTGTCTGGGAACAACTTTCCACGGTATTCAAATATGTGTCTGGGAACAACTTTTTATGGATCATTCCGATCCCTGGAAAGTTGCTGCCTGACAAGTATTTATTACCTATTGTTGCATATTGATTTTAACCATGTTTAGTTGTTCTTTAGAGTCGCGTTGGTTGCCTCTGGGTAAACAGTGTGATTAAGACCTGGCTCACCTATGAGCCACGACACGAGAAAACCAACATTGCAGTTTCCGACCAGGACTGACACAATACCGGCTGTACAGCCACATATGACAGCTAGAGGCTTGAAATTTTGGATGTAGAAAGTGATGGAATTGTACTATCCGTATAGCAAAAACAAAGGCGCTGATCAGCTTTGCAGGAGCAGTTCCTGCAAAGCTGATCTGCGCCTTTGTTTTAGCTTATGCAAAATGTTTCTTTTTCTCATGATGCGGCTCATGTTTCTAGATGAATTTCTTTTGAAGAAAAATGCAAGGCACAATGGCAATTTTTGCACTGGCCTGAGTATTGCAGTTGATAGCAAGTCTTAGCATTGTGGTCTAGAAGTTGCAGGTTCGACTCCCAGAAGCGTCACAGTCTGTTTTGTCATTCTTTTACAAGTTGCCACATATTGGTGAAAGAATTACTAGTGCTAAGGCTGAGCCTGCCTGGGGAAAAGTATGGTTAGAATGACTTGCCAGGCTAATATTTGCTCTTTTGGTGGATGCAAGAATGGTTTAAACAAAAGTAGTGTTTAGCTAAATTTTGTTGTAAAAATATTGAAATTGAGCCTGTGCATGAGAAAACCAACAATTTGGGTTCCCCACCAGGTCTGCCACAAGCCAGGCTGTACAGTCATAGAAGACAGCTAGAAGCTTGAAATTTTGGATTTAGATAGTAGAGGAATTGTACTATCTGTGTTGCGAAAACAAGGGCGCTAATTTGTGCCTTTGTTTTCGCCCAGGCAAAAATGCGGTTTTCTCATGATGCAGGTCAGATATATCTAAGTTAATAGGAATGACAAGCTGATCTGCGTCTTTGTTTTTGCATATGCAGTTTGTTGGTTTTCCCATGCGGCGGCTCAATTAACATTAGCATTGCAGAAAGCGTCAAGTTGAATTGTGCTTGTTCATACTTTTATACATCTAATCAAATCACATTTTGTAATACAATTTATTATCATCATTCTTGTCTGTTGTCATTTTTACGTGTCAGCTGCTTGTTCCAATTTCTGTGTGGTTTATAGATATGATGTTTCATTCTGTAACATTTGTTTGGTCCCAAAGATTTGTCAATTTCATGTTTTACATTCTGCTCAACAGCTAAGGTCATGTGGAGAAGGGACTGCGGTAAAGTCTCATCGAAAAGACTGGAGAAGCCCTAATCGAACTTACGACTCCTGGTTAATTTTGGCGTCTAATTTAGTCCCACAAGAAAGGGTTTAACTCATATGACCCTGGCGTCCCATTAACAGGACATTGGCAAGCAGTATAGCCCCAGATGTGACGCCACAGAATGTGGCATCCCATCTGGGGCTATTCTGTTTGCCTAGAGAAAATTCATCAAAAAAATGAATAAAATTAAAATTTACTTGTTCCCATGGGTGTGTTGTTTATAGGGGGATCAAATGCGATTTTCATTTAGTACATTCCGCTCAACAGCTAAGGTCATGTGCAGACAGCACCGCGGTAACAAGTCTCATCGAAAAGACTGGAGAAGCCCTAATCGAACTTACGACTCCTGGTTTACTTTAGCTTCTAATTTAGTCCCACAAGAAAGGGTTTAATTCATATGAGCCTGGTGTCCTATTTATTGGCCAAAGGCAAACAGAATAGCCCAAGATGGGACGCCACAAAATGTGGCGTCCCATCTGGGGCTATTCTGTTTGCTTTGAGATGGGGCTATTCTGTTTGCTTTGAGAAAATTCAACGAAAAAGTGAATAAAAATTTAAAACCAACCATGATTCCCCTAAAAATGAAAGTGGACTCACCGAAATGATAAGGATGGGAATGTCCATTTGTCATATATAATTATATATATGGGTTAAGAACACAAAAATATGAACAGATGATAGTTTTATATTTTTATTCAGTAATTTAAATACATGTACACAATACACATCAACAACAATACAATGTTTGCAGTTTTTCTTGAAGCAAGCCACAGTAGGACACTGGTCCAAAGCAGTTTTCCAGGAAACCACGACACGAGAAAACCTGGTCAAACACAAACCAGCCTGTGCAGCCAAAGAAGCTGGCTAGATGCTTGAAACTTTGAAATTTAAGAAGAGGAGGAATTGTACTATCTGTGTAGCGAAAACAAAGGTGCTGATCAGCTTCGCAGTTACTGCGAAGCTGATCTGCACCTTTGTTGTCGCATAGGCAAAAATCTGGTTTTCTCATGACGCAGCTCACATATACCTTGGCTTATACTGTAATCTCAGAATTAGGGGTGTGTTGTGTTTTTTTGTTGCTTTTTTTTTTTTTCACATAAACTTATTTAGACCAGTTTTACAGCCCCTGAATAAGAAATGTAAAATAAAGCAAGTATGTTCTGCCATTTTGTCTCTTGTATTCCGAGAGTAGCTTTGCAAGGGAAATTTGTTCCTAGTCAATGTGCACCCTTGTTTCTGCAAAGCCAAACACAAAAGAGGGCTTCATTTGAGCCGCCTCATGGGAAAACCAACAATCTGCATAGGCGAAAACAAAGACGCAGATCAGCTTCGCGGTAACCGCGAAGCTGATCAGCGTCTTTGTTTTCGCTACCCGGATAGTACAATTCCTCTTCTACTTAAATCCAAAATTTCAAGCTTCTAGCTCTTTTCTGTTACTGTGCAAGCCGGTTTGTGTCAGACCTGTTCGAAAACCACATTGTTGGTTTTCCCACGAGGAGGCTCATTTGATGTGGGCCATATAAATGATTGAGCATTTTATGAGGCTAAGAATGGGACTAGCTCACACTGAATGAGGTAAAAACTGTTTTATTTTAACTTATGAGCCATGTCATGAGAAAACCAACTGTGTTTTTAGAACAGGTCTGACAAAAACCAAGCAGTACAAGCACTGAAGATGGCCAGAGGCTGGAAATTTGGGATTTAGAAAGTAGAGGATTTGTACTATCCTTGAAGCGAAAACAAAGGCGTGATCAGCTTTGCAGTAACTGCGAAGCTGATCAGCACCATTGTTTTCTCATATGCAAAATGCTGGTTTTCTCATGATGCAGCTCTTTTCATAACAAGGCTGAATCAATTTCTTTTCTAGGTAAAACCACATAATTCAACTGTGCAAGTTTGAAATTCTTTGTGTAAATTTTAACTTGAATACAGCAAAAGCATGTATCAATATGATAATGCCAAATGAGCCTGTGCATGAGAAATCCAACAGTTTGGGTTTCCGACCAGGTTGGACACAAACCAGGCTGAAGCACATTTTGAGTGTCATGACATCCTAATGTTGGGTAAAAGTCCCATAAAATGGAGGCCACGTCCCGACATGACCGTTGCTGTTGACTGGGACGAAAAGCATCAATTCAAACAAACAAATGTACAGTCACAGCATTAAGCCAGAAGCTTGAAACTTTGGATATGAGAAGAAGAGGAATAGTACTATCCATGTGGCGAAAACAAAGGTGCTGATCAGCTTCGCGGTCACCCCGAAGCTGATCTGCATCTTTGTTTTCACCTATACAAATTGTTGGTTTTCTCATGCGAAGGCTCAAATCATTTTAAACTATGGCACAAAAACATTAAAAACTGTCAAATCCTTTAATTTCAACAACGCTCTTCACAAAATGCAAGATATTCTAAGTAGACGAAACCTCAATGTATATTCACCATAACTTGTAAAACCATTAATTTTAAAAGGCATTTGTGCAATTAATCTATCTCTATATACTGCCATACGCCCTCGCAGACATTCTAGACAGGCTCGTGCAGCGACTGTTAGTAGCAGACAAAAAATTATGCTAGAATAAATCGGACATTATATCAGCTAACAACATCAGAAAATCGAAAATATAAACATGCATATACAATCAGATTTTTTTTCCTAATCAATGTCATCAGAAAATCTGTTTTTGTCAACATATGCAGATTTTCTAATGACAAAGTTCATTTATGCAAAAAAGACAAAAAGGAATGAAATAGCACCATGAATAGTTGCCCTATATCTATAAGAGCCGCCCCATGGGAAAACCAACAATCTGCAGGCGAAAACAAAGGTGCAGATCAGCTTCGCGGGTCACCGCGAAGCTAATCACGCCTTTGTTTTTGCTACTCGGATAGTACAATACCTCCTCTCCTTAACTCCAAAATTTCAAGCTTCTAGCTCTTTTCTGTGCTTGTACAGCCCGGTTTGTGTCGGACCTGTTCGGAAACCACATTGTTGGTTTTCCCACGAGGTGGCTCATATCATTAGTGGGTTGACCAGAATGAAACAAAAA
This sequence comes from Rugalucina vietnamica, assembly GCA_964017185.1. Lineage (NCBI taxonomy): Eukaryota > Metazoa > Mollusca > Bivalvia > Lucinida > Lucinidae > Rugalucina > Rugalucina vietnamica. Next base: position 9,946,728 of record OZ024882.1, on the reverse strand, counting down.
TATGGAGAATATACGGGAAAAACAGATTTTTGCCTATGCGAAAACAAAGACGCAGATCAGCTGTGCAGTAACTGCACAGCTAATCAGCGCCTTTGTTTTCGCTACACTGATAGTACAATTCCTCTTCTACTTATACCCAAAATTTCAAGATTCTAGTTTCCTTCTGAGACTGTACAGGGCGGTTTGTGTCAGACCTGGTCGGAAATCCCGAAGACCGGTTTACTTGTGTAGCAGCTAATTTCATAACAACTGATGTCATTATCCATTATAAGAAAAATGAGGTTTAATGTACCAATATCAGACACTTGTAGAAGGTCCTATTTTGTGGTCAATGTGCTTTATGACTCAAATACTAATGATCACAATCAATATTTGAGCCTCCGCATCAGATAACCAACAATCTGCATATGCGAAAACAAAGGCGCAGATCAGCTATGCAGTGTCTGCACAGCTGATCAGCGCCTTTGTTTTCGCAATACGGATAGTACAATTCCTCTTCTTCTTAAATCCGAAATTTCAAGCATCTTCTAGCCTGCTTCTGTTACTGTATAGGCCGGTATGTATTGGACCTGGTCAGGACCCTAAATTGTTGGTTTTCACATGCAACGGCTCATTATACATTAACACAGGAAATATTGTAATATATGAGCTGCCTCATGGGAAAACCAACAATCTGCACGAAGCTGATCAGCGCCTTTGTTTTCGCTACTCGGATAGTACAGTTCCTCTTCTACTTAAATCCGAAATTTCAAGATTCTAGCTCTTTTCTGTAACTGTACAGGCCGGTTTGTGTGGGACCTGTTCGGAAACCACATTGTTGGTTTTCCCACGAGGCAGCTCAAATGGGTAGAGAGAATACTGGTATGTTAAACATGCTTATGTCACAGTGGAAAAAGAACAAAATGTCACAGGCTTGCGCGGATCCAGAGGGGGGGACCGGGGGTCCGGACCCCCCCTGGAATTTGAAAATTTTACCTTAAAAAAGGTAATTTCGGGATTTTCGGGGGGTTGGACCCCCCCCCCCCCCTTCCGTCGTCTGTGACCAAAAATTACCATTTTCGTTGGACCCCCTCTCATGAAAATTTCTGGATCCGCCCATGACAGGGGCGGAAACCCAGGGCCACTCGTTTACCATGTAAGCACTCTACCACTGTAGAGCCACTTGGTCGACCAGTTAAACTTAAACCAATATGTGCATTGGCCTTTTTCAGGAAAAAATAATATAAATCCGATCTTTGTCAAAATGCTTTTTAAGCTAATAGAATATTTAAATCAACCCACTTTTTTATAAGATCATATATTTTTGTGTATTTGATAATTAAATACGATAAAAATGGTAAGATCATGCCTTTTATATTCTGTGTAAAAGAGAAATGGTGAATGCTCATGCTTAATGTCCCACATAACAGCTAGGGTCATATGGAGACAAAATGTCAGTTTTGAGTGTCATCCAACAGGATGGAGACGTCCTAGATCAAACTTGACCCCTTTAGCTAGTTTATAAAAATTAAAACTTAGTTTTCTTAGGAACCGCTAGACCAATGAAAGCCATATTTCATTTTAAGCCTCCTTTGAAGCCTCCAAGGAAAGGGTGAATGAAAGTTATATAGATCCAAGTCACTTGACCAAGATGGCCGCCATGACCATTTAAGGTAAAAGCCCTTCAAAACTTACTGAACTGAATCCATGAACATAGGAAATTGAGTCGCGTCATGAGAAAATCTTTTTGCATATGCGAAAACAAAGACGCAGCACGCGGATAAGTACAATGCCTCATCTACTGTATCTGAATTTTCCAGCTTCTTCTAGCCTTCGTCTGTGACTGTACTGGCTGATTTGTGTCGGACATGGTCAGAAATCCGGAAGACTTGTTTGCTTGCTTCATGGCTCATTTTATGTCTCTACTCACTGTCATGATATCTAAAAATCATGCAGTGCAAAATCATGATCAATTCTATACCGTGAAACCTTTCCACTTGATTGAAAGAAATCGGCTGAGCCTTTATCATCTCGACTATGATATTCTCACTTCAATTTAATTTAAAGCCTTGGAAAATCGTGCCATTGCACAAGAATTGTACAGACAGAAATGATGCATCAAACATCAAGCCCATTAACTCATTTAAGCCTGGCGTCCCTTTTATGGGACATAGGCAAACAGCATAGCCCCAGATGGGACGCCGCAGGCTGCAGCGTCCCATCTGGGTCTATCCTGTTTGCACAGAGAAATTTCATTGAAAAACGAGATAAAAAATAAAAATCACTCCTAACACACCTAAAAATGAAAGTGGACTCATCCAATTGATAATAGTGGGATAATCCATTCGTCAAATATGGGTTAAACGGCTCTATCAGGATATTGGTTAAAATGTCACACAGCAATCACAAATATTGTTCGAGATTTCAATCTCCTGGATTCGCCGGCATACATAAATGTTCATAGCTTGCATAAAGGACAAGATCATATCTTACAAAGTCAATCTGCGCTTTTATAGCGCAGAAGTCTTTTTAGACTGAATCACTTTAATGGCTTCAAAAAAGGAAATAAGACGATATACCAGCTTATACTGTCTTTGACTTAATTACATAATTTGCAGAAGAGATGATAAGGTGAGACTTACGAAATAACAAGAGAAAATGTTTTTTTGCAATTTCTCTGGGAAAAAAACTTTTGTCACTTTACCATTAAATCATAAGTTGTGGGTATTCATTGGAAGCATCTTGTCGAGGAGCTTCTATCGAATACCACCACCATGTGTTTTTATTGAGAAATAAGGGATATAAGTTCTTATCGCCAAAATATGTGCCTCATCTACTCTTCTGAATTTCTGATCCTATGCTGAGTGCTGACAAGAGTTGAGACAGTTCATCAGGATCAATGTCAGATTAGTAACAGATGAGCCGTGATGCTAGAAAACCGGTCTTTGGGATTTCTGACCAGGTCTGACACAAACCGGGCTGTACAGTCACAAACAGCAGGCTAGAAGCTGGAAATTTTAGATTTAGAAAGTAAAGAAATTGTACCATGACGTGTAGCGAAAACAAAGGCTTGATCAGCTGTGCAGTTACTGCACAGCTGATCTGCGCCTTTGTTTTCGCCTATGCAGATTGTTGGTTTGCTTATGCGACAGCTCAGATAAAGTTAATAGGAATGACATTCAATGAATCACAAACTAGCGTGAATCTCTGGCATGCAGCTTGGTAATTCTTTTAAATTTCCAGCAAATAAGCATATTTCTACTAATGTCACCAAAGAGAAGATTAAAAGCAAAAGTGTGTCTCAATCAGAATGCAGACTGAAATGGGTGTACAAATAGTTTTAAGACTAGATGGCATATTATAGCTTCTAATATTGAAAAGAAGCCTTTATCAACCAAAGTTGGCTATCGTCATTCAAATTCAATATGGTATGAGATTCTAGCACGAATGCACATGTAGTTGATGATGTCATATGGCAGGGGTGCTTTTACCATGAGAAAAACTACTATGAGCTTAGTTATGTGAAAGGTTAAACCAGGGAACAGATGTGCTGCAGACTGATCAGCTTCGATTCCAATGTACAAAATGAGCCATGTCATGAGCAAACAGGACTTTTGTATATGTGAAAACAAAGATGCAGATCAGCTGTGCACTGATCAGTGTCTTTGTTTTCTCTTCATGGGTAGTTCGATTTGTGTCCTGCTTATATCCAAAATTTCAAGCTTCTAGCCTTTTTCTGATATTCTACAGGCCAGTGATTAGAAAATCGGAAGACCAATTTTCTTGTCAATTGGCTCTAATGCATATGCATCCTGATATAAGGACACTAGGCTCTAGCAAGTACATGGTACGTACATAGATACACAATCTGGTTTATGTATTTCCTTATCCGGAACTACCGGACATGATAGCCTGGTCAGTAGTGTAAGTGAAGGGGAACCACACTCTTTTCTTACATACCTTACATGAAAAGATTGACTTATTCCCTTATTTTCGGTGATTTTCTGACAAGTAGCAAAATCTATCTTACACCGCTGTCACGTTTCTAATAAAAGATAAGTAAAACACGAGGCTAAATTCGATCGTTTCTAGCCAAAGCAACTGCTTTCAGCAATGGTGTTCAACAAAACCAGACAAAACTGGCGTGAATTCACAGCGAACATTTTTGACTCATGCTCGTTATAAGATAAAAACAAATCAAAACTACATCTCTATTGACTGTGACAACAATTTATTTACATTTGACGTCATTTCCGCAATATACACAACGTCACTAGTTGTAAAGCACAGTACCAGGTAAAAGAAATTTAAACGGAGTATGTAAGAAAAAGAATCCATCATTGGTGTTCAGTGTAGAAAGGAAAATCCCAACCCTCGGGTCCACCGTTCCAGTGGGAAACTTGGCGAGCCTCGTTTTACACTGGAGCAGATGGACCCTCGGGTTGGGATTTTCCTATCTCCAATGAACACCCATAATGGAATCTATTTATCTACCCTCAGGCCTGTCATACTTCTTTCATGAAGATTTGGTTATGAAAATATTTTTACAGGTTTTCTTCCTCTTCAGCTCATTAAAGAATAGGATCTGTCAGTTAATGGCAAAAGAACAGAGTGGTTAGGACTTAAAATATAGTCCCAATATGACCTCAAGTGTTTACAAAGGCTGTAAGGTACTAAATCCAACAAATCCTAATGGAAATTATGCAAAGTTTTCCTCATGACATAGCTCACAAGATGATCAATTCATAATATTACAGGGATAAAATGACAAGTGATGTTCCCCATATCTCTCATGAGAATCAGTGGATGTTTTGGCACCAAACAAAACATGTTTGATCAGTTAGATTTGCATTTTATATAACATAACATCATCAAAAGGCGCCATTAGAGAGTGGCATAGCAATGTCAAAAGATGCCATTATGGGGCATAATTGCTTGTAATTACATAAATACCCTAGGGAAAATTGTCTTCTGTCTATTGCTATACAAGCACTCAGAAATTCAGTATTAATTTATTTTCTTTGTGTTATCAAAGTAAATCTTCCTTTTATGCACCAGACATTTGTAATCATGACCCCTTTGAAATTCGGGAATTTTTAACTGAAAATGGAAAGATTTAAACATCATGAAAACATGTCCGTGTAATGTATACCCCCTTGAACCCCACTTTTATATAGCAAAACTCGCCGAGGCGGTTCTAACGTGTACCCACAATCTATGTTTTGAGCAAAAATAAGAAAAATAGGTATACCCCTGCAAACCCCAGTTTTTCTATATAAAAGTGGGGTTTAGGGGGGTATACATTACACGGACATGTTTTCATGATGAAAACCCCTGTTTAATCACTTGTTCTACCTTCTTAATGAGTGAATTACATAACAAGTGAAATCACTGAAGCATGAAATATATGTCACCACAAACTGAAATGAAATTGAAGCATGGCAAGACAGACATAATAAAAATAATTTCTATAGTAAATGGGTCGCCTCATGAGAAAACCAACAATTTGCATAGACAAAAACAAAGACGCAGATCAGCTTCGCGGTAACCGTGAAGCAGATCAGATCAGCGCCTTTGTTTTTGCTACGCCACAAATACAATCCCTTTTCTTCTTAAATCCGAAATTTCAAGATTCTAGCTGTCTTCTATGACTGTACAGCCTGGTTTGTGTCAAACCTGTTGGGAAACCACATTGTAGGTTTTCCCACGAGGCGCTCATATGTCTATGGCAAATAGGAACATTTTTCAGTTTCACTTCACAAGGGAAGAGTTTTTATGGCATATCACTGTTAACCTTCGAAGACGAAACTACTTTATCTAGAGCCAATTAAAGTCTGACTGTAACAGAAGTCCAAAAAAAGATAGTATCTGATGATAATTTAGGGATCATTTTGATCATTTCTTTATAAATACGAGTCATTACGAAAACTTGTCCACATGATATTAAGAGATTTTTTTCCTTTAAAAATTGAAAATTTCATCGGAAAAAAATTGATATTTTTAATAGTTTTGCTCAAAACATTGATTGTGGGTATATGTTAGAACTGCCTTGATGAGGTGTTTCTAACGTGTACCCACAATCTATGATTTGGATCAAAAATAAGAAAAATAGGTATACCCCTGCAAACCCTTTTTTCTACTGGGGTTTAAGGGGGTATACATTTCACGGACATGTTTCCCTGATGTGTTGATTAGAATTGCCTCGGCAATAGTCATCAGATACTCCCTTTATTCTATCTTTCCGATATGACCCGTATCAAAATACATATACAACTCATGACTGGACTATCAATCTAGGGCCAGTTGTTCCAAACTTTGTTAGCTTCATGCCATCGTTAAGACCTTAACTCGTTAAGTAAATGCGGACTACATAAGCAAATACAGTTTACACTGTTATTTTTTGTTGGTAAAATGTGAGAATCTTTTGCATGGCAAAGGATTCTCACATTTTATCAACAGAAAAACAATAATGTACTTGTAATATTCATGTTTGAAATTTTGACAAATCGTTAACTAACAATGTCGTTAATTTTGAAAAACTGGCCCCTGGTCATTTACAATAGGCACCAAAACTGTTTCAACGAAGCAGAGTTTCCTCACAAAGATTTCTGTCAAACCTTTGTTTCGAGTATCTACCTTTATGCTTTTTCGTTTGAAGATGACTTGCTTATTCCGCCCGAAAGTAAAATTAAAGGCTCTGTATAACAGAAACAATGTTTAATCCAACAAGCTCAGTTTGTAAGTAGAAAAGACCAGTCCCTTATGCAGCAGTTATTTGTAATCACTGCTCCCCAACCTACCGGGAAGGGCGGAGATTATGACTTTTCAGCTTTCAGTTCCCTGCTATGAGCCCCAACCCCAGGGGGCAAACTGGAGGTCCAAACTTTGCTCTTTGTCCCGCCCTTCGCAATAGAAAATCTCCCTGGGGTAAGGATCCTAATGTCAAAATCCCCGTCATTTCCCCTGCACTGAGAGGACACTCGAAAAGTAATTGCCCTGCACTTTAGCCCGGCTAACCCCCACCCTTCCCCGTAGGTAGGGGAGCAGTGGTTACAAATGACTGGTGCATTATACTATATCCGAACATGTCACTGCAACAGGGCTTAATTCATATCATAACTATGTTAATTTTGATTCTTGTTTCCTCTGCTTAAAGACCACCCTATTATTTCAGTCGAAATTCTGATCTCCTTCCCATATCAGTACAATAATGAATTATCTTAGAACCTGGTCATATGGAACAAGCACTCAAAATAAACTTCCTCAGAATTTTTATCCTCATGAAGTTGTATGGCATATCACTGTTTTGAGCCTTTTCTCTTGTGTTTAAAGAGTAAAGAACCTGTTTATTCCAGCCGAAAGTCTGACTAAAGCCCTGTATCACGGGAACTATGATGACCTATTGAATGACCAGTCAAATTTTATCATGACAAATTTCCACAAAAACATCATAGTGGCACATCATTGTTTGGAACCTTTCCTCTTGTGTTTGAAGACGATCTGTTTATTCCAGCCGAAAGTCTGACTAAGGCCCCGTATCACGGCAACTATGATGAATAATGGGAGAAGAAATGGAAGAAGTAATAATATCCATGGATCACCTGAAAAAAATTTAAACATATGATAGGTAAATCATAAGTTTTAAAACTATTAAGAAACTTAACCCATATTTGACGAATGGATTTTCCCATTATTATCATTTGGGTGAGTCCACTTTCATTTTTAGGGGCATCAGGAGTGATTTTCAATTTTTAAATAATTTTTTGATGAAAATCTGCTTAGCAAACAGAATAGCCCCAGATGGGACGCCGCGTTCTGCGGCGTCACATCTTGGGCTATTCTGTTTGCCTATGTCGCATAAAAGGGACGCAAGGCTTAAATGAGCATGATGAGTTAAACAACTTTGTCCGCATGACCATGCAGTATACTGAGCAAAGAACCATTAAGAAAGCATTAGATTATGGGCCACTATACATGTACGTGTACATGTCTATACATGTACGTGTACATGTTTAACATAGACCCATTTAATGTCCCTGTCAACAATTTTTCAGTCTGACATGTCCAGACAGAAAATTTAAAACTTTTCTTTTTGTAAAGTGGCATGAAAACATTTTCCCCACAAATGTGCTTAAGCTCTTTGTGATCAGATAGCAGCATTATTAAAAATTATGAAGCATATTATCCACCTTTAACTATCATCTTAATGTTGGACAATGTAGAGAAGACAGAACTTACTTAATTTAAGAGATTCAAAAGGTGCTAGCTGCAAATATCTTTCGTCGTCATGGCGATCATCCTTATCATCTTCCTTGTCAATGACCTTGACAGGAATTATCTCCCCTGTATAGCCATTATTGTTTATTACATCTTTCTCAGAATCGTATTTTTTCTCCTCAATATTTTTCTGCAGCATTTCTTTGGCTTCCAACAGAAGCCGATCTGTCTTTGAATGATCTTTTTTGGCACGAAACAAATGAGCAAATTTCTTCCTATCATACGCTTGTTGAGCATTTGTCCGAATTTTTGCAATCCGTTGTTCCATGTTTTCAAGTCTTGTGTTTTGCTCATTTTGAAGCTTAGTCAATACAGGATGATCATCGATAGTCATTCCTTTATAATCCTGGCAAGTCTCTAATGGAAATAAATTAAAGCCATCTTTATCACAATTCTGACTGGCTGAAATATTTTTCCCAGAATACCCAATATCGTGAGACAGCACCTCATTCGTATACCAGTTCACATCATTACCACTAGAAGCTGGTGACGATTCGCTAGAAAAATACCCACTACTGTTCGAAAACTGATCCGTGCTTATACCAGTAGTTTCCCGGTATATCCGGTGACCTTCAACTTGGTGTATGTTGTCGGCCAATTCCGATGTGGTTGTTAGACCCTTTAAGATCTGACTCATTTTCCGTTTCTTTCTCTCCCGCTTTCTCTTTGATTGCACATGCCCCATTCTGAGTATTCTGAAAAAAGAAAATCAGTATATTTTCACAAAAACATAGCTAGAATAATCAGAAAATATAGGAGACTAATGATTTGTTTTGTTTGATTTGTGGTGTAGCGTCCCAGTCAACAGCTATGGTCATGTCGGCAAATTGCCACTACCCAACATTAGGCTGTTATGACACCCAAAATGTGCTTGAAAATTTAAACATCCAAGTAAACCACTAAGGCCAGATGGTTTGACTTAAACCACTTTTTCTGAGTGGTTAACCAGTAATCAGATGGTCAGTCAGTAATTGAATAAGCTTTGCCTGGAGGCACAAGCAGCCCATCTATTTCTCACAGCCATACATGATGTGGAGACCATACATGTGAAAATCTAAAATTCCAAATAGATTTCTATCAAATATTGCATGTATGGTGGAGACTACATTTTACATACACTTTGACATGCTATTCGGTTATCTTGCAGTGGCTGATGAATTATTAAAAGCTCACACAAACCCCTCTCTTGAACAATCTGACTATATTTTCACTGGGCATTAGACTTAAAAACAACTTGAAGCAAAATTTCTGAAAAAAATTCTTTTCAGATCGAGATCCTGCATCAATGCCTGTTGATGTCATGTATTCAGAATGCATAACACACCCACAATCAGAAAAATGTATTTATTTTTATCTTCTAAAACTAATTAATTTCAACCAATACCGTAATTAATGGTGAAGCCAACAAAATATACAAACCTTTTTTCCTCCCCAGAATCTCTGGTTTTATAATCATATTTACATTTTTGTTCTTTTTACGTCATTCTATTTGTTTTCTTTTTACCTGTTTTCAAAGGTATTTACTTGCTGACGCACAACCTTAGCTGTCTTTCTGCACCGAACTCGGGTAATCATTTTCACACCTGTGCACCATGCTAATAGCAGTAATAGCACAAGCATTCATCACCTAAATTTAATTCTGATTGAGGGATTGGGGTTTCATTCCACAATTGACTCCTCCGCCAGCAAGGTATAGCCACGCCCATCTCTATTTCCTTAGACAAACATTGTGTTTTTGCACCTATATTTACCTGTAAAAAGCACGTGTTGGTTTGTTTGTCTAACCCACGTGTCGTCTAACCGTCATTGACCGTTAGCTAATGTGCAGATTTGAATGGTCAATATAAAATGAATATTAATGATGGGTGGTTTGACGGAGGACTCAATTGTGCCAGGTGGTATCCCTTGAGTAAGATGCATTATTAATTTAATAATTACCCTCACCACCCACCCACCCGACACACACACAGCTGGTTAACACCAAGGGAGATGATGTGGCTCCCTCTAGACATGATTGGCTCGTTAAACCAAAAAGCAAACAATTTGTGTATTAACTAGTGCTATGGGGATTGGGTAGATAATCAGTCTTGCTCAAAGAGACAACCCAGTGCCTGTGGGGTTGGGGTTTTGGAACCCCAACCAGGCCCCGAGGTTATAATACGTTTCTCATGCTCATCTCAGCTGAAATTGAAATTTAAACTGCTCATAAAAACTGAAATAGCCCAAATAAATTGAAAATTCAGGTTGAGATCCCTAAAGACTGCAATTTATCATGCTAATAAATGTTAAAATGCCAACAATTGTTGGCATTTTAACATTTATGAGCATGATAAATTTTAGTCTCAGCTGAGCTGAGCATGAAAAGAGTTTAATAACCTCCTGACCTGGAGTCTAAAGCTCTACTGAACTCCTTAAACTCAATATGTGATCTCGACAAATACCAACTTTATCACAATATCTAGCCTGCTGGACCAAAACTTCAGTTCTAGTACAAAAGTACTACCAAAGTGCCAACAAAACACATATCGATGTAAAGATACAAGGTTTTGATTGACTTGGTGTAGGTGAAGAACACTTTTCATGAACCTAGAAATGTCAAAGAAATTTGGAAAACATGCCCATGCGATATACAGATTTTTCTTACAGCTTTATTAATTTTTCATGTTTTTTTGTTGTTTTTTTTAGTTGACTTCTTTTTATATTTTCTTACTTTTGCTTAAAACAGTTTATGGGTACAAAAGAATCACAGGACAATGAGGCCATCCTTAAATGATTCATTGTTTGCTGTGTTCCTACCCATCAATTTCAGAAAGGGTCGGTAGATAGAGCTTTTTTTTTTAACAAAATAAAAAGCACTACTGAATTTTTGTTTTTAGATATTTTAACAAAATAAAAAAATTCATTTCCCCAGAGCGGCCATAAAATATTTTGGGTAGGGCCAACTTGGATGGGTAGGTAGAAGAACAGCAAACCAACAATTTTTTATGGTGAGCCTGACATTTGGTATGTAGAAGCAAAACCAGAGGACCAATGGTCCTGTAAACGCTCACCTGAGTCTGCTGCATATATCAATAAACATGTTTGAATATTATGGTATTTAACCCCAGTGCAGGGGCAGATGAAGCCCTTGGGCCATTTTCTTTTTTCAGAATAATCAATATTCTGTCCATTTGCCAATTTCTTGCTGGCTTTTCCCTTCAAATGACATTTTAACACTTTTTCCCATTCAAATGCATGGGCAACCCATGTTGATCTTGCCATAAACTTGGTCAAGGTTAACACAGGGTCATGATTTATATATACATTGTAGAACTTTAGCCATGAATGCTTCAAGCCAAGTTTCATTGAATCAATCTATTGGTTTCAGAGAAGAAGATATTGGAAAGGTTTTTACCATATATGGGCATGGCAGCCATCTTGGTCATGTGACCTAGATTGTTAATATACACATTGGTTCCCCCATCCTATAGATGCCTCACATAAAATTTGGCTTCAATTGGCCAAGTGGTTTCAGAGGAGAAGATGTTTGAATATTATGGTAATATACATGTATATTGCCCCGGGGTGTGGGCATATGAGCCCTTAGGTCCAATTCTTTTTCAGAATAATTAATATTTAGTCCTGCAACCCATTTCCTACAAGATTTTCACCTCAAATGACTTTTTAAAAGTTTTCCCTATTCAAATGCATTGGCGACCTATGTTGACCTTGCCGTAAAAAAAGGTCTAGGTCATCACAGGGTCATGATTTATATACACATTGTAGTACTTGAGCCATTGATGCTTCATGCCAAGTTTCTTTGAAATCGATCCACCGGTTCTGGAGAAGAAGATTTTTGAAGGGTTTTTACCATATATGGGCATTGCGGCCATCTTTGTCATGTGACCTGGATTATTTATATACACATTGATAACCCCTTCCTATTGATGCTTCACATAAAATTTGGCTTTGATTGGCCAAGCGGTTTCAGAGGAGATGATGTTTGAATATTATGGTAATATACATGTATATTGCCCCGAGGTGGGGGCATATGAGCCCCTGAGGTCCAATTTTTTTCAGAATCATTAATATTCAGTCCTACTGCCCATTTCCTGCAAGACTTTCACTTTAAATGACATTTTAAAAGTTTTCCCCATTCAAATGCATTGGCAACCTATATTGACCTTGCCGTAAAATAGGTCAAGGTCATCACAGGGTCATGATTTATATACACATTGTAGTGCTTGAGCCATCAATGCTTCATGCCAAGTTTCGTTGAAATCAGTCCACCGGTTCTGGAGAAGAAGATTTTTGAAGGGTTTTTACCATATATGGGCATGGCGGCCATCTTGGTCATGTGACCTGGATTTCTTATATACACATTGGTTCCCCCTTCCTATGGATGCTTCATATAAAATTTGGCTTTGGTTGGCCAAGCGATTTCAGAGAAGAAGATCTTTGAAATTGTGGACGGACGGACGATGGACGACGGACGGACGCCGGATCATGGCCATCCTATAAGCTCACCTTGTGAGCCTAACGGCTCAGGTGAGCTAATAAATAGCCACAAATCCCCTAGAACCTCCATTTCTGAATCGCTGAATTCAAACTCTTTATAAGACTAAATTAGGACCTTTAAGAAATCAAACTTCATTAACAACATTACTGTTAAAAACAATATATTTTTTTTATTTTTTTTTTTTTTTATTTTTTTATTTTTTTTTTTTCCAAGAACTGTATCCCTTGATCCTCATCAACAAAATTAAGCATAGCTTAACTACTAACCTTACGTTACAAGCTCATTGTAAGATTCTCTGATCCATAGCACCACAGAGTTATTCCACTCCAAAACACAACAATACAACAGTATCTGAAGAATCCAGATAAATATTATTGGATTGCTTTGAAAATGAGTGTAGGTTACCTGGTTTTATGCGAAACCTTTTCAACCTCAAGTTTAGCCTGCATACCACTGAACCGGCCCACTCATAAACAGAAACTACAGAAGTGAATCAAAATATTGATATTAACTCATTTACGCCTGGCTTCCCTTTTATGGGACATAGGCAAACAGTATAGCCCCAGATGAGACGCCGCAGAGTGCGGCGTCCCGTCTGGGGCTATTCTGTTTGCAAAGAGAAATTTCATCGAAAAGTGACATTAAAAATAAAATCACTCCTAACACCCCTAAAAATGAAAATAGACTCACCCAACTGATAAAGATGGGAGAATCCATTCGTCAAATATGGGTTAAAGCTGTCACAGTTATGGCAATATAAGTTATCTGACTAGTTCTAACACTTCACATGGGAAAGTTTTGCGATGTGACAGCTTAACAGACTAAGTAGAAGCACAGACTGATCAATGCCCTTCCTGGGTATTATGTCACATATCTGATCGTGTCAGTGTCCACGATTTGACTTTTTTATCGAGCAGATGCTTCCAAGAATCAATGACATAAATCAGTCGGTTACAGCATCTTGAAACATTGTGTCACCAAATATAGTGACATATGAGTTGGGATGTTACCTAAGCCAAGCTGACTACAAGCACAGAAGACGACTAGAGGCTGATTTATAAAGTAGAGGAATTGTACTATCCGTGTAGCGAAAACAAAGTCGCTGATCAGCTTCGCAGTATGGTAAGCTTCGCAGTGACCTGCATCTTTTGTTTTCCTATATGTGAAATACTTGTTTTCCCATGATGCGGCTTATATCTACAATCTGTTACAATTTCTCACATTTGCAATATGGTGCATATTTCATGCTGATTTAGACACTTAATCAGGACAACAGCTCTTTCCCAAAAAGATGGAACTTGGTCATCAATAGGTTTGTTTCTTAGTCTGTATTGAGGTTTAATGTCACAATCTACAATTTTTCAGTCATATTCAGACAAAGGCATCACTTTCTAGGCATAAGCCCAGTACTATGGCAAACTAATGTATATTGCTCATGACAGAACTCTGCCCCCATAGGGTTTGAACCTTGGATATTTCAATTCGAAGCCCCACCCTGCGAAGACTGCTAGCTGGTAAAACCACTGCTGTTTTCCCCCACAGCCTGCTATTTCAAGTTCATTTCACGGCCATTTTTGCCAATATGAAGCAAACCCTGGGTATTTCCCCCGCACTGCCATGGCGAAACTTTGGTCAAAGCCCCGCTCATTTCCACCTCTATCCACCGCCCTCCCCCAGGGGTAGGGGGCCATGGTTACAAATGACTAGTGCATAACAAGCAGGTTTTCTCATGACGTGACACACCTACAGAGTATACTACCAATGCCAATACCAATACGTCAGATTTGATACATAAATACTCTTCAAAACCTTGCTGGCTGCCAAATAACAGAGCACACCCAAAATTAACATTTTTGAAGCACTATTAATGCTTTCTAGGAGGTTGAGTCTTAATGATCTATTAAGCCACGTCATGAGTAAACCAGATTTTTGCCTATGCGAAAACAAAGTCACAAATCAGCTTCGCAAAAGCTGATTGGCACCTTTGTTTTCACTACTGGGTTAGTACAATTCCTCTTCTTTCTAAATGCAAGATTTCCAGCCTCTAGTCATTTCTGTAATTGAACAGCTCAGTTGTGTCAGACCTGGTCGGAAATCCCGAAGACAGGTTTTCTCGCGTCACAGCTCTATTAAGATGAGCTTTATCACTACAAAATCTACAGCTTTTGTTAATTGTTTGTTTTGTGGTTTAACTTCCCAGGCAGGCAACAATTTTTCAGCCAGTCCGGACAGAGCCAACGCTTCTTAGGTATTTAGTACATGTACTATGGAGAGTCATTGTGTCTTGCTTAAGAACTGATGCCCAGTACAAGAAAGTGCTAGGCCAAACAATCAAGCACTTTCATTGCAGAGCATATTACGTGTAATTATGCATATAATGGTACACTGAATGTACTCAGCCTACCTGACCAATCAACTTAGAACCAGAGGACCAATGGTCCTGTAAACGCTCACCTGAGATCAGCTGCATATACCAATAAACATGTTTGAATATTATGGTATTTAACTCCAGTGCAGGGGCAGATAAGCCCTTGGGCCATTTTCTTTTTTCAGAATCTTCAATATTCTGTCCATTTGCCAATTTCCTGTTGGCTTTTTCCTTCAAATGACATTTTAACAGTTTTCCCAATTCAGATGCACAGGCAACCCATGTTGACCTTGCCATAAACTTGGTCAAGGTCATCACAGGGTCATGATTTATATATACATTTGAGTACTTTAGCCATCGATGCCTCACGCCAAGTTTCCTTGAAATCAGTCTATTGGTTTCAGAGAAGATGATTTTTGATGGGTTTTTACCATATATGGGCATGGCGGCCATCTTGGTCATGTGACCTAGATTATTTATATACACATTGATTCCCCCATTCTATAGATGCTTCACTTAAAATTTGGCTTTGTTTGGCCAAGCGGTTTCAGAGGAGAAGACGTTTGAATATTATGGAAATATACATGTATATTGCCCCGGGGTGGGGGCACATGAGCCCCTGGGGTCCAATTTTTTTCAGAATCATTAATATCCAGTCCTACTGCCCATTTCCTGCAAGACTTTCACTTTAAATGACATTTTAAAAGTTTTCCCCATTCAAATGCATTGGTGACCTACGTTGACCTTCCCGTAAAATAGGTCAAGGTCATCACAGGGTCATGATTTATATACACATTGTAGTGCTTGAGCCATCGATGCTTCGTGCCAAGTTTCGTTGAAATCGGTCAACCGGTTCTGGAGAAGAAGATTTTTGAACGGTTTTTACCATATATGGGCATGGCGGCCATCTTGGTCATGTGACCTGGATTTTTTATATACATATTTGTTACCCCTTCCTATTGATGCTTCACATAAAATTTCGCTTTGATTGGCCAAGCGGTTTCAGAGGAGAAGATGTTTGAATATTATGGAGATATACATGTATATTGCCCCGGGGTGGGGGCGGATGAGCCCCTGGTGCCCAATTTTTTTCAGAATCATTAATATTCAGTCCTACTGCTCATTTTCTGCAAGATTTTTCCTTTAAATGACAATTTAACAATTTTTGCCATTCAAATGCATTCGCGACCTATGTTGACCTTGCCGTAAAATAGGTCAAGGTCATCATAGGGTCATGATTTATATACACATTGTAGTGCTTGAGCCATTAATGCTTCATGCCAAGTTTGGTTGAAATCGGTCCAGTGGTTCCGGAGAAGAAGATTTTTGAAGGGTTTTTACCATATATGGGCATGGTGGCCATCTTGGTCATGTGACCTGGATTATTTATATACACATTGGTTCCCCCTTCCCATAGATGCTTCATGTAAAATTTTGCTTTGATTGGCCAAGCGGTTTCAGAGGAGAAGATCTTTGAAAAGTGTGGACGACGGACGGACGACGGACGGACGGACGACGGAGCATGGGTATACTATAAGCTCACCTTGTGAGCCTGACGGCTCAGGTGAGCTAATAAAAACACCCTTTAAACATGTTAAAAAAAAATGTTAAAAGGGAATATTGAATTTTACAGTCCCATTATCAAGCCAGGTAAACAGCAAATTGACCACCATCTGTGGTCAATGAAAAAAAAATTGAATTATATCCTGCGGCAGGGTTTTCCCTTACAGTTCAAATTTAGGGGATTAGGGGACCTATGTCCCGCTACTGGCAGCTACCGAAGGACATTTTAAAAACACTTCTGATAATTTGAGGGACATTTACTTTTAAAAGCTTCCAGTCATTAGCTTTCACAAGATTTTTTTGTAATGAAAGGTAAGATCTTTTTTGATAAAAAAGTTTAAGTGTAGTTGAAAAAAAAAATATGTTTCAATGCAATTGTTTGTATCCTGGTTGATTGGTGGTGAAAACGCAGGGTTCCAATTTACCCTCTACTGAGGGTTTTTTACCCTCAAAATTTGCCATATACCCCCAAAATTTGCATAACTTCTATATACAGGCCTATACATAGGGAGTATAAAACTGAGAAAATTAAGCCAGTGTACCCTCAAATTCAAAATTCAGTGGGAACCCTGAAACTAAAGTAGAATCGGGACAATCCCAGGCTAGAATGCCCTGATTGTGCCGTAACCAATGTTTGTTGACGTAAGTTACATCAGCACTAAATTTGCTTTTCAGACATAATTTGAGCCGCGACGCGAGAAAACCGGTCTTCGGGAGTTCCGACCAGGTCTGACACAAACCGAGCTGTACTGTCACAGAAGCAGGCTAGAAGCTTGAAATTTCGGATTTAAGAAGAAGAGGAAGTGTACTATCCGTGTAGCAAAAACAAAGGCGCTGATCAGCTTCGCAGTTACTGCGAAGCTGATCTGCGCCTTTGTTTTCGCATAGGCAAAAATCCGGTTTTGTCATGGCGCGGCTCATTTAAAAACATTTATTCTTTTAAACTACCACTTCAGGTAGACATTAAATGGCAAAAAAAATGATAGCCTGACATTCTTTGATTTTTATAATAAGTTTTTTTATTAAAAAAAAAAAATTACCGTGTACATCTTTCATCTCAGTCAATCTCGCGAAAACTAATAACAGGAAACGCTTAAAACGACCATCAGGTATAATTCAACTTTTTTTCATGTTGACCATCGATGGTGGCCAATTTGCAGTTTACCAGGTGTGATTACAGATCTATCCAGGAAGGCTGTATAAATACAAATACATTTGTATAGCGCAAAATTGTAAATAATAAAATAATCTGTTGTGCTTCACAGTTTACTAAAATAGTTGCTTTCATACTGTCAATCCTAAAGTTTTGAAAATAGATGAGCTTTGAATATACAGTGTTTCTGAAACTTGTTTCATTTAAACAAGCTCTAATGCCACTTGGAAATGCATGCCACCACTTGGGTCCCACTACAGTAAGGGATAGAAACTAAATGTTCTATGTTCACACTGAATCAGGAGTTTCTTTGCATCAAATGTTGTTCTACAGAAAGAACAGGGTAATGAAAATGGGTGAGGGATGGTGGCACTTTGATTATAACATCAAAACATCTAAGCTAGGCTATTCATATTGAACACAATTTAGCAGTATATAAGCGAATAATTCTAGTCATTCTAGATCACTTAGAAAACTATAAACCTCACGTTTTAGTTGTGTAGCTTCTTTTTGGATGTCATGATGTCCTTAATTTTGGCTTGTATTAGTATGTTTCAACCAGATTTTGGGTACAAGTCCCTAGACTGGCTCCAGTCCTATGTTCAATATTTTCTTATAACACTATGTTCTATAACCTCCACAAAATTTCTTGCATAAAGATTTACCTCTCTTCACAGCCTCAGAACTGAGACATCAGAAGATTTTGAGCCATGTATTGAGTATGCATGTTTTATTGATAAACAACCATTTTGACAACGGGAGCCAGTCTAACAAGTCCCATAAAATGGTGGTAATGTCCCTACATGACCACAGCTGTTGACTGGGACGTTAAGCATCAATTCAAACAAACAAACAAATCTTTTTCCACGCACACATACAGAGAGAGAGAGAATCAAAATCTGAATAAAGATTATGATAAAAATTGTGATTATTTAAAATAATGACCTGAAACTCGTTTCATTTTAACCTCACATGAACTAGACTGACGCAGTGGTAGAGCGTAGGACTCTGGTCCCTGAGGTCCCGTTGTTCGCTGTGGCCTTGAGCAAGTCACATTTCCACAGCTCCTGGTGTAATGGTCAGAAATTGATCGAATCAATACGGAGTAAAAAATCTCTTTTTGCAAAGCCATAACTTGCGTTTCTACTGACCACTGATGACTCAGAGATGATTCACACAGTTTTATTTATCTAACTACGAAGCGAACGCATGCAAAATCACAACTGCGAACTCAATACACATACCTGTAAATGACTAGCGCATTTTCCTTTTCCGTTAAGCTTAAAAGCCTCAGGAATTTATCTTAATTGTGTCCTAATTAAATCGTTACTTCAACTTCATTCATGCCGCCATGTTTTGCTCAGTGACACTGACAGGTCATGTGGTCTATGACGTCACTGGATGCTGGCAATTTGCATAAGCTGGCAATTAACGGCCCACGTAAACATGGTAAAGCGCGTCAAACTTATAATTAAACATGGTAAAATATGATCAAATATTGTGAGAGAATATATTTGATGTTCAATATAAGCATGATCGTGATCTGGTTTTAACTGATATTTTAAAAAAGTACAAACTTGTAGGCAAAGATCAGGAAAAGGCGCAATCAGAAAAAGAATCCCACTCCAAAAACCAAGGTGGGAAAAAACCAAACTAACAATCAGGTACTTATACCATGAAAACATTTCGTAAGCCGAATACATAGTTAAATTAAAAAAAAAAAATGAATAGATAAATAAATAAATAATAAGAATAGAAAGAAAGAAGGTTTCTGACGAGGCAAATCATTACTCAGTAAACGTGATCTATGTATTTGCTTCAGCTTCCAGACCAACAATATCTTAGTACGATAATCAAACACAGACCTAACGCGTGCCTGTCCCCGAGATTATACCGTGATCGTTGCTAATAGATTATCACATTAAGCTGATAATCGATTAGTTAACTAATCCAATTGGTAGATTGATCAAGTCGATAATGTAAACCAATAGACACAGGTGTGATTACATAACTGAGCAGTAGCTCTCAATGATACTATGGAATGGAGAGTGATTGTACATGTAAGTGTAGGAAGGATCTGGTGTAGGCTATGCAAAATAACAGTTATGAAGAGAAAAATATTTACAAACGTTCAATGTCATAACCGTCTGACGTTATGAAACAACAATTATAAATGGCACTTCATACATCTAGATTATTCGCTAAATAAAATACAAATTGGTTTAATGAGGTCATTAAATCAATTTGTATTTTATTTTGTGAATCATCTAGGTGTATGAAGTGTCATTTATAATTGTTGAATGTTTGTTTCAGTGCTTGTATTACCACGAAAATCGCTAAATTTTTCAACCTCATCACACTAGTGCATTCTAACGAAGAAAAAGATGATTTTCGTGAATACAAAACATATGTACTTGATAAATTTCGACATAAAAATGAAACTGAGATCCTTTAAGAGCAGTGTACGTATTAATGAATGAGAAAGGGGGTGGGCCTTACCGCGGTTTCAGCTATTTGAGCTTCTTCAGTGACCCTATAGATTTGGCAACATGGAGCCAAAGAGAATGTCTGTAATTTTGCAACTTTCAACAGGATAGTCGATATAAAGACTATTATAATCCAAATGGGGCCAACTACATTAAACGTTCGTTAGAAAAGGAATCTAAAACTGAATAGTTTTCTGATTTCTCAGAATACCCTCGCTGACCTCAAAGCATTTTTCAATGTTTCTACTAGCCATACAACAATTTAGAGATACAATATTTACAGACAACCGAGAAAAGCTAAAAGAACAGAACGCAATAATCAACAACAAATCCTTATAGGGCTGTCACACATTCGCGTATCGACTCACGTATCTACGGCGTATCGA
Organism: Rugalucina vietnamica; assembly: GCA_964017185.1. Classification (NCBI taxonomy): domain Eukaryota; kingdom Metazoa; phylum Mollusca; class Bivalvia; order Lucinida; family Lucinidae; genus Rugalucina; species Rugalucina vietnamica. Next base: position 9,926,018 of record OZ024882.1, on the reverse strand, counting down.
GATACGAAAGGTACGTCACACATACGTCGTAGATACGTGGGCATACGTAGCTCATACTCTTCGATACGTAGCTCATACTCCTCATACGCCGAGATGCTACGTTTTTTTATGTGTGCACTTAAAAATTCGTAGCACGTACGTAGCAGGTCCGATACGCCGCACATACGTCACACATACGTGGTACTTGCATACGAAAGCAACGTGGCAGGTACGTCGTAGATACGTAGCTCATACTCCTGATATGCTACACGTACGTAGCGGTTAAAATGCCACGTAACCGTGACGTATGTACAGCGTACCTTTCGTATCTGCTAAGTATATGTGACGTATGTGTGGCGTATCTTCGAATGTCTTTTCGTATCTACGGCGTATCAGCGACGTACGTGTGGCGTATCTCGCGTATCAATGGCGTATGTGCTACGTATGTGCTACGTTCGTTTCGCTACTGTGGAGTATGTGTGACGTATTAGGAGTATTAGGAATATTTTGTGGCGTTCCAAGAGAATCTTAATGCTTCTATATGTATGTTTTCGTTTTTCCGAAGACATGGATCAAATGTTTCTCACGGTTCGGGGTGTCGTGCAGGGTTCTTTCATGGCTACGCTTGGTGTAGCCTCCGGCTTTGTTCATGTGGTCTTACGACCAGGATGGAGAGCTTGAAGATGTTCCCCCCCCCACCACCACCACCACCACCTCGTTTTTTTTTCGGTGTTAATCTAGATTATCTAGATTTCTCCGGTGGCATCTTCGACCTCTTTTATGAGCCTGTGCGTGAGAAAACCAACAATTTGGGTTCCGACCAGGTCTGACACAAACCGGCCTGTACAGTCTCAGAAGATGGTAAGAGGCTGGAAATTTTGGATTTAGAAAGTAGAGGAATTGTATTATCCATGTAGAAAAAACAAAGGCACTGATCAGCTCCCCAGTTAATGCGAAGCTGATCGGCGCCTTTGTTTTTGCCTATGCAGAGTGTTGGTTTTTTCCATGCGGCGGCTCAAATCTGATAACTATAATGTGCGAATTGCATGAGCAAAGTGAACACAACCGTTTTTTCTCATAGGTATTCAAAAACAATTGGTATAGAACAGATACGCCGCAGATAAGAATGGAACGCAGTACATACGCCGTAGATACGTCACGCGTACACTTCAAACGCCATACATACGTCACACGTACGTAGCACATACGAATTGATACGCCGTACATACGAAAGTAAAATTCCATACGAATGCAGATACGTCACGGATACGCCACGGGAACGTAGCAGGAACGTCACACGTACGTGGTACATACGTCTCTCGAGCAAAATACGGCTTAGACCTCGGCGTATCGACATTTTCATAGATACGTGAGCGATACGCCGCTGATACGTGAATGTGTGACAGTGCTATTAATAACTAAAGATCTTCTGTCCTTACACTGTCTTTCAGAAACCACCTTTTTCAAAATCACTATCCACAAAATCACGCATCCACGAAACGCATCTACAAAATCACGAGCATGTCACCCTTTTATGTGTTTCGACCTCAGTTATGCATGTTACATGATTTTGTTTCAGTTAGATGCATACGAAAAATAATCTATTTTGATTCGTCAGTTTTCCCTTGCTAGCCTAACACTTTTACAAAGGAAGCAGAGCCCTACTCAAAATTATTTTCTGGCATTTAATGAACTTTAATTTTTACTGATGAACCGATTTTCTTTCTTTCATTTCTTCAGCATTATTTACGACCTTTGGTATGCAAAATGGGAACATATACTTAACCAAATTCCCAACGCACCTAGTAACATCTTGTTAAATATCTCAAGAACCAAACAACTGAAAGCATTTAAATTTTCTGCATGCTGAAAATAACGATTTTCAGACAAAACACTGAAATTTTATAGCAATTGGTGATTTCTAACAATAATCCATACCCTTCTTTCGAAAAATTGGAAGATTCTAAACTAAAAGCAACAGAATTGATAGGCCGGTGAAATCGCAAATTATTAAAGTCCCTGAGACCTTTGTGCTAGATATCCGGTACCGGACGTCAATCTTCCTTTGGAAAACCATAAATAATGTTTACGGGGGACTTTGGTAACCTGCAATATTGATTCCAGTAAGCTTGTTACCAGTAGATAATCATAAAAAATGACGATTAAACGAAAAGATGCAGGTTTTATGTGGTTAACGCGATACCAAAGGAACGAATACGGTAATCGCTGTTTAGCTATACCAATGAGAAGCCTCAATTATCCGATGTCACTAAATACAGTAAAGTAGCGTAAAGTGGCGTAAAGAAGCGTAAAGGGGCGCAAAGGGGCGCAAAGTGGCGCAAAGTGGCGTAAAGTTGGCGCAAAGTGATGTAGGATGACATTAAACCGTATTATTTATCAAACATTAGGTAAATGATACACTTTTAGTCATATACATGCATGCAATCCGGATCTAGGGGTTAGGAGAGGGGGTTGGGCGCAACATAGTCTGATGCATTAATTTTGGTCAATGTTTTAAAGTGCAGAATAAAAGTATTTGTGATTGTGTATCATGATGGGTTTGACGGAAGATACGGGGCATTTATTTTATGATGGTATGCCTTTTCTTATGTACATAATATTGATATGTTAGAGATACTCTGATAGGCAATGTATCTGTTACAAACTACAAAATGTCACACACAAGGTGAAATACATGTATGTATGTCAAATATAGATTGGAAATTGTGGTCGTTGTTATTTCTTGCTCTTATTATTATAAAGGGGTATATTTGTTAATGGAGAGAAAGAAGAAGAAATGATTACGTGTATTGAAAATCGTTTGTATATTAAGATCATGTGTCTTTAACTCGATAAAAGGTGTGAAAACGTGTGTCAGGTTACCGGGCGGTAATCGAATTATCAGCCACGTGTCTGTTTGTAAGGTGTTAAAACAATCGGCTGATTTTGTTGAATTAATCTCTGATAGCGCGTGTAATTTATTATACATTTATAAGGAAATATTTCCTAATTTAAAATAAGAACGTTTCATACCGGCCGTGGTGGTCTAATGGATAGAGTATTATCTTTGCAATCAAGAGGTTGCTGGTTCGATACCCGGCTGGTACATGCCTACGTAATAAAGGCAAACCGCCCTGTTCGCCAGAAATACTTTTATTCCCAAAACGGAGACATGCATGTTATGCGACAGTCTGCATGCTTAGTTTTTAACCCAATCACGGTTGATAACTACATGTATGCTGCCTTCTTTAATTGCACGCCGGTGGGTCGGGCGTCAGACTCTATGATGGCCCCGACTTAAAGCTATTCATTTTAGTTGGTTGTGGCCGGAGCTTCTTGTCTGTTGCTTGGCCCACCGGGGTCCAACTGATGTTTTTCTTTAGCTCCGGAGTTAGTAAGTTATTTGGCGGGATCTCCATCGTCGGGCAGCTTACTGAATCTGTGAGTCCTGGTTTTTGATTCATCAGGATGTTTATCATGATTTATTTGTTTGTTCTTGATGATTCATTTACTAGTTAGATATTCACCACGAGGACCGAAGAACTAACTAAATGTTATGAACCACTGCAGAAGCTGAGGGTGGGGTTACGGCCGTGTAAAATCGATTTAAACCCGCCAGTAACTTTGTGTTACTGATCGTTCCAAGTCGATACTTCTGTGGTGGTTCTTTTTGTTTTATGTCTTGGTGTTTAAAATATTTTTGTGCTGTTGGCGCCTTATGTATGTTTGCATATTTTTAGTTAAGTTAAGGTAACTGAGTGGCCACCTATTGGGAAAATAGCTGCTCATTCGGCTTACGAAGTGTTTTCATGGTATAAGTGCCTGATTGTTAGTTTGGTTTTTTCCCACCTTGGTTTTTGGAGTGGGAGTCTTTTTCTGATTGCGCCTTTTCCTGATCTTTGCCTACTTGTACTTTTTTGTTACAATTTTATTTGATCGGTGCAGCACTATTTTTTTGCAACACAAATGTTTGCGCGATGTTAAATTTCATTAATTCTCGAATCCAATAAACATATTGTGGTTCCGAGATTAATCTAGCTTTTACGATTGCGCGACTATGATACGTTCAATCCTTGAGCAATTACTTTTTCCCCATCCAAAGTTAGTTTGCGCTGAAGCGACATTCACAGGCATTTGGACTAAACATTCATTAGTCTTCTGGTACTATACCGGCATTAACATTTGGAGTAGAAAAAATGATTATGCTACGTTTTCCGGCATTACCATTATATACGAGAGGAAGCACAATCATGAGACGAACAAACTTTGTTAATAGCGCTCAACTGCATGGTCGCATGTTCAGCGCATGTTTCATTTTCATTTATATTTTCGCTTCTTCGATTCACGATTGCGAGTCATGATTTCGTTTCAGTTGAATATTCGGCTGTGCCTCTGTGTACATTAATTATTCCTTATACAACTGAGTACGAATATCAAAAAATATGAATGACGGAAACATGCGCACATGACACCCCACCACCAAACTAGCATGTTTTAGGAAAAAGAACATTCTAGACCATTTTGCATGGTGCACTGCGACCAAAAATAGATTTTTTTTAAAATGGCAGCTTACGTCCGATTCTTCTATAGATCAAACATAACGTCAGGTAAAGCTGATGCCGTCAAATGGTATTTCACGGATATGGGTCGCGTACCCGTACTGTTTGGGTTTAACATTTTAATTTGGCATGGCTGATAAACTGTTAGGATTGTGATTTTACAAATCGTCTTTACGGTTTATACTGTTTATCTCTAGTATGCAATCGCTAACCTAGAACTGTCGAACATTAAAGCGCATAACCTGGTTTCAGATTACCCATCTGCACAGACCAAACCCGAGCAAATCAACTTAAACTTTGCTTTTCAAACTCGACTTACCCTATATATGACAACATGTCATATCTGTGAGCATATAGTTAATAATTTCAACAAAGAAATAAAACCAAATGAAATCCACAGGATTTCTACATTACTTTGTTCAGATGTTCTGATACGAAACCGAAAGTTTCCTTATTTGAAGACTCTTTTTTTTCAACTAAAGCTGAAATACTGAAATATGCAAGATTGAGAATTGAAATGCTGCGTTTTGTAAAGTTTTATAAGCTACTTTACGCCTCTCGTAACCGCTTGTCTTACTTTCGCAACATCGCACATAAAAATTGCAAGTACGGCTACGAAAACACGCCCATGTAATATACAGACTTCTGCTCAGTTTCAAACATTGAAAAATTTCAGATGAAAAAAATGATATTTTTCTTGTTTTTGCTCAAAACATTGATTGTAGACACACGTTAGAGCCTCCTCGACGAGGCGGTTTTAGCGAGTACCGATATTTTGTTTCGGATAAAAATAAAAAAAAAATATTATAAGTTAACCCTGTAACCTCCAGTTTTACTATATAAAATGATATATTTCATTGACATGTTATTCTGATGCGCTATCCATTGGACTACTAAGGCCAGTGTAAAAACATTCCGTAATTCAAAATTAGGAAACATTTCAAGTTAAATAAACCTGATATGATTATCACTAATTAATGACACGCGCTAAACAACAGTAGCCGATTGTTTTACCACCTTACAAACAGACGCGTGACTGATAATTCGATTACCACACGGTAACCGGACACACGTTTTCACACCTTTTATTGAGTTAAAGACACATGATCTTAATACACAAAGCATTTTGAATACACAAAATTATTTCTCTCTTCTTTCTTTCCATTAATATAAAATTCTGAGAGCAAAAAATAAAACGACCACAATTTCCAATCAATATTTGACACATTTCACCACGTTTGCGACACTTTACTTTGTACTTAGTAACAGAGACATTAAGTATCTCTAACATTATATGTTACATATCAATATTATGAACATAAGAAAAAGCCTACCATCATAAAATAAATGCCCCGTACCTTCCGTCAAACCCATCATGATACACAATCACAAATATTTTTCTGCATTTCAAAACATTGCTGAAAATAATTCAAGAAAATAAGTTTCTGTTCATCAGACTATATGTTGCGCCCATCCCCGCCCCCTCCTCACCCCTACATGCGAATTGCATGCATGCATATGTCTGAAAGTGTATCATTTACCTCATGCTTGATAAATAATACGGTTTTATGCCATTCTATATTACTTTGCGCAAACTTTACGCCACTTTGCGCCCCTTTGCGCATCTTTACGCCACTTTGCGCTACTTTACTGTATTTAGGCAGACCCTCAATTATCTCCCCGTGCGACTCTTCAAACATTTATGGCCGCGCCAGTCTTCACTCGTGCGGATTGAACTGTTTTGTCGATATTTTTTTCTAAAAACGAGGAAAAAGACAAGTTACGATAAATATCCAGGTGACAGTTATTTATTTTGATATATCTGCTACCTTCTTACTCTTTTCCGAACCCTGTCGATGTCTCTGACTAAGTTTTTTCGTTGTTTGAAAGACCATCCTTGATTGAAGTTTGTTGTTGTTTTTTTTCATCCTTCAGGCACGTGTGTAAAAAGGAGTGACAGAGTTAAATTGGTACAATGTTGAAAGCCAGTCTCGTGTTAGAAGATGGAACTGTGTATGAAGGCACATCTTTTGGGGCAGAGATCAGTGTGCCTGGGGAAGTTGGTAAGTCCTGGCTCCTGCATTTTTTTTATTTTTTTATTTTTTTTTTGAGGATGGTATACCTTAGTTCCATTCATAAAACCTCGGGGGGTTTTCCCGTTTTTATTGTGATGTTTATATTGAAAACCCTGAGATGGACAACTAACAATATCAGTCCATAAATCGGTCCATCCTGGACAATAAACTAGTTGATCTAGGTATACCTTTTAAATGATATCACTACCTTAGCCTTACAGGTATACCTAAGCTAATGGGTTGCCTAGGAAAACGGTTTGCTTCCACATTGGGCTGTCTGAGTCTACTTGCAACTTTCAGGTTAACATCTACAATGATACAATGTACAATAAAAAGTGAAAATGATCAAACATGGCACAGAATGGCTCTCTTTTCTGTATCTCTATCATCAGGAAAACATGTCCGTGCAATCTATACCCCCTTAAACCCCACTTTTATATAGAAAAACTGGGGTATGCAGGGGTATACCTATTTTTCTTATTCTTGCTCCAAAACATAGATTGTGGGTACACGTTAGAACCGCCTCACCGAGGTGGTTCTAACGTGTACCCACAATCTATGTTTTGAGCAAAAATAAGAAAAATATTGAAAAAAATCTACTGAAAATTTTCTTTTTTTACAACTTTAAAAATCTCTGTGTATTGCATGGGCATGTTTTCATAATGTTTTGAATCCGCATGGTAATAGCGTTACAATCCAATCATTACAAAAACTTGCCCATGTAATATACAGAAATTTTTTTTCAGCTGTAAAAATTGAAAATTTCATCATAAAAATGTTGATATTTTTCTTATTTTGCTCAAAACATAGATTTTGGGTACACGTTAGAACCGCCTAACGAGTACCCACAATCTTTGTTTTGGAGCAAAAATAAGAAAAATAGGTATACCCCTGCAAACCCCAGTTTTTCTATATAAAAGTGGGGTTTAAGGGGTTTTTTATTGCATGGACATGTTTTCCTGATGAATTCTGGCATCTACACTGTGGTGTGTATGCTATGAATTGGCTCGAAGCAATATGTACCGGAGACACAACTACAATACCATTATCGGAAAAATTACCTGTGCGTTGTCGAGTCAAAATCCAGGTAAATGAAGCAATGATTCAGATAATAATCGGCCGTTATAAGAAAAAAAAAGTGATAAGCCTGTTTATTGCAACATTTTACGTCGTCAGACGATTATGGAAAATTGAAATAAACATACGAATTGCATCGCAGTCATTTTTTTGCTACAATTTGATACCAAACACGATAGGGTTGCTAAAAATGTGGGTGGCGAGTGGTAAGAAACCGCTGCGCTAACTCTCGCGTTTATACCTCAATTTACTTATGCATTAATTCAGTTTGATTACTTCAAACACATATGGGTTTCATTTCTTCTCTTGGCAAACATTATAATAATTATTATTATAAATAAAGATTAAGCAGACAAAATGCGACACAATGTACATCATTCATGTTTTGATTGAGTGTTTTTTTCCACCAGTGCGTAACGCTTTGATGTTCTAGTTGGTCTTAATTGGGAATTAACATCGCCGCGACAACGATCATTTAAACATGTTAAATGTCACAAATTAATTCACTAAATTACCGCTGAGATAAAGGTGTATCTGCGCCCTTTATTTTGGTAAAAAGTATGTCAAAATCGGACAAAAACTTGGGAAGTTACAAGACCTTTTGTTTCTGTTCTGCAGAAACATTTATGGTCATGACTTCCACAGTTGTTGATTGCTTTAATCCCTTGTTTATTGTCACTTAACTGCAGTGGCAAACGTTGATAATTACACAATGACAAGTACCCATTTTGACACCAAATGAGCTGTTAATCAGAAAAGGTGTGAAAATTGAATAAAAATGTATCTGTTATCATTTCCATATCATGAAGTATACAAGTACTGAAAATCCAAAAAAATCATGATCTTTGTGGCACTGGGACAGCATGTAACTTTCGACTTTCTCATTTGAAACATACTTACTTATGTGGGAAAATATCTGTACTTTATGATAAAAGTGTGAAATTAAACACATTTTTCATGTTTTGAATGCTTTTCCCGACGCAATTTGGCTATGCAAAAATAATAAAAAAAGGCGATTTTCCGCCATTTTGCCTACTTTTAGCTCATTATTACAGGCAACTTGCGCAGTATGCTGATAAATCAAATAGTTTCCAAACTTCTACAACATACAAGCTTCAAATATTTGAGAGTATCAAAAACTTAAGACGCTTCGTTTAGCCGAAGTTCGGTGCACAATTGGGGCATGAAATCCGACCTTTCCGCCATTTTGGAAAAAACAGTCCTATGGACCGCAAAGAAGCCCTTCATCATTTACCAAAAATTACATTAGATAATGCATTGAATATACCTTTAAAAGCAAATCGTCTATACAATAAACACTTTTTCTTTTATTTCTCATAAAAATAATAAGTTTTTACGCTAAAAATAATCAGACTCCATGTGATAAAATTCAACAAGATTTTAGCTTAACTGTTCGTATACAAATGGCGGAATCAAATGTACTCTCGCCCAAATCTCGTATCGTCCGCGAATTGGCAATCACGTGACCTACATTCTTCTCCGGTGATCTTCCTTCGAGGAATTGGTAGTAACTTTTATGAGGGTCTCAATGGGGTTTAATTACTGATAAGCATTTTTGGGGCCAAAATTTTACTGATTAGGGATTTCAGAGGTACCACATTGAGACCCTCTTTTAAGGACAGATTTCAGGAAGCTGTTCACTGTCTCTGAGTGAATATAAATTTTTATGAACTATAATTCGCCAGTTCAAGATTCATATCACCAACAGTTCTAATGATGAATGAGTTTTTGAATTGTTCCGAGTTAACATCTGGTATCGTAAAACTCTGTGTGTGGTTTACTGAATATTTTTGCACAAATTTGTTGTTTGAAAGTCTTTAGGTAAACATGGTTTGATGCATTACTTTGTATAACATAACTAGTCTTGATTCAAGGCATCATTTTTTGTAATGCTGGTAACTTTAGGTCTAACATTGATGTTTCACAGCCTTCAAACTTTTTCCATGCCTATAATGTCACAACTGTGATACAGATCCCATACAACTGCACCATACCCCAACATAGATATAAGCAAAGAAATATATGCTAGTCTTTTACAGTCTACCAAGAATTAAAAAAAAAAAAAAAAAATAGATAAATGACAGTTGGATCTAAGGTGACTCAGTCAACAGGTTTACATGTAACTATACCATATGAGCCGCCGCATGTAAAAACCAACAATCTGCATAGGCGAAAAGAAAGACACAGATCAGCTTTGTGGCATCAGCGAAGCTGATCAGGGCCTTAGTCTTCACAACACGGATAGTACAATTCCTCTACTTTCTAAATCCAAAATTTCTAGCCTCTAGCCATCTTCTGTGACTGTACATGCTGGTTTGTGTCGGACCTGGTCGGAACCCAAATTGTTGGTTTTCTCACGCACAGGCTCATGTTCATTTTCTCCTCCAGTTTTCCAGACAGGCATGGTTGGCTACCCAGAATCCCTCACTGATCCCTCGTACAGGAAGCAGATCCTCATCCTAACCTATCCCCTCATAGGGAACTATGGGATTCCCCAGCTTGAGAAAGACGAGTATGGATTGGTCAGATGGTTCGAGTCGGAGCAGATTCATGCAGCAGCTTTGATTATTGGGGACCTTACAGAGGATTATAGTCACTGGAGTGCAGTAAAGTCACTCTCTGATTGGTTGAAAGAACAGAACATCCCTGGAATCCATGGTAACAAACTAAGATTTATAAGAAATAATGATTAAGTGACCATTGGTGATATGTTCTCTAATGGGCAGCAATTGCACAGGTTAGCCCAGTTTTTGCGAAAAGTGCCGGCCTGCCAGACAAAACCGGCAAAATTTCATTATGTCCAGCAGAAAATTTCTTCCTGTCAGACAAAATGTCTGGCAAATTTACAAAGTTGCAATGCTATTATAAAGTCAGTTTAAGGCAAAATAAGCTTTTGTCTAGCACAAAATTGAAATCTGCCATACAGCTTCCGGCAGCAGAAATGGATTTCGCAATGACTGTAATAGCCTCACTATCTTTACAAAGTAAAATTTTATTTGGCATTAAACCATCATATTCAGTCTCATTACTATAGAGTAACATCAACAACATTGTTTGCTGCCTCTATAAGATTATAAGACTTGTTAGATATACAAAATTTTGTGATAAACAAGCTAAATCAGCCTAAAACAAATTGAAACAGAATCATACAATGATTAGGCATTTAAGTCCTCCTAATATCTTGTTAAAATAATAGGTATGACTTTAGTCATATGGTAATCTTTCAACATGATACTTCTAAATGTATTGTAGGCATAGACACAAGGAGTTTGACAAAGAAGATCAGAGAAACAGGGACCATGCTAGGAAAGGTATTTAACCAACATCTCTAGATCTGCATTAAAAAACAATGGCGGAGATCTTTTTGTGAAAAGTGCAACACTGGCAGACACTGGCAGAAATGTTTGGCAAACTGTAGCGAAAAGGTCTAAATCTATAAATGCAGCACTTTTAACCTATTTACCAATACATTAAGAAATTATGAAACCATGCTAGGAACTTATCAAATGACCAGCATACAGTTTTTAGCTCGCCTGTACGAAAGTACAGGAAGAGCTATTGCAGTCACCCCGGCGTCGGCGTCGTCGTTCGTGTTTGCGTTCGCATTGCTTAAATGTTAAAGTTTTTGATTAAAGTTTTTATAAGTCTATATCTCTTGAACATGTTGATGGATCAAGTTGATACTTTGCATGGTGGTAGATATTGGTCTGAAGTTTTATGCTGTACCATCATGACCCACCTGGGTGACCTTGAGGTGAAGGTCACGGACTTAGAAATTTTGCATTAAAGTTTTTCATTGAAGTTTTTATAAGTCTATATCTCTTAAACATGTTGCTGGATCAAGTTGATACTTTGCATGGTGATAGATATTGGTCTGAAGTTTTATGCTGTACCATCATGACCCACCTGGATGACCTTGAGGTCAAGGTCACAGACTTAAAAATTTTGTTTTAAAGTTTTCGGTTAATATGTAGATGGATCAATTTGATACCTTGCATGTCGGTAGATATTGGCCTAAAGTATTATGCCGTACCATCACACCTGAGTGACCTAGAGGTCAAGGTCATGGGTCAATTTTAATAGATTTAGTAGCAAAGCACAAGTCAGGCGAGCTACGCTGTCCTGCGACAGCTCTTATTATCATTATTTTACCTGACAGGTTATCATAGAGGGCACCGACTCCTCCAGTGTAGAGTTCATGGATCCCAATGATATCCACCTTGTACAAGAAGTCTCAATTAAGGTAGATTTTTATGACCATTTTTTTATGCTGATTCAAGAATAAAATTTGAGCCGCCACATCAGATAACCAACATATTGCTTATAGGAAAACGAAGGCGCCAACCAGCTTCGCGGTAACGCGAAGCTGATCAGCGCCTTTGTTTTCGCTACAGTGTAGTTCACAGACAGTACAATCCCGCTTCTTCTTAAATCCAAACTCTCAAGCTTCTAGTCTGCGTCTATGACTGTAGAGGCTGGTTTGTGTCGACCTGGTCTGAAACCCAAATTGTTGGATTCCTCACGCGGCGGCTTATTTGTAAATTAGTGGTTAATAAATGTGCACTGAGTACTGGTAAACTGTCCCTTTGAGGCTTGTCTAGGAAGTGTTGTTAGGATAAGGGGCTGTCCCTACATGACATTAGAGCTGTCTCGTGAGAAAACCAACAAAAAGTGGTTTCCGAACAGGTCCAACACAAGTCGGGCTGTACAGTCACAGAAGATGGCTAGAGTCTTGAAGTTTCAGATTTAAGAAGAGGCGGTTCTAACAAGTACCCACAATCTATATTTTGGATCAAAAATAGGTATACCCTTGCAAACCCCAGTTTTTCTATATAAAAGTGGAGTATAAGGCCACACCAAATAAATTAGTAGATGCTCATCCCCGCCCGCCCCCCGAAAAATCCCCCGCCCCGAACTTTTTTATTTGGAAAAAAAAAAAAAAAATCTTTTTGGGGTGTTGCAATGGACCAGGGTCGAAACGACCCGAAACCATCAAAACCGGAAGACGCTTGCAATCATAAAGCGTCCATGTGAGCAAACTTGAAAATGAAAGTAGACTTGCCTTTTTCAGTTTTTGTGCAAATTTTTGCGAGTTTTGAGGCACAATTCACCTAGAAATCTAACCAAGTAGACATGTTTGTGCTACTGCGTATTCGCAAAGGCTGTAGTATCATCAAAGACTGGTATGGGGATGAAAAGGGCCTGTGAAAACCTTACGTTTGCCGATCTCTTTGACGAGTTCAGGAATGGAACATTGGACAGCAGAAACTAAATTTTTGGACAGGTACGCAGGTCCAAATCAGTCTACTTCTAGGCTAGCAGTCTGATCAGGATCTTTACTGTTGGTAATTCATTCTCAGTATGTTCCTCTGTGGAAAGATATTGCTTACTTTGGCATATTTTATGCTGTCCAGAATAGTTAGTATCTTGAAAGCCATAGACCATCTAGTCATTGCTTATTTCATTTACTGTAATTCAGTCCAGATTTAATTAGCAAATCTAGTCCAAAACCTAGTCATTTCTGTATTTCTTGCAGTAACAAAACAACTGGTGTTAATAAACAACAACACGTTTTTGATTATACTCATTTATTTCCATTTGACATGCAAAACTGGTAGGTGTTTGACAATATCGACTGAAGGTGTGAAAAATAAAAAATAAAAAATAAAAACCTCCCACCCGCCCCATTCTTTCATAAAAATTGGATGAGCATCTACTAATTTATTTGGTGTGGCCTAAGGGGTATACATTTTATGGACATATTTTCCTGATGCTACATGAGCACTTATTTTGTCACTTCTGCTTGTGATACCTATCAGATTTTTACCCCAAAATTGATAATCATTTTATAGGAACCGGTGGTGTATAATCCAGATGGTGAAATCAAGATTACTGCCCTTGACTGTGGTATAAAATACAACCAGATCCGATGTCTGTGTGAGAGAGGAGCTGCGGTCACTGTGGTACCATGGGACTATCCACTGAATATGAATGGTAGCTATACTGATGCAAAGTTTGTTCGATGTGGGTTAAAGCTTTGAACAGTTCATACATGCACAACTCTTGATGTAATGATCAAGAATTGGTATTTTAGTGCTCTTTGAAAGAACATTACGAAAACTTGCCCATGCAATATACAGAGATTTTTTGAGCTTAAAAAATTGAAAATATTTTAGCTGAAAAATTTTGATATTTTTCTTATTTTTGCTCACAACATAAATTGTGGGTACTCATTAGAACTGCCTCACTGAGACGGTTCTAACGAGTACCCACAATCTATGTTTTGGAGCAAAAATAAGAAAAATATGTATACCCTTGCATACCCCAGCTTTTTTACACGGACATGTTTTCATGATGAAGAGAAAAAATGATCATTACAATTGTCTTCATCCTGTTTTGGGTCCAGTGGCTTTTGTTTACCAGAATATTTTAAAGTGTGCACAAGTGAAGTATCAAAATAAATCCTGATAATGATTGTAGCAAAAACTCATCAATGACAAAAACCACTTAGAATGCAGTACCAAACTGTTTTTGGTGGCTCAGCTGTGGTGTTTTGAAACCAGATCTATTTTTAGATTTCGATGGCTTATTCCTTAGCAACGGACCGGGCAACCCCGAGATGTGTGAAAAAGCTGTAGAGAACATTAAAGCTGTGATAAACACCCCTGATATGAAGCCAGTGTTTGGAATTTGTCTTGGTCACCAACTGTTGTGTCGGGCTGTTGGGGCAACAACTTACAAAATGAAGTAAGAATTCACTTTATAAATTTATAGATTTTTGACACTCACTAACATACTGTTATATCTCAGAAAATAATTTTTAGAATGGTGTGGGCTTATAGTGGGAGTTTTAGAGGCTGTTCCACAAGATCTTGTTTTCATGATTTGGATTTGCTGTCTCTTATCATAGCTCCTGCTTTATCACAGACATTCAGAAAAGATAATCTGAAAAGAGTTTCACTGCCATTGCGAAAAACTTCAAATTCACTAAAATCTGGAAACTGATCAGACAGCATGAAACAGAATCTTTGAGTTTGCCACAGAACCTTGGCTTTGCTATTGATGAACTGTTGCTACATCACAACATAACCACAGAATCTGATTAGCTATGTACCCGGTATAACCCTGATGCTACCAAAGTACTTACAGCCCAGGGCCCAGTTGTTCAAAGCACCGTTAGCTTAACGATATCGTTAAGACATAAATTTGTTAAGCAAATATCAGCTAAAGTAACAAATACACTGTTATTTTTTGTTGAAAAAATGTGAGAATCCTTTGCAGTGCAAAGGATTCTCACATTTTTTCAACAAAAAATAACAGTGTATTTGAAATATTAATGTTTGAAATTTTAACGAGACGTTAACTAACGACGTCGTTAGTTTTGAACAACTGGGCCCAGATTGATGCAACATCACAAAACACATGACAAATTGGTGTGCAGTCCTTGGAAGCCAGATGAATTTGGCTGCAACCACCATCAAGACATTGAACTTGTCACTGTAGGTTGTTGCTCAATTGATCTGTTTTCCAATCACCATACTCCATTTTTTCATTTGTCGTGTGATGTTGCATCAATCTTTGCTATAAGAATCATGTGACAGGTAAATAGGGTGCTATGGATGCTTCCAATCTACATGTAGGGTGATCAGCTCTGTTTACAATAATCTATCCCTTACAGATATGGAAACAGAGGGCACAACCAACCCTGTATCTATATTGGAACAATCCGTTGCTACATCACAACACAGAATCATGGGTTTACTGTGGATGCTTCCAGTCTGCCTGAAGGGTGATCAGTCTTGTTTATAAATATCTTTTCCCTTACAGATATGGCAACAGAGGGCACAGCCAACCCTGTAACTACAATGGAACAATACGTTGCTACATCACAACACAGAATCATGGGTTTGCAGTGGATGCTTCCAATCTGCCAGAAGGGTGATCAGCTCTGTTTACAAAATATTCTTTCTCTTACAGATATGGCAACAGAGGGCACAACCAACCCTGTATCTTCAATGGTACGATCCGTTGCTACATCACAACACAGAATCATGGGTTCGCAGTGGATGCTTCCAATCTGCCAGAAGGGTGGTCAGCCCTGTTTACAAATGCCAATGATCAGACAAATGAAGGTTTGGTCCATGACAGTAAACCAGTATTCAGGTAAAACTTGTGAAGTTTTGAAATATTTTAGCCATATCCTGAGAAAGCCTTCTAAGTTTGTCTTTTATGCATAGATAACACTTCTGAAAGCTCTTCATTATGAAAACTTGCCCATGCAATATACAGAGAATTTGTTCAGCTTAAAAAAATGAAAAATTCGTTAGAAAAAATTTTGATGTTTTTTATATTGTAGCTTAAAACATACATTGTGGGTACACGTTAGAACCGCCTCGGCGAGGCGGTTCTAACGAGTACCCACAGTGTATGTTTTCTATTAAAAATAAGGAAAATAGGTATACCCCTGCATACCCCAGTTTTGCTATATAAAAGTGGGGTATGAGGGGGTATACATTTCACGGATATGTTATCCTGATGAAGTTCTAGTGAATAGGCTGATAAGGCTGCTTCCCTTAGAGTAATAAGGGCTGGGTTATGAGAAAAGCTGTCATGGTGAGATCCGACATGGCCCCGAGGGTATAAAACTTTTTCTTGCTCAACTCAGCTGAGCTTGAAATTTCAATTCCTCATAAATACTGAAATAGCCCAAATATATTGCAATTGAAGGTTTAGAATTCCAAATCTTGTAATTTATCCTGCTCATAAATGTTAAAATGCCAACAATTATTGGCATTTTAACATTTATGAGCAGGATAAATTTTAGTCTCAGCTGAGCTGAGCATGAAAAAAGTTATAACCTCGGGGCCTGGTGCGACGCAATCCGGTTTATCCATTCACAGAAGAAGGCTAAACGCTTGAAATTTTGGATTTAAGAAGAAGGTTGTTCTATCTTCAAAGCAAAACAAAAGACACAGATCAGCTGTGCAACTACTGTTAACTGTGTAAATCAATACATATGAGCCGCCTCATGAGAAAACCAACAATCTGCATATGCGAAAACAAAGATGCAGATCAGCTTCGCGGTAACCGCGAAGCTGATCAGCGCCTTTGTTTTCGCTACACGGATACTACACTTCCTCTTCTTCTTAAATCGGTAATTTCAGTGTTCTAGCCTGTTTCTGTGCTTGTACATCTCGGTTTGTGTCGGATCTGTTTGGAAACTACATCGTTGGTTTTCTTATGAGACGGCTCATATATTTTCCAGTGTGCAGTTTCATCCCGAGCATATGGGAGGACCAAGAGATCTCGAAGATTTATTTACCGTCTTTCTGAACCAAGTTACGGCTCATAAACAAGGACGGAAAAGGTAACAAAAATGATTCTCAATATCACAGATTTAGTTCAGGGGCGGCGTGGCCTAGTGGTAGAGCGTTGATTCAGCCATGTTGTGTCTTTCAGCTAGACACATTTGCTCCCCATTGTACTGGCTAACACCCTTTAAATGGTGGCTGATTTGTAGTGTGACTGAAAAAATCTTTGACCAAATTTATGCAGCTGTTACCCTATTGTACTATATTTGGGGCTAAAACAAACAAAAAAAATACAGAAGTTGAAAAAGTAGACCAATATCACCAGTTGGTCTAAATGCTCATGAACCTTGTTAAAGAGTCTTAGGCTATGTGAACATATTCATGTAGGTCTGGACATATGTATGGTCTTATAAATTTTGATTCTCATAATTTCAGAATTTTCTGCATTGTGCGATCTTTGTTAAACTTAAATTCAGTTTAGCGTCCACTCTTGTATTACAGTCCCAAAGTATCAGATAGACTTCACGGGTTACTGAAGTCTCCAGTCCCAGTCCAAGAAATACTGACACAGCGACCTAAGAAAGTTCTGATACTAGGGTCTGGGGGATTGTCCATCGGACAGGCAGGAGAGTTTGATTATTCCGGATCACAGGTATGGCTTGAATGAATGATATTTAGTGAAAAATGACATTGTTTTGGCATTCAGTCCGATCAAATGTAGACAGGCCTGAACAACTGTCTTTGTGGCAAAGAATGAGGTTGAAATTCGTCACAAAGAAATTTGATCATGAATCTAAACTAAACGAAACCAACATTGTATTGAAATAATTTTTATAAGCATGATTTTAACAATAATGAAGCCTGCTTCACACAAGCTACATTAATGACTAATAGTACCAAACACCAGAACATGTGTTAGGATGAGGGATTAGAAGCCTCGAGAAGGCCTTTAACTTTATTTGGCAGAATCAGGACAACGTTTTCCATGGCCTACATCAGGAAAACATGTCTGTGCAATGTATACCCCCTTGAACCCCACTTTTATATAGCAAAACTGGGGTATGCAGGGGTATACACCTATTTTTCTTATTTTTGCTCTAAAACATAGATTGTGGGTACTCCTTAGAACCGCCTCGGCGAGGCGGTTCTAACGTGTACCCACAATCTATGTTTTTGAGCAAAAATAAGAAAAATATCAAAATTTTTCCGATGAAATTTTCAATTTTTATAGCTGAAAAAAATCTCCGTATATTGCATGGGCAAGTTTTTGTAATGTTTCAGGCGATCAAGGCTTTGAAAGAAGAGAGAATCCAGACAGTATTAATCAACCCCAACATAGCAACAGTACAGACGTCTAAAGGAATGGCGGACAAAACATACTTCCTACCCATTACCTTGGAATATGTGACACAGGTAATTATGATCTGGCCTTGGTAGCTCAGTAGGTAGAGTGTCCGCTCAGAGATCGGGAGGTACCGGGTTCGATCCTGGGCCGCGACATACCCAAGTCGTTAACAATGGTACTAGTTACTCCCCGCTTGGCACTTGGATTTTTGGGGTAGGGCTAGGACTGGTCGCTCCGGTGTCAGTATAATGTGACTGGAGGTGGTATCAGGTAAAAGTGTCTGGATCTGATACCACAGTGAGGCAGCACTATAAAACTGAGCACTGAGCTCCCTGTCACAACCAGACACCATCGTGATATGACAGATAATGTTGAAAGCAACATTAAACCTTAACAAACAAACAAACAATTACTTTGAGAAATTTATAATCTGTTTGATGTCTTCCCACATAACTGCTAACCAACTGATTACTGGTAGTTAAGTCAAACTGTCTATTTACATTAACCTTAGGAAGCTGTTTCCTTGCTTACTTACTTGCAAGACTTTGGGTTGTTTCTTATTTGGACAAAACAAACAAATACATTTCCTTTGTTGGTAAATAACTTTTTTGCATGCATTTTGCATAATAGATTAAGTTTTGAGAATTGTCCAACATATTGTTATATTCATTTCATTGAGGTAAAATAGTTTGCTTTGATTCCTAACAGACCTAGTGCCTGTCCATTTTTCGTTCATGCCTCTAATGATATGAGGGAAACTTCACTCCAATGTTTGACATAAAAGATCATTTTGTTTTACTTTATAGGTTATAAAAAGTGAGAGACCAGATGGCATTCTGCTGACCTTTGGGGGTCAGACCGCTCTAAACGTGGGTATACAGCTGACCAACTCGGGGGTCCTGGAGGAGTACAAGGTCCGAGTCCTGGGCACGCAGGTCAAATCCATCGAGTGGACGGAGGATAGGAAAGTTTTCGCCGAGAAAATGTCAGAGATTAATGAGCATGTCGCTCCCAGTGAGGCTGCTTTTACAGTGGAACAGGTGGGTGGTTTTCTGATTTTTCTGATTGTAGGTGAGAAAACATAAGCTGTGACCAGGCCTCGAGGTTATAAACTTTTTTCATGCTCAACTCACCTGAGCTTGAAATTTAAAATGCTCATAAATGACAAAATATCCCAAATAAATTGAAACTTCAGGTTTAGATCACCAAGGCCTGTAATTTATCCTGCTTATAAATGTTAAAATGCCAACAATTGTTGGTCAGGAACTGATAAGATCTGTGCCAAAATTTCTGTCTCTGGTTCCCATAGTGACTTTGAGTTTGGGGCAGAGGTGTTTCCTATTCTTAATTTTGGACAAAATGTATAGGACTTTATGGTGTTGTACAAGTTAATTTGATCTGAAATATGTAATATGTAAAGTGCACTTCAAAAGTGTAGGAAAAATCCATTTAAATTTTGAGCCACATAATTATGTGAATTATTCAACGTTCTGACCAATACAGTATTTTAATCATGGCTTGAGGTAGATAATAATATAAATGTGGATGGGGCTATTTAGTGAAAACAGAAAGGCAGTTGTCACTAGTTTTGCCTCATTTCCATTCACAGGCAGTCCAAGCAGCTAACCGCCTGGGCTACCCAGTACTGATCAGGGCAGCATTTGCCCTCGGTGGTCTGGGATCAGGGTTTGCCGACAACGAAGAGGAGCTGGTGAACTTGGCCACGTCGGCGTTCTCTCACACTAGTCAGGTGCTGATCGACAAGTCGTTGAAAGGCTGGAAGGAGGTGGAGTATGAAGTAGTGAGAGATGCTTATGACAACTGTATCACGGTGAGTTTTGATTGGTTGCTTTACATGTTATGAGGCTTCACATGAAAAAAACTCAGCAATTTGGGGTTTGGACCTGGTCCGACACAAACTGACTTGCACAGTCACAGAAGCAGGCTAGAAGCTTGAAATTTTGGATTTAAGAAGAAGAGGAAGTGTACTATCCATGTAGCGAAAACGAAGGCGCTGATCAGCTTCGCGGTTACCGCGTAGCTTATCTGCGTCTTTGTTTTCGCATATGCAGATTGTTGGATTTCTCACGAGGCGGCTCATATGGAGATTGTTGGTGTTCTGATGTGGTGGCTCTTATGTCTTAATTGTAATCTTTTAGCTTGATTGTTGTATGTCTTCAGTTTTATAATTTACTTCTTAATTTGTTGAGAATGATGGAATGTAGCTTTTTTGTGCACATTCTTTTCCTGCATTTATGATGATTGGTTGTAAGGAAATATGCGTCGGGTTAGACAGATGCTGAAGACGTTATATCATTACGAAAACTTGCCCATGCAATAATCAGATAATAATTTTGATATTTTTAGCACACCTGAGGATGGCCATGATCCGGCGTCCGTCCGTCATCCGTCCGTCCGTCGTCGTCCGTCGTTGTCCACCATTTCTCCCCTGAAACCGCTTGGCCAATCAAAGCCAAATTTTATATGAAGCATCTTTAGGAAGGGACAACCAATGTATTTATAAATAATCCAGGTCACATGACCAAGATGGCCGCCATGCCCATATATTGTAAAAACCCTTCAAAATTCTTCTTCTCCGGAACCACTGGACCGATTTCAACGAAACTTGGCATGAAGCATCGGGGACTAGAGTACTACAATGTTTTTTATAAATTATGACTTTTGGATGACCTTGACCTATTTTACGGCAAGGTCAACATAGGTCGCCCATGCATTTGAATGGGGAAAATTGTTAAAATGTCATTTGAAAGGCAAATCTTGCAGGAAATGGGCTAATGGACTGAAGGTAGGTAATTCTGAAAACAATTTGGACCCCAGGGGTTGGTCTGCCCCCACCCCGGGGCAATATATAAGTATATTACAAAAATATTCAAAGATCTTCTCTGAAACCACTTGGCCAATCAAAGCCCAAATTTATAGGAAGTATCTTTGGGAAGGGGGAATCAATGTATTTATAAATAATCCAGGTCACATGACCAAGATGGCCACCATGCCCATATATGGTAAAAACCCTTTAAAATTCTTCTTCTCCTGAACCAATGGACCGATTTCAACAAAACTTGGCATGAAGCATGGGGGACTGAAGTACTACAATGTGTTAATAAATTATGACCTTTGGATGACCTTGACCTATTTTACAGCAAGGTCAACATAGGTCGCCAATGCATTTGAATGGGGAAAACTTTTAAAATGTCATTTAAAGTGAAAGTCTTGCAGGAAATAGGCAGTAGGACTGAATATTAATGATTCTGAAAACAATTGGACCCCAGGGGCTCATTTGCCCCAGCCCCGGGGCAATATACATGTATATTACCATAATATTCAAACATCTTCTCCTCTGAAACCGCTTGGCCATTCAAAGCCAAATTTCATGTGAAGCATCCATAGAATGGGGGAATCAATGTGTATATAAATAATCAAGGTCCAAGATGGCCGCCATGCCCATATATGGTATAAACCCTTCAAAAATCCGGTGGACCGATTTCGAAGAAACTTGGCATGAAGCATGGATGACTCAAGTACTGCAATGTATGTATAAATCATGACCCTGTGATGACCTTGACCTATTTTAAGGCAAGGTCAACATGGGTTGCCTATGTATTTGAATGGGTTAACTGTTAAAATGTCATTTGAAGGGGAAAACTTGTATGGACAGTATATTGATTATTCTGAAAAAAAAAATGGCCCAAGGGTTTCATCTTCCCCTAAACTGGGACTATTTTCTATAACATTCGTATATACAGCAGATCTCAGGTGAGCGTTTACAGGACCATTGGTCCTCTGGTTCTTATTTTTGCTCAAAACATAGATTGTGGGTACACGTTAGAACCGCCTCGCCGAGGCGGTTCTAACGAGTACCCACAATCTATGTTTTGGAGCAAAAATAAGAAAAATAGGTATACCCCTGCATACCCCAGTTTTGCTATATAAAAGTGGGGTTCAAGGGGGTATAGTTTTTGTGATGTGGAAATCGTGGACCCATGTAAGAGTATATCGATGTTGCTTCAAGTCAAACACTCAACAACATTGAGTAAAACATTCCTAGGATCACAACCATGAACAATATTTCACAATTTTAGTCATGAATACTCTGTTCTGAACACCTAATCTTTTGTATCTTTGTAAGTTTTTGATATGAAAAATGTGGACCCACTAGGTATCCACACTGGCGAATCCATAGTGGTGGCTTCAAGCCAGACTGACCAGCATAAATATTCTCAAATTCACTGCCATTAAAGCAGTCAAGCTTTGATTCAAGAATAGATTGCCTTGAACTTGTCCTATTTTCTCTTTTTTAGGTTTGTGATATGGAAAATGTGGACCCACTAGGTATCCACACCAGTTTATCCATAGTGCTGGCTCCAAATCAAACTTTGACCTACATAGAGTACAAGATTCTCAGATCTAATGCCATTAAAGATAATCAAACTTTCTAACAATTATTGCATTGTACTGCTCTTTTCTTTTCTATTATAGGTTTGTAACATGGAAAATGTTGACCCACTAGGTATCCACACCGGTGAATCCATTGTTGTGGCTCCAAGTCAGACTTTGACAAACATTGAATACAACATTTTGAGGTCTACGGCAATTAAAGTCATCAGACATTTGAAGATAGTTGGAGAGTGTAATATACAGTATGCCCTGAATCCTAACTCTCAAGAGGTAATGTTCTCAAGTTTTAGGGGAGAGTGCTGTGGCCTACTGTAGTGGTAAAGAGTCAGACTCTGAATCAAAAGCTCCATGGTTTAAATCTCACTGGTGCTTGATCGTGCCCTCTAGCAAGACCCCTCCATAGTACAGGTCCCGAGGTTATAAAACTTTTTTCATGCTCAACTCAGCTGAGCATGAAATTTTAATTGCTCTTAAATACTGGAATAGCCCAAATATATTGAAAACAAAGGTTTAGAACACCAAAGCCTGTAATTTATCCTGCTAATAAATGTTAAACTGCCAACATTTGTTGGCATTTTAACATTTATGAGCAGGATAAATTTTAGTCTCAGCTCAGCTGAGCATGAAAAAAAGTTTTATAATCTCTGGGCCTGGTTAATACCCAGGCAGCAGTAGCTTCATCGCGACTTGACTTAACTGGGACATCAAATCCCTATCAAACAAACAAAATTTTCAGAAGATCAAGTTTTCTCCATGATAAGAAGTTGTGGGTAATAATCAGTGGCAAATATTTTAATAAAGAAATAATCTACCATCCTAGTTTCACTTACGAAGAAACATTACGAAACTTGCCCATGCAATATACAGAGATTTTTAAAGTTGTAAAAAATAAAAATTTTCAGTAGAAAAACATAGATTGTGGGTACACGTTAGAACCGCCTCGCCGAGGCGGTTCTAACGAGTACCCACAATCTATGTTTTGGAGCAAAAATAAGAAAAGTAGTATACCCCTGCATACCCCAGTTTTGCTATATAAAAGTGGGGTTTAAGGGGGTATTCATTGCGCGGACATGTTTTCATGATGAAGTATCTCTTATTCAGGTCCAGTTTTCTGGAATAATATACCAAATGATATACGATATTTATCATATGACGTCGCTGTTTTCCAGTGGATAACGTCATGTCATAAAAATCGTATGACCACACGTGTATTAACACTTGCGGAAATACGTAACGTCATTGAACGTCGGAAACAACAATTTAAATTTTCATTGAAAATATGTCCACTTTGAAGGCGATGAAATCCTTTTAGAAAAGTCATATGATAAAACGAATCTTACACTCGTGGTCATTTCATATGAAATTTATTAAACTTGCCAAAGGCTTGTTTAATAAATTTCATATGAAATGACCATCGTGTAAGATCCTCTATTTATCGAATGTTTCTTCTCTTAGTAAAAATGTATCAAACTGGATAACGAGTTTGTAAGACAATTGTATTTGAATAAGTTTCCTTATTTTGTTAGAACATCATCTGAACAAACTTACAAGTACAATGTATGCATTCACCTCCAAATTATTGTATCAAATTTGTATTTTCATACCAATTCATTGTTCTATGTGTCACTATACATTATATGTTCATGTTGTTGTTGATTTATATGTATTTGAGGGCCCCATGGAAGATTGGATATAACTAAATGGGTCACCCTCGTAAAATAAAGAAGTTACTTACTTACTTACTTACAAAAATATTGACTCTTTTGTTATTTCTTCATAAAACCTATGATGTGCACCTCAGTGAATGTTTATAATGAGCAACCACAACAAAGGACTGGTGTTTATGAAGAAAAAAACATTTTTTTTTTTTCTATAATTATCATCAAATATGCCTCATATCTAGTCCTCTAAATTATACTTTTGAATTTCTTTTCATTTTGCAGTACTACATCATAGAAGTGAATGCCCGGCTGTCACGCAGTTCGGCCCTGGCCAGTAAAGCTACAGGCTACCCACTGGCCTATGTAGCGGCTAAGTTGGCGCTGAATATTCCCCTATCAGAGCTCAAGAATTCGGTGACTAACTCCACAACGGCATGTTTTGAGCCGAGTCTTGATTATTGTGTTGTGAAGATACCACGCTGGGACCTGAGAAAATTCTCCCGAGTTTCTACAAGGGTAGGCATTACTTTTTTACATGGTCTTTGCCTCTTTCATGGGTAACATGTCTTTTGCGATTTTGAAGCCACATAAGCTAGCAGTGAGCATGTTCACAGTAGAGCACATCAGGAAAACATTTCCGTGAAATAAATACACCCATATGCCCCACTTTTATATAATAAAGCTGGGGTTTACAGGGGTATACCTATTTTTAGCTCACCTGAGCCGAAGGCTCACAGGTGAGCTTATAGACAGTATACCCATGCTGCAGCGTCCGTCCATCATCCTTCCGTCCGTCGTCGGTCGTTCACAATTTTAAAGATCTTCTCCTCTGAAACCACTTGGCCAATCAAAGCCAAACTTCATGTGGAGCATCCTATGGAAGGGGGAACAAAAGTGTATATAAACAGTCCAGGTCACATGACCAAGATGGCCGCCATGGCTATAAATAGCAAAAACCTTTAAAAATCTTCTCCAGAACCAGTGGGCCGATTTCCACGAAACTTGGTATGTAGCATCGGGGACGTGGGCCCATCATAGTTTACATAAGTCATGACCCTAGGATGACCTTGACCTATTTTACGGCAAGGTCAACTTAGGTGGCCAATGCATTTGAATGGGAAAAAATGGTAAAATGCTCTTTAATGGGTAAAACTTACTGGGAATAGGCAAATGGACATAAGATTAATGTTAATGGAAAATTTTAGCCCCTGGGGGGTTGTCTGCCCCTGCCCCGGGGCTATATACATGTATATTTCCATAATAATGAAACATCTTCTCCCCCGAAACCGCTTGGGCAATCAAAACCAAACTTCATATGGAGCATCCTTGGGAAGGGGGAATGAAAGTTTATATAAATGGTCAAGGTCACATGAACAAGATGGCCGCCATGGCTATAAATAGAAAAAAACCTTTAAAAATCTTCTTCTCCAGAACCAGAAGGCCAATGATTTTGAAACTTGGTGTGAAGCATTAGTGACTGGAGCTCTACAAAGTTTATATAAATCTTGACCCTGGGATGACCTTGACCTATTTTACGGCAAGGTCAACATAGGTCGCCCATGCATTTGAATGGGGAAAAGTGTTAAAATGTCATTTGTAGAGAAAAGCTTGCAGGAAATGGGCAAATGGACTTAAGATTGATGATTCTGAAAAAATTTGGACCCCAGGGGTCTGTCTGCCCCCACCCCAGGGCAAAATACATGTATATTACAGTGATATTCAAAGATGTTCTTCTCTGAAACTGCTTGGCCAATCAAAGCCAAACTTTATGAGGAGCATTGTTAGGAAGTGGGAATGAAAGTGTATATAAATAATGGTCAAGGTCACATGACCAAGATGGCTGCCATGGCTATAAATAGCAAAAAGGCGGCCCCCGTGGCCGAGCGGTTAAGAACGCTGTTTCTTAATCACTCGATCATCTCACCGCTGTGTCTGGTGTGGGTTCGAGCCCCGCTCTGGCCACATGTGAGGCAAGCCAAGTTCTGCTTGCGGGTGTGTCAGGTGGTTTTTCTTGGGGTTCTCCCGTTTTCGCCCCACCTACTGATTGGCCCGTCTCATATGAGCTGAAATAATCTTGAAAGGGACGTAAAACTGAATTAAAACAAAAAAAAAAAAAAAAAAAAAAAAAAAAAAAATAGCAAAAACTTATAAAAATCTTTTTCTCCATAACCAGAGGGCCTATGATTTTGAAACTTGGCATGAAGCATTAGGCAATGGAGCTCTGCAAAGTTTATATAAATCGTGACCCTTGGATGACCTTGACCTATTTTACGGCAAGGTCAACTTAGGTCGCCCATGCATTTGAATGGGGAAAATTGTTAAAATGTCATTTGAAGGGCAAAACTTGCAGTAAATTGGCAAATGGACTGAAGTTTTATGTTTTCAAAAAGAAATTGACTCCAGGGGTTGCTCTGACCCGGACCTGGGGTTATATACATGTATATTACCATTCTAGTCAAACAAGTTTATTGGTATATATCTCGGGTTTTAGGTGAGCGTTTACAGGACCATTGGTCCTCTGGTTAGCTCACCTGAGCCGAAGTCTCACAAGGTGAGCTTATAGGATGGCCATGCTTTGTCGTACATCCGTCCATCTGTAGTTGTCTGTCCACAATTTCAAAGATCTTCTCTCTCCTCTGAAAGCACTTGGCAAATTTACAATGCAAAATTTTTGCGACGCTCGTACGAATACCATGCGAGTGTCACACGACGGTCGTGCGGCAGTATTGAGACAACATGCGAAAACCGAGAAAATAAAACTAAGCGACATTCATACGAATGTCGTGCAACACTCGCACGAATGTCGCGCGCCTCGTACGAATTAAAATGAAAATAAGCTTCATTCGAGGGAAGGTCGTGAGACACTCTCACGAATGTCATGCGACAGTCGCGAGATATATTTTCAAAATTAGACCGAAATTTGTGAATTTGTCGCATAAATGTCTATTCAATGAGACTGCAACATGAAAGTTGTTTTTATATTGTTAATCGTTGTCACGAAATAGTCGTGAACTATTCGCGAACTAGTCTCCAGTTGTCGCATTCCAGTGAGATAGGGGCTTAAGAGTTTAAGGACAAGGTCCTTTTCTGACCTTATGCAAATTAAAAATTTAGATTTGATTTTCTCAGAAACTACTGGGCCAGATAAGGCCATAATAAAATAATTAACAGACTTTCATCCCCGCCCGCCCCCTCCCGAAACCCCCCGCCTCCACAATTTTATTTCTTTTTTTTCCCGATGCTGCAGGTACTTCTTCCCGAGTCCCGGCTTTTATGAAAAGCCAACGGGTTACCGATCGGTTATTTTCGTTTCTGTCCGATGCGGTCCGATATTCATGCTGGCTCCCCGCGTGTCGCTATGCGTGTGTGTATATAGTACAACTCCTGGTAACCAATCCAAATTAGCAGGAAATCTACTTTCGTTTTCGCTTTTCAACATTTCAACGATTTACGATTCAACATAGTCTTTGTTATCGTGAAACTTTTAGCCAACTTAGGCGTCTTAAAGGAATGTTTTCAGACTCCAGAGGATAAGACTTTAGTATCCTGTCTGTGACATGTGTTTGTCTGGCAAAAAAACCTTTGTCCAAAAGAGGGGCGCATGGCAGGTAAAGAGAAGACCAAACGAAATAATTAAATTCTGAAGTTTTTATTGTGCACAACAATTGTGTTTGATCCAAAACATGACAAAACCAGCAAACCTTTAGTGTTGCAACAAACAATAAACATGGTTGGAGTAGATATTTTGGCTTTTCTTGGCACCCTGGGTGCATACCTGAAAATAAAAAATAAAAAATAAAATTTCACCCCCCGCCCCCATTTTAAGAAAAAATTGGATGAAAATCTTGCTATTTATTTATTATGGCCTAAAGCAAACTTTTGTGTGTGTGCCATAATGCACAAGGAAATGAAAAAAAAATGGCTATTTTGATTTAGTCCACATGACCAAGATGGCATGGTAAAAGCTTAAAAAACCTTCTCGGGAGCCAATGCACCAGTTTCAAGAAACTTGGTATGCAATCCCATCATTGTATATAAATCGTGACCATGGGTTAGCCTTGACTTGTTTTACAGCAAATTAAAGGTTGCACATGCAGCCATTTCAATTGGAACTAAGTGTAAACAAAGGATTTTTCATAAAGTTTTTGGTCAATGACTTGAAAATTTGTTTACTAAATTTGTGAATTTATATGAGTATTCAAGGTCAAGGTATATATTTTATTGACCTTGGCCAAAAGCCACATTAGTTCCTCCATTGGTCTCTCTTTTTTTCCAAAAGGTCCAACTTATAATTTAAAGTATTTTTTAGAGTGTATAAAGGGAAACAACTTTGAAGAAATGCTGGGAAGTAGATTTTTTTTACAGTGAAAAATACAATCATTATATTATATGTATTTAAACTTTTGAATAATTTTATAATATTTTGATGTCTTATTTTTCTTTTTATGATAATGAAAACACAGAACAACATTAAAGTTGCAAATGTTAAAGGCCAAAATATATTAAAGTTTGTAAAAATAATATCAATCATAACTTGCGAAGGAAAGAATGTCCACTTCAAAAACACAGAAGTCTGGCAGTGCTGTCAGACATTCCGTCAGAATTGAATTGTTGTTAAATGTTTGTAACTCGGTGAACAACTGGGTGACTACCAACTTCATTCCCACAATGTGCCACTATTTTCTTGTGTTTTATGCAGAATTTATGCATAAATAGCGATAAAAAATGATTTTGTTGTTCATCAACATAGCAAGGTGCATCAGGGAGTGTTGAAAAGCTCGGGCTCCGCCCTAGGGTTTAAACACACCTCTGAGTGGGACATTCTGAATGTTATTGAATGGAAAATCATGCTTGATCCCTGTATTATTGCATAAATACCCTTGTCACATAATATTAACAGCTGTTTATTAATAGAGAAAGGCACATTCACACACCCAGTAAATTGCAAGTTGACTACCACCAGTAACTTGTCAACGTAAAAAAAGTTGACATAGTCTGGTGGTCATTGTGAGTGTTTCCTGTAATCAGTTTTTGTGAGTTTACTGGATGTTGAAGGTAATATGCTTTTCGATCAAAAATGTATTATAAAAATCAAAGAATATCAGGAACCAGTTGTTCAAAGCATCGTTAGCATAACGATATCGTTAAGACATAAATTTGTTAAGCAAATATCAGCTAAAGTAACAAATACACAGTTATTTTTAAAAAATGTGAGAATCCTTTGCAGTGCAAAGGATTCTCACATTTTTTCAACAAAAAATAACAGTGTATTTGTAATATTAATGTTTGAAATTTTAACGAAACTTTAACTAACGACGTCGTTAGTTTTGAACAACTGGGCCCAGGCTATGAGGGCCGTGTTCTCTTGTAGCGATAGCCTGGGCTAGAGCAGCTGCTGTTCCATTATTTGATATTCTCCCTGAATAAAATTGACCAATCAAAAAGGTAGTATCAAATGCAGTCGTGGAAATCCGGAGATGTCGTTTTGGCCTTTGATTGGTCAGTATTCTTCATCCGGGTATTTCTGGGCTATAGCCGCGGCCTATCTTCTCAGGATAGTCAGGGTGGCCGCGGCTATAGCTCGGGCTATCGCCGTACGGCCGAGGCTAATAGCCGGGGCAAATAGCTGGTATAGCCACAAGCGAACTCGGCCCAGGTTTTTGCCGTTGATTGTCTACCCGAAGTGGTAGTTGAAAAAAGTAAACTGTTTCACTGCAATCGCTTCCGCCCCATTTGATCGGTGGTGAAAAAGAAAGTAGAATGTGGTCAAACACAGGTTAGAATGCCCTGTTTGTGCCTTTGCAAGCTTTCTGTAACCAATGGTCGTTGAAGTAAGTTACATGAACACTAAATTAGCTTTTCAGACATGATTTTAAAATCATTCAAGTTTTCCTTTCAATACTTTGATAAATGTAAATTTTCATCATGAGAGAAAGACAGCAAAAATGCAACTTGATGTCTTTTCTTGTTAGGGGTCAGGGCAACATTCATGGAGATGTATTCTTGATACAGCGACATCAAAATAAATGTCGTCGGTGTCCTCATAATTTGACTTTGTTTATTCATTACCCTTCAGAAACATAGTTTAGCAATACAGTATGTATTTATTACTAATTTTTGGTGACATCAACAATATAAATACTGATCCATGTATTATTGCATAATTACCCTTGTCACACAATATTAACAGCTGTTTATTAATAAAGAGAAAGGCAAAGCTTCTTCACTACTGACTGACCATCTGATTACTGGTTAACCGCTCAGGTCTGAGCCTGCCCAGGAAAAGTGGTTCATGTCAGTCTATCCAAATATACAAGCCTTCTTGTTATAGTTGGGTGGTTATATTCGAAGCGCTTTTTGGATGTCTTGACGTCCTAATTTTTGGTAAAAGTCCACAAAAATCAAGGCAGTGTCCCGACATGACCATAAGCTTTTGACTGGGACGTTAAACATCAATTCAAACAAACAAACAAACATATTAAAATAGATAGAGAGCGTGGTGACGTAGTGGTAAAGCATGGGAATCCGAATCGAGAGGTCATGGGATCGATCACCGTGGCACTAGCAGCACTGTGTTGTCCTTGAGCAAGGCACATTAACTCCCCGGAGGACGAGGATCCATGCAAATAATGTACCCATCACCATGTAGCATTATTGCAATCGAGTTTGGCGGTCCCTTGCCGAGTTGCATCATGGTACCGCTCTGGCCAGTGTTGATTCGAGCCTTGCGCCGAGCATTTGTGAGACAAGTGTGAATATGTTGTTCGATCCCGGGATTGGATCATATAGGTTTATTGTTTGAATGTGCTGCTTTAAGTCCGAGTCAACATCTATGGTCATATTGGGATGTTGCCTTCTTTCAATGGGACTTCTAACCAACATTGTGATTCGTGACATGCTTAAAAATTGTGATGGAGAAATATAACCACACAACAACTAAAGCTTATAACTTTTCTTAGCAGATTCAGACCTAAGTGGTTAACCAGTAATCGTGTGGTCGATCACTCAAATATAAGCTCTGTCTGGCAGCCCATCCATTTCTCACGGCCCCAATGGGTGGGGATGGGCAAAGTCGCATCGGCTTGCCGTCCTTATCAATTTAGTTTGGGTTAACTTTGAGAGATCGCTGGTTTCCTTTGCAGTCACACTCTCATTGAACAGCCTGTTCATTGAGGTAAATGCTTGTTGCCTGGCATTGTGGTAGAGTCACTCTTTGAAAGAAGAAAAAAGAAGAAGATGATGAAGAAGAAGAAGAAGAATGATTTATTTACATACAGAGAGGTCGCCGGCGAGATTGTATAATATGTTGTCGTGAAGCTGAGCCATTGAGCAAAATGTTAAGCTCCCTTGATTTTTGGTTTACATACAGAAAGCGTTTGCTCCTTCTCAATATGACTGAACAATTGCTGATATGGACGTTAAGTCATATAATCTAACCAGTCCAAACATTTTAGATTTAATTAACACTTCTTGGAGTTTCCCTAGCGCTTTATGTTGTTATGTTCAGCAAGTAAAATAGTGTTTACTCATGTAAATCGGACAACGAGCATATTCAAATCCAAACTGTACATAACTTCCCTGGTGAACTTTTCGATGACGCTGGATTTTTTGTTGGAAATTTGTTTCTGCTCAAAATTCAAAACTTCGCGCTATGCAAAACTTGATTGTCTACCTGTCGTTAAATGTATACCTTTTATACGATAAAAAATATTGTGAACTAGTGTAACATATAGTACTAGTGTAACATATTCTGAGAAATCAGAAATTTATTATCGGTTTAGATTCATTTTCTAACCAATGTTTAACATATTTGGTCCCATTTAGATAATACTAGTCGCTGTATCGACTACCCTGTTGAAAGTTGCAAAATTTCAGTAATTCTCCTTGGCTCCATGTTGCCAAATCTAAAGGGTCACTGACGAGACTTTAATAGTCGAAACCGCGGTATGGCCCATCCCCTTTCTCATTAATGTGTTCACTGCTCTTAAAGGATCTCAGTTTTAATTTTTATTACATGAATCCACTATTTTACACTAGTAATGCTTATGAACCTGTGACCAGTCAAACAACCATAAAGTAGTATCATTTTTGTATAAGACATACATACATGTACATGGTATTGCTACACTGACATTTTACTGATTTTAGATTAATATTTCATGTCAACAATGAAACAAAATGATCTGTTAAGATTTTCTTTTTCTATGGTGATAATTTCAGACATTTATAGTGTCATGCCGCATAGCGGTAAGATTTTTTTCTTGAGCGTCATGACCGCCAGCATAATACGATCATGGTTTATTACCATCTCTCATCTCTCTCTCTCTCTCTCTCTCTCTCTCTCTCTCTTATTGATATAAGAAATTTATAGATACATCATAATAAGCTTCAGATTATAAAGATGTCTTTTAAAAAGAGTATTATGTATACATATACAGTTCAACCTCATTATAACGCGCCTCACTATAGTGCGGTTTTCAATATAACGCGGCCATGTCATGGCTCCCAAATTAATTATTTTGCTATATGTCTATTGTAAATAACCTCATTATAACACGGTTCACTTATAACACGGTCTGTTTTCATGGACCCCAAAGATAGCGTTATAATGAGGTTGACCTGTATAGGGAAATAGTACAAGTATGAATATGTCATTGTATAAAGTATGTTCTTGATGTGGAAAATAAAATTATAAAAAAAATATTAAAAAAAAGAAAAAAGAAAAAAAAGGCCTAGATCTTGACTTCTAGCCCCACCCTGGGCATGGACCCTAGAGTCTTATGTCATTAGGAAAAAGGCAAACCTTATTGAGTACCTATAGTGCAAGTACAGTTATGCCAAGACGAAAGGTAACACCCTTGTGCACATGGAGTACACTTACTAAGTGCACTAGTAAGTGCACTAATCACTATTAATCTTTGGAAGTAAAGTAAACTTTGTCGTGAACACCAAGTGTACTTACTGTTGCCTTTCGTCTTATTAGTTCTACTTGTATGAATGGTGGTGAAGAAAAGTACAAAAAATTATTTTTTTTTAAAGAAGTTCCAGATTTTCACCTCTAGCCCCACCCCCATACATGGACCCCAGAGTCTGAACCTTACATGGTCTAAGTATAAATGCTTTCTGACAAGACTTTGTGGATGTCAAGAAAATAGACTTATAGAAAATTTATCATAGTATCTATCATATTATAAATGTGTCCTTGATTTTGACCTCTAGCCCCACCCCTGGGGATGGTACCCAGGATTCGGTGACATGGAATATGAACAGCTAGGGATATCCGTTAAAACGACATATAATACCTAAAACGACATATGCCTAATTACCATATAATATTTCCAACAAAATATATAGAGATTATTATATATCTAAATTGACATATAATATGTCAATCTAAATATTATATATTTCGATCACTAAAATTTGCATTTATTGTATTATAACAACATATAATACCATTGCAGAGTTTAGGATTCATTCACTAGGTGGTGATACAATTGTGACCATTTGGCCATAAATTTACCAATAGTGTTATTAATATTGGCGCTGTATCTTTCACTTTGAAATTTCTTTCGTAAAATAGCTTTAAAAGAATCTAAATTTAGTTGTTTACCCGAAAATTTATTGGTATAGATATAATGTTTGGGTAATACAAAGATGTAATTTCGTAACCGGTGCTTATCTTGAAAGGCAAACAAAATATTTCTTTCAGTTAGATTTATATCTATATTTGAACTTGCTATAAGCCAATCTTTTAGAAGTGACCGAAACAGTTTTAGTTGCTCACACTCGACGAAGAGATGCCGGATTGTTTCCGCTTGTTGATTACAATATTCACATCGGTCATTGTCTATTCTATTTATTCTATATAAAAACGATTTTGTAACTAAGATGTTATGTGTGACCTTAAATTGAAAATCTCTTAATTTAACCTCGTTTAATTGATTTAAAACAGAATAATAATGGATCCATTCTCCCTCAGAAATACCAGGTATCTCTCGTTCCCATTTATTATTTTCAGTAAATATATTTGAACCCGTCATAATGTCATAAAAACGATGGCATCCCTTTTTATCAGCCATAAGTTGTTGCATATAGATGCTGCATCTTAATTATATTTATTCAAAATACATGTTACTTTATTGTCTTCTAATACAGTTCTCCATTCGTTCGGAATTTTTCTAAGTAGAGATTGAAAATCTAAAAACGTACCTCTAAGGTTATAGTGATTTTTTATGTCTTCAAATTCGTAAAAAATACCATTTTCATCAATAAGGTCCGACACATGTCGCAGTCCTTTATTGTACCAGTCCTTGATAAAGAAATATTCTCCATTTAATAAATTATTATTGAACCACAGCGGGGAGTTTAAAATTTGGTAAACAGATTCTATTCTAATACAGTTGCATAAATACGACCATATCTGAAGCAATTCTTTCCAGAATGGATTATAAAGCGTTACAATGGATCATTTTGAATAACCGTTTCCAAATGACTGCACTTTTTGAAAGTCTATCTCAGACAGCGGAAACCATGATGCACCTTGCGAATTCTGTAAGATCCGTCTCATTCATGATACTTTTAAGGCTTTAATAAAGTAAGTAATATTTATCATACGCAGTCCGCCAAATTTTGAGTCTTTAGTAATACTATTTCGCTTGATTCTATCTGGGCCTAAATTCCATAAGAAAGAGTATATTTTCTTTAACTTTTTTATCAATTCCTCAGGTGGGTTTGGTAAGGCTAAAAATAAATGTGTAAACTTCGATAAAGCTAAGGATTTAATGATTGTTATTCTTCCGATTAGCATTATTTTTCTTTTCGCCCATTGCTTACATAAGTTTTTAATTTTAGTGATTATTTCATTTGAATGAAGGTTCCAAATATCAAAAACTTCTGTGGTAAAAGTAACACCTAATATTTTAAATGGATCCTGTGACCAGTCAAGCCTTTCATTTACACAGAGTTGTACTGCTGCGTGGCTCAAAGTACCAATCCATATAGCCCTTGTTTTTTTCAATATTTATTTTCAAACCTGGAGTCCAGTAATGTTACTTTTCAAAATTTTGATGTTCTTTAGTTTGTAAAACGACTTTGTATGGCCTTCAAGAATGTTCACGTCAAAAACGTCTGTATATTGATTTCAGGATGCATTTAATTTTTAAAAAATGATGCACCCTAGCAAATTTGAGGAAAGTGCGCATCTTAACCAAATTCGGTTTATGCTATACCATGAGAGAGAACGTAAAAGCAAGGAAAATGCAAAGGGGGTGCTACAAATGTGCCCACGCATGGATTTTCTTTAAATTTTACACATAAGTAGGTCATCATATATGAGCTACGAAAATGTATATATTGAATTAAATAATTAATTATAGGACTCAGGAGACAACCTTGGCTCACTCCCACAATGACATGATACCTGCCCTCATCTTTGTGTGTCCTAAAATTTAAGTTTTATAATTTTCTAAGATTTGTCAAGTGGATTGGCTCGAGAACATCCCAGGCATTATACGTATACAGTAAAATCATTTTACAGAAGTATTAGATTGATTTCCTGATTAAATAATTATAAAATTTCTCATTTTTTTCTCGAAAATCTACAAAAAATACTAAATTCAACTTAAAAAATAAATATGTTCCAGTCTTTGTCAAGATACCATATTTGCATAAAAACATGCCATGTATATCCTCTTGATATGAGCAAAATTTCATGATAATTCAAAGCCGGTAACATTGTCATTTTTTACATTGTATACATGTATGTCACTTTTCATAATTTTAACAAAATGTTGAAATTGATCCAAAACATCGCAAAAAAGGTTTAAGATTATGACCATAATGCACATTTCTGACACACATTGTGCTAAGACAATCCAGAATGGCATACCTGTAGTTACATTTATGTAACTGAGTGGCCACCTGTTGGGAAATAACCATTCTCTTGTCAAACTGTACATTCTCTTTGTACAAGTAAATATTTGTTATTTCGCTTGTTTTCCACGTGGGATATTAGGTTGAACCTTGGTTCTAATTGCAGCAGCTCCTGGCCATTGCTTACTTTTGCCAAAAAGATGTTATTCATGATGGTTTTCTACTATCTGTTTTCACACTTGACTGTTTTCTTTAGGTTTAGAACGATATAAAGTATTTCTAAAACAGCAGTGAGTCCCAATGACTTACAGTTTGCCTTCAGTTGAATCAATGCTGAAAGCTCTGAATTATTCTAATGAGGAAATAATAGAGGATGTTTAAATTTGTTTAACTGATAATCATATGTTATGCTTCTCATATAGGAGTGAGACATGGAGGTCCATGTGGAATTGTCTCGTAGTGACAAACTGAATCTGATATTATTATTTCTCACTCTTGGACCAATAGTATTTTATTGTAAAAGACACAAGTGAAAATATAGGCAAATGTTCACTGTATATTACTTTAACATACCAATTCCATGTTTTATTTTTTAGAGGGAAAGCTAGAGCACCTCCTATATCGCTTACTGTACCCAAATTTTATAACTTTGATTTTCAACAAACGATCTGATTTTGATCTTTAAATGAGGTAAAAACAGACAAAAATTCTGTAGTCATATGCCATAAGTATTTAAAGCATTTAGCCTTCAGTCAAATGCAACATCACTGCATTACATATGTTACATATGTTACCCACATAAATGCTTGCAAAATAAACATCAAAACAAACTCTCCTATAAAATATATGCATTTAGGCTGATTATGAAGTATGTTTCATCGTTGAAGCAAGTCCACTTCCTATATTCACATTCCTTTGGATCTTATTCAGCCTATTAAACGTATATTGTACGTTACATACATTACATCATTCAGAACTGAATATTAAAGATAATATTTTCTTGGTAAAAATTAGATTTTATAAAGTAAGTTGTGTCATATCATGACAAACGTCTTGTAGACAAACTAGCTTCCTTTCATACAAATTTATACAAACATTAATCTTGCATATTATGTGTTCTTATCGGTTGCACAAGCCTGCAAAAGTACTAAGATAGGGTTTGCATCAAAATAAAACATGGTGAATGATGAATAAATGTCAGAAAAACAGATTGGGTTATGAACTTATAATCTTTTCTTGAGATTAATATCGCAGTACATGTATTGTGATGTTCAATGAAATGTAATTTCTTAATTAATAATTTTGTAACATGCTAATTAAATAAGGATAAGCTTAATGTAATTGAACAGCCCCATGATTAAGCATGTGTATTAATTAGTAACATTTAACATCCATTTAAAATAAGAAGAAAAAAATCAGCTCTTAAAGATCGGATCATATGAAAATTGTCCACATTACAATCATGTTTGCGCTAAATGTAACATATGTAACAAATGGAAAGGGTACTGAGAGACAACTTTGAATTCAGGAAGATAAATAATATTGCATTTTAAACCCTGCAGTTATACTAATGTGATGTTTAAACACAAAACTTTATTGAACTCTTTAAATTATTTTAAGACTGTCCAAACGGTAACTTATGTAACAGGGTATAAGGTCTGTGTGTTGGGTTTCATAAAAATCATGCTATAATAATATAAATTGCTTATAATAAGCCTACAGTAAAACTCCTACAGTCATAAATCATTTATTTAAGTACTTTGTAATTATTAGTGAACAAGTTAACATTTTGATGAATAAGGGTCATGTGTAATGAATGTAACAAAACACCATGTTACCGGTCCACGATTTTCGTGAAATTTCACAAATATATTCCTAACATATGTGGGCAATTTTTATATTAAAATGGTGTCTTGACAAAGACTGGAACACAGAAAATTTTTAATTCAAATTCTACCTCTGTTAAAATAACCACGTGAAAATAGGGGTTACATGTACATGAAAATGACTGCTTCGCCACCTTCTTGATACCAACAAAGTCATTTATAGTATCAGCAAACTTACCAATGACTACTTTATTTCTGGAAAGCTTCCAACATTTGCTTCATGAATCGTTGACCACTATAGAAACGTTTAAAGTGGAGTGCTCTTAGCTATCGTAGTGACGTCATATATTACGTCATAATTTGCCAGTGGAATTGAATTTACAAGGGAATACACCATTATTATAGCAGTCATAACCAAGACAATTAATGCACATAATTTCATAAAATTCCATGCGTGGGCAAACTCCCATGTTAATTTCCCATACCTTGTAACAGGCCCTTTCATTCATATTATATATCTATAGGCCAAGTTATGCAACAGTTTCGATGAGGCATTTTTTATTGACGTCAGTAAATGTATATACATGTATATAAATTGTGATCATGGGTTGACCTTGACTTGTCATACAGCAAATCAAACTTGGTTGCACATAGAGCCATTTCAATTGGAACTAAGTGTAAACAAAGGATTTTTCATAAAGGTTTATTTCCAATGACTTGAAAATTTGTAGACGTATATGTAAGTAAACAGGGTAGTTTACTGAATTTATGTGAGTATTCAAGGTCAAGGTATATATTTATTAGCTCACCTGAGCCGAAGGCTCACAAGGTGAGCTTATAGGATGGCCAGGCTCCGTCGTCCGTCCGTCCGTCGTCCGTCCACAATTTCAAAGATCTCCTCTGAAACTGCTTGGCCGATCAAAGCCAAACTTCATGTGGAGCATCCTTAGTAAGGGGGAACGAAAGTTTATATAAATGGTCCAGGTCACATGACCAAGATGGCCGCCATGGCTATAAATAGCAAAAACCTTTAAAAATCTTCTTCTCCAGAACCAGTGGGCCGATTTCCACGAAACTTGGTATGTAGCATTGGGGACGCAGGCCCATCATAGTTTATATAAATCATGACCCTAGGATGACCTTGACCTATTTTACGGCAAGGTCAACTTAGGTCGCCAATGCATTTGAATGAGAAAAAATGGTAAAATGTTATTTAATGGGTAAAACTTACTGGGAATAGGCAAATGGACAGAAGATTAATGTTAATGGAAAATTTTAGCCCCTGGGGGGTTGTCTGCCACTGCCCCGGGGCTATATACATGTATATTTCCATAATAATGAAACATCTTCTCCCCTGAAACGGCTTGGCCAATCAAAGC
This sequence comes from Rugalucina vietnamica, assembly GCA_964017185.1. Lineage (NCBI taxonomy): Eukaryota > Metazoa > Mollusca > Bivalvia > Lucinida > Lucinidae > Rugalucina > Rugalucina vietnamica. The sequence continues at coordinate 9,886,495 of OZ024882.1, read as the reverse complement.
CAAACTTCATATGGAGCATCCTTAAGAAGGGGGAAAGAAATTTTATATAAATGGTCAAGGTCACATGACCAAGATGGCCACCATGGCTATAAATAGAAAAAACATTTAAAAATCTTCTCCAGAACCAGAAGGCCAATGATTTTGAAACTTGGTGTGAAGCATCAGTGACTAGAGCTCTACAAAGTTTATATAAATCATGACCCTGGGATGACCTTGACCTATTTTACGGCAAGGTCAACATAGGTCGCTCATGCATTTGAATGGGGAAAAGTGTTAAAATGTCATTTGTAGGGAAAAACTTGCAGGAAATGGGCAGATGGACTTAAGATTGATGATTCTGAAAAAAATTGGATCCCAGGGGTCTGTCTGCCCCCACCCTGGGGCAATATACATGTATATTACAGAGATATTCAAAGATCTTCTTCTCTGAAACTGCTTGGCCAATCAAAGCCAAACTTTATAAGGAGCATTGTTAGGAAGTGGGAATGAAAGTTTATATAAATGGTCAAGGTCACATGACCAAGATGGCTGCCATGGCTATAAATAGCAAAAACCTTTAAAAAATCTTTTTCTCCAGAACCAGAAGGCCTATGATTTTGAAACTTGGCATGAAGCATCAGGCAATGGAGATCTACAAAGTTTATATAAATAGTGACCCTTGGATGACCTTGACCTATTTTACGGCAAGGTCAACTTAGGTCCCCCATGCATTTGAATGGGGAAAATTGTTAAAATGTCATTTGAAGGGCAAAACTTGCAGTAAATTGGCAAATGGACTGAAGTTTTATGTTTTCAAAAAGAAATTGACTCCAGGGGTTGCTCTGACCCGGCCCTGGGGTTATATACATTTATATTACCATTCTAGTCAAACAAGTTTATTGGTATATATCTCGGGTTTCAGGTGAGCGTTTACAGGACCATTGGTCCTCTGGTTTACCTTGGCACATCTTAGGTGAGCAGTTCCTCCATAATTATTATTGGTCCCCTTTCTTTCCAAAAGCCCAAACTTATAATTTGAAGTATTTTTTATAGTTTATAAAGGGAAACAACTTTGAAGAAATGCTAGGAAATAGAATTTTTTACAGTGAAAAATATAATTGTTTTATGTTATGTTTTTAACTTTTGAATAATTTTATAAAATTTAGATGTCTTATTTTTCTTTTTATGAAAATGAAAACACAGAACAACATTTAAGTTGCAAATGTTTAAGGCCAAGATATATTAAAGTTTGTATGAAATAAGTTGAAACATAACTTGCATAGTAACTCTGAAACTGAAAGTCCTTTAGGCTTATTCTGGCAGTGCTGTCAGTAAATTTTCATAAGTAGAATTTAGTTGTTAAATGTTTGAAACTCGGTTAACAACTGAGTGACTACCAACTTCATTCCCACAATGCGCCACTATTTTATTTTGTTTATACAGAATTTATGGAACATTAGCGATAAAAAATGATTTTGTCGTTCTTTAACATTAGCAAGGTCCGTCAGGGAGTGTTGAAATCCTTGGGCTACGCCCTAGGGTTTAGACACACCCCTCAGGACATTCCCTGTTCAAATACAAGTTTTGACATGATATGGAACATATAGATGTTCATGCTCTGATGGTGCTAAAATCAATGACTGATACTTGTTGAAATAAAACTTTACATGCCAAAGAGATATCAGTGTTCAAATAAACACTCAATCACCTATTGTACATTCAAGCAGATTTATATGTCATCATTATGCCATTCAAGCAGTCATCTGACAGAAAATTTAATGTAAACTGTAGAAGTAAACATATTTGAAAATTGCATATTGTATTATGTAACAACATGCATTTATAAAAGTTAAACTTTGCCCATTTTATAAATTATCATAAGCAAGGCTATGTGAAATTCCTACTTTCAAGTTTAATTTCATGATATAAGTTTACATGGTAGTGACCAAAATTTTGAAAGTTAAATAGTGTAGCTAATGATCAATGCTTAAATGGTAATCGCCGTCAAAATGTTCAAAAAGTTTTCAAAGGCTATCCTGGTATGGCTTTTTGACAAATAATAGTTTCTGCCTTTCAGCGTGAAACGGACATCCTTATGGATAACGTGTATTTGATGTCTAGGGAAATAAGCGTCAGAATACCATTGCTCCATTCTTTGCTATTCATTTGAAATAATGGGACTATGTTATGAAAATAAACTCAAGGTATGCATCCGAATATAAGGGCATCGTTAAAGATTTAAATCATTTTGCTACCTAAGCGTCGGTGAAAGAGCTACGGTAACAAACATCGATAGAGGGAATCTTATGCCAAAGCGAACGATGGTGCCAGACTATGGAGTCTCTTCGAATGCCAGAAACTGAACAGAATGGCCTTCAAGAATGTTCACGTCAAAACGAGAGAACGTAAACGCAAGGAAAATGCAAATTTCATTCATATTATATATCTATAGGCCAAGTTATGCAATAGTTTCGATGAGACGTTTTTTATTGACGTCGGTACATTAATTTTATACTTAAGGAATAAAGAAATGCAACAAACACTGTGGGGTATTGTAGACTGACTTTGTATTGCAAGCATGTTGTGTACCTGATCTTATTACATAAAAGCAGTATCTCAACATCAAAATACAGCAGTTTTAGTCAGTATTTCCATTACGTATGCTTGATAGCGTGCGCATAACCACAACCACACTGACCCACCGAGACACATGCTAGAAAAATGATCAGTCAAAGTCAACTTTGAACCAAATGCAATTTTGTTGATTCCAAAACTGATTAGAGATGTATTCATTGACCCGTTGGAAGCATTAGATTATGTTTGGGACGTTAAACGTCACCAACGTCAATTACAAAACAAACAGTAGGAACATGACTTTGTGATGTCACTGTTGCTTTTCAAAAGCTCAAACTTATAATTTGAAGTATTTTTAGAGTTAAAAAAGGGAAACAACTTTGAAGAAATGCTAGGGAACAGAATTTTTTACAGTGAAAATATAATTGTTTTATATAATGTTTTTAACTTTTGAATAATTTTATAATATTTTGATGTCTTATTTTTCTTTTGATGAAAATGAAAACACAGAACAACATTTTTAAAAGTTGCAAATGTTTAAGGCCAAGATATATTAAAGTTTGTATGAAATAAGTTTAATCATAACTTGTATGGTAATTCAACACTGTCTTGAAGTCCTTAAGTCTGGCAGTGCTGTCAGTAGATAGTATTTAGTTGTTAAATGTTTGAAACTCGGTTAACAACTGAGTGACCACCACCTTCATTCCCACAATGCGCCGCTATTTCTTTTTTTGTACAGAATTTATGCAACAATATCGTTAAAAAATGATTTTGTCGTTCTTTAACATTAGCAAGGTCCGTCAGGGAGTGTTGAAATCCTTGGGCTACCCCCTAGGGTTTAGACACACCCCTCAGGACATTCTGAATGTTATTGAATGGAAAATCATGCTTGATCCCTGTATTTAATTATTAAGGATGTTGGCTGCCAATGAAAAAGTATTCAAACTTTTTTTCTAACCACTCTTTTTTGATTCCATAATACAACATAAGACATTTGAAAGCAAAATAAATATAGGGTAGTGTGCATTTTTTCAAGCTACAAGCCTCTGAATGAGACCTCTGAGCATCATGTTTTAAATTTAGTAAAATTAATTTATTTCTTAATTCTTTGAAACAAACCTGTCTTGAACAAAAATACACCTAGAATGCTTTCAAAAGTCATAATATTTACGTAACGCTATTTTGGACCAAGCGCATAGAAAAATTTGCAACTGGAAGTTTACGAGTATTTTTACAACCCTACCCCCATACTTGAAAAGTCGGAAAAAATCAATATTTTGAAATGTGCCAAACCCATATTTGTTTATTCAAACTTTTTCTTGTATTTTCACACAACATTATTATTATTAAGAACTTTGTAATATTGTTCGAATAAAAGAAAGAAATATATAGGGTAGTGTGCATATAAGAGAGAACCAACAACTTGAAAATCACCATTTTCAGCCTTTTTTTCAGCTGTTTTGTTTCTTTAAGCCCATTTCATAAAACCACCTAAAATTTTAAAACCAGCACACCAAAGACACAAAGACTGACTTAGAAGACCATATACACATATACTGCAGCTAAAATAAACAAAGAAATAGTGCAATTAATTTGAAAATGTGTAATATTCAAGTTTAATCTACCCTACCCCCTAAATTTCACTGACAACTAAATTTTTCTGAAAAGTTGCAGAAAATGGGGTGAAAAAATGAAGTTTCTTAGATTGACAATTTTCATGGCTCGTTCAATGCATATCATCATTATGTATCCAAATATAAAATATTGGGAAAATATCTGCAACCGTTAACGAGATATTCAACAAAAGAAAAACCGGAAGTTCCAAAATGTCAAATGTTAGCAGCGAACATCCTTAAATACCCTTGTCACACAATATTAACAGCTGTTTATTAATAAAGAGAAAGGCATGTTTTAATATTGCTATATTGCCTGGTAAAGTGAAAATTGACCATCGCCGGTGGTCAACGTTAAAAAAGTTGATAAATGTAATTATAATATGTCCGGTGGTCATTGTGAGCATTTCCTGTAATCAGTTTTTGCGAGTTTACTGGATGTTGAAGGTGATATGCATTTTTATCAAAAACGTATCATAAAAATCAAAGAATGTCAGGTTATCAGGTTTTTGCCGTTGAATGTCTACCCGAAGTGGTAGTTTCAAAAAATTAACCATCTCGCTGCAATCGCTTTGCCCCCGTTTGATCATTGGTGGAAACGAAAGTAGAATCTGGTCAAACACAGGTTAGAATGCCCTGATTGTGCCAAGCTTTCTGTAGCCAATGGTTCGTTAAGTAAGTTACATGAACTTTGAATTAGCTTTTCAGACATAATTTTACAATGTAAAATTGCGGTGGTCGTTTTGATCAATGGGGATTGCAATGTAGATTTTCATCATGAGAGAAAGCCAGCAAAAATGCAGCTTGATGTCTTTGTTTAGGGGTCAGGGCAACATTGATGGAGATGTATTCTAGATACAGCCACATTAAAATAAATGTTGTCGGTGTCCTCATAATTAGACTTCGTTTATTCATTACCCTTCAGAAACATAGTTTAGCAATACTGTATGTATTTATTAACGTCAACAATACAAATACTACCGCAAGTTCTAATAATGAACGACAGACAAAGACAAAGAATCACACAATGTATTAGTGAAATTTTCTGGTACAAATAACTCAGTGTGGTTTTCTTACAGCTTAATCGACTAGTAACTGGCAAAAATAAAAATAAAAAAAACAAGACAAAAAAAAAAAGACTAAAAAAAAACAACAACAATGAATCTATTATTCCAACCGCTCGTGACAATGTGATAAAGAGGTACATTCATGTGTAATTTACACGCAGATTTATTTAGCATTGACGATGTTATTAAGACCATTGTTCTTTAAAATTTGGTCTGAAATTGATATACACCACAAGATTATTCACCTTTACATAATTATTCAAACAATTAATATTGCAAAACAGGAGATGGATTTTATATGTAACGAACAACACAATGAACGTTTTGCTTATTACTCCTTCTAATTATCGAATCAGCAAGACTGAGCCTGCTCAACATTAGCAAGGCAGACATGTCCTCCAATACTTTTCAAATTGGACAATTAAACATTGCTCAAATCATGTTGACCACGCTTATTATAGTGTTTTTCTTTGAGTCAAGGCGAATTAAGTATATAAATTCAATGCAACTTGTGTGAGGTGGTATTTGTATTGTTGACGCTACCAAAAATTAGTAATAAATACAAAATATAAGATATAGCTTAACAATGTTTCTGAAGGGCTAATGGACAAACAAAATCTAATTATGAGGACACCAACAACATTTATTTTGATGTGGCTGTCTAGAATGCATCTCCATTAATGTTGCACTGACCCCTAACAGAAAACAATATCAGTTTGTATTTTAGCTGGCTTTCTCTCACAATGAAAATTTGCATTGTAATCCCCATTGATCAATACGACCACCGCAATTTCAAGTTGACCACTGATACAAAATAGATCTAAGTGTTGAAAGGAAAGCTTGAATGATTTTGAAATTATGTCTGAAACGCTAATTTAGTGTTCAGGTAACTTACTGCAACGACCATTGGTTCGGCACAATCAGGGCATTCTAACCAGTGTTTGACCAGATTCTACTTTCGTTTCACCACCGATGAAACGGAGTGGAATCGATTGCAGTGAAACGGTTTATTTTTAGCTCACCTGAGCCGAAGGCTCACAGGTGAGCTTATAGTATACCCATGCTCCGTCGTCCGTCATCGTCATCCACAATTTCAAAGATTTCTCCTCTGAAACTGCTTGGCCAATTAAAGCCAAACTTCATGTGGAGCATTTTTAAGAAGGGGGAACAAAAGTTTATATAAATGGTCCAGGTCACATGACCAAGATGGCCGCCATGGCTATAAATAGCAAAAACATTTTAAAAATCTTCTCCAGAACCATTGGGCCGATTTCCACGAAACTTGGTATGTAGCATCGGGGACACGGGCCCATCATAGTTAATATAAATCATGACCCTAGGATGACCTTGACTAATTTTACGGCAAGGTCAACTTAGGTCGCCAATGCATTTGAATGGGAAAAAATGGTAAAATGCTATTTAGTGGGTAAAATTTACTGGGAATAGGCAAATGGACAGAAGATTAATGTTTACGGAAATTTTAGCCCCTGGGGGGTTGTCTGCCCCTGCCCCGGGGCTATATACATGTATATGACCATAATATTCAAACACCTTCTTCTCTGAAACCAAATCAAAGCCAAACTTCATGTGGAGCATCCTTGGGAAGGGGGAATAAAAGCCGCCATGGCTATAAATAGCAAAAACGTTTAAAAATCTTCTTCTTCAGAACCAGAAGGCCTATGATTTTGAAACTTGATGTGAAGCATCTGGGAATGGAGCTCTACAAAGTTTATATAAATCATGACCCTGGGATGACTTTGACCTATTTTGCGGCAAGGTCAACTTAGGTCTCCCATGCATTGGAATGGGAAAAAAATAGGAAAATGTAATTAAATGGCAGAAAACTTGCTAGAAATGAGCAAATGGACAGAAGATTTATGTTTAAGAAAATATTTTGGGCCCAGGGGGTTGTCTGCCCCTGCCCCGGGGCTATATACATGTATATGACCATAACATTGAAACATCTTCTTCTCTGAAACCACTAGGCCAATCAAAGCCAAACTTTTTGTTGAGCATCCTTAGGAAGAGGGAATGAAAGTTTGTATAAATGGTCAAGGTCACATGACCAAGATGGCCGCCATGGCTATAAATTGCAAAAACGTTTTAAAATGTTCTGAAACCAAAAGGCCTATGATTTTGAAACTTGGTATGAAGCATTTTGGAATGGAGCTCTACAAAGTATATATAAATCATGACCCTGGGATGACCCTGACCTATTTTACAGCATGGTCATCTAAGGTTGCCCATGCATTTGAATGGGAAAAAATAGGAAAAGCAGAAAACTTGCTAGGAATGAGCAAATGGACAGAAGATTTATGCTTATGAAAATATTTTAGGCCCAGGGGTAGGGAAAAGCAGAAAACTTGCTAGGAATGAGCAAATGGACAGAAGATTTATGCTTATGAAAATATTTTAGGCCCAGGGGTTGTCTGCCCCTGCCCCAGAGCTATATACATGTAGATGACCATAATATTCAAACAGCTTTTTCTCAGAAACTGCTTAGCCAATCAAAGTCAAACTTTATGTGGAGTATCCTTAGGAAGAGGAAATGAAAGTTTTTATAAATGGTCAAGGTCACATGACCAAGATGGCCGCTATGGCTATAAATAGCAAATTTTTAAAAAATCTTCTTCTTCAGAACCAGAAGGCCTATGATTTTGAAACTTGATGTGAAGCATCTGGGAATGGAGCTCTACAAAGTTTATATAAATCATGACCCTGGGATGACTTTGACCTATTTTACGGCAAGGTCAACTTAGGTCTCCCATGCATTGGAATGGGAAAAAAATAGGAAAATGTAATTAAATGGCAGAAAACTTGCTAGAAATGAGCAAATGGACAGAAGATTTATGTTTAAGAAAATATTTTGGGCCCAGGGGGTTGTCTGCCCCTGCCCCGGGGCTATATACATGTTTCTTGCACACCAGACAGAAATTGCCACACTTTTTGCCTGGGTGATAAAATTGCATCTCACCCAGGTGTTCTCACCCAGGCTAAAAAAAATACGCAAAACCTTGAAATAAACCAGATTTTGGGGGTTGTTGTGCAAGAAAAAGAATCTAATATGGTGTTCTGTTCTAGATGGAAGTTTCCAACCCTCGGGATGACCGTGCTGAGCGGAACCTCGGCGGAGCCTCGGTTCCGCTCAGCACGGTCATCCCTTGGGTTGGAAACTTCCATCTAGAACAGAACCCCATATAAGATTCTTATAATATGACCATAACATTGAAACATCTTCTTCTCTGAAACCACTAGGCCAATCAAAGCCAAACTTTTTGTTGAGCATCCTTAGGAAGAGGGAATGAAAGTTTGTATAAATGGTCAAGGTCACATGACCAAGATGGCTGCCATGGCTATAAATTGCAAAAACGTTTTAAAATGTTCTTCTTCAGAACCAAAAGGCCTATGATTTTGAAACTTGGTATGAAGCATTTTGGAATGGAGCTCTACAAAGTATATATAAATCATGACCCTGGGATGACCCTGACCTATTTTACAGCATGGTCATCTAAGGTTGCCCATGCATTTGAATGGGAAAAAATAGGAAAAGCAGAAAACTTGCTAGGAATGAGCAAATGGACAGAAGATTTATGCTTATGAAAATATTTTAGGCCCAGGGGTTGTCTGCCCCTGCCCCAGAGCTATATACATGTAGATGACCATAATATTCAAACAGCTTTTTCTCAGAAACTGCTTAGCCAATCAAAGTCAAACTTTATGTGGAGTATCCTTAGGAAGAGGAAATGAAAGTTTATATAAATGGTCAAGGTCACATGACCAAGATGGCCGCTATGGCTATAAATAGCAATTTTTTAAAAAATCTTCTTCCTCAGAACCAGAAGGCCTATGATTTTGAAACTTGGCATGAAGCATTAAGGAACGGAGGTCTACAAAATTTCAAATTTGTATAAATCATGACACTGGGATGACCTTTACCTATTTCACGGCAAGGTCAACTTAGAATGGAGAAAATTGTTAAAATGTCATTTGATGGACAAAACTTGCAGTTAATTGGCAAATGGACTGAATTTTTGTGATTTGAAAAAGACATTGACTCCAGGAGTTATTCTGACCCTGCCCTAGGGTTATATACATGCATTGTACCATTCTAGTCTAACAAGTTTATTGGTACATGTATATATCTCAGGTCTCAGGTGAGCGTTTACAGGACCATTGGTCCTCTGGTTTCAACTACCACTTTGGGTAGACAATCAATGGCTGAAAACTGATAGCTTGACATTCTTTGATTTTTAAAATACGTTTTTGATAAAAAAAAACAAAACAGCTTACCTTTCACATCCACTAAACTCGCGAAAACTAATAACAGAAAACGCTCAATGCGACCACCAGATCCGCCGATGCTCAATTTGCACTTTACCGGGCGTGGCGTGATTCACGCCCGCATGCGCTGTTAATACACCACATTCATTTATGCTCATTACTGGTCGCCACTCAAAGCACATGCTAATAATGAGTATCTGAAGTCCGCCTTGAACAAGCATAAACATGAAAGCTTTTACGTGTATGAAAATGTGATGAGGCTGATCATAAAGTATTTTATCATTCATTAACATTCCTAGGTCACAAGGGGAGTTTTGAAATCCGCCATCTACGCCGTCGGTTTCAACACTCCCCTCAATGAATGGAAAATCATGTTTGATACCTATATTGTGTCCCAGCAGCCAGCAGATTTCCCACCACTACATGGTGTCAGGTTAGGTAATTGTAATTTTTATACCCCCCGCAAAACGAAGTTTTAGGGGGGTATACTGTTTTCAGTCTGTCCGTAATTCCGTGATTCCGTCATTCCGTCATTCCGTCAACATTTTGACATCTTTGCTGAATAACTTAAGTAGTTGTGGCCCAATGTTCTTCAAATTTTCAACACACCTGCACCATTAGACAACACATGTGTGGTATGAATTTAGGGGCCAAAGGGTCAGTTTTGCAAGAGTTATGGGACTTTTTACACCTATAAATAGAATGTTTGCCATAGTGCTAATAGTGCATAGTTTGTGAAATCAACTCCTCCTACAGTTTTCAATATGTTCTTTTGATGCTTTGCAGATATGTGCCAGAGATATTGAAGATATGCATGAAGAAGTATTATGCTCAAAAAATGAATTTTGACAAATTTACAGCATTTTGAACTTAGCCAATTTTCGATAATTGCCATATTCAATAATGGTTGGTAGTGCATAGTTTGTGAAATCAACTCCTCCTAGGGCTTTCAGTATTTCTTTTCAATACTTTGCAGACATGTTCCACATATATTGAAGATGTGCATGAAGAATTATAATGCTGAAAAAATAATTTTTGACAAATTTACAGCATTTTTCAACATAGTCATTTTTGACCATTGCCTATATACAATAATTGTTGGTAGTGCATAGTTTGTGAAATCAACTCCTCCTAGGGCTTTCAGTATTTCTTTTCAATACTTTGCAGACATGTTCCACATATATTGAAGATGTGCATGAAGAATTATAATGATGAAAAAATAATTTTTTACCAATTTACAGCATTTTTCAACATAGTCATTTTTGACCATTGCCTATATATACTGAGCCAAACTTATAACGCAACATCGGTTTATTTTTTTTGTTATACACAAGAACAGTATCAAATAAACTTTTCCTCCACTGAATAAGATTGCCAGACGATCGAACCATCTCATAAGATCTTGATTTTAACATTCTGTGCTATGCGTCTCAAGAAATTAGTCATTTTTCAGAGGTAGGGTCTTGGCAAAAAATCAAATGCATTGTGATTTTCCAGAATGCGACATGTGACCTGTATTCGTACCCTAGAAATTACTGTCGGTTTTCAGGGTTACCCCTGCCCTATTTTAGACAATGAATAATTTTACAGTCAAGGAGTCAATTTTGCTCAATTTTAAACAGAGTTGAAGACTCATTTTTACTCCCAACCATTCAAGTTTACTCACATTCTAACATTTGTTACAGACGTTCCTGTCCCAACAATTGGACGCTTTTGTGTTTTCTAACAATGCTGAATGAAGGAATGAACATGTTTTCACAAAGGTTTCGTTAAAAACATTCGCCGTTAGAATTTTTCACTAACTCCATTTTCTATTGTGTTCAATGGAATGCGCAGTATTAAACGTCAAATTTTCAATGATGCAAACTTTGATTTGAAATTTTGGGTACAAATGGAGTCCATATTGCAATTGCCTCATCGAACCTCACAGGGCGATCCATAAAGAAGCAATCTGTGTGCAAATTGATTTCCAGAATCTCTCAGGGGGCGCATGCCAGCAAAAAAAAACGTTTTGACCAATCAGATTCGAGCTCAGTGACCCATGCCCAGAAATCTCAAACTTTTGTAACCAATTTATTCATTGGTAATTGCTGACCATTATATGTCTGGTAGAACGTCATACGTTACATTAAAATGCGAAAAACATGCAATAACCGTGTTGCGTTATATGTTTGGCTCAGTATACAATAATGGTTGGTAGTGCATAGTTTGTGAAATCAACTCCTCCTAGAGTTTTCAGTATTTCTTTTCAATACTTTGCAGACATGTTCCACACAGAATTAAGATGTGCATGAAGAATTATAATGCTGAAAAAATAATTTTTGACAAATTTACAGCAATTTTTAACATAGCCATTTTTTGACCATTGCTTATAAACAATAATTGTTGGTAGTGCATGTTTTGTGAAATCAACTCCTCCTAGGGCTTTCAAACTTTGCAGACATGTTCCACATATATTGAAGATGTGCATGAAGAATTATAATGATGAAAAAATAGTTTTTGACAAATTTACAGCTTTTTTCAACATAGTCATTTTTGACCATTGCCTATATACAATAATGGTTGGTAGTGCATAGTTTGTGAAATCAACTCCTCCTAGAGTTTTCAGTATTTCTTTTCAATACTTTGCAGACATGTTCCACAGATATTGAAGATGTGCTTGAATAATTATAATACTGAAAAAGTGATTTTTGACAAATTTACGTCACCTTTCAACATAGCCATTTCTTGACCATTGCTTATATACAATAATGGTTGGTAGTGCATACTTTTGTGAAATCAACTCCTCGTAGGGCTTTCAGTGTTTCTTTTAAATTCTTTGTAGATTTGTTTCAGATATATTTTAGATGTACATGAATAATTTTCATGCTGAAAATTTAATTTTTGACAAATTTACAGCTTTTATTTAACTTAGCCATTTTTTTACCATTTCTCATGATAAACAAAGATCATAGTGCATACAGTGAAATCAACCTCAAGCTTTCAATATATTCTTTTAATATCTTATAGATGTGATTGGCATACTGAGGATGTACATGAAGGATTATAATGCTGAAAAGATATCTTTGACAAATTTTCTGCATGTTTGACTTAGGAAGTTATTGGCCAGCTTCAGATAATTTTGCGGGGGGTATACTGAAAGCCTTGCTTGCAGCCAATTTCTAGTTACATTTAACTACTTTAATATGGTCCTTATTTAGTTTGCAAACATACCTGTTCTCCTACATGCAAATGCAAGCAAAAACTTATCCTTAAGCCTCTCTCTCATATTTTTAGCTCACCTGAGCCGAAGGCTCATAGGTGAGCTTATAGTATACCCATGCTCCGGCGTCCGTCCGTCGTCCTTCCGTCCGTCGTCCGTCCGTCCGTCGTCCACAATTTCAAAGATCTTCTTCTCTGAAACCGCTGGGCCGATTGTTCTCATATTACACATACACCATCTACAGGTAGGGGGAAATAATAATTGTGTTTTTTGTTTTGATCGGATAAGGACTCTGGTTGCTATGGCAACTTATGCTTCCCATAGACTTATAATGGAAAAAAGTGAAAATTGCCAGTTTTTGCTGTCTTGTTGGAGATATTTGAATTTTGTTTTTGCAGAAATGTTTATTGAGTAGTCCTTTACGTTTCATGTGACTTTTGTCCTAATCCTTCATTTTGATTGGTTGCAGGGGCCCCATATAGGGCAAAATTTCGAAAAACATTCAAAAATCTTCTTCTCAGAAACTGTCAAGGGGATGAAGCCTATACTTTGTATACATGTTCCTGACAGTGACCTCTACATAATTTGTGTTTTTTATTCCAGGCGGATAAGAATTCTGGTTGCTATGGCAACTTAAAGTTTCCATAGACTTATAATGGGAAAAGTGGAAATCGGCTATTTTTCCGCTAAAATTGCAGAGATTTGAATTTTGTTTTTGCAGAAATGTTTATTGAGTAGTGTTTGAAGTTTCTTGCAAGTTTTGTCCTAATCCTTTATTTTGATTGGTTGCTGGGGCCCCATAAAGGGCAAAATTTTGAAAAAGAAACATTCAAAAATCTTCTCCTCAAAAACTGTCAAGTGGATGAATCCTGTACTTTGTATACATGTTCCTGACTGTAGCCTCTACAAAATTTGTGTTTTTTATTCCAGTCGGATAAGAACTCTGGTTGTTATGGTAACTTTAAGTTTCCATAGACTTATAATGGGAAAAGTGGAAATTAGCTATTTTTTTGAAAACTATTGCAGCCTGAGATCTGAAAAGTGGTAGATGCAAACAACTAATGGATTAGACGAAGGTATATGATTAATTTAGGTCAAGGTCATCTCTTGACCTTGGCCGGTCTGTCGTCTATACACACTTTTCAAAGATTTTTTTCTCTGAAACCACTTGGCCAATCAAAGCCAAATTTTATATGAAGCATCTATAGGAAGTGGGAACTAATGTGTGTATTAAATAATCCAGGTCACATGACCAAGATGGCTGCCATGCCCATATATGGTAAAAACCCTTAAAATATCTTCTTCTCCAGAACCGGTGAACCGATTTCAACGAAACTTTGCATGAAGTATGGATGACTCAAGTACTACAATGTATATATAAAACATGACCCTGTGGTGACCTTGACCTATTTTATGGCAAGGTCAACATAGTCAACATAGGTCGTCAATGCATTTGAATGGGGAAAACATTTAAAATGTCATTTTAAGTGAAAGTCTTGCAAGAAATGGGCAGTAGGACTGAAATTTAATGATTCTGAAAAAAAATGGACCCCAGGGGCTCATCTGCTTTTAAAATGTTATTTGAAGGGGAAAATCTGCAGGAAATTGGCAAATGGACAAAATATTGATTATTCTGAAAAAAGAAAATGGCCCAAGGGCTTCATCTGCCCCTGCACTGGGGTTAAATACCATAATATTCAAATATGTTTATTGGTATATGAAGCAGATCTCAGGTGAGCGTTTACAGGACCATTGGTCCTCTGGTTGTTTTTATCAGAATAACTCCCAACTGTTGTTTCTCACTCTCACTGTTGTCAGCCCCTGGAGGGCAGCTTTTAGCAGAGATTCTACCACAAATTCGACCCCAACTTCCTAGCTTTTAGTGCAGCTTTAAAAATTGACAAGTTACAAGCCCTGCTATTCCCCAGCCCTATGGCCATGGATACAAATGACTGGTGCATAAATGCAATTTTACAGTATTCTATGACATTGAAAGTTTATTGAGTTTGATTTTTATTTTCTCAGTTTCCTAGCAATTTTAGGCCATTCTACATGTAGTATCAATAATCTATCGGACAACTGTATCAAAACATAATAAGAGACATAATATACACTCATTTGTTATCACTGCTCCCCCACCTACGGGGAATGGCAGGGATTATGACTTATTCAGCTTTCAGTGCCCTGCTATGAGCCCCACCCCAGGACTGAGGAGGCAAACTGGAGGTCAAAATTTTGCTTTTTGCACACCTTTCTCAATAGAAAGTCTCCCTGGGGTAATGATCCTAATGTCCAAACCCAGTCATTTCCCCAGCAGTGAGAGGACACTTGATAAGTAATTGCCCTGCTATCCCCCACCCTTCACCGTAGGTGTGTGGGGGAGGGGGGATCGGGCAGTGGATACAAATGACTTGTACATTGCATTATAAACATACCCATTAAACATGATGAGTATGGGTGAAGTGATGGCGATAGGCCGTAAATTTGAATGCATTTGACCATATTTTATGTAAACATTCTTACATTTCAGATTGGTAGTTCCATGAAGAGCGTGGGTGAAGTGATGGCGATAGGCCGTAAATTTGAAGAAGCATTCCAGAAAGCATTGCGGATGATGGACGAGTCAATCTCGGGTTTTGATCCTAATCTCCAGGAAGTCTCGGAATCCGTGAGTCGTATTGAAATTTGAGCCATGATGCGAAAAAATGGGTCTAAAGTTTGACACAAACCGGCTTGTATGTAGCGAAAACAAAGACACTGATCAGCTGTGCAGTTACTGCACAGCTGGGTCTTGGCCTTTGTTTTTAGCTCGCCTATTCGAAAGTACAGGAAGAGCTATTGCAGTCACCCCGGCGTCGGCGTTAGCGTCGGCGTTGCTCAAAATGTTAAAGTTTTTGGTTAAAGTTTTTATGAGTCTATATCTCATGAAGGTGTAGATGGATCAAGTTGATACTTTGCATGTTGGTAAATATTGGTCTGACGTTTTATGCTGTACCATCATGACCCACCTGGGTGACCTTGAGGTCAAGGTTATGGACTTACAAATTTTGTGTTAAAGTTTTTTGTTCAAGTTTTTATAAGTCTATATCTCTTGGATATGTAGATAGATTAAGTTGATACTTTGCATGTTTGTAGATATTGGTCTGAATTTTATGCTGTACCATCATGACCCACCTGGGTGACCTTGAGGTCAAGGTCATGGACTTAGAAATTTTGTGTTAAAGTTTCTGGTTAAAGTTTTTATAAGTCTATATCTCATGAAGTTGTTGATGGATCAAGTGGATACTTTGCATGTTGGTAAATATTGGTCTGACGTTTTATGTTGTACCATCATGACCCACCTGGGTGACCTTGAGGTCAAGGTTACGGACTTAGAAATTTTGTGTTAAAGTTTTTGGTTCAAGTTTTTATAAGTCTATATCTCTTGGATATGTAGATAGATTAAGTTGATACTTTGCATGTTGGTAGATATTGGTCTGAATTTTTATGCTGTACCATCATGACCCATCTGGGCGACCTTGAAATTTTATGTTAAAGCTTTTGCTTAAAGTAAGCTTTTGCTTAAAGTGTTTTAAACTGTATATTGCTGGAACAGATGGATGGATCTAGTTGATACTTTGCTGTTAGATATTATTCTTAAGTTTTATGCTGTAGCATCTTGACTTACCTGTGGTCAAGGTCGCAGACTTAGAAATGTTTTGTTATAAGTCTATATCAAATATGTAGATGGATCAAGTTGAACTTAGCATGTTGGTAGATATTGGTCTGAAGTCTTATGCTGTACCATCACGACCCACCTGATTGACATTGTTGAGGTCAGTGTCTTTGGTCATAGTTTTTAATAGATTTAGTGGCAAAGCACAAACCAGGCGAGCTACGCTGTCCTGTGACAGCTCTTATTGCCTATGCATGTTGTTGGATTTTTTATGTGGCAGCTCATATGGTCTTTTGATAGACTGAGCATTTCTAAAGAAATAATTCTACTTAACTTTGAATTTTATTTACAGAGAATGACTTTTTAACATTAAATTATTTTGTAAGATAGTTTTTGGATCTACATTATGGTAATTATACATTAAAAAATGACTGACCTATTTATTTACACATACATACATGTGATGAGTTTGGGACAGGAATCAGGGAGATTTTTCTTCCATTTCAGGGAGATTTTTGAAAACTGTATAGAATATATAGGAAAATTCCTGATTCATTTCAGGGAGATTTTGAATTTTTGCTAAATAGTGGTACTTTTTAGAAGATTTTTTGCCAATTTTAAGGCTTATTTCCTGGAGTCTCCCTGATGATGAGGGAGGTATCACATGTATGCACATACTTAAATTGATGGGATAGGAGCATAGCAAGCAAAGAATATTGAAGGATGGCCCAGAATCACTGATTTTGTTCATGTTTCTTAGGAGCTGAAGCATCCTACAGACAAGCGTATGTTGGTATTGGCCGCGGCCCTGTATTCTGGCTACAGCATCAACAAGTTGTACGACCTTACCAAGATAGATAGATGGTTTCTACACAAGTTTAAAAACATCACAGACCATATAGTGAAGCTTGAGAAATACAAGGGAAAGGTAAAGTGCTGCGAGGTCCCGAGGCTGTAAAAGTCTTTTTCATGCTCAGCTCAGCTGAGACGAAAATTTATCCTGCTGATAAATGTTATAATGCCAACAATAATATTGTTGGCATTTTAACATTTATCAGCAGGATAAAGTTCTGTATTAAATGATTGGAGCCTGAATTTTCAACTGATTTTGGCTATTTCATTATTTAAGAGGTATTGAAATTTCATGCTCAGCTGAGCTGAGCACAATATTTTAACTGCTGATAAATACTGAAATAGCACAAATTAATTGAAATTTCAGGTTTAGATCACCAAAGCCAGTAATTTAACCTGCTGTTAAATGTTGAAACATGTTTTTTTACATTTGATGAAAAACAATGCATTTTCAATGTTTATAAATTTAGTTAAAAAGTACATAAGAACCGGGATAACAATATTCAAATTTTTCATTTGGGATGGTAAATTGTGGTATATGCAGTCATAAATTATGTTTTACGGCCCGCTGATGATAATCCGCCCCAAATGAAAAATTTGAGTACAGATATCCCGGAATTGACAGAACACCACCTGTCATTCAAATAAAACACTGCATCACGAAAACATGTCCGTACAATGAATACCCCCGTAAACCCCACGTTTATATAGTAAAACTGGGGTATGCAGGGGTATATCTATTTTTCTTATTTTTGCTCCAAAACATAGATTGTGGGTACTCGTTAGAACCACCTCGTCGAGGCGGTTCTAACGTGTACCCACAATCTATGTTTTGAGCAAAAATAAGAAAAATATCAACAATTTTCTAATGAAATTTTCCATTTTTAAAGCTGACAAAAATCACTGTATATTGCATGGGCATGTTTTCTTAATGAAACACTAACCAGTTAATTAATGACATAAATTCAGGGTAAACAAATGCATGTGACTAAATTTGAATGCATGTTACAATAAATCACAAAGAATTAATTATGACTATTGCTTATGGTCAATCAAACAAAAGTTATTTCATTCTTCCTTAAAGACTATTTTTATTCTTTCTTTAAGATTATTTTGTATTATGTTAGAATTGCGCCTCTATAAGGCAAATCAATGGCGAACAAAAAGTATCCAGAACCTAAGAAACTATACTGAACCACGATAATATAATGTTTCAGATGTAAATATTCCGTGCTCAGTTTCTTGCTAATCCCAGCCCTATAATTTAATCAGGAAAACATGTCCATGCAAAGAATACCCCCTTAAACCCCACTTTTATATAGAAAAACTGGGGTTTGCAGGGGTATACCTATCTTTCTTATTTTTGCTCCAAAACAAAGATTGTGGGTACTCCTTAGAACCGCCTCGGCGAGGCGGTTCTAACGTGTACCCACAATCTTTGTTTGGAGCAAAAATAAGCAACATATCAAGAAAATTCTGCTGGAAATTTTCAATTTTAAAGCACAAAAAATCTGTATTTGTATATTGCATGGGTAAGTAATCCCAGCCCTATAATTTGACTTGCAGGCTAGCCAAGTGCCGTTTGATATCCTGAAGGTAGCCAAACAACTGGGCTTCTCTGATGAACAGATAGCTTGTTTCATTGAAAGGTACGGTGAAAGTGTTACTCTTTGGTAGAAAATCTTTCTATGTTGCTTCTAGGGGAGTGTGGTGTGCAAGTGGTTAGTCCGTCTGGCTTTGAATGGAGAGGTCATAGTGTGAATTTCAGTTTTATCTTTAATAGAGCAAGATATCCCCTTGTGTATAATGAAGCCCCCTAGTAAACTGTCTCAAAGAGTCATTTCCTGAAACATATTTAAAGAATGTTATTTTCAACTCCCTGTATATTCATAGCTAAATGCTGTTGAATGAGCTAAACCATTGTAAAGCAAAACTCGAAAAATGAAGTTTCTTGTAACCTGTGAATGGGTATAACTCCCTTTGTGAAAACAGTAGACACATCAGCGTCAGAATGGCTGGCACAGACCAACTACAATGACACAGACCTACAATTGCAGTGACCATGACCTTGACAACTGATATCTATTTTAGCACTAACCCAGTTGTAAGAAGGTTACGCCAAGAGAAAGGCATCACTCCCTTTGTGAAACGAATAGACACTGTAGCAGCGGAATGGCCCGCTCAGACAAACTATTTATATTTGACCTACAATGGAAGTGACCATGACCTTGACTTTGAAGGAGGGTATGTGATGGTACTCGGCTCCGGGGTGTACAGGATTGGGAGCAGTGTAGAATTTGACTGGTGTGCCGTGAACTGCATCAGAGAACTAAGAAAGGTGTGTATTGTCTTGTTTGTCTGCATGTAATTTTTATGGCCAGTTTACACAGCCAATTTCGCCACACATGAAAATTATATGAAACGATTTCCATATGAAGCACACACGTGTATCATATGTTGGTCATATGAAAATGCGTTCATGTCATTTTCATATAAGGTCCTACATATAAGAACCACATATTTTCGAAATATGAAAATTACATGAAAGGATTTTTATATGACATCCATAGCAGAATTTGTCGACATGAACTTCATGAGAAAATCACATGAAAATTGTAAAGATCTACAATGTATTTGGTTCACCCCTACTTTCGCGGTAGACCAAATAAATTTACACCTCCGGGGTGTAATTTTGCGCATGGGTGTATTTTAATCTAATCAGCATAGTTTGTAGGCAAGTAGTTTTCACGTACACACTATGTAGAAAGCCCTTGTTAAACATACATCTACACAATAAGTGTACACTTCTCTCACCCCTGTGTCTGGTGCGGGTTCGAGCCCCGCACTGGCCACCTGTGAGACAAGCCAAGTTCTGCTTGCGGGTGTACCAGGTTTTTTTTTTTTTTTTTTTTTTTTTTTTTTTTTTTTTATTTTTCTCGGGGTTCTGCAGTTTTCGCCCATCTACTGATGGCCCGTCTCATATCAGCTGAAATAATCTTGAAAGGACAGTGAAACTGATTTTTAACGTACGTTT
Organism: Rugalucina vietnamica; assembly: GCA_964017185.1. Taxonomy (NCBI): domain Eukaryota; kingdom Metazoa; phylum Mollusca; class Bivalvia; order Lucinida; family Lucinidae; genus Rugalucina; species Rugalucina vietnamica. Next base: position 9,866,238 of record OZ024882.1, on the reverse strand, counting down.
TAAAGTGTGGACTGCTCGATTTGCGTTGGATACGAAGCACAATGCAACAACATCGTAAGTGTTATAGCTCGGCGTATTTTTCGCCCATGAATAATTTCCATTGCGTATAACACGACGACACACAACATGTGCGGTTAGCCCCCGATCAGGGTATAGGTGCGTATATATACATGTACTAAGAATGGTAGAGACTGTCGCTATTCTCGCGTGTGCGTTCTTTTGCCAAACTTGTCGCACGTAGGCCTTTTTTACACATGCTTGTCTGGATGACCCCGGGTTTAAGATCCGGTCTTCAACTGTTCAAGAAAAAGTGGAATTCGTTAGTGTTAATTAAGTCATTTGGATTTTGCTGTCGTAAGTAAATAAAACATGTTCAAACATGTATTTCTATTTGGTTTTGTCCCAGTTGTGGCTTAGCGTCCCAGTCAAAGCTATGGTCATATCGGGACGTTACCTCAATTTTATGGCACTTCTACTCAACACTAGAATGTCTCGACCGAGGTCTCGACACCCAAAATGTGCTTGAAAAAATAACCACCAGGCTTAAATATGTATGGGTGGTATGTCTTGAACCATTTTTCCTGGGACCTGAGCATAGATAGTCAGTCAGTAGTTTATTATGCCTTATACGAGACTGGGGACAGTCATTTTGTCATCTTGAGGTCATGGAAGGGGAGGGGTCAAAGTTTCCTAGTCTTCCCATACCCCTTTATTTTTTATTTTTTTTTTTTTTTGAAAATATCCCTAGATTTTTGCAAATATCCATTTGGATCCTAATATCCCTGAATTTCCTCCCTGGGCCTTTCATTATCCTGTAAAAATATCACTAATTATTTTACCAATATCCCAATGTACGCTTCCAGGCCAGGGGCTCCTGAAATAATAGTCCAGTCTGAGCATTATTTAATTTAATCCTTATTGTTTTTGACGGTGGACAAAGGTGTTCCCGTACATGTCATTGGATGTGGGGGCGAGGGCACGAAGGGTTAACCAGCTGGTCTAGTTATACTGACATAATGGACACTGTACAAGGCTTTTAAAAATGATCTGTCAATTATTGATGCTGCCAATTATATTAATTGACATTTTAGCGCGTGCTATACTGACGTCACGAAACTAAACTTAGCGTGACGTCATTGTCGCGTGATAAAGCGGAGAAAGCTGTCATGGCGTTTGCAGGACTCTCCAGATCATGAGACAACAACAAGGACAAATACAGAGAATGCAAAGGTAACTCAAGTCGCAGCCAGCAGGTTTAGTAAATTACGTTTTCCAATATTGCGTGTGAATCAGGACCTCAGACGAATCCCAAAAAGTGGTCGTTTTATTTGGTTTTATGATACTGTATCTCGGACTCCAACTTCCATTCCAAACAGAAAGCAGCGTCGACATCATTTTGTTGTTTTCATTTTTTACTGTGTAGGCCCTACTGAGTCGATCAATTTCTGACCATTACCTCAGGAGCTGTGGAATTGTGACTTGCCTAAAGCCACAACGAAAGGCGCCCGGCTGAGGATAGAATCCGGGACCTCAGGGACCGGAGTCCGACACTTTCCCAATCCGATTGAAAGCGAGTCGAAGCTGCGAAAGGGTGGGTATAATAATACGAGCTTATTCACGCGAACGCGCTCTGTTAGAATGCATGACTTTTATTTATTATTGTAACCAGGTGCTACGCAAAGCCCGTGCTAAATCATGAGTGACTAAAAGTTAGTGCGTAGCCTCCTGGTACCATTTCTCGAACGGGGCCAACTCTCGAACAACAATTTGATTACACTAAATAAAACAAAAATGCTGGTCCACATGCACAAATTTTAGAAAGGTTTTCTTTCGTCAGTCAATGGGCGATAATACTGTCACAGTCCCAAGTGTCGGCCTCGTTTTGGATTTCTTTAGCAGACGAAGGAAACCAACCAAAATCAGAGCAAAATACATTACTCGGTTTGTTTGACAAAAATTTCTCTGCTCAAAAACATTCCTACATTTGATTGTTTATACTTTCTGATACCAGAAGCTCTCTTCTTTGTAATTCAAATAAATTTTTATGAAGGAAACACGCCTAGCGTCTTTTTTAGCTTTACGAATAATTGTGTACACCATGTGAAAATACAGTGCCCGTGAAAATCGCATGAGTTACAAGATCGTTTTTTCTTTTGATACTGGTACTACCTCCCATTCCTAGTGACTCTCTCTTGTCTGATCACTTGTTTAAACCCAAAAAATCAAATAGAAATTGGCTAAGTCTGCTCAATTTTGATGCTGGCAAAGACACACGGAGACAAAGTGTAGTAAGTGACTAGTGCTTATGTTGGACCTAATCATAATGACCTACGTGGTGACATGCTTGCATTTTACCATATTTTCTTGCATTTAAATGCCTCCTGGGTAACTATACACTATTTCCCCCTGATTCTCTCCCATTATTACAACTAAAAACGATCTCAAATACGTCTGTTCGAGAATTGGTTCCATTAACTGAAGGAAACATGATTTTTAGTGGTGATGTAACGGACCGTGCTGTGCACGCGCCATATGACGTCACACATAATTTACTAGGTTAATGACATTGTCAATGTTGTGTCTACAAAATCTGCGGATCAAATTAATTTATTGCATGTTCTAAGATTTTTGCAAGTAACAATGTTGTAAACAGTGGTTCGAGATATGGTACCAGGAGGCTAGGCGAAAGTGTGAATGTGTAGTATACACTGAAACAAAGTTATATTATTGTGACCACCTTTATTCTTCATTCTTGTTCAGAAAGTAGAAAACGACCAAATTCACTACGGACAATCACATGACACACACTGCAATTGAGAACGAAGTTGGTTTGATTTTCGAGGTTTCTCCTACAGCGATTCTTCTACTGACTGATAGATAGGTGCAGATAATGCAGAAAATGAACATTTATAAAAAAGAAAGTAACATAAGAAATCCTAGGTCAGCTGGCTAACTGTCACTCCGCTCCACTTCGGTACCTCGTTCCACTTCCCTGACATGTATGGAGAGGTATAACGGAATACCGATGGAAATATTCCGTCTAAAGAAATCCCCGTTATTTTGTTTTCGCAAAACACTTCAATGTTATTGTGTTGGAAACACTATATGTTCATGGGGCGGAAGTGTTTGCGTAAACGAAACAACTTAGATTACTTATGTTACTTTCATTCAATAAATGTTTAATTTCTGCATTCAATAAATTTATGTTTAATTTCTGCATTCATTCAATAAATGTTCAATAAATGTTTAATTTCTGCATTCATTCAATAAATGTTTAATTTCTGCATTGACTGCACATATCTATCAGTCAACAGAATAAATTGTATAGAAGAAAACTCGAATTTTTCATCTCAACTTCGGACAGACTTGTTTTGTGCGTCACCCATTCAATACCACGTGTTTCTCAGCTGTGAAATTAAGACCGATATCTAGCTGAGATTCTGCAATTTTGCATTTTAAAATACATGTACGTAATACAGCTTATGCGAACAAAGCATGTGTGAAGGTACCTACAGACTACAGTTCATAAAGTCACATTTTTACCATACTAAGTATCGCATTAAAATGTTTGCTGCATTTTCATTTATTTGAAAATGCTTCTATGAATATAATATACATTTGATGTCAGTTGATGATAGCTCGATTTTTACCTCTGGCGCTCAAAAGTTAGGCGATTCCATGAAGCATGTGACGAACATGATGAAAGGTAAATCAAGACGAAATGCCACAAGTTCATCGTTACACTTCGATTGCGCGCACAGTCAGTAAGCAATACTAAGCATGAACAAATAGAGTATCCGGTCACGTGCTTCTAAGTAGCATAAGAATTTCCAAAATAGTCGGTGTCTAAAAGCACCTTGCTTGTAACTGAGTGGCCACCTATTTGGAAAATAGCTACTCATTCGGCTTACGATATGTTTTCATGATATAAGTACCTGATTGTTAGTTTTTTCCCCACCTCGGTTTTTGGAGTGGGGATCTTTTTCTGATTGCGCCTAGGCCTGATCTGGCCTACTTGTACCTTTTTGCAATGTCATTATCATAACTTGTAAATTTTCCAAAGTCTGGCGTCAAAATCATAAATAACCCAACGGCGTCGCAGTGTGTTTCCATTAATACACTGGTTATATACGTGTACAATCGTATATTCCAGGCGCGTGTCTTATATTTTTCGAATAAAACAGGCGCATTGAATACGCTTCGAATGCGTTCGGTGCGCGTTTAAGGCACGCCAGTGTACGCTACATGCGCTTTCCGATTTTATGAGATATTGCTTCAGTAACGTGCCCCAACTGCCAAGTGTGTTTGAGATGAGTGTTTGAACTTTTGCTGCGCGCATGTAGCGCGTGCTTAGCGTGTTTGGGGCGTAACATAAACGTACTCCAAAACTTTTTAGATTTTTATACGTCCGGCACACGCCATAGTCAGGCGCTAATGTGTGACTGCTATTTTAAAGCGAGTTATTTACTTAAAGGAACAAGTTAATTTTTATACGTCCAAAATCTTCACAGCAAGTTGAAATTTTTTATACGCCCAGTCTTTCTTTCTGCTCTCTCTCTCTCTCTGTATATGTTGGTGGGTAGACGGGTGTGCACGTGGGCCATCTTGCATCGTGCTGTACAACGTTGACCACCAACGTAAAAATTTTATGTTCGAAAAAGTCGAAAATGGCATGCCAAGAGAAGATCGGAATTTGTTCTGGAATTCGCGATCCCTCTCAATCCAAGCATGAAGTGTCCTCCAGGCGATGTATCTAAACTGATATGTTTTGCATTTTTCGAAGAAAATATGCTGAAATAAGAGTCCAAAAAAATTCGAGTAGCGCTCGAGTGAGTTGTCGCCTACATTCAACGTTTACTCGAAATTCGGGTTGAGTTCGTGTATGAGTGTGACAAATCGAACAGTTATGAACTCACACGAGTGACTGATCAGAAATCCGAATGCGTTTCAGTGGAGTATGCCTCGAGTGTAGGTTGAGAATACTAGCAGGCGTAGATCAGCTGGCTAGCCTTCACTCCGCTCCACTTCGGTACCTCGTTCCACTTTTGCTAGACGGCTTAGCTTAGGTTGCCTTTAGACTAACGAAATACCGATGGGAATATCCCGTCTATAGTAGGCGTAACTACATGTACTCATAACTCTTCCTTTTCATTCTTGAAACCAGGCATTTCATTGCCTGAATGATATCGAAATGCCAAAATTTGAAATCATATTATGTTATTACGTTCAAGAAAGAAGGATAGAGAATTATTTTGCTGCCTACGTAAAATTGCAAAATATAGAGCATGGTTGAAATGAGATTACATTGTTTATTTTAGGTATGGCTTCTGCCGAGAACTAATCCATAGAGCTCTCTACAATGAAGGAGGGACACGAAATAAGTTCATCCAGATTGGCAAATTTGGATTTTGGGAGGTAAAAATCATTTCATAGTTTTATTTATAGAATTAATGAGCACTATAGATCCATGTTACGGCCAAAATTATATTGATTTGTTTCCTGAGCTTGGTAACATTTTTTTTTTTTTTCATTTTGAACTTTTACCAATGATAAAAATTTAAATTAGCAACATTTTTTTTTTTTTTTTTTTTTCATTTGCATTTGCATATTTCATGATGGTTCGGTTGTGCTGCTTTCTCAATTCTGTCTTGTTAATCACCACTCCCACACCTACTCACAATATTAATGATCGTTTTTTTTTTTTTCACAAATTATAGGCCCAGTGGACACACAAGGAGCAAGTTGCTGATTTTATTAATGTGTTGCAGTCATTGAGGAATAGGCTTAATATACCACAGGTATTTAACTGAGGTAATTATGAATATTAACGACTGTATCTAGTTGTTTAATCTGCGTCCCCAGTATTCCACACAGTCACTGTATGTACACTTTTCTGTTGTATAAAGATAGTTGATCTAGTTATAAACTGAAGTGAAACTAAAATTCTTAATTGACATAAATTTGAATAAATGCACTTTTCTGCAGCTTAAGCTTTTGAGCACTTTAAAAAGAAAGTACAATTTGTAACACAGTGTAAGTAATAATGGAAAATGGCTTCCGATCTTGATCTGTGAGATGTTCTACATGTAAAAGTATTCAGCTACAATTATAAAGCACAAAATGACCATTAATATTGTTTTTGCTATGTTTCAGCTGGTGACAAACCCTGAGAGACCAGTCATCTTTCATATAGAGTGCAAAAAGCTTTATGGCAAAAAGCTACCCTCCCATTTTTCGTACCACCACTTCATATGTGATTTTGACACATATAAATGTCCATACCGGTGGTCCATTCCGGTAATCAGGCCCATTCCGGTCCATTCCGGTAAAGGAACGCACCGGATTTTGACGACCCAGGTTCTATTCTTTGATGTCATTTACTGATGATTTGAAAATAAGGTGTTTGTACAACTGACTGTGTTGCCTTACAACTTGCCGAAAATATGCGTGCTGTCCCAAAATGGCGTACTAAGACTTTTAAAATAACAAGACTACATGTCAGGAATCCTGTGAAATATTTACCTAGGGCGATACATTCTTGAGGACTGACGTTTGGATACCCGAAAATCTCCAATATTGCTGGGACAAAGCAGTGTTTCAAATCTTAATTTCTACGATGTACCCCAAAACGACTCAAAGTGTCAGACACAGTCACATACAGATTTAAGGATGTTCGCTGCTAAAGTATCAGTCACACCAGGCGAACGGACGTCAAACGGGTTAAGTCCGTTGGTGTCCGTTGGTGTCCGTTGGCATCCGTTCCTTATCCGGTGAACCCGTTCCGTGTCCGTTGATGTCCGTTTTACCCGTTGGTGTCCGTTGACAAGTTTTGTGCATGTTCAAAACTTGGAACGGGTTCCAACGGGTTAGACCGGATAAATGAATCCGTTGGGCGTCCGTTGGTTGTCCGTTAGCTGTGCGTTGGTATCCGGTTTGCCCGGTAATTATCCGTTCTACATTCGGTAGTCATCCGGTAGATACCCGTTCGCGTCAGGTCGAAAGTGGTGGCCAACGGACGACTAACGGACATGTAACGGTTAAAACGGTCTGGAACGGACGGGGACCGTTTGCTAAACGGACAACAACGGACAGGGAACGTTTAAGTAACGAATATAAGCTCTGTTTCATGTGATCGAACCAATTACCTCAATCTTAAAAGATGCGACTTGCCCAATCCTACACTCATTTTACAGTCCAACCTGTCTTAAGCAAGCCCTGTATTAAGCAAGTACCTGTCTTAAGCAAGCACTTTCATTTCCCCCCAGTTGATTTTACATGTAAATGAACCTCTATTAAGCAAGCACCTGTCTTATGTGGCCAGAGGCCACTGGTTTCTGTCCCAATTTTGGCTTTAAGCAGCCACTCATTTCAACTGCATTAAAAAGAAATATTTTCACATGGGTATTTAAACTCTGCCAGGTGTCAAAAATTGTCTTCACACCTTCCAGATGGCATAATTCATTGTTTATTGTCTCAAAAGATAATCCTAGACATTTTGTCTGGGAGGACATAGTGGCAATTACATGTACCACTAACAGAACACTACAGTAGTAACAGACTATGCATTCATTTGCAACACCTTTTCATAAAGATTTTGTCTTTACTGTGTCAGTTCCATCCCTTCATGTGTTACTGTTCAATCAAAGCAAACAAAAGTCCAAACGGTTGATTATAATATGATGTAGATTTCCTTATTCAATAATATTTACTGAGAAAAAATATATTTTCTCAAAAAGTCCAAATTAACCATGATTTATAACTCTTGGAATATTTTTACAATGTGCTACCACTTTTATAGAGTAAAATCATACCAAGAGCTAACCAAGATGATAGTGCCTTTTGTCTGCATCTGTTTGCAGTTCCTTTTGCAATTTGATTCTGTAGACAGGGCAGTGCTATTATTTATTTCTGGCCAACATGGTTTGGTTTGAATGCCCACCCTAGAGTCAGAACATAACCTCTATTAAGCAAGCACCTGTCATAAGCAAGCAATTTTAGTGTTTCCCTTGGCCGCTTGCTTAAGACAGGTTGGACTGTATTTCTATCACTTTGTGTGTTAGGACATTCTGGAATATAGAATATTAGTTGAATAAAATATTAGTGCAATGGACTGTCGTGTAAGAGCCGGCCTTGAGTGCCAAGCAGCGCTGATCCAGGCTGAGATAGACCTGCTTGGGGTCAGTATTGATGAGCATGAACTGGCCAGTCAGGGTAAGAAGAGACGAAGGCGGCGATGGTGGTGTAGAGCCTGGTTAAGCCCAGAAAGGAGGACACTTTGGTCTCTATGACCAACTAATGACAGAACTTCGGCGGGAGGACCAGAAAGCCTTCGACTTGCCTTTTGGTGGCATCGTGACGTTCTGAGCACATTTTTTCTTGCCTGAGTATTTATACCCGTTTCATCCGTCACGTGACCGTTTAAACACGTTCGTTAACCGTTAGACGACCGTTTTGCCCGTTTCTCGTGCGGTTCATGTTCGTTCTGTCCGGTATACATCCGTTCCTCATCCGGTAATATCCGTTAGTTAAACGTTCCTTGTCCGTTCTGTCCGTTGGTTAACCGTTCCTTGTCCGTTACAAATGCGGTTCTCGTCCTGTTTATACGTTCCTGAAATCTTCCGCGATGGTCTTCACCGCCCTCGAGACGACTTTTGGGAACGGATATCAACGGACAAGTATTTTTTGCATATTTTCTGTCCGTTCGGCATCCGTTCGGCATCCGTTGGAACCCGTTCTCTGGTCTGACTGATCCTTAACATTTGATTCGGAACTTCCGGTTTTTATTTTGCTGAATATCTCGTAAACGGCTGTAGATATTTTATAAACATTTTGTAATTTGAAAACATATTGATGATATGCGTTGAACGAGTCATAAAATTGTCGATCTAAGGAACTTCATTTTTTTCACCCCTTTTCTGCTAACTACTTTTCAGAAAATTTTAAGTGTCAGCAAAATTTAGGGGATAGGGTACCGTAGATTTAACTTAAAATTACATAATTTCAAATTTCTTACACTGATTTGATGTTTATTTTAGCAGAAGTAGATGAATACATGGTCTTCTATATCAGTATTTCTTTATTTGGTGTGCTAGTTTTAAAATTTTGGGTGGTTTTATGAAACGGGGTGTAAGAAATAAAACAGCCGAAAAAAGGCTTAAAATGGTGATTTTCAAGTTGTTGGTTCTCTCTTATATATATGCACACTACCCTATATTTTTCATTTTTTTTTTTTTTCAAAAATATGAATAAGTTCTATAGATGTTGTGTGAAAATACAAGAAAAAGTTTAATTCTACAAATATGGAATTAATGCATTCATAAATAAATATTGAATTTTTCCGACTTTTCAAGTGGACAACATTAATGATAAAGACAGAGTAACTAGCATCCTACTTAAATTCGGGTGTCTTCAAACAATACCTATGCATGATGATAAACATTTATGAAAAAGTGAACGGAATGCAAAATAAGAAATCTACTTGTGATCACTAATGTACACAATTGAATTCTTTTCATAACGGTTACGAAAACATGACCATGCGATATACATAATTTTCTTGTCAGAGCTGTAAAAAATCAAAATTTTCAGTTACTCTGTCTTTATCATGAATGTTATCCACAGGGATTTAGGTCCTTCACAGTGCGGGATGATTCTTTATATGATATCAACTACTGATTATTTATGACAACGCTACGGATTCTTTTTGATTTTCATAGCTCATCTATTGGTAGGTGATGAGAAACTGGCGTTTCTATGGTTTCTCATGCCGGAAATGACCTTTTTGGTACACATACATAGTATATATGAGCTGGAAACTGATCTCTGTCAGTTTTAGCAATTGTATACAGGTCGATAGTTAATGGGTGGTTATATTCTTAAAATGGTTAATTAAGTAAGGAAAATCGAAAATGAATATCAAAATACATATAACAAATCAAAACATTTTATCACCAGTTTAGAAATTTAACTAATTATCTATGGGCTTATACTTTTCCATGCATGTAAATCTTCAAAGGTATTGTTTTTTCATTTAAGATATATCTTATTTGTCAATTTAGGTATCTATTTTAACAAATAAGACATCTTTTTTAGCTAAAATGATGTACTACATAAGATATCTTTATTAACATTTTAGATATCTAATATAATAAAAGGATATCTCATTTGCTACTTAAGATATCTTAATAATAGATATCTAATACATTAAAGTTGATATCTTATTTCTTTAACAAGATATCTAATAAAGTATAACTATTAACAGATATATGTTTTCTTGAATAAATAGTAAAACGGCTTGCCATAGAAATGAGATCCTGTAACAGCAATGAAAGGAATGTGGATGTTTCGAATAATTAATTCTCGTTACTGGCTTTGAATATTTAAATATTTCCTGAAAACTAGACTGGCAGTAAATGTTACCTTTCTGTAGTGGCACCAAAAAGGAAAAAGTAGGCAATGGTTTGGAAATAATGCAATCAGAAATTCCTATTCCAAAAAACCGAGACCTGTGGGAAAAAAACTACATTGACAATACGGTACTTATTACACGAAGGAAACATTTTGTAAGCCGAGTGAGCAGCTTTCCTAATATGCGGCCACTTAGTTACCCAACCTTCATTAAATATATGAAAATGTACATAAGGTGAAATATGGAAGAGATAAGGTGGCTAGAGATAGGATCAATGTCCATGCTTATGAGACCAAAAACCGAAAGAAATGTAAAATTGTACACACATGAATACTACTTCTAAGATTTTCGATCTCACTTACTGAAAAAAAAAAAAAAAAAAAAAAAAAAAAAAAAAAAGATGTGATTTGATCAAATAGTAAATAAAATAATTTTTAGGATTTTGTGATACAACTAGGTTCTACATGAATCACAATTATTAATAGGTTTGTGATAAATCTGATGGAATTTATAATGCACATCATATTTCTCGCATTCTGGGGTTGACCAAAACACAGTTCATTGGTGAATAATTGGTCCAAATCTGCATCTGAAGTTGTAGATCATCATAAACTTGCTTTAAATCATAAAGAATCTGTAACATTTATCATAAAGAATCTGTAACATATATTTTGTTATCATACAGAATCTGTTTACGTATCATCAAGAATCCGTAGCATGCAAAAGTATGAAAAAAAGGGTTATTACGCAAGATAATGTAGAATTTGAAGGTTCAGATATCACTTTTATTAAAATGTTTCAATGTTTCCAAGCATGTTTGCTTTAAAAACAAAATAACATTATTTTACAGAATTGCCATATTTTTTTTCATATCTGCTCATTTTATCAAATTGGTTTTATTTTGAACAACTTACATGTAAAATGTATGCATAGATTGTCATGAACCATGTTGCTTATATGTCTCCTGACAAAATTTAGATCTACAACTATCTTATATAGCATACCATGTTTGTTGTTTGCAAGTTGGTGTTTGAGACGGTTACCTGATATCATAAAGGATCAGTAGCTGATATCATAAAGGATCAGTAGCTGATATCATAAAGAATCACCCACACTTTTTTATTCAGTTTAACGTCCCTTTCAAGATCATATGAGACGGGCACCCACACTGTGACGGACCTTAACCATTGTGTTATCTACATAATTTGATATTTATAGAGCTGTATGTAATAATTATTCAATTTGAGCATTTGCTTAATAAAGTTAAAATATGAAGACATCAATCTAATAAATGTTCAAAAATAACGCTTGAATTTTCATTTCTGTCTTGAATCTTGGTCTGATGGTAATGTACCCGACATTGGAGACCCCGCCTCCTCGGCGGCGGAGATAGTGGAGGTACCAGGCTTAACTGTAGTGTGTACACTTCAGCATTGTCTCAGCAAAGCTGCAGGGTAGCGGGAGTTTTGATTCCTGCTCGATGACTCGATGAATTTTATTGAGACATTATTGTCTAACAAAGGATTCCGAAGTCAAATACGGCTTTTTGCAAACAGTTGTGTTCTGCTTGCCAAGTATCTAGTCCAGATAGACTGCCTGAGATGCTAATGACATGACGATTGACCCCAAATGTCCTTCACTCTTGCATATTCTTTCAAGCAGATTTGGTCATTCACGACGTACAGTACAGATTTTCAAAAACACGCCAATTGTCATTAAGTGGTATATTGTCTTAAAGGCCGGGACCATGAAATCCTAGAATAAGAACAGTCTGGTCAGGGTACTAATGGCAGTTTACATTATCAGTCCCATTTATCCAATTACCGTATAAAAGGGTAGGTATATGATTTTCATAAATTTGTAAGCATATGATTTTTGCATAAAAAGGCAATCACATGATATTCATATGTTGTACTGATATGATTCATATATAAAAAGATCCACATATAATTAATATATGAAAAGTACATGAAACTCATGTGTGAGCAACATCCATTTTCATATGAATCTCATGTGCATTTCCTTTTATATGAGAATCATATTATTTCATATGATACTCATGTTATAACTTCATATGCTTCTCATATGACTGCCTTTTTATACAAAAGTTTTCATGTGAAATTCATATTTATTCTATATGATAATTATGTGTGGCGAAATTGGCTGTGTAATAGGCAATGTCGCGAGGGATGGATAAGCTAATTTTGCTCTTCTAAAAGAAATGTGTAGGGCGCCTTAGTAATGATGGTTGTCAGGTCAGCTTAAAGCTTTATCTTATGGGTACTCAGTCAAGATAAGCGGCCCCTGTAGCAGAGTGGTTAAGAGTGCTGTTTCTTAATCACTCGATCATCTCACCGCTGTGTCTGGTGCGTGTTCAAGCCCTGCACTGGACACATGTGAGACGAGCCAAATTCTGCTTGCGGATATGCCAGGTGGTTTTTCTCGGTGTTCTCCTGTTTTCTCCCACCTACTGATTGGCCCGTCTCTTATGAGCTTAAATAATCTTGAAAGGGACATAAAACTGAATTTAAAAAATCAGTCAAGATACCTAACCTGAGCGCTTTAAATGAGAGATCTTACCCGTATCAGTTACCCAGAGACAACCAGTGCAGATGACGTCAATGTGACGATAATAACTGTCTTGGAACAACTTGGAACAATCTTGATATGGATGATTCTAATCTGTGGCATGTTGTCCAGACTCCTGATGTACACATATTTAATTTGAGCCGCCTCATGGGAAAACCAACAATTTGCATATGTGAGAACAAAGACGCAGATCAGCTTCGTGGTAACCGCGAAGCTGATCAGCGCCTTTGTTTTTCGCTACACGGATAGTACACTTCCTCTTCTTCTTAAATCGGAAATTTTAAGCTTTTAGCCTGCTTCTGTGACTGTGCAGCCTGATTTGTGTCTGACCTGTTCAGAAACCACATCGTTGGTTTTCCCACGAGGCGGCTCATTTATACTGCCCCATAATGATTTTTTTGCTTTTCTCAGTTTCTTTGCTTGTCTCTAGATATTAGGTGACAGGATTTAAAAGGAGAATGAAAAATAGAGCCGTGTCTTGAGAAAACCAACAATGTAGTTTTCAAAAAGGTCTGACACAATCTGGTCTGTACAAGCACTGAAAATGGCTAGAGGCGGGAATCTTTGGATTTAGAAAGTAGAGGACTTGTACTATCCGTGTAGTGAAAATAAAGGCACTGATCAGTTTCGCGGATACCACAAAGCTGATCAGTGCCTTTGTTTTCACACATGCAGATTGTGGTTTGCTCATGAAGCGGCTCAAATGTTTATTAATTGAATATTTTCTTTGTTTCTAGATGGGTTACCGTACCATCATGGTAAACTACAATCCTGAGACCGTCAGTACCGACTATGATATGTGTGACAGGCTCTACTTTGATGACATCTCGTTTGAGGTAAGTTATACTTTCTTCAGTTTGGGTTAAGGCTTTGTCACACATATAAGTGAAAATCTCTTGACGCAGACTTAAGTTTAATTGCGAAAAATAGTTTTTAGCTCGCCTGTACGAAAGTACAGGAAGAGCTATTGCAATCACCCGGGCGTCGGCGTCGGCGTTAGCGTTCGCGTTGCTCAAATGTTAAAGTTTTTGGTTAAAGTTTTTGTAAGTCTATATCTTTTGAACATGCTGATGGATCAAGTTGATACTTTGCATGTTAGTAGATATTGGTCTGAAGTTTTATGCAGTGCCATCATGACCCACCCTGGGTGACCTTGAGGTCAAGGTCACGGACTTAGAAGAAATTTTGTGTTAAAGTTTTTGGTTAAAGTTTTTATAAGTCTATATCTCTTGAACATGGCGATGGATCAAGTTGATACTTTGCATGTGAGTAGATAGTGGTCTGAAGTTTTATGCAGTACCATCATGACCCACCCTGGGTGACCTTGAGGTCAAGGACACGGACTTAGAAATTTTGTGTTAAAGTTTTTGGTTAAGGTTTTTATACGTATGTACGTCTTGAACATGTAAATGTATCAAGTTGATATTGGTCTGAAGTTTTATGCTATATCACCAGGACTCACCTGAGTGACCTTGAGGTCAAAGGTCATTGGTCATAGACTTTGATAGATTTAGTGGCAAAGCACAAGTCAGGCGAGCTACGCTGTCCTGCGACAGCTCTTATTGCTCGTTTAATTTATTGTTTTACATCACAGTTAACAGCTATGGTCATGCCGGGAAGTTAGCTGTTGAAAGGGTTGTAAAGCAATAAATTGAACAAACAAAAAATTCTTTTCGCAATGAAAAGCAAGTCTACCTTGAGTGATTTTTGCTTACGTGTGACAAGTCGTTTAGACTTTGATCATGCCCATGACGTCTCTAAACTTTTATCTTGCAAATTGTCTACTTCCTAATTATCAGCCAGTTATTGAATTTTGCGAGCGAGTACTCATACCTGCATACAGTCTATTAAGTCTATAGTAGATTTTTATTCGCAAGAACTTCATGTGTCTGCATTCCCAAATTTAAGGTATCATGAATATTTCCAAACTAACAGTATTTGTTATTTTGTTTATTTGATATTTTGTGTTTGCTTTTTAGACTGTTATGGACATTTATCAGCTAGAAAATCCAGAAGGGATCATTCTATCTGTGGGAGGACAGCTACCCAACAATATTGCCATGCCGCTGCAGAGAAATAAGGTTTGTGCCGTACCCTCCACCCCCACCCTCACCCCCCATCCCCAAAACACATACATCTGCTCCTCTCCCTCCCCAACCAGGACTATACTATGTTATGTGGACATTTATCAGGCTGGAATATTGCCATGACCTTGCATAGAAATAAGGTTAAGCCCCGTTTACACATTCACAATTTTCTCTACGATTCACCACAATTCACCCGATTTCTCATGGTCAGAAAAATTGGGATGGATCGGGATGAATCATGGCGAAAAGTGGAAATATTCAGTGTCACTTCGATTCCAGTAAGATTGTCCACGATATTAGTACGGTGTTTGTAAGGTATCGCTACGAATCAATGACGATTCATGACGGCAATGCTACGGTCAATGAGGATTAACCACGGTGGCACAACAAATGCTCACGGTGCTTGTACCGTTTGATACGGTACTAATATGATTCATGCGGTAGCCGTCGTGGCCAATCGTGGAGCTCCGTAGCAAAACCGTGGCTGATTCATAGGACTACCGTACACAATTCGTGGTGAATCATGAGAGCTCGTGGTGTCAAAGATTCCAAGGTTTTGCTGTGGAGCTCCACGATTGGCTACGATCTCTCACGAATAGCCGTGAATATAGCTAAGGTGGCAGTACGAATAAGCATGATTCTGCCACGGTTGCGCTACGAATTAGGCCACGCCCAATAACCACCACAATTCGCCACAATACGTTACGAATGTTTTTAACAGTTTAAAACTTCCGTAGTGTTACCGTGGAGTTTCCAGAATCATCACGATTCATCAAGATTCACCACGGTTCTACTACGAATCACCACGGTACACCTTGGTACACGACGATTTTACAAATTGTGGCGAATCGTAGCGGCACCGTAGCAAAAAATCGTGAATGTGTAAACAGGCCTTTAGTGCTTTACATAATCCACCTTGCATAAAGGATTTGTAGGTTTGATTCCCAAATCCAGGACATTCTTTTATTAGTCACATACTGGTGTGAGGATAAGTACAGTCCAGGCCATGTGACAAACTTTCTTTACTGGCTGCCCGAACCTGGTGACCAAAGTCTGTTACCGAGCATTTTCCAATGTGACAAAACCAGTATTAGACCTCTATGTAGCCATTTTTTTGGCCAATGCAGCCAATGACCTGTAAAAATGTGCATGAAAACCTCATTTTTCCTGCTCACAATATTGAAGCATGTTATAATTGTTCAATGTTTAGCATGTCATCAAGTTCATAAAACTTTCTGTGTTCAGCCTAGGTGAGACTGAAATATCTTGCTCATACTGTAAAAATGCTAATGTTCAGCATTTCGAGCAGTTTAAATATCTTGGTCAGGTGAGTTGAGCATGAAAAAAGTTTATCATGTTGCCAGACCTATTCTCTTGGAACATGGCTGAAACATAAAACAAATCAAACATAATTTTAGACATAAGCCTTCACATGAGAAAACCAACTATCTGGGTTTCTGGCTAGGTCCGGCACAAACCGGCCCGCACAGTCACAGAGGAATGCTAGAAGCTTGAAACTTTTGATATAAGTAGCAGAGGAATGGTACTATACGTGTAACGAAAACAAAGGTGCTGATTAGCTTTGCAGTTACTGCAAAGCTGATCTGTGCCTTTGTTTTCGCATATGCAAATTGTTGGTTTCTGATGTGGCAGCTCATATATGAAGAGACGTTTCTGTTTCAGGCAAGGATTTTAGGGACATCCCCAGATTGTATAGACAATGCTGAGAACCGGTTCAAGTTCTCAAGAATGTTAGACAACATGGGCATCAGTCAGCCACAGTGGAAGGAACTCTCCACAATTGAGGTAGGAAATTTCTAATATTAAACAGAGAAATGTTTTTGATATAGAGGTCAATCATGATATGCTATGAATTATGTCTCCCCCCGACAGGGTCGGGAGACATATTGTTTTTCCCTGTGCGTCTGTCTGTCTGTCCGTCACAAATCGTGTCCGCTCTATAACTTAAAAACCGTTAAAGATTTTTCAATGAAACTTGGTACACTTGTAAACCACAACGAGACGATGTGTCATGCACAAGAACCATAACTCTAGCTTGAGTATTTTTGGAGTTATTTCCCTTTGATTATTTTCGATACAATTTCGTGTCCGCTCTATAACCTGAAAACCGTTAAAGATTTTTCAATAAAACTTGGTACACTTATTAAGCATGATCAGACGATGTGTCATGCACAAGAACAATAACTATGGCTTGAGTATTTTATGAGTTATTTCCCTTTGATTATTTTTCATACAAGTTCGTGTCCGCTATATAACTCGAAAATCGTAAGAGATATTTCAATGAAACTTGGTACACTTATAAAGCACGATGAGATGATGTGTCGTGTTAAAGAACCATAACTCTTGCTTGCATATCTTTGGAGTAATGTCCCTTTGATTTATTTTCCATACAATTTGGTGTCCACTCTATAACTTGAAAACCGCAAGAGAAATTTCAGTAAAACTTGGTACACTTATAAAGCACGATGAGAGGATGTGTCATGCACAAGAATTATAACTCTTGCTTTCATATCTTTGGAGTTATTTCCCTTTGATCATTTTTCCATACAATTTCATGTCCACTCTTTAACCTTTAGCATGCTGTAGGCGACTGCGGTCACCCATGGAATACCTATCTGTGCCAACTAGAGGCGACTGCGGTCGACAAGAAAAACCGCTTTCAAATTTCCTGCACTTTTCGCCCACTGCCTACTTATGAATATTAATGAGCGCTGCCCATACAGTTGCGCATGAAAACAACATGGCGGCTTGTGGTTTTGGGACCGATTTGTCAGCCGATTTTGATCGGATTTTCGTTATTTTTGCATTAGAAATGCATTTTCAGCGCTTTTTTCGCTGGTAAATGGAAAATTGGGTGCATTTACACCCGAAATATGACATCGTAACGGTACGTATGATGAATTTTTACGCTAGAAATCGGCGTAACAAAGACTTCCAAAACCGAAAGTAGATTTGTTTACTGCGTTTGTTGAATTCATTCAGCTGTTTTTATGGCTCAAAAATTAAGAAAACACGGAAAAAAATTGGAAAAAACGTCAGTGGGCTGCCGTATTGATTTCACTATATTGCTCAGCATGCTAAAGGTTAACTTGAAAATCATAAGAAATATTTCAATGAAACTTGGTACACTTATAAAGCACGATGAGATGATGTGTCATGCTAAAGAACCATAACTCTTGCTTGCATATCTTTGGAGTTATTTCCCTTTGATTATTTGTCATACAATTTTGTGTCTGCTCTATAACTCAAAAACCATTAGAGCTTTTTCAATGAAACATGGTACACTTATAAAGCATGATGAGATGATGTGTCATGCACAAGACTCATTACTCTTGCTTTCATATCTTTGGAGTTATTTCCCTTTGATTATTTTCCATACAAAATTTTGTGCCCGCTCTATAACTTGAAAACCGTAAGAGATATTTCAATGAAACTTGGTACACTTATAAAACAGAATGACAGGATATGTGATGCACAAGAACTATAACTTGCTTGCATATTTTGGACATGTACGTAGAAAGGGGGGAGACATCAGTTTTCTCATAGAAAACAAATTCTAGTTAACATCTGTTGGACCCTGAGGGAGGCGTTGGAACCTTAGCCTGAAAGGCAAGGGTTTCAAACCTTCCAAAGGCCCAGCAGATAGTCATTAGAACAAACATGTTTAATTGTTATCATAAAATTATGTCATGTAGAAGTGAGAAATTGTCCATAAATTAATCCAACATTCTTGCATTTAAGGTGCCGAAACTCACGTTAACATCATTATGACATCATTGTAATTTTAACTAAAATGCATGTTAATTGCGATGATGTCAGTTTTCGCATGGTGCCCAGTAATACTCACAGGCTGTTTATTGCATGGGTGAGTTAAGTTTTTGTATTTTAATTGCAGAGTGCCAAGCAGTTCTGTGATGAAGTGGGATTCCCGTGTCTTGTGCGACCCAGCTACGTTCTCAGTGGCGCGGCGATGAACGTGGCCCACACGAAACCTGACCTAGAGAATTATCTCACACAAGCCAGTGCTGTGTCCAAGGAGCATCCCGTGGTCATTTCTAAGTTTATTCTTGAAGCAAAGGTACTTTTTCTATTCCTGTATCATTTGAGCAACATCATGTAAAATCTGGGATAGCCTGATAAAAAACAAAAATGATAAAATCTTTTCTCAGGGTTTCCAAACAGGTTACCACCAGTCAACAGTGTAGTCAAGAAGGTTTCTGATTCATATGGAAAGTAACCTGAGATTCTCTCGTGTTTAATTTTCTATGAAGATTTTGTCATAAAACTATTCTGTCTCTTCTGCTGATTCGAGAAGAGCATTTCTCAGTTAATGGGGAAAAGCGAAACGCTTTAAATACGTGGAATCTTGCCCAGAAACTGGGTGCTGCTAAGTTAACTGAACGTCACAACAAGATGTTCTTGATCTTCGACGTAAACAAATCAATTGGCCAAACAAACTAGAGTCTGTCATTACATATGTTATTTATACAACTTGTTAATTTATTTTCATACATATAATTTTAATGTCTCTGCTATATACGATTTGTTGCAGGAAATCGATGTAGATGCAGTAGCCTGTGATGGGGAGGTGGTCTGTATGGCCGTGTCGGAACATGTTGAGAATGCCGGCGTACACTCTGGGGATGCCACCCTCGTCACACCCCCTCAGGATCTTAATGAGGAAACGCTGGCGAAGATACGCCTTATCTGTTGCGCTATAGGCAGGGCATTGGAAGTGACAGGACCATTTAATATTCAACTCATTGCAAAGGTAGATGGCATGTTACCATATAACATTCACTAATTTATCTAACAGACTGTAAGATATGCCTTATCTGCTATGCTATAGGCAGAACATTGGAAGACTGGGCCACTTAATATTCAACTCATTGCAAAGTTTGGGAATTTTGATGTTGTGTTTGCTAAGACAGTGTAAAGAGTTGCTTAATATTACGAAAACTTGCCCATGCAAAATGTACAGATTTTTTTCAAAAGCAAAAAATTGAAAATTTCACTGGAAAAAATATGTTTGCTCAAAACATTGATTGTGGGTACACGTTAGAACCACCTTGCCGGGAGTTTGATCCCTTCTGGTTGCTGGTTGCGTCCTTGAGCAAGACTTACTTCTCCATATGGTGCTCGTTAATACTGAGGAAGTGGTGGCTGTGTCCCAACATGACTGAAAAACTGTTGATTGGGACATTGAACTACACCTCAAACAAATCTAAGAATAAAATAATTTCAGGCTGAGTTGAGTAGGAAATTGAGAAAAAATCTGAAAGATTTTTCTGTAGTGATAAGGCTTTATTATACAAATCATAATTTTGCAGGTTATAGATTACCATATTAATAAAATAAACAGGTCATGGCTATAATAAAATATTTACATTTTTCTAAAACCTCCTTAGATGAACCATTAGATGTTCATCTGATGTTCATCTGTGTTCATACTTCCATGAACAACATTGTGTCACGCGACGTGACGTAATCCAAACTCGACGTCAAAAAACATGAATCTCGCCAATCTGATTGGACGTTGTAAACGTCAACGCCGTTCCGCTGTTTGAACACACACTGTGTGTAGATTCTCTGTTTGCTGGTAAATGTGATGCCTTGGTGATTTTTCAACAAGCGATAGAGAGAAATGAATGTAAATATAAGCAATGAGTTTAATTTTTCTGTTGTTCATGGAGCTATGAACCGCAGTGGGTCGCTAGCAAAGCTTACATGAACCCCTTCGGGGCCCACTGCGGTTCATAGCTCCATGAACACCAGAAAAATGAAATTCATTTCTTAAATAAAATGATGAAATGCGATAAATGAAATAAGTTGTAAAAAATTGTAGTAGAAAACAAAAAAACGCGGACAGACTAATATTGGTAGTCGGGTAGTTTCGAATGGATAACCAACTGCCTCCGGTCCAATCCATACTAACAACTTGTACTTAAGCTGTATATAAAGCTAACTGTTTACGCAATTACTCTTGAATTGGTTCATAATTTGCATATTTATGTTTTCTGTTATAACTTGTTGTATTAGTGCATAATTGCTAGTAGTGAAACTTATCATTTGACTTTTTGACCAATTTTGTTTGATTTATTTGAAATATATTTTGCCCTACCAGGAGAAGTACGTTATTCCCCTTTTTTGTCAATATATGGTTGTTCGCTTTATTTACCTATATTTGAGCCACGACGCGAGAAAACCGGTCTTCGGGGTTTCCAACCAGGTCCGACACAAACCGGCCTGTACAAGCTCAGAAAAGAGCTAGAAGCTTGAAATTTCGGATTTAAGTAGAAGAGAAATTGTACTGTCCGTGTAGCGAAAACAAAGGCGCTGATCAGCTTGGCGGTTACCGCGAAGCTGATCTGCGCCTTTGTTTTCGCCTAGGCAAAAATCCGGTTTTCTCATGATGCGGCTCATTTTATATTTATCATACTTAAATATATATATTATAAATAAAATTTCTGGGATTTCTTTCTTTGTTTATATAAACACAAGGTTTTCCAATATTCTGTTCTATCCAATAAACTTCCTTGTTCATTACAAAACTTCTTTTTCACTCCATAAAAACTCAGATTATCTTAAATTTTAAACCTTTTACTAGCTTTCAGGGAAAATCAGGCTAGAGCAAGGCTTATTTTGTCATGGTGGAAAATGGTCACCAAATTTGTTCTCTGAATTTAAAGTAACACATGAATGAATATGAGCTGCACTTGGAGAAAGCATGTTTTGGCTTATTCTTACACAAAACTGTTGAGCCAGAAATTTTGGATTTAGGCAGTAGAAGGATTGTATCATTTATCTGACAAAAACAAAAAATAATTAATGCTGATCAACTGTACAGTTTTTGTAAACTGAGCCTTTTCAAATTACCATGCAGAATTATTTTTGGTCACTTTGGAATCCCAAACTACAGAAATAGAATTTAAAAGCAAAGATAACATGATATTTAATAAGATTTCTGCCTCTTCTGAAATGTAGTGACACCCTCCCCCCAATATGTATGAATAAAGTAAAAGTACTGATATCTAATTGTACTACTGTTTTATAGTTAATAGAAAAAATAAATTCTAGACTTTATAAACGATATCAAACAACTGTAAATTTGATTTATGCAAATTCAGAAAGCAATAACTTGTGATTATTGATAGTGTTGTAGTTATATACGAGCCAGTGACATTTATTCAGTAGGATTGGACCGGAGGTAGTTGGTTACCTACAATGATTCCCCGACTATCAACATTAGTCTAATCACCCTTTTTGTTTTTGAGCATCTTTTGTAATTTTCAAGTTCCTTTTGATAATATAAAGAGTGAATTTTTTCCCATAAATTGTTTTAGCTTAGAAAACCTCTTCAGTAATCTTGCTTTATGTTCGTTCATGGTATTTATTAGAATATGTGAAATGCTCAAATTTGGACAAATTTGGACAATCAAAGCATGTTAATTATCATGCTCATGATTGTTAAATGCCAGCTTTATGGAAATAAGCTCCATAAGCTGTAAGCTTCTGTTCTGATCCTCATTTATGCATGTGTTTATTTGTTTGAATTAGAAAAATGAATTTTAAAATTTATGAGCATGATTAAATAATTTCTAACATGAAATATAACTGCTCTTTACAGGACAACCAACTGAAGGTCATTGAGTGCAATGTGAGAGTGTCGAGGTCGTTTCCATTCGTATCCAAGGCCCTGGATCATGACTTCATTGCCATGGCAACCAGAGTGATCATGGGAGAAAGTGTGGAACCTGTGAATGTGCTCATGGGATGTGGTCGAGTAGCCACAAAAGTGAGTACATGTCCGTGACGTGAGAAAACTGGTCTTCGGGAATTCTCACCAGGTCTGACACAAACCGACTTGTACATTATCAAAAGCAGGATAGAAGCTTAAAATGTTGGATATAAGTGGTGGAGGGATTGTACTATCCGTGTAGCGAAAAGAAAGGCGCTGATCAGCTGTGCAGTTACTGCACAACTGATCTGTGCCTTTGTTTTTGCCTAAGTATTTTGTTGGTTTTCTTATGCAGCGGCTCATTTTCTTATTCTTTTGAAAGTGAAGTCCCCAGTTAAAACATGGTCATTTTAACCCAGTCATTCATATACATGTAAGCCTTATATTTGGTACTGTTTCTCATTTATGAGACAAACCAAACAGTAGTAGACACAGAATCTGGTGCTATTCCGTTTGCTCAGAAGAATTTCATCGGAAAATGAAATAAAAACCAAAAATCAGTCCTGATTCCTCTAAAAGAAAGTGTTCTCATCCAAATGATAATAATGGAAAAGTCCAATCATCTTAACATAGGCTAAATCTTATTCTGTCGCAGGTGCCAGTGTTTTCATTCTCCCGTCTCCAAGGAGCCGATGTGTTGCTAGGCGTAGAGATGGCAAGTACGGGAGAAGTGGCTTGCTTTGGCGAGGATCGATATGAAGCATACTTGAAAGCCCAGATGGCTACTGGCTTTAAGATACCGGAGAAAAATATTCTTATATCCATAGGCAGCTTTAAGGTACTGTTTACTTTAAGAATTTTCAAGTAGCATACTCAATTTATTCGTATACTCCACAGCCAGTAGTAAAGTGTATTCGATACAACTCTTTTAATTTAAAAGAAAATAAAATGATAAATTAATAATTAGATTCTGTCTAAATCAGTGTTTTGTTGAAGATTTGCCTACTTGTACCTTTGTACAGAATTCAAATACTAGCATTGAAGCCCAGTTGTTCAAAACTTCGTTAGCTTAACGTCATCATTAAGATGTCAACTTGTTAAGTAAATGCCGACTACATTAGCAAATACACTGTTATTTTTTGTTGATAAAATGTGAGAATCCTTTGCAGTGCAAAGGATTCTCACATTTTTTCAACAAAAAATGACAGTGTATTTGAAATATTGCCATTTGAAACTTTAATGAATCGTTAACTAACGACATTGTTAATTTTGAACAACTGGCCCCAGATTTAAGTTAAACACCCTGTGCATCTAAAGGTATCCCTAGAAAATCTGTCTTAAAACAGATAGTAAAGATAGCCAACCTTTTTTTCCACTACAACTTTCACACCACAGAAAGAATGGTACAAAGAAGCACACATATGACTGAAAATTTGTTGTCGTTGACATTAAACTTTCAAACGAAGCGAAATTCTTTGTAGCACAAGATGGAGTTGATCCCGACAATGAAGACTCTAGTGGAACTTGGCTACAATCTGTATGCCAGTATGGGAACAGCTGATTTCTACAATGAACATGGTTTCAAGGTAATACATACTTGAGCTGCAACCCGAGAAAACTGGTCTTCGAGGTTTCTGACCTGGTGTGACACAAACCGGCCTGTGCAGCTACAGAATATAGCTAGAAGCTTGAAAATTAGGAAGAAGGGGAATTGCGCTATCTGTTTAGCGAAAAGAAAGGCACTGATCAGCTGTGCAGTTACTGCTCAGTTGATCTGTGCCTTTGTTTTCGCATTGGCAATAATCCTGTTTTCTCACAATGAGGCTCATTTGCCGTAACAGCACAGCTGATCAGTATTTCTGTTTTTGCTTCATGGATAGCATAGTCCCTCTTCTTCAATTAAATATTTCAAGCTGTAAATTGTAGATTTGGGCACTTGTTAGGACCACTTTGTTGAGGCAAAGTCAAACAAGGTAGCTCAGCAGTTGAGCTTCAGACAGTCTAAGACTTACACAGTAGGGCGGGTTCATATGTATTGTTGCCTTGTCTTTCCTTAAGAAAGACACTTTACCCTCCATGGTATTTATTAAAAGCTAAGTTTGTCCCAAAGTGACTGAAAAATTGTTAACCGGGATGTTGAAAAAATGTCTATTGTTTACCCAATACAAACAGCACCTGCTTAAGCTCCAGGCTGTCAACTGATTCCTATATTCCTATTAAACTCCTATATTTTGGGTCCAAATCCTATATTTTTAAGCACCTCCTATATTCCTATAAGTTCTCCTATATTTTGAAAATATTTCCTATATTTTTAGGAAAATTTGTTGCCGATGAATATATAGTAAACAGTAGTGCTCTGATACTGCCTTTTGCCTCTTTATTTTTCATTCTTTATTTTTTAAAATAAAATCATATTCATACTGTTTATTAAATAGTGCATAAAATTTAATGGTCATTATGTCACTCCTTAGTCAGGATAACTTTTAAGTCCAAAGCATGTCCGATTTTCACAACAATAAGTTATATATCCTAGTTTCCATGAAAGTTGTCATGTTTTTATATTGTGTCTTTTTTTATCTATTTTCTTTCTTCCTTTGCCTTAATTTTGTGGTAAATTAATGCAACTGTACAGTGTACAATTGATCCCAGGAAAGGCTGAGATCACAGAAGACAAAGGTATGTACTCTAGAGCTTCTGGCCCCCAGACCCCAGCCTAATTACATACAGTACATGTATTAATAACATTCTGTTTCTACATTGTGGACATTGGAATTTCAGCTAAGATTCAGAGTTATGGATTTATTTTACCTTTGAGAAAGAATATGATAACTCACTCTTTCACTATGAAATGTTTTTATTTTTTACTACCGTAGTTTGCCGAAATTTTCGGACAAACGTTAAATAATTAGGATCGTTTATGTCCGAAAATTATTGAATGACAACCCACAGCAGAAAATAATTCCAAAAAAAATTGGCCGAAAACTTTGGAAAATATGACCTAACATTGGAAATCGTGCCATGAAGAAAGTTTGTGATGGCGTATTTACGGTATATTCTACATTACGGTATACGGTAAAAAGAGACAATAATCGATTAAGAATGAAAGAGATAAAAGCCAATCATTCTATTAAGCTATTAATTTACCGTAAGCAAACTGTCAGTTTATGATTAAAGAAGTTACTTCCAGCACTTGTGTTTGTCTCCTTATTAATCCATTATTATCATAATCCCTTGACTGATTTGTTTACCGTTAAACACGTGGTCCAAAATACCTCCAACAGAGTGTGTAATTGACGCTCGTTAGCGGGTAACGTGTTATTGAAACTATCGGCTTCTTTTGAAGTCTGTTTACAAAGCTTCTTTGCCGCGCTTGATGAGCCGATCCTACACAGGCATAGCGGCGTTTACAAAGAATTCTTTGGATGGATAACCCAATCAACCAGTTTTGTTTGAATATGGTTAATTAAGGCGAGCTTTGCAACAGCCACTTCCAATTAATTAACAGCCAATTAATGCATTTGTTTCTTAAATCTTTGCAAACATTGTTTGACCATACAACGTCGACAAGACATTTTCACGCTTTTTGATTTGTCAGTGCCCGACACCCAATGATTTGTTTCCTATTTTTTTACCCTTACTACAAATACGCAACAAAAAAAAATATTTGTACATTCATCTGTGAATATGGATAAATTCGTTGTGCGTTTCAAGAGTAGTGAAGAGGCACTGCCTCAGTCATGGAAAACAGCTCCGTTGCCACGATCCAAACCGAAGAGACCAGTGGGACGTCCGCGAAAGCGACCATTAGATTCGGCTGAGGACAATTCTTCAAGTGCAAAACGTGTGTGCCCTAGTGATCCCCCCAGTGAGCCCAGTGTTAGCCCCAGTGAGCCCAGTGATTCGCTCGGTAACATGGATAATACAGTCAGCCCCAGTGCGCCCAGTGTTAACCCCAGAGTGCCCAGTGTTAGCCCCAGTGATTCTACCGGTAACATGGATAATACAGTCAGCCCCAGTGAGCCCAGTGTTAGCCCCAGTGAGCCCAGTGTTAGCCCCAGTGAACCCAGTGTTAGCCCCAGTGAACCCAGTGTTAGCCCCAGTGAACCCAGTGTTAGCCCCAGTGAGCCCAGTGTTAGCCCCAGTGAGCCCAGTGTTAGCCCCAGTGAGCCCAGTGTTAGCCCCAGTGAACCCAGTGATAGTACAGTGAACCCCAACACGCCTGGCCCTAGCAATATACGTGGGAACTACAAACATTTCACTTTGAAACAGAAGCTGAAGGTCCAAGAATTCGCGAAGTTACATGGAATTCGTACAGCGGCGAAGCACTTCAAGATTCCCAAGTCTACCGTTGACACATGGTCAAAAACAGATTTCTCCAGTGAAGTGCGTGACAAGAAGGGCGCGTTACCCAGATCCGGTAGACCCCTGACATACCCACAGGAACTCGACATGAAAATTCTAGAATATGTTCTAGAAGAACGAGATCTTCAGAATGCGGTCAGTGTCGATGATATCTGTCGGTTTGCAGCGGATGTTATCAAACCTGTGTCACCCGGGTTTGCTGCAAGCCGTCGATGGGCGGCCGCATTCATGAAACGCCATGACCTGTCTCTACGAGCGAAAACATCTCTAAGCCAACGTTTGCCCAACGACCTAGAGGAGAAGCTCGTCTCATTCCACGAGTTTGTCACGGCGAGACGAGAAGAAGATGAATTCGATGACAACCTCATCATCAATATGGATGAGACACCTGTCTACTTCGACCTACAACCGAGTAAGACGATCAACAAACGCGGTGCTAAGAGTGTCCTTATTCGAACGACGGGAAGTGAGAAACGACACTTCACGATGGTGCTAGCGGTGTCAGCCAGTGGCGACGTCCTTCCCCCCATGGTGATTTTCAAGGGGAAACGGGAACTCAACATTCCAACTCCACCCGGCTGGATTGTAACCGTGCAGGACAAAGGGTGGATGGACGAACAACTTATGATTCGGTGGATAAGGGACATTTACCTGAAGTTCACAAAGAAGGAACGCTCACTACTAGTGTTGGACAGTTTTCGGGGACATTTGACAGAGAGTGTAAAGAAAGCGTGTAGAAAAGGCAACACGGTCATGGCAGTAATTCTGGGCGGGTGCACATCGAAGGTACAACCTCTAGACGTCTCGATCAACAAGCCGTTTAAAGCTGATCTACGAAAGTCGTGGGGGTCCTACATGCGAGTAGCATCGAGAGAGGCGCGAGAAAAAGGCGATCGGGTGAAGGCGGCTACCAAAGAGACAGTGTTAGGCTGGCTGGCCAGCGCAGTGAGGTCGATCGAGGAAAAACCAACCATGGTGATGTACAGCTTCCTAGTGTGTGGAATTAGTAACAAGTTGGACGGTAGCCAGAATGACCTTATTCATCAGGACATACCCATTGAGCGTAAGGACACTAGTGACAGTTCTGTGTCTCTGAGATCTGTGTTTGAAGACAGTGATGACGACGAGGAGTTCGAGGGTTTCGACGAGAGCGACATCCCTGCCATCGCTGCATCTCTTGATGGACTGGTAGAATGAACTGTGAACTGTGTATTGTGGACATACATAATTATTCTGAAGTGCTCATGGATAGTACGGTGAATTTGGTTAACTTGATACAATGATTACAAATTTTCTATATAGCAAGAGCATTTGTTTATTTATGCATTTTATACTCATGACATGTTTTCTTTAGCTGTGTCTCCAACGGATTAAAGTATTTGAGTCGCCTCGTGGAAAAACCTACAATGTGGTTTCCGAACAGGTCCGACACAAACCGGTCTCTGCAGTAACAGAAAACAGCTAGAAGCATAAAATTTCACATTTAGAAGGTAGAGGGATTGTACTATCCGTGTAGCGAAAACAAAGGCGCTGATCAGCTTCGCGGTTATTGCAAAGCTGATCTGCGTCTTTGTTTTCGCATGTGCAGATTGTTTTCCCATGAGGCGGCTCATTTAATGTTTATACAGTCATGTATTCTGTTTCTCGGGAAAATGTCACACCAAGTATGACACCAACCGGGTCGTTGCTCTAACTATTTTGGTAGAATTTGATTTAGAACTTCTATCTTAGAAATACAAACTAAAGATTCTCAATGTCTCTCTCAGATGTGCAGTTAATCTGCGTTTTCATCGATAGCAATTACCGGTACATACAATCAGATTTGTTTTGCCAAGGCGTGACTAAATGTCACCGCTTTCACACTTTAAACGGGTGTCAGTTAACCGTAAGTCTTCACAGTAAAACCTATATCGAACCATGCATGACATGAACCAGAATGTTAAGTTACATGTATTTAAGAGTTTTTATTGTTTTTAAAACGCAATATTAATCACATCAATAAGTTTTAAACGGTGTTGATTAGTCAGCGTGAATGCGCTACTACACTGTACTCCCAAATTTCTTTGCATGACATCAAAAAGACAGATTTTTTCTTGTCACGCCACAAATGGTTTAACTGACAGATTTTTTCTTGTCACGCCACAAATGGTTTAACTAATGAAAATGTCACGGGAAACCTGCTTTTCTCGGACTCTATTCACAATTGAGCCGCATCGTTAGAAGACCGCGGGTTTCCGACCTGGTCTGACACAAACCGGTCTGTGCAGCTACAAAAGATGGTAAGAAGCTTGAAGTTTTGGATTTAGGAAGAAGAGAAATTGTACTATCCACTGAGTAGCGAAATCAAAGTTGCTGATCAGCTTCGCAGTTACTGCAAAGCTGATCTGCGTCTCTGTTTTTGCATAGGCAAAAATCCGGTTTTCACATGACGATGCTCAGTTATATGCACTGTGATCTTGTTTTTTATGTTTGTTGAATGTATTAATAAAGAAGATAAATACAATGCCTTGATCATTATTTGTATTCCAATTAATACCATGTTGACCAATGTTGCCGACCAAGGAAGACACAAACCAGCCTCAGCAAGTCACATTAACTCCCATACTTCTGGTTGATATCCAGGTAGCGGTATTCTATCTCGATATTAACTTTTGTCAAATGGTTTACTTGGCAAAGCTTTCTTTAGAATGAGTTGTTCCCCTTGAACCATTTTTCCATACCGGAATAAATAAAGCAATGACCAACAACTGGTACAATAAGAATGACATTGGTTTCGTGAAAATAAATAATTTAAATTACGATCGACTGTTTTACTATGAAAATTCGCAACTGATCTTTTGTGCTTATTTCAACTTAACTAAAATAAGTACACACTCTCAAGTGTTGAACTTTCAAGGATATAAGCAATGTAAAGCTATGATTGTGTTGAAATAATTTACAAACACACGAGATACCATAATTTGTATAGGTGGTTCTCGCAACATTTATCGTTGCACATGTGTCCCGGCTATAGCCATCGCTATTGCCGAAGACAGGAGTCCAGAACTGACCAGGCCTCGATATGCATTTACTGTTTCTAGACTGCACTGAGCAAGTAGTTCATAGATCGTAATTCTTACACGGCAAAAAGCTTTAGCACTATCCCACAGAAACGGTTCGGTCATTGTGCAAGAAGCGAGTTTTCTCTGACAAAGCTAGGAGTGTGAAGTAGTCATCAATGTCAGTTTAACGGGCCAAATGCACACATAAAACAAGTTGTTCGTTTTTTTCACTGATCTGCAGAAAAAGTCAGCTGCTTGTGTAACGAACACCTGTAGTCACCAATACAAGTTTTTCCATGTCTGTCCTTATTTGCATGTCGTATTTACTCTGTTATAATTATCGCCTTGCATGACAACAGACATCAAAAACCTATGAATGTCGCGGACACAAAACTTTGAGAAAATAACGGTTTGTCAGCTTTCACCTTTCATTTAAGAAGATGAATTAATTAATCATGTATGTTCAAACACAAATGAGTTTATAATATTCTACCTTGTGCTATTTCTTCAACTGCAGTGTATACATCTTATACATGAGCAGCTACGGGACAAGTTGTGACCGATATTGGCTGGCTGCCAAATACATTCGCGGGTACAAAAAGACGAATTATTCCAAAAAAAACGTGTCGTAAAAGGCAACAAAGGCGGTGATCACGATCTGAATACCTTATGTCCGAATACTAATGGCAGAAAAATTACAGATTTTTTTCTGAAAAAGGAGATATGCCCGAAAATTTATGGGCTTAATATTAATTCCAGAAGAAAAAGTCCGATATTGTCCTAGAATTTTGGACCATATTTTTCGTCCGAAAATTTCGGCAAACTACGGTATTATAAATGATCAGTGTGAAAAATAAAAGTAGGTCTAACATGTAGAAAAAAAGTTGACCTTAATTTTCTATTTATTCTTTGTATATATATATTTTCAATGAAAAAGCCTGTATTTTGCCAAAAGAATGCCTTTATATACAAAAAAAAAACAAAAAAAAACAAAAAAACTTTAATTCTGTGAGAGTCAGCTAATGGGCCTGATCCTGCATAATGCTTCATCACACATCATCACATGAATGGTCACCTGTCTGGATTGTGATGCTTTGGAACTGAATGGTTACTTTATCTAGATATATTTTAGACATTAATTAATGTAGAAAAAGTGAGTGTGGAGGTAAGGATTGTTAGTATAAGAGCATAGAATGAAGCGATTTTCACGAGAAAACTCCTATATTTTTCCCTTAAAATGAGCTAAAACCTCCTATATTTCCTTGAAAAATTTCCTATATAAACTCCTATATTTTTTACAAGACTTGGTTGACAGCCTGAAGCTCCTAAACTTCAATAACCATGGTAATAATTTCAGATCAAGGCTGTGGACTGGCCATATGAAGACACCGGTGATGCAAAAATCAATGGAGCAGAACAGCGAACCATCGCCGACTACCTGGCCGACAACATGTTTGACCTTGTGATTAACCTCCCCTTGAGGAATGGCGGCAGTCACCGGGCGTCCTCATTCGTAACCCAGGGTTACAAGACACGGAGGATGGCGGTGGACTACTCGGTACCACTGATCACGGACGTGAAGTGCACTAAGGTGTTTGTGGAGGTAAGATTGTAAACTGAAAGTTCAGAAATGTTGAGGAGAATTTAATTTTCGTGAATATATGTAAATTCTATGCCTGGTCCCATAAGGTTATAAAACTTTTTTCATGCTCAGCTCAGCTGAGACTAAAATTCATACTGCTCATAAATGTTAAACTGCCAACAATTGTTGGCATTTTAACATTTATTAGCAGGATAAATTACAGGTTTTGTTTATCTAAACTTGAAATTTCCATTTCTTTGGGCTATTTCAGTATTTATGAGCAGTTGAAATTTCATGTTCAGCTGAGTTGAGCTTAAAAAAGTTTTATAACCTCGGGGCCTGGTCTTGGTAAATTCAAATTTATTTTTCACTATTAAAGACTTATTATGCACTCGCTCATGAATTCAAGACCTTGCTCATAAATTGGAAGTAGAAAAATCATGAAATAAAAGTTACGCAAAAATTTACAATAACTCTTTCTGATCGTTTAAAGATATTTTGGCTTGCTTTCCAAAAAAACTTAGAACCAGGCACGATACTTGATCATAATAAAGCAGACTCACACTTGATCCTCGCATCAGGTTTCTTTTATGGAGTTTCAGTTATAAGATTATTTCTGCAGCCATTCTACCCACTGATTCAAGAGAATAAAGAAGTTTGAAGAAATGTCCCAATTTTTTTCCAGGCTCTAAGAAGGCTCAAGAAGGCCCCGCCACTGAAGACCCATGTTGATTGTATCGGTTCCCAGCGTGTTATCAGACTACCAGGCTTCATAGATGTTCATGTACATGTGCGGGAACCTGGAGCTACGCACAAAGAGGACTGGTCCTCGGCTACAGCTGCCGCTTTAGCAGGTATATATATCTTATGGCTTTATCATGTGATTTTAATGGAATCATCTAATGCTCTGCACTCCCAGAACAACTTCATTTGTTTTTGCTACATTCAGGGAGCAGGGAGTTTTAAAGATCCCCCCAAGCCTCATAGGTGATAGATTTTTTTACATGCACAGGCTAGCCCAGAATGGAAGTAAATAGTGTTTCTGAATTCAGAAAAACTGTAGTAAGAACAACTTTCATTTCCTTGAATCCATTGAAGCTGACTTTGTCCCCTGGTTTCTTGCCCTCTTTCACCAGATTTGCGAAAAAATGTAGCTCAGACTAACTGGTCTAAGACATGTATTTTCACTTTCACATATTCCAGGTGGTATAACTATGATTTTGACATGCCTAACAGCAATCCAGCGAGGCAGCCTTTGCCCTCACACATAAACTAGCTTAGAGTAAAGTGAGGTAGAATAGACTAATTGGTCTCTGAGCTTCTTTCTTACTCTTCAAATTTCAGGGGGAATAACCATGATCCTTGCGATGCCCAACACCAATCCCCCAACAGTGGATGAGGCAGCCTTTGCCCTCACGCACAAACTAGCCAGAAATGGAGCAAGATGTGACTATGGGGTCTATGTTGGGGCTAGCAGTGATAACTATGCTACATTACCACTGATAGGGGATAAGGCTGCTGCCTTGAAGATGTATCTCAACGAGACATTTACAACGCTGAAGTTGGATGATATCTCGATATGGATGAAGGTGAGTACTTAGATCGTTGTATTACGAAAACTTGCCCTTGCAATGTACAGAGATTTTTAAATAAAATTGTAAAAATTGTAGATTTTCAATAGAAAATGTTTGATATTTTTTTTATTTTTGCTCAAAACTTAGATTGTGGGTACTTGTTAGAACCGCCTCTGTTAGAACCGCCTCCCTCAGGCGGTTCTAACAAGTACCCACAATCTATGTTTTGGACCAAAAATAAGAAAAATATGTATACCCCTGCATACCCCAGTTTTGCTATGTAAAAGAGGGGTATAAGGGGGTATTCATTTTATGGAAGACTTTATATAAAAGGAGGTTTTGATGATAAGTAAGGAACATTTTTTCTATTTCTTCATAAAAATCTATGTTTTGGATCCTCAGTAGAATTATCTCGCCAAACTATGTTATTAGTGCTCCTTGGAACTGCCTCAAAGAGATGATTCTGATGAGTATCCAAGGCATATGTTTTCATGAAGAGCTTACAACAAATTATTGCCAAATTATCATCAAATATGTGGGGTATCTATACTTAAGGAATAAAGAAACGCAACAAATACTTTGGGTTACTAAATACATGCTTTGTAATGAAAGTCTGTAGTAACTGAGCATCTTATATGAAAACAATATCAAAACGTCAAATTGCAACCGGTTTAGCCACAATGTCGGTTACGTATGCTTAATGGCATACGGGTAACCACACTGACTTACAGTAGCAAACACTGTAACCATGATCAGTAAATGTCAAATTTGAAACCAAAACCAAAATTTTGTTTCCATTTCCCCTAACAATGATTGCAGATGTAACCATTGATCAGTTGGTTACATCAGGGTATGTTATGGGACGTTTAACGTGACCAACGTCAATCGAAAAAATGAGTCAAAAGCCAGAAAAATTCCTTCAGCAAGCGTTATATTCAATAAAATGATTATTGACGTATACATTATTACCTTTGTACTTCAGACGTCCATAAAACGTCCATTATAAGGTCAAAATCCAACATCCTGCATTTTAAAGACTCTTATTATGTTTTTAGCTCGACTGCACGAAGTGCATAGAGCTATTGCAGTCACCCCGGTCGTCCACGTTCCCGTTCCCGT
Source organism: Rugalucina vietnamica (assembly GCA_964017185.1). NCBI lineage: Eukaryota > Metazoa > Mollusca > Bivalvia > Lucinida > Lucinidae > Rugalucina > Rugalucina vietnamica. The sequence continues at coordinate 9,831,777 of OZ024882.1, read as the reverse complement.
GCGCGTGCGCGTTCCCGTGCGCGTCACACTTGCGTTAAAGTTTTCTAGAAGTCCATATCTTGACAACCACTCATCAGAAAGCATTCATACTTGGACCATAGATACCCTGTAGGGTTAGCTTTCATTCCATGGCATTGGGCCCCTGGGTCCAGGCCAGGGGGTGGGGCTGGAGGTTAAAATCTAGAACACCTTCAAAAATGGCAATTCTTGTGTTAAAGTTTTCTAGAAGTCCATATCTTGATAACCACTCATCAGAAAGCATTGATACTTGGGCCATTGACACCCTGTAGGGTCGGCTTTCATTCCATGGCATCAGATCCCTGGGTCCATGCCAGGGGGTGGGGCTAGAGGTTAAAATCTAGAACACCATTAATAATAATGGCTTTTCTGTGATATAGTATTCTAGAAGTCTATATCTTGAAAACTTTTTATCAGAGGGCTTTCATACTCGGACCATAGGTACCCTGTAGGGTTGAGTTTCATTTCATGGCATTGGATCTCTGGGTCCATGCCTGGGGGGTGGGGCTGGAGGTTAAAAACTAGAACACTGTAAAAAATAGATGTACTGCTGTGTAACTTTTACAAGGAGTCCATATCTTGACAACAACTTATCATAAAGCATTCATACTTCATACACTTTAGGTTCCATGACATCGAACCTCTGGGTCGGAGTCAGGGGGGCGGGGCTAGAGGTCAAAATCTAGAACTCCCCGAATTTTTTTTCTTTTTATTTCTTAATAGAAACAACTTAGAAAGATGGTTGGTCATTCATCTTTTGACTTTGTGACACTGACTTGTGTGTCATGACGGTAAGGGTCGGTTGACCTACTTTCCATGGTTCAGTGATTTTGTCTTATATCTTGACACTCAAGTAGTATATTTTCTTACTTCTTTCAGATTATGAGTGAGTACGACCAGGCCTTTGACCCCAATATACTTATAGGTCACTGTGACCTAATTTCACGGTTCAGTGATTTTGCCTTATATCTTGACACTCAATTAGTATATTTTCATACTTTTTTCAGATTATGAGTATGACCAGACCTTTGACCCCAATATACTTATAGGTCACTGTGACCTAATTTCACGGTTCAGTGATTTTGCCTTATATCTCGGTACTCAAATGGTTTATGAACAAACTTCTTTCAAAGTATGTTTGCGTATGACAAGACCTTTGACCCTGAAGTAGTCCTAGGTCACTGTGACCTAATTTCACGGTTCAGTGATTTTGCCTTATATCTTGACACTCATTTAGTATATTTTTATACTTTTTTCAGATTATGAGTAAGTATGACCAGACCTTTGACCCCAATATACTTATAGGTCACTGTGACCTAATTTCACGGTTCAGTGACTTTGCCTTATATCTCAGCACTCAAGTGGTTTATGAACAAACTTCTTTCAAAGTATGTTTGCGTATGACAAGACCTTTGACCCTAAAGTAGTCCTAGGTCAGTATGACCTAATTTCACGGTTCAGTGATTTTCCTTTATATCTCGGCACTCAATTGGTATATGGACATACTTCTTTCACGATATGTATGAGTATGACAAGACCTTTGACCGCAAAGTATTCCTGGGTCACTGTGACCTAATTTCATGGTTCAGTGATTTTGCCTTATATCTCGACACTCAGTTGGTATTTTTTCATACTTCTTTCTGATTATGAATGAGTATGACTAGACCTTGAACCCAAACATACTTATAGGTCACTTTGACCTAATTTCATGGTTCAGTGATTTTGCTTTATATCTCAACACCGAATGGGTATATGATCATATTTCTTTCACATTATGAGGAAGTATCACTAGACCTTTGACCCTGAAATACTTATAGGTCAGTGTGACCTTATTTCACGGTTTAGTGATTTTGCCTTGTGCCTTGTCACTCAGTTGGTATATGAACACACTTCTTTCACAATATGAGTGAGACCTCTAAATCTTAGGTAGTTATAGTTAACTTTCATGGTTCAGTGATTCTGCCTTATTGCATCAAGGCAAAAAGATGTATGAGCATAATGCTTTGGGTTACTGGTCGGGTTTGGCCTTATGTTTGACAAAGGTCAGAAGCAGTCGAGCACGCTGTCCTGCGACAGCTCTTATTTCCAATTTTCTGGTTTAAAAAATGATCAATTACTAAACGTTTGATTACAGTGCTTAAAGCAGATAATCCGTTTCGCTCCTTTACATAACGTGATATTCTGTCTAAAGAACATCAAAACAAACGCTTGGATGATCCATTTCTACGGTACCTGTGACGTCACTGTTGATTAAAAAACATGTCATGTCATATGTTGGTTCGACATATAGTGTTTATGTACAAATAGGCAAAAGCGAATAATTTAAATGATGTTAATTACTCGTTTTTCTCTATTGTAAACTTCAGTATTCCGTTAACAAGATTTAACGCAACATGAGACGGCACCTAAGTATACAATGATCCTTGTCTTTATTGCACTTTATCAAGTCGACGTCATGCAACCCACATCCAAAGAATTTGTCATCTTCCCCTTCGCCCCGACGTTTACGTCATAATTTGCGTTTTTCATAGTTTTTGAAGTTTTGTTGTTAATTTTGTCAATAAAATGACGTTTTCTCATTTCATCACGTGCAAAAAGCAGTCAGTAGGTCATTTTATAAAAGGATTTTATCAAAACGTCAAATACATACGTAAAAGTTTAAATTTAGTGTGTTGCGTATTTTAATTCCTTAAGTATATTGGTCATACAGGTGTGGAATATTTATTAGCTCACCTGAGACGGAGGCTTACAGGTGAGCTTATAGTATACCATGCTGCGGCGTCCGTCCAACCGTCCGTCGTTCACAATTTCAAAGATCTTCTCCTCTGAAACCGCTTGGCCAATCAAAGCCAAACTTAGTGTGGAGCATCCTTAGGAAGGGGGAACGAAAGTTTATATAAATGGTCCAGGTCACATAACCAAGATGCTGGGCTGCCATGGCTATAATAGCAAAAACCTTTAAAAAATCTTCTTCTCCAGAACCAGTGGGCCGATTTCCACGAAACTTGTTATGTAGCTTCGGGGATGCATCATGACCCTATGATGACCTTGACCTATAAAGTGGAATAAAGTCCTAGGCTACATAATTTACATAGGACTCCAAACAGTTACATTTGGAGCTGAAGTAGTGGATACAGGCAGTGGACTGAAAAAAAAGTCACAGGAAAAAAAGTAAAAGAAAATAAAGGACTAAGAGAAAATAAATACAGCCTGCATATACATGAAGTAGGATATAATTAAATTTTCATGTTTAAAGTAAAAAATGATGAGGAACTGTCATAATCAAAACTCAATTCCTACTCTAAATATTAAAAATGATTGAAACAAATAAAAGATGGGAACCACCTTAGTATATGGGGCATGGTCGTGCAATGGCAGACCATGAAGCCATAGAAAAGGGAGATGGAAACCTAATGCTGCAATATATGCATGCTGTACACTTGAACAAGCCTCTAATAAGCTCCCACAGAACTAGTTTAGTACTGAGGAAGCATTAACTCTATCCTGGCATGACTGAAAATTGATAATAAGGATGTAAAACAACAACCCAAACAAAAAAAAATTATTAATATTAATAATGATAAAAATAATAATGTCCATTTCTAACATAAAGTAGAAAACAAAAAAGATTTTTTGTTTGTGACTGTTTTCATGGCGTACACATCTCTTATAAAATTTTTGTACATTTTTTCTTCCCTGAACCATGAAGTTGGCATATGGTTTCAATTATAAAACATGGCAATAAAACGTTGCTGACGCTACAGCTTACTGCAGGGGGTGTGTAATTAGCTGATCATGTCAGATAAAAACTATTTTTTATCAAGGTGCAAAATCGTTAATATTTCATGTAGAAAACGGATTGAAAATGCAATGTTGTTCAAAAGATTCTGATAATTATGAATTTTTATTTTGTTTTCCTGTCAATATTGTACAATTAAATATTCTGATTTTTATATAGATTTATCAATTATCAACAGCTAATTAATCACTAGATAACCATACCAAAATCTGCATAATGACTACAGTAGCCATGGGAGAGTTAATTATTTTATTATCTTGTAATTTGCACCACCTGTACCCGAGTTACCTTTCATCTCAGGCAGAGTGAAAGGTATCTCGGGGTTCCAAAACAATAAGACATGTGTACGCCATGTTCCTGTGACTTTTTTTCCTACTCAAATCTGTGACTTTTTTTTCCGTGACTTTTTTTCCTGTGACTTTTTTTTCCTACATTCATACAGGCAAACACAGTTTACCAATGACAGGAACAAAATCTTGGTTCAAAAACTTACAATGCTACAATTTTATTGGACATCATTAAATAAATATCCCCCCACAGGTATGGCTAATAATATCCACCACCTGTAAATACCCTTTGCCTGTATGGCTTATAAATATCCCAACCTGTATAATAGCTAATACACTATCCCATGCCTGTATATTATTTAGGGTTCTCATGCATTAGAGAAAAGTTAGGGATAAGGCCATTATTATTTTATCTTCTGGTTCTCGGGGAAAAAATTGGCTAGACATAGGGTAGGAGGAGGAAATAAAAATAAAATTAATATGTCTCAAATCCTCCAGTTAGAATAAAATTAAAATTAAAAGTCCCAAAACTACCAACTATTTTTATTTTTTCAAATGCTGTCGACATTATTTTCAATTCACAAGTTGGCCATCTGAAACCGGCCATCTCTGAGGCTCAGAAATGTATTTTTGTAGCAAAGTGTCCCTGACTACCAAAAAATATACATGTGTACATGTATATAACCCACTGCAGTCAGACTAAGTCATCAAATACTGAAAAAAGATAGAATAGCAGAATAATAGACTGAAATAATATATATATATATTTATTTTTTTTTTTCAATCTAAAATAAGTGAAGGAGGGAAAAATAAAGATAAAACGAAGTAAAGTACTTTTTTTTTTTTTTTCTGATTTTCGGAAAGATAGGGTCGGCTCTCCCGAGAACCAGAAGATAAAAAAATAATGGCCTAGTTGGTGCAGAGAGGAAGCATACCACTATTACATAATTAGAGAAATTTTATTCAGAAGTGGTTATACAAGGATGCAGCTGTGTGTTGGATATGAGCCATGACGCGAGAAAACCAGTCTATGGGGTTTCCGACCAGGTTTGACACAAACCAGCCTGTACAGTCAAAGAAGCAGGCTAGAAGCTTGAAATTTCGGATTTAAGAAGAAGAAGAACTGTACTGTCCGAGTAGTGAAAACATAGGAGCTGATCAGCTGTGCAGTAACTGCACAGCTGATCTGCGCCTTTGTTTTCGCATAGGCAAAAATGCGGTTTTCTCATGATGCGGCTCATATCATGAATCCTCCCAAAATAAGAAACATTATGTATGGCCATGTTATGTAACTCAAAATAACAGGTTCCACACTTCTTCTAAGGCATAAGCAGAGTTAATTAATTTATTGTTATTTTCTTGAATCATATAGCTGATTATGTAAGTAGCACCTGACAGATGTTGAATTTTATTAGGCTCTGCATTCCAAAACAAAGAATGAATCCTGTAGAAATATTGTATCTCATAAAGAGTCATAAAACATATCGTCGGTCTCGTTACAAAATGCCGTACCTGCATTTT